>CM077306.1:33800000-34425000 GCA_039655065.1 Glossophaga mutica | reverse complement strand
CTGCTAGAATCAGAATTGAAAAAGGAATCTTAAGTAAATTTGTTAAAGAAATATTTCATAAGATAGCCTCAAATAAAAACATATTAAAATTTTGTCCTCATGACATTGTTATTTTGTAATAAACATTTACATTCTTTGATAGATTTATAATGTGGGCAAAAGAAAGTAGTTCTCTTTAGGAGGCATATATAGGAATTATACAGAGTTTACTGCTAAATATCCTGTTTACTTTAAATTAATTACGTTTGAAAATTTTATTGTTCTATTATAGTTGTTCCAATTTTCCCCCCTTGACCCTTCCCACCCCTTGGCTGCCACAGTCAAGTCCCACCATGTTGTCCATGTCCATGGGTCATTTGTACCTGTTTATTGATTGGACCCTTCCCCTTCTTTCCTCCCTTTTCCTCCACCCCCCACCCATCTGGTCCCTGACAATCTGTTCCTTGTTCCCATGCCTCTGATTCCATGTTGCTAGTTTGCTTGTTTTGTTCATTAGGTCCCTATTATAGGTGAATCATATGGTATTTGTCTTTCACCACCTGGCTTATTTCACTCAGCATAATGCTCTCCAGTTCCAACCATGCTCTCAAAAAGGGTAGGAGCTCCTTCTTCCTTTCTGCTTCATAGTATCCCATTCTGTAAGCGTACCACAGTTTTCGAATCCACTCATTTATTGATGGGCACTTAGGCTGTTTCCAACAGTTGGCTATTGTAAATTGTGCTGCTATGAATACTAGGGTGCATAAGTTCTTTTGAATTGGTGTTTAAGGGTTCTTAGGTTGTAATCCCAGCAGTGAAATTCAAGGGGCAGTTCCATTTTTAGTTTTTTGAGGAAATTCCATACTGTTTTCCACCATGGATGCATAGTCTACATTCCCACCAATAGTATACTAGGGTTCCCTTTTCTCCCCATCCTCACCAGCTCATATTTATTGATGTAGTAATGATGGCTATTCCAACTGGTGTAATGTGGTGTCTCCTTGTGGCTTTGATTTGCATCTCTCTGATGGCTAGTGTTGTTAAGCATCCTTTCATATGCCTATAGGACCTCTGTATTTCCTCCTTGGAGAGTGTTTATATAAAGCCTTTGCCCATTTTTAAATTTGATTGTTTGTTTTCCTGTTGTTGAGTCATATGAGTTCTTTATATATTTTGGAGATCAACCCCTTGTCTGAGGTATCATTAGCAAATATGTTTTCTCATAGTGTTGGTTCCCTTTTCATTTTGATGTTTTCTTTAGGCATGCAGAAGTTTTTTTTTTTTTTTTTTTTTTTTAATTTGATGTAGTCCCATGTGTTTAGTCTTTATTTCACTTGTCCCAGTAAGGATATGTCAGGAAAAATATTGCTATGAGGGACATCTGAAATTTTACTGCTTATGCTGTTCCTCTAGCACTTTTATGATTCATGGATTATGTTTAAGTCTTTTATCCATTTTTAGTTTATTCTGGTGCATGGTGTAAGTTGGTGGTCTAGTTTCATTGTTTTTTGTATGTACCAGTCCAGTTCTCCCAACACCATTTTTGAAGAGGCTATTTTTATTCCCTTTATGCTCCTGCCCTCTTTGTCAAATATTAATTGACCAGAGGGCAGGAGTACCAAATTCATTTTCACTGGGGGCCACATAAGCCTCACAGTTGCCTTCACAGGACCAAATGTAATTTAAGGACGGTATAAATGTAACTACTCCTTAACAGTTAAGTGAGAGCTTGGTGCTGCCGCCAGATAGAGACAAGGTGCTGGGCCAGATAAAACAAGATAGAGGGCCAAATTGAGGCCACAGTCCTTGTGTTTGCCACCTGTGCCATAGGGATATAAGTTTATTTCTGGGTTCCCTATTTGGTTCCAATTATCTGTGTACCTGTTCTTAGGTTATTACCTGACTGTTTTTATTACAGTGGCCTCATAATATAGTTTGATATTAGGTATTGTGATTCCTCCCACTTTGTTCTTCCTGAAGATTGCTGAGGCTATTCAGGGTCATTTTTTGGTTCCAAATAAATTTTTAAAATATTTGTTCTAAATCTGTAAAGTATGTCATTGGTATTTTAATAGGGGTTGTGTTGAAACTATAGATTCCTTTGGGTAGCATGGACTTTTTGATGAAGTGAATTCTTACAATCCATGAATATGGTATATTCTTCCATTTATTTGTGTCTTCCTTAATTTCTTCACTGTTGTGTAGTGTTCGGAGTCCAGGTCTTTTACCTCCTTGTTTAGATTTTATTCCTAGGCAATTTATATTTCTTGTGGCTATAGCAAATGGGATCATTTTCCTTATTTCTGTTTCTGTCATTTCATTGTTGGTGTACAAATATGCCTTCAATTTCTGAATATTGACTTTGTATCCACACTTTGCTAAATTCGTTTATTTGATTGAGTAGTTTTTTTTTGTTTGTTTGTTTGTTTTTTTTTGTAAACTATATAGGGTTTTCCATGTACACTATCATGTCATCTTCAAACATGACAGTTTTAATTCCTCCTTTCCAATTTGGATGCTTTTCATTTTATTTTATTTTTCTTGTGTGATCTCTGTGGCTATAATTTCCATTATTATGCTAAATAGAACTGGTGAAAGCAGACACTCTTGTCTTGTGCCTGGTCCTAGGGCAAAATCTTTTAGTTTTTGCCCATTAACTATTATGTTGACTGTAGTTTTCTCATATATGGCCTTTATTATGTTGAGGTATGCTCTCTCTACTCACACTTTGCTGAGGGTTTTTATCATAAATCGGTGATGTACCTTACCAAATGATTTTTCCACATCTATTGATACGATCGTATGTTTTTTGTCTTTTTTGTTTATGTGGTGCATTATGTTTATTGATTTGTGAATATTATACCATCCTTGGTGTGAATCCCACTTGATCATGGTGCATGATCTTTTTCATGTATTGCTGGATGCAGTTTGCCACTATTTTGTTGAGGATTTTAGCATCTATGTTCATCAGCAATAGTTTTCTTTTCTTTTTCATAGCCTGTACTTTTATTTTTCTGTTGTGTCTTTATCTAGTTTGGGGATTAGGATGATGCTGGCCTCATAAAAAGGTTTTGGGAGTCTTTCCTTTTCCTGGATTTTTTGGAATAGTTTGAAAAGAATAGGAATTAGATCTTCCCTAAAAGTTTGGTAAAATTGCCTGTGAAACCCTCCAGTTCAGGGCTTTTGTGTGCCAGGAGTGTTTTGATTACTGTTTCAATTTCACTAGTTGTTATCAGTCTATCCACACTTTCTACTCATTCCTGAGTCAGTTTGAAAGGTTGTATGTTTCTAGAAATTTGTCCATGTCACCAAGGTTTCCAAATTTTTGGCACATTGGTGTTTGTAGTAATTTCTTACTATCCTTAGTGTTTTTGTGGTATTAGTTGTCATTTCTCTTCTTTCATTTTTTATTTTATTTATATGGGTCTTCTCTTTTTTTTCCTTGATGAGTCTCATTAAAAGTTTGTTGATTTTATCTTTCCAAAGAACCAGCTCCTGGATTTATTGATCCTTTGAATTGTTCTCTTAGTCTCTGCTCTGATCTTGATTATTTCTTTCTTTCTGCTTGCTCTGGGCTTTGTTTGTTGTTGTTCCTCTAGTGTTTGTAGATGTTGGGTTAGGTTGTTTATTTGACAGTTTTCTATCTTTTTTGGGTAGGTCTGTATTGCTATAAACTTCCCTGTCAGGACTGCCTTCACTGCGCCCCATAGTTTGGGCTGTTCTGTGTTCATTTTCATTTTTTTCCAGAAACTTTCTGATTTCTCCTTTGATCTCATTGTTAATCCATTCATTGTTTAATAACATGTTATTCAGTCTTCATGAATTTGAATGTCTTTGAGTTTTTCCTTGAGGTTGATTTCTAGTTTCAAGTCATTATGACCTGAGAAGATGCTTGATATGAGTTCAATGTTCTTGAATTTGTTGAGGCTTGTTTTGTGTCCTATCATGTGATCAACTTTGAAAATATTCCATGTGAATTTGTAAAGATTGTACATATTTTTTCTCTTTGGGGTGAAAAGAAACACAATATGTATGTAACAATTAAGTCCATTGGATCTTGAGTGATCCATTGAGTATTGTTCAATGCCATAATATCCTTGTTGATTCTTTGCTTGGAAGATGTATGCATTGTTGACAATGGGGTGTTAAAATCCCCTACTGTGAGTGTGTTGCTGTTGGTATTTTTCTTGAAGCACCCTTACATACTTGGGTGCTCTTATGTTGGGTGCATAGATGTTTACATGTGTTATACCTTCTTGATGGATTATTCCCTTAAGTGGTGTGAAGTGTCCTTCTTTGTCTCTTTTTATGGCTTTTGTTTTGAAATATATTTCATGTGATATAAGTATCGTTATCCCAGCTTCCTTTTTATTTCTGTTGGCTTTGAATATTTTTTCATTCCCTTTACTTTCAGACTGTGAAGATTTTTGTTCTGAGGTGAGTCTCTTGTAGACAGCATATATGTGGGTCTTGCTTTCTTATCCATTCAGCTACCCCATATCTTTTGATTGGATCATTCAACCCATTTCTATTTAAGGTTATTATTGATAAGTACTTATTCATTGCCATGTTTTCCCTTTGCACCTACATTCTTCTCTCTTTCTCTGTCTTTTTTTTCTTAAAGCAGTACCATTAGCATCTCTTTCAATGCTTATTTGGTGGAGATGTGTTTTTTTCAGCCTCTGTTTTTTTCTTGGAAATTCCTTATTTCCTCTTCCATTTTAAATAAGAGCCCTGCTGGGTAGAGTAGTCTTATTTGCAGGACTTTGCTTTTTGTTACTTGGGATATTTCTTGCCAGTCCCTTCTGGCTTGCAGTGTTCCGTTTAGTAATCAGCTGCTAGTCTTATCAGAGCTGCCTTGTATGTTATTAGCTATTTCTTCATTTCTGACTTTACAATTTTCTCTTTTCTCTAAATTTTGCCTTTTTAATTATGATGTACCTGGAGTGGGCTTCTTTAGCTTCATCTTGATTGGGACCCTCTGTGCTTCCTGGACTTGTGTGACTTTTTCTTTCATCAAGTTATGGAAGTTTTTTGTCATAACCTTTTCAAACAAGTTTTCTATCCCTTGCTCCTCTTCTTCTCCTTCTACTACTCCTATGATATAGATATTTTTTTTACATTTGATGTTGTCCTGCAGCTCCTTTAAACCCTCTTCATTCTTTTTGAGTCTTTTTTGTTTTTTTGTTTTGTTGCTCTGTCTGGACATTTTTTTTCTACCTTGTCATCCTGCTGCCTCTCATTCGATCCTCTGCTTCATCCAGCCTGCTTTTCATTCCTTCTACTGTGTTCTTTATTTGAGATATTATATGCTTCATTTCGTCCTCACTTTTATTGATAGTTTATATGTCCTTTTCAATGCTAGTATAGGTCATAGTAAGTTCCTTGTAGCTTCCCTGGAGT
Source organism: Glossophaga mutica (assembly GCA_039655065.1). Classification (NCBI taxonomy): domain Eukaryota; kingdom Metazoa; phylum Chordata; class Mammalia; order Chiroptera; family Phyllostomidae; genus Glossophaga; species Glossophaga mutica. The sequence continues at coordinate 34,419,618 of CM077306.1, read as the reverse complement.
TCTTTGTAGTTCTCACTGAGCTCATTGAGAATCCTTATAACTATTATTATTTGAACTCAATATCTGATAGTTTGCTTCCCTTAATTTAATTTAGCACTCTTTGGGGCGTTTTCTCCTTTCCTTTTGATTGAGGGTTGTTTTTTTGTTGACTCATTTTAGGTGACTCTTCTTGTTTGTTTCTATTTCTTAGATTTATCTGCTTTAACTTACCTTTGTGATGTGGTCTTCTGTGGTAGGAGACCTGTGGAATTCAGTGGTGCAATATCCTTGATATCCTGAACTTGATGTCCCTTTATGATGCTTCTGCGAGCTCTCTGGTTGTAATTGGGTTTTGGTTGTTACTGGGTCATTCTTTGGTGGGTCTTTCCCTCTGGCTGGCTGACTGAGAGTAACTCTGCCCACCACAACTTGTATGTGGTTGTACAGGTGCTTTTTCTGGTAAAGGTAAGAAGCAGACAAAAGCAAATAAATAGTCAAAAACATTATTTTTTTATGAAACTATTTTCATGGTTTTAGTAGAAACATAAATACATATTTATCTCTAGTTCCTTTAAATAGTTGATTAAGATAAAGAAATAATATGATATTCCAGATAAGTAATGGAGCATGGTACATTTTGTAGATGTTCTTATTGTTGACAAATCAATAGCACAGAATGCTATATATAAAAATTATTGATAATCTATAAAACATAAAATATTAAGCATTTTTATAGATTATTCATTTTTATAAGTAGTAAATATAATATCTATCAATGTAACTTAGAGGATTATCCCATTTCCAATTTAAATAATCTATTGTACTTGACATTATATATAAAAATCTAATTTGTAAATTGCCGGGTTTTAGTTTTAGTTATTTGACAGTGTTAAAATGTTATTTTTAGGTACCTTATCTGAAAATGTGTATAATCAATTTCTCTGTTCCTTCAATGACCAAGGAACTATAGCTAGAAATTTAACTGGAGTGCTTTCCCTTTTGAAATATGATGGGTTGATACTTTCAAAATGAAATATATCTTCATAGCTTAGGACCAAGTATTAAAACTAGGAGATTATAGGAGTTAAATTAGAACCATTACATTGAAGATTTGTGCTCCTCTCTCTCGTACTTCTGACTGATTTAATGGTGCTTGACTAAGGATAAGAATATAAGTTGTCAGAAATGCAAATGGAAATACAACAATCAAAAAAAGAAAATTTAAAAAATGAGAAATGAAAGAACATACATGTCAAAAATGTTCCGTGATGGAGTTAATGTGTTTTAATATCATTTTATCATTTGGAGAGATATAAACTTGTTATTAATATTATATATTAGATATTCACAAGTCAATGATATAGCTAGTCTAAGAAGCTTAAGCTAGTCTAAGAATAACACTAAAGTAATAAAAACATATATTAATTTTAAAGTAACAGAGAAAAACATGATATGAAATATCTAGCTAATAAAAGTAAAGCAAAAGTGAGAGGGAAAAAAATCACATGAATAACCAGACCAATAAAAGCATTGAGTAATTTGGTAGATTTAAAAATGATGTATTAATTACACTAAATATGTCCATATACAAGATTTCAGCTAAAGCACTAATATAGCCAGACTGGCTTATAATAAAATATATAATTTAACTATATTCTGCATACAAGATATTCATATAAATTAATAGATGAAAAAGAAAATTTAGGAAAGATATAAACTGAAAATATTAACCGAAAATGGCACAACTGTATCCATATCAAAGTAAACATCAAGACAAAAAGTATCATTGGAGATAAAGAAGCATTTTCATCACAAATAAAGTTAATTTACTAGGAAGAAAACAATTCTAAATTATTATGCATCTTTTACTAACATGGCCTTCAAAAATAAAAATCAAATATTGAATTGTCTACTAGAAAACAATTAATAAAACAAAAATTATTCTCAGTCTTTTTAACACACATTCCTTAGCAGATTAATGAAAATAGCCAAATGATTATATAAGAATAGACAAAATGAGGAAATATAAAGAACTCTCACCCACTAGAGGAAAGTCAATCTTTTCAAACACATCAGTTTTCAAGCACCTCTTCAAATACTCAACCATACACTTGTCTCAACGAATTTCAAATATTAACCTTATATTGGGTAACCAGGAGAAATTTAAGAACAGATCATTTGAAAACCCCAATATTTTTTGAAATTTGAAATATATGTCCAAATTACATATGGGTTAAAGAAAAATGTGAACAATTTGAATGGAATGATAAAAATACCAAAATTTGTGGAATGCAAATATATGGCCTACTTAGAAAATTATTCTTTCAATGCAGCATTAGAGAAATTTTTTAAACTTATAAACAAAAAAATCACAAGCATTTTAAAGAAATACAAATTTCAAAATATTTTAATATTAAATTTAATTTTCATCATAAGTAGAATTTTAAAATATCTTCAGATAGTCATTAAAAGGGTATGACAAAAATTCAGTATGTTTTCATTAGTGAAAAATAAGAGGCAAATATTGAATTGTCTACTAGAAAATAATTGATAAAAACCAAAATTATGCTAAGACCTTTTAATACATACCTTTGAGTAAACATGAAAACAGGTAAAATATATAAGTGTAGACATGATTTGGAAAAACTAGAAACAAATATGATCAATAATCACTTTTTTCAAACTATCTTAATCTGATAAAGGGCATGCACAGAAATATTATAAAATTGATATTTGGACATCATATATGATAGTAAAAATATAAAAATGTTCTGTATGAGATTAGGAAAAGACAGTTGTCTAAGTGGTATACCTATGTGTTCAAGTAAGAGAGGCAATAGGATTAATGAAGTGAGTAATTTTGGACAGAGTTATTATCACTGTTAAAGCAAGTTTGAACAACTCTGTTCTCAAATACATCTTTTTATTGAAAATGAGTTTGAATATATTTCATTATTTTAGCATTCTTTTTGTGATTCTATTTGTTCTGCATATATACTCTTACATTAATTTTTGTTTATAATTATTAAAATACAAGAACTATAAAAACTCTACATAGAGTACATCCCTATTTTCTGGCATATACATTTCTAACTTTTCATTTTAATTTCTTTTGTCTTACTTATTAATTGAAAAGAAAATTTAATTAAAATCATGCCTATTTTTAAATACACATCTCTTTACATCATTGAGAAATCAGATATAAAACCTAAGAACAAAATTAAGTTAAAATTATTTTAAATGAGGTCCTGCTAACAAGACCTTTTGTTTTAAAAGGAAGAAATAATCATCCAACTGGATCAGAATGAGGAAACGAGAATCAAAAAAAAAAAAAATGAAGAAAGGCTGAAGATTCTCTGGGACAATCTGAAATGTTCCAATATCCGAATTATAAGGGTGCCAGAAGGAGAAGAACAACAGCAAGAAATTGAAAACTTATTTGAACAAATAATGAAGGAAAACTTCCCTAATCTGGTGAAACAAATAGACTTCCAGGAAGTCCAGGAAACCCAGAGAGTCCCAAAGAAGTTTGACCCAAAGAGGACCACACCAAGGTACATCATCATTAAGTTACCCAAGGTTAAATATAAAGAGAGAGTCCTAAAAGCAACAAGAGAAAAAGAGACAGTTACCTACAAAAGAGTTCCCATAAGGCTATCAGCTGATTTTTTTCAAAAGAAACCTTACAGGCAAGAAGGGGCTTGAAAGAAATATTTGAAGTCATGAAAGGCAAGGACCTACATCCAAGCATACTCTACCCAGCAAAGCCTTCATTTAGAATGGAAAGGCAGATAAAGTGCTTCCCAGATAAGGTCAAGTTAGAGGAGTTCATCAACACCAAGTCCTTATTATATGAAGCATTAAAGGGACTTATCTAAGAAAAAGAATCTTAAAAATATGAACAATAAAATGACAACAAACTCACAACTATTAACAAATGAACCTAAAAGAAAAGAAAAACAACAAAAACAAAAACTAAGCAAACCACCAGAACACGAATAGAATCAGAGAAATGGACATCACACAGAGGGAGTTCAGTGGGGAGGAGAAAGGGAGAGATAGGGGAGAAAGGTACAGGGAAGAAGAAGCATAACTAGTAGGCATAAATAGATGGGGAAAGATAAAAAATGGTACAGGAAACAGAGGAGTCAAAGAACTTATATGTACAACCCATGAACATGAAGTAAGCGGGGGGAAATGCTGGAGGGTTGGGGAGGCAGGGTGAAGAGGGGATAAAGGGGGAAAATTGGGAAAACTGTAATAGTATAATCAATAAAAATACTTTAAAAAACTTTTGTTTAATTAGTGGAACTTGAAGGAAATTTTACTCATTTGGAGAACATCATTAATTAACACATATTTCAAAGAAATAGAATAAACTACATTATTAATGATAAAAATCACATAAAATATTTCAAATATGATACACATAGAAAGATTAATTTTGTTTAAGTTTTTTTCTTTATCATATTGACAATATACATATCTAGAATATACTCCATTACTGGAAAAATGAATTCTTCTTTCATAAAAATTATTAAAGTTATTTTTACCATCTAGAGATGGAATTATATTTTATATGTCACTGAATAAATTTTTACAATAATTTAATCAGTAAAATAACTTTTGTGTCAATCTAACATATTGTTGAAAATAAAAGATTGTTTGATATATAATTAAAGTAAAGTAGTGAGCATAAATTTACTTCAGAATGCTAATAACCTTATAAGCATTAGATGACTATAAATGCAAAGAAAACTTGTATGAAATAACTTGCTCTTGATAAGTGATTTTGATTAAATGTTAAGTGTCATAATTTGATTTGATTACACAAAAAAATGCTGCCAATAGTCAAAACATATTTTATGAGAACATTCTGACAGTGACCAGAGGGGGAGAGGAGGGAAATTCAGGGGAAAAGGGGAACGGTTTAGAGCAACAAGTATAAAGGACACATGGACAAAAACTATGGGGGGTGGAAATGGGAGGGAGGTGGGGAGGGCTGGGGTGGTGGGCTGGGGGGGTAAAAGACAGAAAACTGTACAGTATCCACAATTTAAAAAATACTGATTAAAAAAAAAAAGAAATATCCTGTTAATTATAATGACTTTCCTAATAAGTGATCCCAAATTCTGAAATGTCATTCTTTGATATGAGTTCATAGAAGAAAAGTGACTAAACATGAAAATTATGTAATAAAATTACTTTTAAATTTCTCTAATTGATAATTCATCAATTAGGAACTTCAAAGGCTGTTAACATTTTTGGTGTGCATTTTTAAAATTTAATAAAATTATGTGATACTCTGTCACTTTACATGGTTAGAATATTTATTCTGAAAATTTTGTTTAAAAGATCACAATGTATAAGGCACTTTTTTTGGTGTGAATGGGAAAAAAATGATTGTTTTGTGAGCTTAGAATCTATTCATGGAGATTACACACAATATACAAGTTATTATAAGCAAATATAATGTAATAGGTGGTGTATACACCATAAACATTTTAAGGAGATTGATGGCTAGACAATTACTTCCTGTTAAGAAAACCAGGGATTTGGTGATACCATACATTAGTGATTGTTAAAAGTATAAATGGAGACATCTGTAATAGTGTCAACAATAAAATAAAATTTAAAAATACAAAGATTTGTACAAATTAGGGAAATGTAACCTCTACTTAAAAGGAAGAATGCAAGAAGAATTAATTACTTTCTAGAAAATATCTATATGAATGGATCCATAATAAGAAAAATTGCAACAAAAGGCACTTTGCTGTTGAACTGTGTCAATCACAGTTTCAGTCAATCACAGTTTGACTCTTTGGATTATCTATCTAAATACTGTATTGTTTAATAAAGAAGGTGGGAATACAAGGAAGAAGACAAATAATAGTTTTTATTTAATAAATATTTAGTTGTGTTTGATTATCCTCAATCATTAGCTTCTCTGTGAATTATACACAAAAACTAAACAATGTTTACCTCCTGCAGGTTGACTTCTACCTACAACTTTTAAAGTCTTCCCATTACCAACAAACAGGTAGCATTTCAAGGCCAATCACTTTCAAGAAAGAGTAAAACAAATTGTCAGACAATTTACAAAGAGCATGAAAAATTTCTTTCTGTTTTTAGATTTTTGTACTAACAAACTGCACTTTTGAATGGAAGGCTAAAATAATTTCAGCCTTTACTATAGAGTTTTTAGTCAATAGAGAGATCCAGGGGCAACTTTATATTACATTTTTATCATTACTTGTTTATACTCAATTATTTAACAAGTACTTAAATTGTATAGCACTTTTCAAAAGTACCTCTTCTTATATTTCTAATTGACTCTTATTTTGAAATATTTGTAATTTCTCTTGAGCTTCTGAAGTTTTCCACATTTTGCCTAAAATTATTTTTTGGAGAAAATATTTCCTTTCTCTTTGTATGTTTATTCAACGTAAGTTCATGAGAAGTAACTTGAATTTTGAGTTTTTATGTAACTTCATATAAAATGCCATGATGGCTCTAACTTTGTGAAGTATTAATTGGAAATACATTCCTATTATTTCACAAATGTGTGATCAGGAGGGATTGCACTCGTGGGTGCCTCTACCTACCTTCCACTGATATTTAACCAATCCTCTTTCCTTCTGTTCCTTTAATTCATATTTCCAAAGACAGAAAAGTTTGGGGGAGTGTTATTTCTCAGGAAACCCTAATATACTTAATATTTTTGTTTGATAAATACTATAAATATCTCTATTCTTATCCTTTTAGAACAAAATTTTAGTATGATTGCTTTGTTCTGTAATGTGATAGACTATGAGATTCAAGTTTACAGGGGAAATGGGGGTATAAATTTGATATGAAAAGAGAGAGTCAACGTTCTATATATTTGGGAGCAACTGGTGTAACTGAAGTGAATAGAACTGAAACTCGGGAACTAACTATCCTCTCTTCTCTAGGCACTCAGCAATTACTGGAAAACACACACCCCTTGGACCCAGAGGCTGTACGATGCGCGCCTTTCAATTATGGCCCACGTTATGTGCACATTTGGCTTTTCATATCTTTTAAACTCCTAGGTCAAAAACAAATTCTTTTATGTTCCCAATTTTTTTTTGATATATGGAAAAGAAGAGTCCTTCTTTTTTAAGTTCTCCATGTAGTAGAGACTAACTATAAAAGTTATAGGTTCATAGCTCTCTAGACATGGGTTTTAGTGGTTTAAAAGACAACAAAATTAGAAGTATGAATATAGTAAGTACATATTCATGAAACAATAGACAAATGTTTATTTTTTGTGGCAATGGGAATTTAGAATTAAACAAAACAAAATCCCAGCAATTTCTAAGGGGTTTAGATTTTAATAGAACACATTGAATTCATGATAGACTAGTAAGAATGCTGTTCAATCACACAGTGCTGCTCTGCTTACTTCTTGAGCTTCAAGTCATTCTGGAAAATATATTCTCTGTTTTTATGTATTTCTTCATACACAGCACTTCCAGTGAATATTGTTCTGATACTTGCTTCCATTAAACCAATTTAGAAACCATATATTTTATGCATGAATAAGAAAGGAAGCAAATTAGATTCAAATGCATACTGTGCTAAATTCTGTGGCTACATATGGAAATTAAGGAGTATTGAGAAATGCTACTTCCTTTTGCATGGCATTGTCAGTTGCATGACTCTGCTAACAAAACAGAAATAGGAGAGAGTTGGCTTCACATCTCGAGCAGAAACACAGTAGAATTTTGAACAAAACCGCAGGAAAGATAGATGGACTACAGATATTTTCTGAAACCACAACTCATTTTCTATCACTGAAAGATGTTTGCAGCTTTTTGTACAAGTCAATTTACATTATTAAAGAGAAAATAAAGTTCAAATTTTGCAATATAACTAAAGAAGCCTATATTGGTTAGATTGCTTAAGTCCTTACTTAAGGACTTTGGATTTATAGTTGAGGTTCAGTAATTTTGTAGGTATTTTTTTCTAATATTCCTTTGCTTTGGTCCTAATTATCTCCCTTTCTGTGATTATATAAATGGAAAAAAATGTGTCTTATAGAACTAAACATTGTCATACTCCCATTATGTATTCAAAATAATACAATTTGAATAAAATGTATTACTTTATGTAAACCTGAGGTCCTATCTATAGCTAATATTCACCCTCACTGCAATAGAGAGAGTGCAACATGAAAGAGAAGCACACTGATGTTTAGGGAAACAGAAAGCAAAGAGAGAGAATGTCTCCCGGTGGTGTTTGAGTCTCCGTGTCCCGTTATATCTGATGCCCAGCTTTATGTGTCTCTCATAGCCGTTTCATTCCCTCCTTAGATTCCAGGAAACAATGCATTCTTCTTTTTTTTCCCCTCAAACTAATTTGAGTGTGGTTTTGTCACTGTGAACAAGAACCTGTGGTAATTGAAGAAAATATTTGCATTTTATGTTAAAGATAGGTGACACTTCTGCTGGCAAAGGGTGTGTGATTCAGAACATTGTGATAAATTTTATTTTATAAAGGAGTCTGGATACACCTTGAAGTGTGTCTGGAAGAGGAAATAACTAGTTGCTAGGTAAAATTGATGCAACAATAAATGTAGTTGAGAGAGCAGAGCAACAGAAAGAAAGCAGTAATGGCAGAGCTAGAGAAGAGGAAGCAGAGCCTGAAAATGTTTGAGAGAGTTCACTGAAGCAGATGACAAGCTGAGTGTAGTGAGGCGAAGAGTGAGAATGACAAAGAATGAGATGGAGTCTTACCTTAGTCCTTGTAGGCTTCAGAACTCGTCAAACCTTGTTCTGCTCTCATTTTAATGAGAAAAAAAAATGTTTCAGCACTCATGCTTGCTTGGGACTCGTAGCACTTACTAGAACTTGTATGAGTCACGACATCACCACACAAGAGAACATGCTTCATTGTTCGATACTTGTCAGCTTCAGCATTCATCACGAGTTCCGGTATAAATTAATATTGAGTACTGAATTATCACTGTATCTGCAATGATTATGAGTGGTTTGTGAGACCAAACCATCCACTTTTTATGGAATTATCTTGAATGGTTTGGGAGAATAAACAGAACCTTGAGCAAGAGTGACATTGAAGCAACAAGTAGAGTGGTCAGAGATGTAGAAAAACATACACTTTTAGTGTTATTTTGGTAATCAAAGAGTGGTTTTCTGCATGAATAAGTGAATAACTACAAAGACCTACAGATACAAAAGTGATACCTACATTATTGAGAACAGAGTTAAGGAAATTTATGTGGTTGTGTTAATAAGACCTGAAATACCAGTAATACAGGATCCAGACTGTGAATTGGAAGACCTCACCATTCATTCTTTACTCTGATTTTAATGGCATGATATCTAAGAAGACTCTTATTCTCTCTGAGACTTGGATGGTAACAAAAGTATAACATAGGAGAGTTCAAGATTTACTCTAAATTTAAATTCCCATCATCCCTTGATTATTTTCTCCAAAATAAACCATACTAGAGAATTGCAACATTTTTAATATTGAACCTTTATAGCATATGCCAATGTTTAGCCTCTTATTTATGCAACAATAATTTTCTTTGCCTATTGGGAACTAGCTCATTGCCAGAAGTTGGATATATATCAATAGCAAGGAAGAAATAAATTTTCAGGGTTTTTATTTTTTTAAATCCAATGGAAGCTGATAATCACATAATAATACTAAAGTGAAAATAATATAAATAAATAGTACCCTGAATAATGTAACATGCAAAGTCATAATAGAAAATAAACTATAATGAGGTCAAGAATAAAGCAACATTTGGTCAGGCATTTGATCAGAAGATGGGTAAGAATAGGGCATGTGAAGAGGTTGGGAAGAGAGAAGGCAGTGGGGAGCAACACACATGTGGCGGTGTTGGTGTGACCGAAGTAGAATAAAATTGAACATGATGTCAAAGAGTGGGGAGATATTCAGGAACAAGAATATGCAGAAGAAATCTGTCATGTTTAGGATTTTTAATACTATCCTTCATTTATTACAAAGGCATTGGTGGATTTTCAAACCAAAAAAAAAATATAATCTAATTTTTTTAATTATTCCAGTTATAATACAAAATGTCTCAGGAAAGTAAGAATAAATATTTAAAGAGGTATTGTCAGGCTATCAATGTAGTAGAAATAAGAAACGATGACTTCTAGAACTACTGTGATAGCGATGATGGTGAAAATAGCATGACTTGACATACAAACAGAAAAAGAAAATTGCAAAATTTGGAGATAGGTTAGGCACTGCATGTAAGGCAAATGCAAGTGATCACCCCAGATTTCATAGTCGGAGCAACAAAAAATGGAAATGTCATTTACTGTGATGGGAGCATTAGGGGAGGATCACAGTTAGAGGAGAAGACCATAAATTCAAGTTACATTTGAGACATTAATTGGACCTTGTTGTTTTTATTGTTTGCCTATTTTTCTAAAATTTAATTTAAGTTGCTTCGCACTTAAATTGTTGTTGCACTTCATTCTTTTTGTATTTTTTCATTACTTTAATATCCTAACTTTAGAATATTAACCTTACCCAACCAATAATGTAATGTGCACTTTCTTCAAATTAAATTAATTTTCTATTAATTTCACAGATCGAAAGGATGGTGTTCATCTAGATACAGTCTTTATGGAGAACATTATGCTAAGTGAAGTTACCCAGGAGGTGAAAGACAAATACTATATGATCTCACTGATAAGTGGAACCTAATTAACAAAACAAACAGGCAAGCAAAATATAATCAAAGACACTGAAATAAAGAACAAACTAAAAAAAAAGAACAAACTGGCAGTAACTAGAGGGGAGGGGAGATGGGGGTAATGGGGGGCAGAAGAGGAAGAGTCATCAGGGAACATGCATAAAGGACCCATGGACAAAGCCAAAGGAGGGAAGCGTTGAGAGTGAGAGGTGGGGGTGGGTGGGGCAGGGGAAAGTGGTGGTAGGAAAATGGAGACAATTACATTTGAACAACAACAAAATAAGTAAGAATAGCTATTCTGAACAGAGATGGAATTTCTGTGATATTCATGATCATAACCATTTTTGGATTTATGCAAATCTATGATGGATCTCAGTATTTTGGGTTGACATTGTGATAACGTTAATGGAAAAAAACATTGTGGAAAAATGTTTATTTGCTGACATCACAGAAAAAAACAGAATAATGACAGTTGTACAAAAAAAAATCATGTGAAGATAGTTTCATGTAATTCCATATAAATACTGCACAATTAAATTAATTTTAAAAAGAGTTCTCCTGGTTTATATAATTGTAAAATCAAAATCCATACATAAAACTTAATATGTTTAGGATTTACCCTCACAAACAAAAGTAGTTTATTTTCTTTCTTTGTTTGTTAGTTTTAATTTTATTTTGTTGTTGCATAAAAGTTTGTAATTCAAACTTGGACAGAATTTGTTTTGAATTTTTGTTTTATTTTCTCTATTGGGCAAGAGGCTGTTTACTCAATAATGCCAGTGGCTGCTTTGTTGAGTACATTGGATACTGGTATGTCCAAACTTTACAGTTTGTTTTGATTTTAATATTTGGTCTCTCAGCTGAGGGTCAAACAAAAATAAAACTAGATATTTATTTTATTGTTGTCAAGCTTCCTCAGTCTTCTTTATCACAGGCCCTATCCTACCTCATCTTCACACAAATTTGCATTAGTTGAGTGCCAGGAACTAAATTTTAAAAAGAAGTAACAATGAATTGCTTTATTTCTTCTGTCTATTTCAACCGTCTGGAATTTCTCTATGTGTGGTTGGGTGAAGAAGTGTTATCATGTGTTTTTTCTTTCTCTCACTTCCATATTTCACATGAGTATTGAAATTAAAATAAATATCAACCAAAAAAAGCAGTTCATAAAGTTCAGTAAAAATGGATCTTGGGCTTTTTGTTAAACAAAGAAGTTTGAGATAATTTAGAGCTAATACACTATGAAAATAGTTTTGTTATGGAAAATGTTTTCATCTACCATCATTCAGTAATTGCTTTTTCCATGGTAGGGGAAATAGACTAGGACAGTACTCTGAGGGCATGGCACAAACATCACAGGTTGACTCCTAGTGATTGATGACCTTGTATAATTCCCTTTTTGAGTGTGGGTGTCTCTTTTAACTACCTTCTAGCCAATAGAATATGACAAAATTGTAGGTACATTACTGTTTTTATTAGATTACATTGCATGCCAAAGTTGGTGTTGCTATATTCATATATATAGATAAGTAGATATAGGCATAGATGTAGATGATATAGATAGGTATAGATGATATAGATATATAGATATAGATATAGATTAGCTATAGCTATAGAGAGATAGATAGATGATAGATAGATAGATGATAGATAGATAGATAGATAGATAGATAAGAACAGTAAGGATGCTTTCCTGCTGGTCTGAACAAAATAAACTGCTGTGTTGTGGGCCTTAAGATGTGAGCAATATGTATGGCAGGGAATAACTACAGAAGGCCACTAGGAGCTCAGAGTGGCCTCCATCTAACAGCCAGTAAGAAGATGGGACCTTTGGTCATATCACCAAAAGGATATAAATTTTGCCAATGGAATGAACTCAAAAGTGCGTTCTTTCATGGTACAAGATGCAAATGAAAACACAGTCTGACCAACACCTTGATTTCTGCCTTAGGAAAGCAAGATCAGAAGATTTAAGTAAACCATAATCGGGATGCTGACCACAGAAACTGCAAGATAAAAATGTGTTGTTTAAGCTGCAAATCTGTTATATAGCAATGAAAAGCTAATTCAGAAGACATTGATACTAACATGGTTAGTAACTAACATGAATAGTAACATGGATAGTACTAACTATCCAATTGATACTAACATGGATAGTAACATGGTTAGTATAACTAACATGATACTAACATGATTCTTATAAATAATCATACTTTAAAAATTCTTATAAACTGAGTGCTTTTTGTGAATATTTTATCACTTGGAAAGTTGTATTTACTCATTTCAGTGTAAGCCAACATTGATTAATAAGATTTGCTGTTTGTATTTCCCATAAATTTTGCTTTAAGTAAATTACTGTCTTGCCTATGATGGTATTTGCACAAGAATTGATTTTTAGTTCTCTTAAAAGTCATGTGAGACTTTTGTGTCTTTATCTGTGGAAATCATGATAATACGGTTCACTGGGATTGTATTATAATGATATTTAGTCAGCTGACCTAAAAATAATGGAATCCTGATATAGAATACATGTATTACTCTCTATAATGTTTCAGTACAAACAGAGATAATGATTTCTTATTAAATCCAGTTTTGTTTGCAGAAACCTAAACAAGCATCCTGATAATGGTCTGGTATATTTTGAGAATGAAGCGTTATTTTTAAGGAAAACTATGAGTTGTATTTCATAACTAATGCTGACTTTACAAACACATATTTTGATGGTGACCAGCCATTTTTCAAATGCTGAATTTCAGAATTATTTTGGGTTGTTTAAATAAAAGATTTGCAAGATAGAAGTGTGTATGCTTCTTTCCTTTAGTCTTCCTTTATGTTTTGCTGATGACTCACCACTTCTAACTCTTAAGGGAGGAAAAATCTGTCTCTCACGCTTACTGGAGAGCTGTAAATCACAACTTACTACTTGCCAGAAAAACATAAGATGATGTAATAAAACATCATGCTTTCTTATTGAGAAGAGACCTGCATATGTATTATTTTTAAGAACTAAATTTAAACCTTACTAGAAATCCTCTAAATTATTAAAAATTCATTAAATTAAATAAATATTTTGATTTCTTTATATGTTAGGCATCCTTTATATGCTAGTGTATAGAGATGAAGGTACTATGTTCTTTCCCCACACCAAGGTTCAGTTCAATTAGGGAAAACCACACATCTGACCATATAATGCATAACTGAATGGTTAATGAATAACCATAGGTTAATAAAATAGTTTGTGGATTATATAAAATATTAATTTTGATGGAAACTATGAAATGTTTTTGAAGTTACTTTTAAGTTTTGCTTTATAGTATTAGTAGACATTTGCTGGCGAGAGGAGGAAAGAACCTGCAAAGGGCACTTTGACAAGACAATGAGCGCATGTGATCAGCTGGTCTAGTAAACTGACAGCATGTAGTTTGAAAAATGTAGGTCTGGGCCCTGCTTCGGGCTATGCATCCTAATGTCTATTATAAACACTTATTTGATGGAAGGAAAATAGATTTGATGTGTTGAAGCCAGTTCAAGTCAATTTTCAGAGGATCAAAAGGGCAATTATGTACATATCTTCCCAATGCCAAGTTCAGTGAGATCACATTAGTAGTTTGAAATTGGCTGTCCTGGGAGTATTTATCCATCCCATGAAAATCAGCAAGTTTATAAAATGAGGGTTTTATTTCCCAGAAAGTCGGTTGTAAAATGATTACCAGAATAATCTAGTATACACAAACACACACGCAACATACAAAATGACACTTACCCATACACTTAAAAACTCAAGACATACTTGCTGAGGTTCTTCTGTATGTTAGACAAGTAATTAGGATAACATTTGGGCAATAAATAAAATATATCTGCCTTAGTGCAGTCATGAACAAATGTTTAAATAATTTTAGATATGGATGTGAGATTTAAAAAATAAAACTAAGTAACGGATGAACTAGACTGACTGGGTTTTGGTGAGGGGTTGTTTAGCTGAAACATACATGTTGAGAAGCATGTGAAGATTCACTGACAATGCATTGCAAGCAGAGGAAGTACAAGATGCAAAGAATCTAGCAGGAAGCGTGATTTTTTTTTTCTAGAAGGTTAATGTGGCTTAAATGTAATAAATAATGGTAGGAATAATAGAAACTGAAAACTGAAGATAGAAAGGTAAGCAGTGATCATTTCAAATTTAGGCTTATAAACCAAGTATCTATGCAGAAATGCTTTAGGTAGATGTACATCAGCACATCTGTTCATTAATTTATTTGGCATATATTAGTCACTGAATGTCATGCTAAATGATTAAGATAAGAAAAATTGAATGATATACAGACTCTTCCATAAAGTATTCATAGTCTTTTTGAGTCATCATGATGAAGGAACAGGTCACTTGCCTGTACTGGACTATATGGGAAGTTCAAGTTCTCCATCTTCACATCCCCTCACACCATTTTCTCCATGGTAAATTTAGGAAGTCCTTTGTTATTTCTCTAATAAAATGTTAAATTCCTACAAGAAGTGATAGTAAAATGAAATTATATTAATATTTTGACTAAGTATACTCAAATTCTACCCCAGAATACTCTAACAAGTCTTTGAAAGAACATGGTGGGGAAAAAGTAGGTTTACAGCTGTTTGTATGGAAATAATACAATAATTAATAAACAATAATATGAGAATAAATTCTGTGTTTCATATACCCACAACTGTAAACTTACTCTTGCCCTACCCTGTACACCCATGTAAAGTTAAATAAATTTTATTAATAAATTAGATTTTACTCCAGCCCATGTGTAGAACTATGACAAAGTATTTTTGTCATTTGTCCTATGCAAGTGATGCTCTAAAAACTTTGAGTCAAAGCACTCAAAACACGCCCCCCCACTAAAGCCAAGTCAAAACTTTAACTTTTATTATTCTGCTTTGAGGAAGTGGTGTCCAACTTTTTGATGTCCCTGGGCCATACTGGAAGAAGAGTTGTCTTGGGCCATGCATTAAATACACAAACACTAATAAAAACCAATGAGCAAAAAAAGGTCCATGCATAATTTATGATTTTGTGTTGGTCTGCATTCATAGCCATCCTCGGCTGCAGATTGAACACCCCTGACCAAAGGAGGAAAAATAGGATGGGTCCATCTTATAATCAAGAAAGACTATTTTCTAGAATGTATACAGCTGGCCAGGAAAGACAAAGTCTAGTCTCCAATGTTCAGTAGAGAAGAGAGAAGAAACTACAAAGATAGGTTCTCAAGTCTCCCACAAGAGTAGATCTTTTAAATCATTACTGCCTAGGCTTCTAGGACAAAAAAGGATATAATAAATGAAGGACAGAGAAAGTAGTGGTTCATTGCCCAACCTTGAGGAAGCAGAAAATATTTCCTGCCCATCTGGCTGTCTTGAAACAAGAGTCATCTCTTACTATATTGAAAGTTGGGGGAAGAGTAGAAAACAGGAAAAAGGAAAAGGAAATAGTAAGAAAGATCACTATTTTTTTCCATGCTAATTAGAAGTTCTGTCCACTAAATATGGAAAATAAAATGTCCTCAAACCTCACCAACCAGACAAATGTTTCTTTATATATAGAAAAGTGAATCTAACAGTCTTGAATGACACCAAAAGGCAAAAACACTGGACAGTAAAAGTGTTTATATAAAGATGTGGACAGATGTGGAGAATAAATTTGTAAATAAAGAGGAAAATAGGAAGAAGAGAGGGAAAAGAGCTCCAAAAAACAGTGCACTTATATGTGTAATATACTTAGATAAATTTTATTTTATTTTCTAAATGGGTACTAGGGGAAGGAAACATTTTAATTTTGGTGGCCAGAAACAGAAGTTAAATAATTCAGAATATGGCAGTTAATAGGGTTGAATTGGCTAATATGTTGGCATGGATGAGTTGGCAGGACTATTTAATGACTCCTGCCCATCTGTTGCATGCAAATAGTTATAAATATTTTTAGATAAAATTATTTAGTAGCCTCTGTCATGTACCCTGCTCTGAATATAAAATTTATTATCATAATCTGATCCTTTTGAGAGGCTAAGGAGTCAGAGTGTTGTAGCTTTAGAATTCAAACTTATTTTACTTATCACAACTTCATTATGTGGAGATGAGGAATGTGTTTATAACAGCTCCTAATTCTTTGACAATTTGATTTGAGCCAATATTCTATTTACTGCTGCTGAGACTAGCTATCTGGAAGACTGGCATACCTAGATCATAAGGCAAATACAAAGAGAAATAAAGTTTAGTGTGTTTTCCAGCTTTATAAATTCCATGTAGGTGGGTATTTTGTTATTGTTGTTTATTCTCCCATGTATTTTTGAGGGAGAGAATAAAAAGTAAATGGGATTCTTCAGGAAAAGAGAGCCCTGATCACGTTTGGAAAAAGTTGTAAGACACATACATAGTAAGTATAATAAGTGCTATATATGTATATATACCATATATATATAAACATATATTTAGGTATGTATATAATAAGGTATTGTTATATATACCGTGTGTGTGTGTGTGTGTGTGTGTATCAGGTAAAGGGAAGAGTCCCTTAATACATTGAACTATACTCTATTTGTTAATAGATCATCTTTATATACATGGTGCTATAGTATATTCTGTATATAAACAAAAGGTTAGCTCTACCCATCAACATATATGTATACCAGTATGTATTTATAGATAAGTACATATATAATGCATACATAAAAATATATATGTACTATATTTAAATAACAAAATGATAAAATATGTATGAACCTAGATAAAAACTTCATTAAAATATTTTTTCTTTTTTCTTTTATTTATTATACATTTTCTAAAGGTGCCTGGATATTATCAGGTTCTAATTATATTACAAAGACTGTACCATGAAGAAAGGAATTCTATTCAAAAGGTTTTGTCTCAATCTTTCACTCTTATTCAACACTCCCTACTGAGAACCAAAGACACATTAGCTACTTTGCTAGAGTATTAGAGTAAATAAATGAGTAAGAGAAAATGATTTCCCTCAATCAGTACAATGTGAATCTAAAAACAAATGGGTGAAGCATAAAGTGCTAAAGGGTATTAGATAAGATTGTGCATAAGGTCCTATGGGATTGCAGGTGAGCACTGAGAAGGCAGAAAAAATTCTGGGAAGGATCCATGGAAAATTTATAGCTCAAAATGCATAGCTTAAAACTCCAAAATTGAAACAGAATAATCCAAAAGCAAAACAATTCCTCAAAAGTAAAGGACATACACAAAGACAAAAAAAGGAAACTCTGAAACATAAACACAAATAATGATATGAGCATTGTGTTCAATGTTCTGAAAGTTCCTGTAATTCAAGCTACAATTCCAATCGCATCTTCCGTAATTGATGCAAAGACTTGGAGTATGATGGGGGGATAGTCAGATGAGAGACTCTGCATAAGTCCACGTGCCTGAAAGGACCACACACTCAGTGGCCAAGAGATCTATAACAGTCAACTACATTAAAGTAGACAGTGAAGAAATGCATTTGCTCAAATCTAGTCTCTGAGTAGAGGAGGAAAATGTCTCCACTGAGAAACTCCACTAGCCCCCACATGGATTTATGGCTGAAGCCACACTATGTGAATGAGACAAAATCCTTCAGGACCATATAAACCTGTTTTGTACTGGTTTTGGGTAGTATATTGAACATAAAGATCAGTAATATGTGAGATTAGTGGAACAAATAAGTCTACGAAATTTCTTTGAAAAGTAGCATGCTCAAACAGGTTATTCACCCTTGACTATGGGGCATACAATTTCTGAAGTAGTTAGGCTATTTTCTTGAAACGGGAAAGGAGATTCCTAACAGATTTCCACTGGCTTCCATGTGCTTTACTCACTTAGTTGACATCACCCTTAGCAATTATTTTACAGTACGCTCTGTGAATCAAGTAATTAAGAATCATCCAGGATAATTTTTTTAATTGTGGACCTCTGTGCCTGACTCAAGGCCTGAGGATGTAAATTCTTAATGCTAAAGTTTGAGAAATTGGACCACACTCTGAGACTGCTCTTCAACAATCTTTGGAAAAGCCAATAAACATTATTTTTTATCATAAGCAAGAAGCATTTATAGGGAATACAGTGCCACTACTGAGAAAGGAACTTTAAATCATGGTTAGAAAGTGCCCCTGATTTTAAGTCGGAGTCAGGAAGCAATAATCGTTACTTAGAAGTTGCCTCCAAGCAGCATGTCATAGAAGACAAGAGCTCCTGTCAGTGCTGACTTTGGAAGGCAGCATGGGGGTGAGAGGGAGAGTGATAGACCACAGAGCCAAACAACTACCATAAAATATGTGCACCACCACCACCACCAATAAGAAAACTTGAGGGAAACCTCAAGAACACAGAATGTGAGAAGGTTCTAGTGAGGAAGGGTAAATGAAAAGCCTAGCAAGGCAGAAGACTAGGCACCATAAAGGAAGGGGAGGGATCCTACCAGCTTTCCAGTTGTGTTTCTTTCTCTCACTGGTGTGCTGGGTTATGATCACCTGGCCCAGTTCCACCAGTGCAGGAGCAGTACCAGCCACAGACTCTGAAGACACTGCAACACTGGGGGAGATGGGCTGTGGCTGCTGGGTTAAGAAGTATTTTTACAAGAGTACTTCAGTGTGCCAGACCCTGATGTTGCCCTTGCTACCTCCAAAGTATGGAGTAGCTCAGTTAGGAATAGGTAATTTGTGCAAAAGACCGGAGTCTGGATGAAATACTAGGGAGTCTTCTAAGGTCAGAAGAAATAAACCCAGATTGCAACATGAAAGTTTATCTAAATGTGAGGGCTTTATTCTTCTTAATTTACCAGATAAGTGAAAAATTTCATATTTTCATCATAGTAGCCAATAATTCTCAGATAACATGAACTAACAGAAAATTTATGAAATCTGTGAGGAATGCAAGCACTATAACAAAACAAAATTTCACAATAAACTAAACAACTTAAAACAGACACTAGAAGAAATGAATTACTTAGAACAAAACTCAAAATATGCATAATGAATATCTTTAGAGGGGAAACAAATTTTGGAAACTTGAAAGGAAGCCATTATAAAGAGTGATATGAAACAATGTTTGGATTCAACAAGTGACAAAGCACAAGAAATCCATTAAAGAACCAAAAGACTGGCTAAGGCTCCAGTTATTCAAAAGTGATCAAAAATTGATAAAGATTGGAAAACATAGAACAAAATGTTAACATCCATGGAGACAAAAAGAGTGTTCAAGCCCTACCTGAGTTCCAGATGAAGAGGAAAAAATTAATGAGGAGAAATACTTGAAATAATGTTTGGCTGTCACCTAAAATTACAGAAAGATATAAAGTATTAGATTGATGGGTTAAAAAAGTCAAAAGGAGATAAATAAATAAGAAATAAACAACAAAATCCCACAATTAGAAATCTCAAACATTAAAAATGAAAATGTCAATGTAGAATAAAAGAGTCAGTCAACCACAAAGCAACAAACTTTAGGCTGATAACAAATTTAACAGAAATATTACATTAAAGAAATCACAGGACACATTGATTTTAAAATGTTTAAAATATTTTAAACATAGGTAGAATATAATTTGTAATATGAAACCTTTTGAAGTTTGTAAAAGATTCTAACTGCTTCTTGAACTCTGTCGAGGAAATTATAAGAAGGATGTAAATCCAAAAGAATCAGTGAAACATGGAGAGTGAATTTATACTCTTAATAAACTGTACTGTCAAACTTAAATGTTGTGTTGATTTAATAGAATGTTTTTTTTTACCCCTTCCTGTAGTAATACCATTTTCCGTATGACTTTGTGGTTTCACCCAACAATCTTTTCTCCACCATTTGAGCTGGGCTAGTCCATGACACACTTTAGCCAATAGAATGCTATGGAAGTGTTAGTGCCCTCTTTCTAAGCCTGGACTCACCTCACACTACAGCTTGCACTCTGTGAACTCTGACACCAGCCTTGAGGGACCCACTGGTTGTCAGCTGGCTTAATATTTTTTTTCTTTTCGTGTGTATGTGCTGCTTATTTTTTTCTTTATTTTTATTGTTGACACTATTACAGGTATCCCCACTCCCCCCCTTTCCTGCCTCCACCCAATCCCCACCCCCTTTCCCTCTGGCCATCACCACATCATTATCCGTATCTACAGGTTATGCATCTATGTTCTTTGGCTAATGCCTCCACCTTCTTACTTTACATACTCCATTGCCTCACAACGAAAGGCTCCAGAAACTTGAAGAGTCCATGACAAGATCACCTACCACAGTTTCTTCTCAACCACCCTTCTGTCTCAGGCTTTAGATAGAACTTTTTAGACTCTTAGAATGGAAAGGAAATGTAAAAGTCATGTCCCAGTCTAAATTTTGAATTGCTCCCCTTAATCCAAGGAATTCATCAGTCTATCTGTGATAGATCACAATATTTCCCAGATCAAACCTAAGGTGCTGTTTAGAACTTTCTTTACTTCTGCTCAATCTATCCTTTATTTGGGAAAAATACCTAGAAGTTTTTATAAAAACTTTTGTTAACCCTCTTCTCCTTATAATAAAAAATATATAATTTTTTGAGTGTTTTTAAAAGATGTTTGTGGTAAAATGGCCACAGACCTACAGAAAAGACAAAACAATTGTCTTTTTAAGCTGGTTTAAGAAAATAACAGATAATTAATTTGAAAATATCCAATCCTCTCAAAATTTGATGATAGTATGAATTTTATATACAGTAATAGGAGGTATAAGTTTTTTTAAGCAACAATAATAAAAAATAGTTATTGGCTCACAAATCCAAACTCCAGAAAGAATAGGATGAAATTAGCAAGCTGCCACTGTTCACCATTTCTTTTTGTCAAAAATTAATATATTTGCTCAGAAACACTAATCTACTAGGGCTATGACTGAGCCAATGTTTCCATAAATCAGACCAGAAGGTAGAGTGTTGTGATGGAGTTGACATAGGAGGAAGGTAAGCTCTATACTCCCTGTAGAGTTCTCCGTGTGGGTAAAGGGCATCAGGGTGTTTATATCACTTTACAGTAAACTGATAATGGTCTGTACTTTGGATGTCATTTTCCAAAACATGGTGAACAACCCTAATGCACTCTAGTGAGCCTTTCATTACTGTCTGTAACTGCCTTAAAGCAAACAGAATCAGAGCCCTGAAAATCATTGTTATTTATGTATTTACGAAAAATCTATGCTGTTATAAGGAAATGGAAGTTACTGGTAAAGCAAATCTGATATGTTAAGGTGTGACAGCTCTGAGAATTTCCACAGGGAAGGAGTTATTTTAAATTAGTATAGATTGAAAATCTTTATACTCTTTGTGCTCTTTATTTTTTTTAGCCTGAGCACTTTAAGTATTTGAGTCTAAATTGATTTGTTTGTCCTGAGTGTTTGTGGCAGAAAATCCAAGGAAATTTGCCTATATTTAAATATTAATTTTCACAGAAGCAAATAGCAAATTTCTCAACATTACAGCCAAAAAAGGAAGAAATATTAGGTAAAAGGAAGCCACATTGAACGAGAACATCATTAATATAGAAGCAAAATGCTTATTTTTATAGCAGAACCATACCATGATTCAAAAACAAAAATAATATGTACAGATCATTATGCAAACTTCATATATTAGTGAATTATATTACTTACCAAATTAATTTAGTTAGTTTAAATAATAAACAAATGACTACCTATAATAAAAATGTAGGAGTTGTGGCTTTAGAAATTTCAGTTTGTATAAAAAGGATAAAAACATTTAGACTTCACACCACAGTAACTAACTGTATGCTTGATCTTGCCTTCTTAGATATAAAAATATTATTCAATAAATTTAAGATTTTACCAAAATGTGGACTGTTTTATGCTTTTAATTATATAATTTTTTCAAGATAAGATCCCAATTCAATGCTTAATTCAATTGAAATAGAAGGGTGAAATTGCAGAACAAAAACTTTCTTTAAATAAAAACAGTACATATGTGTTCATTTTTATAAATGTATACTATACCAGAAGAGTATCCCTCATGGGGAGAAGTAGCAAAATATGCATATGGTCATGAAAAGTAAGCTATACATCAATTAAATACCTTATCTTATTTTTAAGCATATACAGGGTCCAGCAAAAGTATCACATGCTTGAGTGTGGTTGATAGATAATAATATAGGTGAAATAATTTATAGTTTTAATTTGAGCATTTTATCTAAAATGTCATATGGTGTGCTTGAGTGTGATATTGTTTTGTTACAGAATCACATGCTTATGATTTTGTAATTAAAAAATTTGTAATTGAAAAGGGGTGTTATTTTTGTTGGACCATATATATGATACACACACACACAAATACACACAGTGTTTTCTTACTTTTCTTCTTTCTTCTTTTCCATTGTGGAAATTAAATATATTTTATTTATATTGCTTAAAAATTATTATATATCTCAATTCTTTGAAGAAATAAAAGTGCTCCGATTTAAGGAAAAAACTTAGTCAGAATCGTCTCTTAAGAATTCTCTAGGCCAAATAAAAAAATCCTAACTCAACGAATTTGATAATCCTCTTGCTTTCCTCTTTTCTGTACGCATATGTGAAAGCTTATAAACAGAAAACCAAAGAAGCTTTTAAATTTGCTTGAAATTATATAGGGAAATGTGTAGTCACAGACAAATGTACTAGTAAAAATAACATTTTTAAAAGGTAAGCAAAAAGAAGCACATTTTTCATAAAAGAAATACGTTTGAAAGCTAACACAACACACCTTTTAATTATTTGGTAATGCATTTCACTGAATTATACCCCAGGAGTGCTTATTTTCAAATATGTTTATTAATTTTAATAAATGTTCACTGTGCACTTGACTCATTAATAGTAGTGTAAAAGTGCTTTAGAAAATGATGAACAAAAATAGTATTGATTTCTATACCTTTGACAGCAAGATAAGACATTGAGTCTTGCTTTCTTATTAAACAAATAGATCATTATTATTAATTTTTGGTTCCCATTGAACTTTGAAACTTGAGATGGGACTTGATCTTTTACATCTTCAGGGTGAATTCAACTAAATTTCAGTCATTTCTCTATTTTTTTAATGTTTAGACCACCACTGATTATAAAACAACCAAACAAACATTTTTAAGGCCCCAATATTCTTTTATGTTATAGATACAACTCTGCAGTACAGTTTTATAACAGACTGAAGGTATATTTAGTTTATATTTCCATTTCAGCATATCTTAGGCCCATCTCACTCAAAGATCATACATTTTGGGCCTATCACAATAAGGATCTGTGGCGTAGGACTTTTCTTAAAGAGCAGTTCAATACTCTGTGAATGGTTAGCACGAATGTTAGTAATAGGATAAAATATATTATAGTGACATGCCCAATTCAAATATCATCTTGTTTTATTTATCCTATTAAATAAGTATAACTATAAACTACATTTAGCATTTTTTTGAGCCTTGTGAGCAGATTTTTTTTAAATTTTAAAGGCGTTGTCTCCAATTATTAACACCAAATAATCAGGATCTAAAGCACCAAAACAAATGAGATTTTAAAAAGAAACTTGCTAACTCTTTAAGGCACTGTAGATAAGCCACTGGCCGGCTTTCCTTTTACAATCTACACAGTGAGAGTACTTGGATTTTGATGTAGATGAATCTTCACTTTATTCTTTGGTAAAATATTAACATTTCTAATGTTAATTATATTTTATAGCTACATAGATTTATGTACTCATTTAAATTTTTCACATTTTACATCTAAATTTAAATAGGATGTAAATTTTATGATAAATCAGTTAAATTACCATTGCTTTCAATTGGTTTACATGGTAGCAATTTGAAGGAGAAAAACATCACATGCATTTTACTGCTTTGATTTCCTGTTAGTAATTACAGAATCAGTTAAGTTGATCATTTTGGCATTAATTCTACCAAGGTATCCCAAAGAGTGGTCTGAAAATGTTCATTCATGAAATTTTACAAAGTTCTAACTGATAAAAATTTTGTCTTAATTGCATTTTATTGCTAAAAGACATTTATGCATTTGTGAGCTTTTAAAAAGCAATAGTCTGCCTTTTTATTGATACTGTAAATTGACACATTAATTTTGCTGAGAACGTTACAAGTACTTCCCAAAATAATTAGATAACAGATTAAGCAATTATTATCTTGCATGCTGAGATATGTATGTGTGATTCCACCAACCACAGACTTGTTCATTAGCAAAGCACTAACTAGAACTATCACACTATTAAGTATCCATTCTTTAGTTAGTTGGTTAAATTTAATTTATAGAGAATGAAAGTTACCTCAATTTATATTTAGACTAAATTTGTTAATGTAAGAAACAAGTTCCATGTTTGTGACAGAAAATAGTTATATTACAACTTTTTTTGCACAGACTAAAATATTAGCGATGCCTTTAAAATATTTGTGTTAAAACTGAAGTATTTCGCCGGCCAAGATGGAGGCGTAGGTGGACACACTGTGCCTCCTCTAACAACCAAAATTAAGGACAACAAATATTTAGAAACAAGAAAACAACCAGAACTTATAGAAAATTGAACTGTACGGAAGTCCAACAACCATTCATCCAGACCGGTAAGAGGGGCAAAGTCGCTGCAGGAGAAAGTGGAGGTGCGGGCCTGGAATGCAAGCAGCAGCAGCTTGCAGTTCCCAGGTGCACAGGCGGTGGCTGGTGGTCCCCAGGCCCACAGGCAGCAGCTGGTGGGCCCCGGGCACAGGGGGACAACTGTGCAGACCCAGTGAGGCCACACAAGGCGGCTGGCTGACCAGGGGGGTCCCACATTCGCGCGTGCAGACAGTCCAGGCAGAGGAGAAGTGGTGGAAGAGACTGAATCCGGGAGAGAGCGGAGCAGGCGCCATTGTTCCCTCTCAGACCCCGCCCCCACATACAGCGTCACAACCCAGCGACTGGGCTGCCCCACACTGAGGAACACCTAAGGCTCCACCCCTCATACGTAATAGCTGCGACCAGACTAAAACCAAACCAAAACAAAAAACCCCAACAAAAATGGCTCAAACTGGAAAACAAATAAAAGCCCCAGAGCCAATTCCTCTAAGCAGTGAAGAGATAGCCAACCTATCAGATGCACAGTTCAAAGCACTGGTCATCAAAATGCTCACAGAATTGGTTGATTTTGCTCACAAATTAGATGAAAAAAATGCAGGCTACAATACGTGAAATGAAGGAAGATGCACAGGGAACTGATAGACATGGAAGGAAAACTGGGACTTAAATCAATGGAGTGGACCAGAAGGAAGAAACTAACAACCAAACAGAAAACGAGGAAGAAACAAGAATTCAAAAAAAATGAGGAGAGGCTTAGGAACTTCCAGGACATCGTTAAATGTCCCAACATCCGAATTATAGGGGTCCCAGAAGGGGAAGAAGAAGAGCAACAAGTGGAAAACTTATTTGAACAAATAATAAAGGAGAACTTCCCCAATCTGGCAAAGGAAATAGACTACCAGGAAGTCCAGGAAGCTCAGAGAGTCCCAAAGAAGTTGGACCCAAGAAGGAACACACCAAGGCACATTGTAATTACATTAGCCAAGATTCAAATGAAGCAGAGAATTCTAGAAGCAGCAAGGGATAAGGGGACAGTCATCTACAAGGGAGTTCCCATCAGACTGTCAGCTGATTTCTCAAAAGAGACCTTACAGGCGAGAAGGGGCTGGAAAGAAATATTGGAAATCTTGAAAAGCAGGGACCTACATCCAAAATTGCTCTATCCAGCAAAGCTGTCATTTAGAATGGATGGACAGATAAAGCACTTCTCAGATAAGGTCAAATTCAAGGAGTTCATCATCACCAAGCCCTTATTATATGAAATGTTAAAGGGACTTATCTAAGAAAAAGAAGATAAAAATATGACAGTGAAAAGACAGCAAACTCACAGCTATTAAGAACCATACCTAAAACAAAAACAACCTAAGCAAACAGCTAGAACAGGAACAGAACCACAGAAATGGAGATCATATGGAGGGTTATCAACAGGGGCATGGGAGGAGGAGAGAGGGGGAAAAGGTACAGAGAATGAGTAGCATAGATAGTGGGTAGAAAATAGACAGGGGGAGGGCAAGAATAGTATGGGAAATGTACAAGCTAAAGAACTTATGACACATGGACATGAACTAAAGGGGGGAATGTGGGTGGGAGAGGGTGTGTAGGGTGGAGGGGAATGATGGGGGAGAAATGGGACAACTGGAATAGCATAATCAATAAAATATATTTAAAAAAACTGAAGTATTTCTTTCTATGGACTTTTAAAGTTTTCTTCCTCACAAATTTTATACATTTTCTCAAAACACATTGCAAGTCATAAATATAGCAGCTAAGTAAAATAATCAGATATATAATTCCTTGTCCAAGGACAATTATCACAAAAAATTGCTGAATCTTATTTCAATCTTTTTTAGATGTTTGTAGAACATACATTATAAATACATGTATAAATTATTGTATTGCTATAATTTTTAAAATATCCATGGACTTTTATTAAAATAATGATAAAATACCTACCTATTTTAAGGCAAGAAACACATAGAAACATCAATTTCCTAGAGAAACATGTATTCCTCATATGTTTTATAATGCAATCTTGAAAATTATTTATCACTAGGAAAATAAACAATAAAGTGCCTCTTTTTAATTTGTTTCCTTCTACTAGCAAAATCATAAGCTTTCTCAGTTTTCTTTTTATCCTACTTTCATATTACTCACAGTAACTCTGATAAGAAAAAGGCACACCCACCCACATAGGCTGGAAGAGTCTGAAACTATGAGTAAATGTAAGCGATTATGGATATTTAGTAGTATTTCCATGCTTCTCCTTTACTGAGGTCACCAATGTTTATGTTGCCTAATAAATAGATTTGTCCAAGTGTTTCCAGTTTCTCAGTCTGGATTTCCAGGACAATATGCTAGATGGGACTGGAGCTTCCTCATTCCCTTAGCAGAAGGGTGCTGCCGCTGAACTCAGCTCATGAGTCAGGGCAGCTTCCTCACCCCTGTAAGAGGACACTGCCATTCATCAAGGATCCCAGTTTCTCCAGGTACTGTAGACACTAAGTCATTCAAATAGCACATATCTAAACTAAACTTCACAGTTCTGAAATAGTTCTCCAAGTAAAAGGTATATTTTACACTTTGATATAAAATGGAAGAAACTGCAGGGCAGTCTCTTCTGTGGAGTACTAACCCCAGGCCACAGCATGCATCTTGCAGGCTTATGGAAGGCTTGCAGGGCCGGTGCCCTCCCTTGATTACCTGTAGCTTGTAAACCATGCTATTAA
The DNA here is from genome assembly GCA_039655065.1 of Glossophaga mutica. NCBI lineage: Eukaryota > Metazoa > Chordata > Mammalia > Chiroptera > Phyllostomidae > Glossophaga > Glossophaga mutica. Next base: position 34,391,610 of record CM077306.1, on the reverse strand, counting down.
CATTGTGGATTTTGCACCAAAACCCATTACGTGTCATTTTGTTGAATGCACGGTTATTTGTAAAACTGCAACCAAGAAAAAGTTATTTTCAAAAGCCTATAAACTTTTACCAACATCAATAATTATGAGAAATGCAGAACTGTCAACACATAAAACTCTGTTAGAACAACTGCACAAAGAGCCTGGACCAAACTTTAGCATGGTTTCTACTAGCTCAAACTCATATCCATTGACTGACCCAGCCCCCCTTAAAATGTCTGCCAGAAGAATTTACTGTTTGTTCCAGACAAAGCCTAATCATTGGCAGATAGGCTCCCTTCTTAGAGCAATTACTCAGTTACTTTAGAAAGCTGCAATTATAAATCCTTTCTCTGCTCTCAGAAAAGTAAATCTACCACCAAAAGCTGTTTTCCTAAGGTTTTGAGAGCTGTCTCTTGGAAAGGAAACATGCACGGAGGTAGTGGCCCCCTCTCTGTGGAGGATAAGGACCTAAACTGATGGGTGCCTTCTTCTATACACCACTGCTTCCTGCTATAAAGGTAGAAGTTTGCTTTCCTTCAGATAAGTGCCGAGTAACAAACTGAGGTAGTCTAATCACATAGAGCAACCCCCTCGACATCCCTCAGAGCCTTTCCCTTAGCACACCTCCAACTTTAAAAAGACTCTAGCCTTTTGTTTCCAGGAAACTGATTTCTGTTCATGCTGGACCCTCTTCGCTGTTGCAATAGTGATAGAAAAAAAATCTATCCTTCCTAATTTAGTGCCCAGCTTTGTTGGTCTTTCACATGGGAATACCATAGAGAATTCAGGAAAACTTCAGGTATTTTTCTTAATTTCCCTGGTGGCTTTAAGAAAACTTATCATTCCCATCCATTTATTATTTTTAGGCAAGAGAATAGATACGTTTTGTGAGCATAATTAGATCACCTGAGCTTTTGTGCTTAAATGGAGTAACAATTCTGCTAACCACTACATCATTAAGGAAAAAGAATACTGATTATTCAGTTCATATATTATTTTTTTAAATTTCTTAGGAAAATATTGTCTCTAAGTTGAGAAAAACTTTGCTTTCATGTCACTCTAAGACTGATGTTTTTTTTCTACAAAAGGTCAGAGCAGAGTCACAGATGTCAATACAGAGGGAAAGTTACATGCCCCAAAACTTTGTGCCCGTCCTGGGCCCTACTGTACTCAGATCCACTCCTGTATCTCAGGGAAGCTGGTCCTTGGTTCACGTACTGTCTGGTTACTTTTAACAAAAGCTTTGGGCAAGGTTAGAGGACAGAAATTAGGCAAAATCTATGGTTCTTCTCCCTGCTCCTCTTTGATGTGGCCAGTGTCTCTCAAGGGTCTGGCCATAAAAAAGTGTGCTCCGTGTTTTCTTCCTCCTCAAGAGACTCGGACCCTCAACTCTAGTAGCAGTGTCTTCCCCTGTGTTCAAAACTCTGAAAACAGTAGTAGCTTCCTGCTTTTGCTACTCTCAGTGTGGTCTCAGCTTTTCTGTGACATGTGATACTAATTCCCTGCATACATTTTCTCTCTTTTAAAAATATAAAGTTGCTTCGTTTTTGTGTCTAAAACCTGATGGATACAAAGCCCCCTGAAGGAAAAATGCAGATATTGATGTGAGAAAGCAGTAGGAGGTAATCAGAGGTGTCTTAAGCTGTAAGACAAGTCAATTCTTATTGTAAAATAGTGATTTGTGTCTTATAGTTTCCTTACAATCATATGATTAGTCTTAATTTATGCGCCATTTTAGTAATGAATGCAATATATTTTAGAAGAGAAAAATATAGAGTGAATCCATGTTTTGGGGATCGCAGTTCAGTTTATCATAGATATCATTTCATTTAATATAGCCATGATAATAATAACCATGACAATATGCCGTTATTACATCCCCACCTGGAAGTTTCTGAAGTTCAAAAACAGCAATGACAATAAAACTATGTATAGCCTAAAGTGTCATTCCCCTACCTAAATCAGTTTCTAATTCAGTTTCTAATTAAAGCTAATTATTTTCAATTTTTTCCTCAGTATGAACACATTTATACAAACATTATTCATTCATAAATATGTATTGTCATCAGAACAGTGGAGGAGAGCTATTTACCACTTAAAAAAAACACTATTTCAATTTGTACTTTATAAATTACCAAATGTAAAATCTATTTTCTTATAGACAATTATTCTTCATTTGTATTAGTTAGCAATTAATCATATAATGATTTCTAAAAGTAAATAAAATAAAACAAAATTTAAAAAAATGTCTATCTGTTTTATTTCTAAAACATCATTACCCAAAATATATAGCTTTCTTAAAACATGGCCTGTAAAAGACCTCATAAAACAGAGTCAGTTGAAGTGCTTGGTAAAATTACAGATTCCTGGGCCTAATCTCATATCGAATTAATCAGAGTACCTACAAGTGGGCTTTAGAAATACAGATGACCTTTGAAAAACACAGGTTTGAACTGCACTTGTACACTTTCAATAAATACAGCCTACCCTTCAAATCCATGGTATTCACATCCTCCGTTTCAACCAACTATTGTTGATAGCAGCATTTTCACATTCCCAAACAGTTTCCCAGGGGTGGCTTCCCACAGCACATTCCCAACCACTGATCAAAAACAGTCTTTTCCATGTGCATGGGTTTGAGTCCACAAATGCACAGGGCCAGCTGTAGTTAACTATTGGGAAGGTCAAAGGTTGTACATGGACATTTGAGTGTGAGGGGTTAAGGAACCCCAACACCTTAGCTGTTCAAGGGTCAACTATATGCATGTTTACGGAGTTCCTCCAGACCCTTGCATCATGCACATTAAAGTTTCAGAACCACCATCATAGAAGAATGAAATTCATTTATCCAGTTCCCATTATAGATCACTTCATAAAACAGGCTACACAATGTTTGGTCATGGCAATATGTATGTATCAATAAAAAGATTTAATTTAATACCAGTGAATAGTGAAGAACTTGCCGATATAACAAATGTTTCTTATTGAAATATAAAAGCCTTTTGATGTGGCTCCCTGCCTACAAAATTAGATTATAAATTTAAAAAATGTAAAATAAAGTGAAATTCAGGACACAGGGCTAACACAGAAATTTCTGTCCTTTCAAGAAAGCCTACTATGTGAATGCACATTTAATAAGCTAAAATGGGCAATAATCAGAGAGAAGATTCTAACGTAAGTGATCACATTAGCAAAGGCAGTTGGAACATTTAGTGACGATTTTCTTTAGTGCTACATAAGGATTATACAGAACAAGTTTCAACAGAAATAGCTTGTGCATTATGTCAGTTTTGTTTTAAATGATTCCTGGCAATTGGCCTACCCAACTGGTGTTGAAAGTTTTAGTTTGACCATTTGGCCATGGACTCTCCCTCAGGGATCAGTATGAGGCAAAGCAAACCTCTAAAAAGTTGTAAATCAGGTACAGTCTGTAACTGAAACTAAGGTTCAGTATATTTGCTGATACAGTTTTGAAAATAAAAATTTATCTCACAACTCTTTTCTGCATGCTTCATATTTGCTGCTATGCCCTTCTCTTGCCATGTTAAACTTCAGTAACATGAAACTAATTGCAGTTGCTTTAATAAGCACTGCTCTTTCAGATGCCCACTCATTTCCAAGAGACCACTTTTTTTTCTTTGTGAGATTCTTTTCTTCCCTTACATGGATTCCTCATAAATGCTACCTCTTCTACAGTGGCTTTTCTAAGACACAGACTATAAGCAGCATTATTGCATTTTATCATCTTCCTTGGAGTATTCACTTAGTACTCAATTAAGATAAGTTTATTTGTTCTGTACTTGTTGAAAAATAGGTCTTTCTATTCCCTTTTGGTTTCACAGTACTTATAAATAAAGCATGTGAAGAATTCCCATTTGATTATGTCACACAAAGTAATGCTTAATGAGACACCAACATAGCCTCTGCACTGTACTAATTAATTTGGTTTAGCATTTAAAACTGAAAACTAAGATACATGTATTTGGAGAAATGAATAATAACAAAAAAACAGGATTTGCATGTCACAAGTCTCCTTATCTTTACAAAATACCCGGTTAAAATGAAATTAAAGTAGTGCTTTAATTTATGGGAATAAAATACAGTTGTGAAACGTGATACAGCTTAGTAGTCGTATATAAACTATATATTTTATATATTCTGGTTTGGAGAAATGGCATATTAAATAACTGAGCAAAGTTGATTTGGAAATCAGTTAACAAAGCTAAAGTTATATTGAAAGCATGGCAAAAATTCTATTGACTTTTTGAATGAGAGACGAATAAGTTATGCATTGATATTTTTAAATGTATAGGAATGGTAATCATGTTAAATTGAGTTGGCTGGTGAAACACCACTGTTTTTTGTAGGCATAGAGAATGTTCCTAATGCAACAAATGTGTGAAACCAGGTAGAGTTTTAGAATTTATGTAAATAACAGCCCATGAGACTTTGTAGCCTATTAATGTTATTCAAGACTTTCTGGTATATAAAAGACCTATGATTAATAATTAATTTTCTTCTTATTCCCTCAGTCACAATTTAGATGGTAATATTAAAGTGAATTAATGTTAAGAAAAAGAATGTACCATTACTTACAACAAAATGGTTTGCCCAGCATATATATGAGGTCTGTCCAGAAGGTACCCAGCCATGTAATATGAAAAATATTTATTGAAGAAGATACAAGATACAAGAAACATTATACACAAGACAAGGATGGTTCAGTTCCCTTCAGAGTAGGCACCTTGGGACCTCACACAGTTCTCCCAATTGCCATTAGCTGCCTCATTGTATTTTCCTGAATCTCATTGACAGTCTGAAATCTCTTCCTTTTCAAAGGTGATTTTTAGTTTTGGGAAAAGCTAGAAGTTACTGGACACCAAATCTGGGCTGTAAGGAGGCTGGGTGATTTATTGTTTCACCAAAAGACTCTGCATGAGACATGATGCATGACAGGGAGTATTGTCATGATGAAGCTGCCCATAGCTGCAGCATTCTGAGTCATCCCAACAGTTTCCATAGAAGAATGTTCAAGCTTAATGCAAAATTTGATACAGATCAATTGCTCTACCTGCTCAGTCATTTTTAATGTGGTGGCCACATAGTAGACATGCTCCCTCAACAGTGTCCACTGCCCCCACTGACTAGTACAGTGATGTCATCATTGTTCACCTTGCACAGTATAGTCCACTCTCCTTGGCTGCCAGATTACATTGATGTAGCACAAACCATTCTTGTTACATTAACAATGGTTGGACTTTTCCTGGATATATATACATATACATACATATGAACATTTTACATCCATCTCAGAAATTATTTTAAGTAAAACTTTAAGTCAGTAGTTATGATCATTGACTTCTCAAAACATCTACCATCTACCAATGAACTGTAATTCACTGGCTTCAACTGGAGCAGTCGAATATTCCCTTATAATAGACACTTTTAGTGTGCAAGGACAGGGCATTCTTAGGGAAGAATGATTTTCACCCCATTTGTATTGTTTTCTAAGTGCCTAATGTCACTCAGAAATAGTGAGCTAAACTATAGAGTGTCAAAACATGTTGGGATCATATGGACAGTTCTGTCCTAGTAGTATTCTAAATCAGTTTTTTTTTTTTCATTTCCTTGTATGAAATCTGTCAAATATGCATTCTATGAGAAATCAAGAAACTTATAGTACACTAGAAACTCAAATTCAAGTTTTGTCAGTGCGACCTTTACTGCTTAAATTATCCTTCAGGAAATGTGAGATGAAGCAATTTTAAATTTAGTTAGATATTTTTTTAATACTATAAAACCCCTCTAAAAGTCAGGTACCTTTAATTTTTTAGCTAATTTAAGCAATTTTATTAAAAAAGAAAACAAAATTTTAATCTTTTAAAATAATACAAAGAAACTCCAAATTCATACAAAAACCTGGTAAAATTGGCATTTTTATTTTTAATTGTTACAATCAACTTAGGTGAAAATTTAACTTTTTGTTGAATATTCTTAAATTCCTGAGCTTTTTAAAAGCTTAACAAATATAAATATTTTTATAGTTCTACAGAATCTAAACTATTTTAACTACTGAATATACATACAACTTATGGAATGTTTTGTTTTGTATTTTATGCATTGAGGATTCCAATAGATAAGTTGGCAAGGGATATTATCAAGAATGTACATAAAGAAAAAGTACTTTCTATTTGTTTATTTAATGGGCTGTACTTGACAGATCACAAATAGGGAATGATTTTAATTTGTATTCCCTTAGCCTTTCCCTTTTTTTCATCACATCTTCCTACCATAAACAGGGCAGACACTTGAAACAGAACCCTATAAGTTCAGTCTCATTTTAATTCCTGAAACTGAATATGAAGACTCAAAATCAAAATATTAGTATCCATTTCTATGACTCTTCATTATCACCAGCATTTTAATCTCCCTGAGAATTCTGAAAAGTTTGGTTCAGTGAGTTGAGGTTTATCCTTTCATTTCTCTTTTTCCACTTCCTTCCTCACTGTGGGCTCCAGTATTCTTTTACTCCATCTTTCCTATCTTCTCCCCTTACCGAAATTTCTTCTTTTATAGATTTAATTATGAAAGAGGGATGGAATAAAAGGTCATAAGGCCTTTTACTTATGCTATTTGTTGGTTCCTTTTAGCTTTTGAATTCCTACTCTCACACCATGCAATGTTCTCATGGCACCTTACTGCACTCCTATATGTATTTCCAACAAGCTTCATAGGCACTGTTCCAACAGTCCTGACATGGAAGAAGACAAATTACGTTTGCAAATATTTAAATGTGAACTTCACTAATCAAAATATCATAACTATCAACTCCATGATTAAGGTTTTACCACTGCTGCTAAGAAATTTTACCCCCCTCACAGGGTAATAGTCAACTTACACTCTAAACAGTAAATGCACTCACTCCCCTATATATTTTTTAGATAAGTAAGCATTGATTATCCAAATGATATGTGTAGCTTCACTTTTAGCCAAACTTTATCTATAGCTGACTTTTTTTTTCATAATGTAGATGCACTGGTTAATTGCAGATGTGAAATTGAGACAAAGTCTGAACCCTTTCTGGCTAAATCTCTCTAACAAAGTGCTAAATATGAACAGAATAGATATCGGTATGGTGGCTCATTAGTCTTATTATCCAAGATAAAGAGGGCTAAATCTTGGCATGTGATTGGATATAAAACTTTGATATTGAGATTGGTTGTTCCTGGACATACAACAGGACATTTTAAATTTGGTATATTAGTTTTAGTGCTGGATCTGTGGGAAAAGATCTATATCTGCGTGATATGATACTCTTGATAAAAAAAAGTAAAGATAAGTTACTCTACTAGGCCAAGTGTTTTACAGCATGTCTTCTACTTATCTGAACTTACATTCTGAATCCCCTTATGTCTGAGAGCCACACAATATAATAACAAGTTATTATATTGTTATTATTACAATAATCACATTTCTTATCAAACTACTAATTATTAAATTGAGTCAGGGAGAAGTACAGGATGATCAGATTGGTTCCCCAAGTTCCTTTTTTCATGTCAGATGCATTCAGCTCAAGTTGAGGTTTTTAGGAGAGATGTGCAGTCAACCTCTTTCACGTAAAAGAGCTACTTAGGTCATGAACTTATCCACTTTATACTTAGACATTTACATAATTTGTGTGATTTCTTTAGGAAGCCATACACCACAAACCATAGATTCCAGCAGTCCATACATTAGGATTTTTAGGCTGGAAATTTTGGGGAGAAGGGCCAGATGATCTACCATCAGTGTTTATAAGAAGACAAGCCTGGTCTTCAGAATTCTTTCTTTCCCAGAAGCACCATTCCCACCCCTCCTAATGAAAGGAATGACTGCATTGTATGGCCGCAGTTTTAACCATTTATGTTACAAATTATACTGCTTATGCATTCAAATTTTTGTTCTGAATGCACTGTATTTAATAAATGTTTGACTTATTACAAAAGTTAAAAATATTGAGATGGCATAACAATCTTTCTAGTATAATTTTGCTAATTTAGAAACTCATATTTAAAAACTATTACATTAAGCACATTTTTAGGAACCTACATTAATAAGAAGGTTTTTCACCATTATTATGGATCAAATATTATAATCCATTATCACGGCATTTGTATAAATCTTCTACAATTGAAAACTTCAATAGAGCCAAAAGGTGGTTTAAAAAATATACAGAGCATAATAAAAAATATAGATTGCATGGCTATTTCAACAGAACACCTAGCAATACTGGTATTTAGTATTTAGTAGTCATTATAAAATAGAAATTAATTACTTTCATGAACCAATACAATGGACCAAATAATAATCTGCATATTCAGTTAACTTTTCACAATATTTTAGTTGTTTTTATTCTTTAGAAAGAGTGATATGAATTGTTTGCTACACAAGATGCCTAAATTATTATAATTGTGAATATACTACAATAAACATAATATTTAGCCATATATTATATTAAGATTATTTGTATCATTTCAGATGAATTTATTTTTTATTGCTCTTACATGTTCTGCTGATGCATTTTTAATGTTTTCCATTTACAAGAAATTAATATTAATAAAGCCTCAGTTACATAAATGACATTTTGCCAAATGACTTCTATGTATTTCATACACACACACACTGAAGATTGTAACATTTTTCAGTAAATTGCTATATTTTCTATTCTTTTAAGTCTCTATTAGTGGAATATAAATAAATGATTCAAAATAATCATTCAATATTTTCTACTCATGGTGGTAATCAAAGGTCTCAGGTCATTCCCAAGTGACTTCTTACATCCACAATACCTTTGAAAAATGCACAAAAAATCCAAGGGTAAAGGTGACAAATAACATCTGACTATTTTACTCTTTTGCATATGAACAAGAAAAAGAAACATAACAAATAGAAATAAAAAGCACATTGTTGACCCTCATAGTTACTCTTTTATTGTTATTGGATATTAGGGAACAAAATAGCATCAAAATGTGGAAATTAAGCTTTCATTTCATCTTTACAAAGCAAGATAAGTACAACATTACTTAAATTAAGTTGTTTTTGAAGGCAAGAAAAACTGTCTAACAATTTAGTCTTTTGTTTTCTAAATTGACAGGGATTGTTATTTAATGGTATTCTGTTAAATTCAACTAAATTTTATTTTTAAAAATGTTTTGGCAGATTCTTAAACAGATTCTAACTAAAATGTAAAACTGTGCAGTTTACAATGTCTTCAAATCAGTATAATTTTCCTTTGTACTGTATATATAAAATGATGCATGAGATAATTCCAGGTAAATAACTATCTTGAAAGTCACATGTTGGCTTTCTGTACACTGGAATGTAACGTTAATTAGACCTGTAGCTACAAAATGGCACTAGAGTTTATAGACACCAAACTGAAAGACTTGATGACCTTGAAGTGATCTTCAGTCTCATAAAAGAAAATGTATATAGACATATATTCATATATGTATACATGCAAGCATGTATACATATACATACATAATATTTTACTCAAGACTTTTATTGACTTGTTCTTGTAATAAGAAAAACATTCACTACAATTTTTCTCTTATATAATCCAACCATCATTTTGCTGGGGAAATTGTAGATTTGTCTTTGAAATGTAAATTCTGCTTTCCAAACCCCTATTCATTTCCATTTCAAAGTTCACTATGGCATCTAGCCTAGCTAGATTTAAGTCTCCTGGGAATAATAGGTTAATTTTGAACTGTAACATGTCATCTGTCAAAAGGTGGAAGTTACCTCAAATCCAAAGACCTACCAGTTCTTGGCATTACTACTTCTCTCTCTACTTGACGTTATAAATACCAATTTCCTGTCCTCCACACCCTGTGGTGCTGCCATATGCTGTTACACTTAGAAGAGGCCAAAACAACTAAATCCCAGCTATTGTTCATCAACACGCAAATGGCAGAGAGGAGACTGAACCAGCCATCACTGTACAAAAACACATGAGATTTTCAGAACAATCCATTGGTCAATACAGCTTTTTGCTACAGATATTATTATTGTAAACTGGTTTCAGGGTTTGGGTAGTACAGCAGCATTATTACTTGCCTCTTAGAAACTCCTACTTCCTTTCACTTTCTTTTTAATTAAATCACAGACTTTTACAGGTAAAAAGCCACTTTTGAGTAACTTTATTTCCAGCTCAGAGGTTTAAGTCAATTCTGAGGATCTCATTTCCTTTGCTAATGGCTGCTTCATCAATTAGAAAGTTATGGAATTCCAACCAATTAGATTAAAGAGGACACTTCCAAGGTGCTTCTGGAAAAGGCTTCCAGACATATAAAGGGACCCACACAGAAAGATATTGTCTCTTTTCCTTCACTGAATGCTACTGTGTCAATAAACGACGCCTGAAATTGTGGGAGAAATTTTAGTACAATAGGAGAGACTAGCCTGCGATCAAAGCTGACAATGGCAGGATGCAAAGATCATGGATCCATGTTAAAGACTTCTGCCATCCAAGGAATTATCCTTCTCTGAATGACTCCATAAGGAAGAAAATTCCACACTTTCCTTAAATGATAAAAGAAGCAGTAGGAAAGAATCTGTTGTCTTTTGTTTTATCTTCCTCTCTCTGTCTTGCCTATTGTCTAATTGGAAGATAAAGAAATTGATCTTGTTTTTCACAGGCCCTGGTCTGTAAAAACCTTCTTTCGTGAAGGTTATAAGGTAGTACAAATTCTTAACTATTGGAAACTCCAGCCCTAGGGTCTAATTCCACAGACCAGTGACTATGGCAGCTATTTTGCTGGTTATATATCCCCAATCTTCTTACATAAAAGTTGAGAGCAAAGAAACATTAAAACCAGTTCTAAAAAGATTTCAGGAGAATTCTTCTTGATAAAATAATCAAAGGACTTAATTTCCTTGCCCTGCTCCAACAACTGGATATCTGACAGAAATTGGAGACCTGGCTCCCCATACACATCCACCCATACGTCATCACTCTAGGAACGGAATCTGTGCTATTGCCAGATTGTTGGTTTTTCTTATATTTCTGATAGAATAGACAACTCACTTTGTCTAGAAATCTCAGACTGGGTGGAGGCCAAAGCTAAATTTAATTTCTCATTTTAAATGAATATAATTGTGTTGTTAGAGAATTCTTTTGCACAATTGTCTCCATTTACCTCCTCTGTCCTCTTCCAACCAAAAAGTAAGCTTCTGTAGATATTTCTCTATTTGTTCATTTATTTATTGTGGCAGAAAAATCTTAATATTTTGTATAATAAGTTTATTTTAGATGTGTTGTGTTCGAGTATGGGAGGTGTAAACTTTAGGAATTTTTTTTTACATTTTTCTTTGAAATTCATTTTTTGCAACTTTTTTATCTCCTTAATTAGTTTCTATCTGGAACTCTAAAGACAACACTTTCTTCTCATTAAGATAGTTTTCTTCTATTTTTATTTAGCATTTTAATTTGTTACCTCTTTTCTATTCTATTATTATTTTTATTATATATAGATGGGATCTCCTATAAATGTTCTTCACTTATACAAGTCAGTCCTAGTCGAGTGTGTTCTACTTTTGTTCTTAGCTTTTCTGTACTAATCAGTCTACTGTTTACTGCTTCAATCAAGGACTTGCATCTACCAATCAAGCCTTCCATTTACATGCAATTACTCTTTATCTTAAGCTGATTTTGCTCCATAACTGCTTTCTCTATTTTTATAGATGCAGCATCTTTTATATCTTGTAGAAAATATAAAATGGGAATTTTCTATAATTGCCTCCTGTTTCCTATACATATCTATTTAAGAAAGAAAGAGGGTGAGAGGTCAAGATAATAAGACACTGATTTTCTGAAATTGAAATATTTACTAAGGATTTATAATATCTTTCATATTTCTAATAGTTATTGTGCTCTTTTGCTGTTTGCTCCTTTGCAAATTAGCTGTTTCTTGTTTTGGAGGATGCTAGAATGTTCTGGGTTTTACTTAACAATTTATTCAACAAAAACTAATGGAACATTTTCTGTGTCCCTAAAACTCTTCTGGATTGTATGCATATAACAGTGAATTAATGATGAAGGCCTTATGTTTTGAGGCTTACATGATAGGACAGCACTCTCCAATAGAACTTCCTGCAATGATAGAAATTGTCTGTTAGTCTAATGTGGTACCCACTAGTCACATTTGAATATTGAAGCAGAAGAGTCCTAAATTTCTATTTAGTGTGGGTAATGTGACCAAAGTATTATATTTTAAATTTTATTTAATATTTATTTAAATTTAAATAGACACAAGTAGTTAGTGCCTATGTATATACAGGACCACCCATATATAGAAGATGAGAGATATTTATAAATAAATAGAGAAAAAAGGTATTTTAAGATAAGAGGTTCTGCGAGCAAAATAAAACAGTGAAAAAGGATAGACAATGATTGGGGTAGAAGGCACTGCCTTTCCATTGTATGAAAAAGCCTCTCTGAAAGATACAAAGGGACTTAATACCTCAATACTATGAAGGAGCCACAGGAGTAAAAAGCAAGAGCAAAGGTCCCGAAGTAGAAGAAAGCTTGGATGGACTCATGAACAAAAGAATAATATTGCTGGAGTATATGCATAGCACACTTCTTTGAAAATTCCTGATGCATGGTGGTGGGACAAATACTCTAAGTCTTCCCTTTCATTATAACCATGACCAAGGATGTGCTTATTATAAATGCACTGTACAGTACAACTATGGGGGTGCATCTTTGACAAGTTTGCTATATGACAATAGAAGTGTTTGATGAATTTTACCTGTTCATTTAGGTGATCCTTTGTAATGAAAATACCCAAATATAAATGTTACTTCTATCAGGTGCTAATTTGTACAATTCTAATAATGATGGACTCCTTTTTACTAAGTGTAGGGCAACTTTACCTTATCCATCCTTCATTCCATTAGTGTCTAGATATATGTGACCATAAGATTATATAACATGAGAAACTCTTGAAGAGAAATAATAAGGAAGTAAGAACAAAATCAACTACATGAGTGAATTTTAAAAGTAAAAAATAAATTAAAACCAAATTACGCAATTTTTTCATAGCTGGGAAAAATTTAACATCACCGAAACACAAAATACATTAACAGTATTACAATTTGTTATAGCCAATACAAACTTAGAGTATTTTTATCCTAAAATTGTTGCTTATGTCCATTTTGGTTTCCTCTTCCCATGTCAACAATTTTGTAATATCACTTTCTTATTGAGAAAAGAGAAAATCATTCAACCTTTTTTCTTTTAGCTTTGTTGATTATCTTTTTCTTAAGGACATTTTAGGGAAAAAGGAACAGCATCATTTGCTTTTTGCAAAGCTATATTCTTAACTTACTCTTCCAGTTTTCATCAGACTATATTTTTTTAGCATAGGGTACAAATCTGTCTTTGAAGAAGCTGGGTCAGCGGGGCTAGGTTCTCACCACACATACTACCTTTGCCATTTGTCCTGTTCCACTTGACGTGGATTTGGAGAGGTGGTTAACAAGAAGCAGAGATGTGGATGTGGAGAACCAGACAAATATGGAAGTAATTCAAAGAGTCTACCAGCCCCTTTCTTTGTTCTAGAAAACCACAAAACTCTGACACCAGTGTGTAACTTCTGCTTTCTCCTGATATCTATAGAAGATGATAGAACTAGACTTTGTAGTAACTCATGTCTCAATAAGGTCCCTACACCTAAGGCTTCATCACCTTGGTTTATAATTATCACAGTCCATTTCCTTTGGTCTTGAAAGATGATTCAGGCACTTTCTTGATTTTATAGTTTCATTATTTTTTTCAGCATGTTTTTATTCCTCAGAAGACTGAAATAATATTTTTCAAAGTTCATCAAATCTCCTCCATTTTTGAACCCTGGCTGGTGTGGCTCAGTGGATTGAGTCCCTGCCTGCCAACCGAAAGGTCTCAGGTTTGATTCCCAGTCAGGTCACGTGCCTTGGTTGCAGACCTAGTTGGGCCATGTTAGAATCTGATGTTTCTCTCCCTCTCTTTCTCCCTCTCTTCCTCTCTCTAAAAGTAAATAAGTGAAATCTTTTTTAAAAAGCTCATTTATTCTTGTAAACATAAGAAGTACAGAGTTAAGTGTTGATATTGTGGGCAGTGGTCATATCAGAGTCTACATATCAAGTATTTTATTTTTCATACATGTTTGAAGTGCAAATCTGTGGAAATCCCATTTGTAGGACAAGTTGGCCTGCCCATCTGACATTGTAATGCTACAAGGACTACTGTGATGATGGAACTTTGACTAAAGTGCTCTGGAAGATTTTTTAAAAAGTTCAATTCGGTCTTTGTAATATCTTCCATTTCTCTCCTAATTATGTATGTATTTTCTTTTATATTTTTAAACTATTTATGAAGTTGTGTCTACTCATCCCATCACCCTCAGCATTTCTGGGTTACTTTCATTTATTGCTATTATTTTTATTACTGTTCATAAGTCATCTTTGCTTGCTTCTTTGCATTTTGAGAATTTTGTATCGGGTACCAAATATTGGAATTTTTCATTTTTGGCTGCAGTTATTTATTGTACCCCTTTAAATAGTATTGCATTTTATTCTAATATACAGTTTAGGTACTTATATATAGATTTAATCACCTGAAACTTGCTTTTACTTTTTTTGGTTTTGTTTTAATTCTGTTTCCAGAGCAACTATTATTCTGGGTGTAATTTAACTCCCTTCTGTAGTTATATTCATGAGAACTCTACAATGTGCCCCATATATCTCAAGATCTCTACCTTCTGTGAATAAGGTGATTCCCAGCCTTGCTTAATTGCTGACGATTGTTCATCTTATTTCTTTCTGGTGGTTCTCTGCTCAGGTGGGAAGGTTTCTTCTCTCATATATTCACATTGGTACTCAGCCAACACCTTCAGAAACCCCTTCAGAAGATTTCTAGAGCTCTTTCACTGTGCAGCAATTTTTTGTTACTTCACCATATGAAATCTCTGACTTCTGATCTTTTTCTCCTTCACCCTGGTGAGACTGCAGGTCTGTGTTTTACTTCTCCCAGAAACCACCTCCAGGAAATAAATAGGAATTGAATAAGAATACTGTCTACTTTATTTGTTTTCTCTTTTCTCAGGTTTCATTCTCTTGTGATGGCTTTTCTTTGGTCTAAAATAGTCTAATCATTGTTGCATATATTTCATCTAGACTGCTATTTGTTTACTGGAAGGGGTATGAATTCCTGCAGTAGTTCATTGTTCACAGGTAGCAGCAGAAATTATATCTATCTAATGCATAAATTTCTAACAAGTGGTTTATTCAGACATAAAGATGATTTTTAAATTAAAATTAATCTAACAAGCCAAATAAGGAAGACAACATGAAACCGAACTTTATAAAAATATTTGAATAAAATTAAATATGGTGTGATTTTACCAGAGAGTTTCATCACTTATTTATAGTAAGTAAATATTTTTAATTAACAACTTTTGCTGTAACTTGCTTAAACTTACCATAATAAATGACTAACAGAGCCCATGTAGACAGTTTTTTTAATGCTTCAGTTAGCCTGCTTACATTCTCTCAAAATTATTTTTGCACACAGGAACATAAGGAAAATTGCAAGTGTATGTATTTCTAGAAATTGCCCAATCTTATAATATATGTCTCCATTTCTGGATGGCATACAACAAAATAATTTAGAAATGAAATATTTTTAAAAATATGTAGTGTCAATTAATATTGATTTTTTTTTTTTTTTTTTTTTTTTTTTTTTTGTAGTTTGAGTATGTGGGCAGCCTTTACATGTCTAAGGTTTTGATAAGGAGTGGTATTTTTCCATATCTAAAATCATCGGTTTCCTTTCTAAATAAAGTGCCCTGTCTTATTCTGTTCGGATTGCTCTAAAATATATATATAAACTGGGTGGCTTATAAACAACAACCATTTATTTTCACAGTTCAGGACGCTGGGAGGTCAAGATCATGGTGCCTGCCGATGCAGCAGATTCAGTATCCTGGAGGGCCCTCCCCTGAAAAGGCTGTCTTTTGATCACTGCAACCTCAGGTCACATGAGATTTCTCTCTGCTCTCTTTATAAAGGCACTGATCTCATTAATGAGGTTTCTGCCCTCCAGACCTTATCACCTCCCAAACATTCTACCTCCCAATGCTATCTAGAATTTCAAGACATAAATCTAGCAGGTTTGATGGGGTGGGGAGTAAACGCTCAGACCTTAGTACCTTAGCAGCCTCAAAGAATTTAACTCGAAACTAGCTCCTTAACTGTTATTGTTGTAAGCATTAAGTTAAGTGCACAGCCTGTTGATTTGGTGTACACATACTGCAAAACGACTACCACCATTGCATTAGCTAACGCATCCATCCTGTCACGTAGTTACCATTTCTGTTATTGTGGTGAGAATGTTTAACATCTACTCTCTTAGCAACTTTAAAGTACATAATCTATTATTTTAGCTATAATCACCATGCTGAATATTAAATCCCCATATCTTGTTAATTTTATAACTAGAAGTTTGTACCATTTGACTAATAGCTCCCTATTTCGTGCTCCCTCCCCAGCCCTGGTACCACCACTCCAAATTTAAAAAGATCTAATGGTATGAACATGTTGAACGATTGAATGCAATCTATTACACCCTAGCAGATATGAAAGCCTCTGTCTCCTCATGCATAAGGAAGAAATGCTGAGACACTACATGGCTAGACGTGGTACATTTAAAAGTGCAACACAATTTCTAAAAGTTTCTGGGAAACCAGACTGCAAAGAAATTTTTTCTAATACCTTATTATTATCATTTTTATCTTTATATCCAAGAAAGAGAGCAGTAGGGTCTTCCCGCTTGTCAGATTCTCATGGAAGTGTCTTTGTGGCAGCCTGCCCAGAAGATTAGAGACAACACATGCACAGGTGAAATTTATAACCCCTGCCAGGACAGTGCTCCAGGAAGGAAGGCTCTCTAAGCAAGAGTGATTGTTTCCATCACTGTGTTTCCAAAATGTAAATTCTGTGACTAGTGTTCTCACTCATTAAGCTATGTTCATCCATCTGGTAATGAAGGTACACTATTGGCTCACAGATACTTTTCTTTGTCAAGATTCAGGAAATACAAAACTGCCCCACATTCTCCTCATCCTCATGGCAGGCTAAAGAAGTCCACTCACAATTCCACAATGTGTGTTGATGGAATTCCTAATTATTTCAAAAGTGATTCCCAAGTTTTGAGGGAAGAAACATGCAATATATGCAATAAGACCACAGCTCATGAAAAAAAAAAAATCCTACACAAAATAATCTCACTTGTAACCTATTTTAGATTAACTCTGTGCAGTTCTTGCATTGTGTGGAATAGGTACACATGTCTTCTATGTGGTTTTCTTTAGATATTTCAGCAGAAAAAGTCAAAGTAAAATGTTCAAAATAGGCTCCTTTATTGGGTGTCAGAGGTAAGGTAAAGTGATGAATTTACAGTATATTAGCAGAAATACCCATATATAAAAATCCGATTGGTATTATGTGTCCTAATAATGGAAGATAATTGTATCATTTATTTAATTAACCATTTTGATGGATGTTATCATAGATAAGAAGTTTAGGATGCAGACTATCTAAGACTTCTACAGATACATATTTGGAAGAACAATTATGGGAGAGAATAGCCTGGGAAAATGATCATTCTGTGTTTAAAGACGGTTCTGTTTTAAACTTGGAAGTCAAACCCCTGACTCCAGTGAGCTGAGCTGAACACTGTCAGCTCCCAAGTACTATTTTTCCCAAGCAAGGAAACCCTAGGTTGCTCAGGACAAAAGTGTGCTGAGGTGACTCTTGTCTCTTCTTCAGGCTCCATCTTAAGCTAGGTATGAAAAATGTTCCTTTGCTTATAAAGGGGAAATTGAAGAAACAAAATGAAATGGTTACACCTCTGAAACAAGGAATGTAGAATATGATATCATTCATTTTATTTGCTTTTTAGCCGTTCCTTGTTACAAAATAGATGTTCCTATGGAAAAAGAAATACTCTCTGCAATGCCAGTTGATGAAAATGAATTACTGCATTTCACAGATGTTTTCAATTTAAAATGGAATATTATGATGGTGCTAAAACTTTTCACCGCCATTACTGCAATTTGCATACCATTACTAGTGATGTTTATATTTTGAGAAGTTGAAATGTTTTTGAGCTCATCATAACTTAGTGCTAATGATTCTCAGTGCATCTGTGGAAAACCAACATCTATGCAGTTTTCTCCAGCTCAATCATCTTTGATGAGTTCGTGCTGTCTTCAAAATATTCAACTAGGATTTTGTGTGTACTTAAAGATTTTGCTTTATGTATACACAATCTGAAACTTAAATGGAAAGTAACAAATCAAAATTATGTGGCAGCATATGAATACACTTGAATTCTGGCATCTGTTATAATAAAAGCATTTTAGTGGACCTAGGCTATATTTTCTGAATAGCCAGATCATTTTAATTTAGAATTCATAAGGAATTGATGCTTTGTTTACAAGCAATGGAGTAAATTAGCCTTAATTGAGACTATGAGGTTTAGAAAAAAATTAAATGCTGCAGGTGCCAATAAAAGAAAACTCTAAAGAAAATAATTTCAAATGTGAAACATCGCAGGAAAGAAATAATCAGTAAAATTGATGTGGAAATTAAAGAGTGAAAATCAAAGATAATTAAAAAATTAACAGATGTGCATATTTTTATAGAAAAACATAAAGTGAAACCAAAGCCCTCTGTACAGTTTCATTATCCACTATCTTTAAAATAAAGATAATTTCCAAATGGCTCTGAACTGTTCTGAGTGCAACTACATTTTTCAGTTTCATATTTTCAACATAATCATGACTATTAACCTCCCATGTAATAGTAATGCTAAAATTATCTAAGCAGTAGCCTGTATTTTACAGCGCTTCCTGTATAAACAGTTTCAATTGCATGAACTTTCTAGTTTAATACCACACGCATGTAGATTTGATTAGCTTCAAGCAAAATTAAAAGTCTAGCTTAACCAAGTTAAATGTAAATTACTTTTCACACAAAAAGTTCAGATATGGGCCATCAAGGGTAGTATGGCAGTTGTCCAGTGTCATGAGGGACCCAAGCTTACATCTGTCTAAACTATCCTCAGTATATCACTCCTATTGTTTCTTAAGGAAACTGTATGCTTGAATAAGAAGCTGATGTGAGACTAACAGACCACATTTTCAGATCTAAAGAAATGAAGAGTACATCCTCTCTCTTCTTTAACAAGATTGCCTATGTGTGCAAGTTAGCATTTTCCCTTACTTTTTACAGGTCAGCATGTAATCTCATCATCATACCAAGTTTCAAAAATTCTTGGGAAATGTGCAAAAATAAAAATTGGGGTTCTTCCTAATCAACAAAACAAACAAGCAAGTAAAATATAACCAGAGACATTGAAATTAAGAACAATCTGACAGTAACCAGAGGGAAGTTGAGAGGGGATAATGAGGAGAAAGGGAGGAAGGTATTACAGGAACAACTAACTATAAAGGACACATGGACAAAACCAAGGGGGGTTGGAATCAGGGTAGGGAGGTAGGGGTGGCTGGGGTGGGGGGAGTGGTGGAAGGAAAATACAGATAACTGTACTTGAACAACAATAAAATAAAAATGTTTTAATAAGAAAACATTGAGGTTCTGATACTAAAGATTAAAGGAAGAATGTACATGGAGATTTCAATGTACAATCTGTGTCAATGACTGTATTTGATTTTATTATTCTGGGGCAGAAATATTTGGTGTCCTGAATCCAGAATGTCAGATCTAGAGTGGAAAACCTAGAATTTTATGACAACATAATGACTCTAGACTTTATTAAGTGCCAAATCACCTCCCAAAAGCCCCACCTCCAAATACTATCATAAAAGAACCTATGCACCCCAATGTTCATAGCAGCACAATTTACAATAGCCAAGTGCTGCAAGCAATCTAAGTGCCCATCAGCAAATGAGTGGATCAAAAAAAAAAACCTGGCTCATTTATGCAATGGAATACTACACAGCAGAAATAAAGAAGGAGCCCCTACCCTTCACAGCAACGTGGATGGATCTGGAGAGCATTATGCTAAATGAAATAAGCTAGATGGTGAAAGACAAATACTATGTGATCTCACCTATAAGTGGAACCCAATCAACAAAACAAACAAGCAAGCAAAATAGAACCAGAGACATGGAAATAAAGAACAAACTGACAGTTACCAGAGGGGAAGAGGGAGAGGGATAATGGGGGAAAGAAGGGAAAGGGTCATCAAGGAATATATACAGAAAGGACCCATGAACAAAACCAACGGGGTGGGGTAGGATTGAGGGTGAGAGGCAGGGATGGGTTGGGCAGGGGAGGAGTTGTTGGGGGAAATGGAGACAACTGTACCTGAACAATAATAAAAAGAATACAAATAAATAAAGAAAAGAAAATATATATGAAAAAAAACCTTGATAATTTTGTAGGATGTTACTACATATTCAAGGACATGTTGTTTTTTATTTGTTTGTTTCCACCTAAAGATGAAAAGTAATCTCCTATTGGCTTGTTTTCTAATCCTAAAATTACTGCATTTTAGGAGAATAAGTGGATGGAGCTGCCACCAGTCCGTATGTGGAGTGCAGTCTGTGAAAAGAGGAGAATGAGTATTATGAAATATATTTTTGTAGTTTTTATGCTTAACACACCACTTGTCTCATAGTAGATTCATAAAAAATGTATTCTATTGAAATAATAGGGGGAAACTATCTCTTATAATGACAGTGCATACAATATATACATACTGAATAATAAGCAATAGGATGGGTTACATCCTAGGGCTAGAAGTTGGACATGTCAAACTAAGGTAGTAAGAAGATATTTCACAAAAACATCCTCAGAATTTTAATGTAAAATAATTTGTAGTAGAAAGACATTAAGTGAATGTGAGCCAATACAGGCAAAAAGAAAAATTCTTTAACATTCATGAATTCAATTTTCATGAACTTTACCTCTAGTCAATGTTACATGTACGAAAAGCTAATTGTTTTTCATTATTTATAATTTCCATTAAAAATTTAAAATGTCAATATATATACTCTGTATGTGGCTATATAACAGTAGTAATGAAACTAAGCAAGGACTGTGTGTACAGCTGTAGCAACCATCTTTGGTAATAGGACTCATCATAAAGCAACCTGTTTGGGCTACTTACCACATGTATTCTTGCAATTATGACTACATTATTTGTTCTTAAATTTTGAGAAAATTGTAAAAATTGCACATTGCAATTACTGCAAGTACTTCTGAAGAATCCAGTAATAACCACTGAAATCATGGCCACCTCAGAATTTTAGTTTTTTAAAGGGAAACACTTAATTGTAATATATTTTGCCCCAAACTATATGTGCCTCAACTGCCAGAGTCCTCACAACTGAATCTGAGGAAATATATAAAGCTTTGTAAAAGCAATTTGATTGACAGGAAAGTTTGTTATACATGAATCTGATACTATAGTTGAGTGTAACTAGGGTTTTGACTGATAGGTTAACAACTGAACTACACATCCAGAGTCTGTATTGCTTTATAGCATTCCCAAAAATTGAATAAAGGATTACAGGATTCTAATCTGTACAGAAAATAAAATGGCTTGAAGAAGAAAAAGTAGATAAAATTGTAAGTTCGAGCATGAACTATTTTGATCAAACTGGTTTCTGAAATTAATTTTATATTTTTTGATAAATTTGGTGTCATAAAAACCACATATATTATTGTATTATAAAAACTAAAGAAAACAAATCAAAGGAACAAAAATGGCTGCCAAATGAGTGAAAATAACAGTCATGAAAATACGTAGATTTTAATATAATGATCTATTTTATAGTTTATTAGTAATCACCGAATATTAGTTAAAATTTATATTTTGGTTATAAAAAGTTGTAAAACATTACAGAAAAATAAGTAACAACTGTACATAGAGTGTTTCCACTATTTAAAATCCAGTTTTAATGCAAGTGCTTGCATTGTATCTCATTTCATCACAAATAGAATAAAAACATGTCTTAATTTTACATCTAACAATATCTCAAAAGTAGAACAAATGTTATGTTATGTATCAAAGTAAACTTTATCATAAACAAGCATTATTTGGGTAAGAACTTCAGAGCATAATGACTTCATTTTAATTATCAATCATGCTTTTGTTTGGCACAACTGAATCAACAGATAAGAATCACATAACAGATTATCTACATTAGGGTAAAAGTTAGAAAATGAATGTGCTTAGAAAAAGAAAAAATGATTAAGTTACTCTTCAGAATAAGGAACCAATGATATAGCTGCTGTGCAAAGGGCTAAAATATAATATATAAAATATGATGTTTAAATTTAAATTTTTAAAAGTAATGATAAAACATTTCATACTTCGTTAAAAAGGAAATTAAGATAAGATTTGTTTCATGCTTTTTTTCTGTTGTAAAGTGTAATTTATTAAAAAAGGGATTAAGGAGATTTAGACCTCTGATCAACTAAGATTAAGTTCCTCTGTAAGTAGTAGTAAACCCAAAATAACTTTTTAAAAAAAAAACAAGAGTTGTCTTCTGCCTCTGAGGAACTTCCATCATTAGTCCACATCAAAACTACTCTAATACTCAAAGAAACTAATAATATTGGCTCAAATTTTCTTAACTCTGGCATGTAAATATGCTTATCTCTAAAAATCATGATATCTCATTATTCCCATTGTTTGATAAACATGTTTATAATTGTACTTCTTAAATTATGGTAGTAAAAGCCAGTAAACATAAAGAAAAATAATCAAAGGCCACATTCATTTATATCTTTATATAAACAGAAAAAGAATAAAAAGGACCAAAAATCTGAATATTCCCAGGAATATTCCAATATTCTAAGGCATCCACCCTAGTTCCTTGGTTAGGAATAGGAGCTCATTGAATAATTGTTTGGTGAATGAATAAGCATTTGTATCTTAAGATACGAACACACATGCACACAAATACTAGCATGTGATGATGGAGAAGACACTATCAACAAATAAAAGAACAAAGAGCATATATCATTTTTTATGTATGAAGAGTTTTCTTAAAAATCCCTGTCACTGTCCAGAAACAAGACAGATAAATTTTACTCCTGTTTGCTCATTGATCCAACAGAGTTTTATCTTTTTTCTTTCATTCCTGAAAGAAAAGGTACATTTTTATCTAAATTCACGGCATTAAAACATTTACACTTATAAGAACATTAGGAAAAGCAGGGTAAGAACACATTATGGCATTGTATTCCCACCCCACCCAGGATGGTTATAGGTGACACTTACTCCCTCCCTCCCTCCATTCACTCCTCCTCTGTCTTGCAAGAGACACAACATTGAGTTTGTGGGTACAGTTGCTGGGTGCAAGCTTTTCCGAGGCTGTGTGGTCTCTCCAGACTCCTATAACACTATCTTTCCTTTCTCTCTTTTCAGTTCAGTGGTGGCATCAGATTCCCTCTGCTACTGACAATTTGCCATCCCTCGTGCACCCTCTTTCACTCTGCCCACAGCCCACACCTCTGTAAGTAGAACCTTCACTAAACTCTCCTCAGTTAAACCCCTGGAGACTGCTATCTACATCTCCCTATGACCTGTCTGAATAAGTTTTGACACAGGTATTTTCTTAAGTGCTTAATACTGATGTCCTGATTTCCCACAGATGTCTCACTTCTTTCTCTAACAACTACTAAAATAGCACCTGTTGTCCTGTGTGAAATAAAATAAGTATATATTTTTATTTTTATTTTTATTTTATTATAGTTGTCCCAATTTTCCCCCTTTGCCCTCCTCAGCCCAGATTACCCCCATCCCTGCTCCCATAGTCAGTCCTCACACTGTTGTTCACGTCCATGGGTCATTCATGCATGTTCTTTGACTGGTCCCTTCCCCTTCTTTCCACCATAATACCTCTCTTTCCCTTCTGGAAGCTGTCAGTATGTTCCTTGTTTCCATGTCTCTGTTTCTATTTTGCTCATTAGTTTGTGTTGTTCATTAGATTCTTCGTATAAGTGAGATCGTATGGTGTTTGTCTTTCACTCACTGGCTTATTTCACTTAGCATAAAAAGAAAGCTAGAAATGACAAAAGAATAAACAATTTCTATTGATATTGATAGCAAAACAAAACAAAACATAACAAAAATATGTACTATTCTTCTAAGTATAATGCCATATTGTCAAATAAATTATTTAGTGAATTTATTTAGTGTGATGTAGCAAGTTTTACATGAGTTAAAATCTCTGTCATTCCAGGAAAAGAAAGTAGAAAGGTTAATATTTAGTGTTTGTGTGCATGTTCACATGTGAAAATGTTAGTGGATAGAGAAAGATCTTAATATTAATAATTTAATGTAGTGTGTTAGAAAGTCTACTTTCATGAAAATTTCTAATCATCTAATTCTTAAAAGAGAGACAAATCGCAGAATCATTGCAATTATATTCTAAAGTCTGCTATCCTACCTGTACAGAAATGGACATTCCAGAATATAGATATGATGATACAGTCTTAAACATATTATTATTAAACTAATGATTGTTGAAAATCAGCGATGCATGTGTTATAAAGTGTAACTCATCATTTACAGTATATTTATGTGGTGTCATCATAACAATAGAAGGCAAAAGCAAACAAAATATAACCAGAGACATTGAAATTAAGAACAATCTAGCATTCTTAATAAATATATATAGCATTGAAGAATTACATTTTCTCTGTACATTTTATAAGCATTTTTATATTGCAATTAATTTTTTCTCTTTAAAAATGAGATATATGCTTGATATGTTGTAGAATTATTAGTAATGAATCGAGTAATTAGATTGTTAAAATTTATCAAAACCTGTGATGAAGTATAATGAACAGGAATATATTATTATCATTAGATTAAATAACTTAAATACTGATAAGGTAACATACTAAAAGTTTTAAGAAATAGAAATGGACAGATCATGTCTATTAAGGGCTTACACTTTAGGACTGTTGATGTCAGACAACAGTCCATGGTTTTCCAGCTTCTCGTGCTTTACTTTACTTTGATAAATCCTTTGGGAAGAGATAGAGCAGAGAGCTCTGCTAGCTTACAAGGAACAGATCTCAATCATTGGTTTTCAAAATTATTTTTGTGAAACATCACTTCCAGCCATTTTTGCCCTCTATCCACAGTCCTGAATGCTGCACTGTGGAGCTTCTAGATCCATTGTTTTCTACATCTGGCTAAGCATTAAAATCACCTAAAGTGCTGCTTCTCCAAAGGCAACATGCACAGATCTTGTTATGATGTGAATTCTGACAGAGTACAACTAGAATATAGGTTAGAATTTTGAACTTTTGAAAAATTCCCAGGTGAGACTGGTATTGCTCACTTACAGATTGTATTTCCAGCCGCAAAGGCAGAGAACATCTGGGGGGCGGGGGGAAGACCCCTAGACCACTTGATTAGAAGTATAATTCAGAGGATATGTGTGGACTAGAGAATCTTTATTTGGAAGACAACTACACAGTCTTTCAATTTCAACCAGTCTGCCTTCTAGTAAGGCCTCAGATTCTCTGAATAAAAATTAGAGGTCGAGTTGCTTTTTGTTACCTGAATTTCCAATCACCAATCACCTACTGAAAGGTCTAATCATAGAATTGCCTCAGTGAGGCCAGCAAACTTTACAATATCACAAAAAATACAACTTGCAGACTTTTCTACACACAATAGATGATAGTTTACAGGAAAGGGACAATGTAAACATTAATACTGGAAAATCTCACACAGAGTTGGATGCGATTTTAATACTCATACCTTTAGATACATTTAAACATCAAGGTTACCTAAGGATTATGTAAATAAGATAAATGCCATTTTTAGGGCTATAAAAGACTATTTAAAAAATTGTTACTGTATACACACACACAAACATAGTATATATATGCAGGGGGCAGTTGGGGAGTGAATTAAATAGGGCCTTCGAATCATAAAAATTTTGTTTTCATGATAAATAAAGATTTTGGAGGAATTTGAACAATATTTTAAAGTACCACTTGCCTTCTGTGTAGAAAATAAAATTAAAGGGAAGAATAAGCAAAAGCAAGGAAACAAAATAGAAGGCTAATATTAAAAAATCTTAAAGCAAATGAGAGATAGTAGTATTTTTAATAGAGTAGCAGTGTGAAAGGGTGTTGAGAAATATTCAAGTTGAAGACATTTTGAATAAAGTGGCTGATTTAATTTTTCACTGAGAAATAGAGATGATTAATCATCAGAACCTTTTTATAAATCCTTACCAGAAAAAGAGCAAAAGAAAAAATGAAAAAAAAAAAAACTTTGATAGTTCTCTGTTGCACAGGCATGTAGTTTGAATAATTAAAAATATAGAATATGACAGAAGTTACGCTGACCTGGTATTTTAAAGAATCTTTATGAGTAACTTAAATATTTCCTTTCCAGAAACTTATAAAATATAAATGGACTTTCTACATTATGTTTCAGTTTGATAATTTTTCACTATAACCACTATGTAATTTTATCTATACAGTTTATATAGTTTGAGGAATAATTTTTTTATCTAACATCAAGAAAACATAGGCAAGATTTTACTCATTTTTAAAAATTATTATAAGTTGAGTCAAGTGAAAATTAGTGAGTTAAACATCCAACATTGATGAGTATTTTCAAATGTAATTTCGCTTCACAATTATAGTTTCAGTTTTAAGTGAACAAAATATTATACCACAGACATCTTTGTAAATATAATTTCACATTACAAACATTTTCTGTATCAGTTTTTCAAAAATAGAATTATTAACAAAAAGCTATGTCATTCTCATTAAACAGTCTAGAACAAAATTCAACGTTATGAAGACAAGATTTAAAGCAACTGTATCTCTAACTTAAATTTTCTGAAAACATATATCTAAGTATTAACTCATCTGAATTTTTTTCTCTAAGTAAAGAGAAAGAGATACCATATCCTTGCAATGTGAAAGTTCTTCTCAATAGCTTTACTTAACTTTTTTCTCAAGATTTTTGTTACTTACTGCTACTTGAAACTTACTGCCTCTGGATTCAACATCAATTTAATTAAGGCTGAAAAAGATATATGACCCTTATAATAATTTATTTCCACATAATGAATTCATCTTTGAGCTCAAAACCATTAAGAATAGAAGACAAAGTGAAGTAGTTATTAATCAAATAGACGAAAGCAGGGGAAACCAGCAGCGTGTTTTTAGTAGTTAATTTACCATTTAGCATAGTTACTGAGAGATAATTAGAAATGTGCTTTATGAGAAGTCTCTTGAAAACACATATGTTTAATATATAGGGCATAAATCTCAGTCTACAAAGAAATTAAAGAGACAGAATATTATTTAATTGTCAACGCACTGTGTTATTTCGATTTGGAACCCCATTTCATATGGATGGCAGAGACAAACTCAGTCAATGTAAAGCCTTTACATTTCTCTGAGCACTTCTAATACATTAAATTTTTTATGTTCTTACCATAATTCTCATAAAATTTTTATGATTCCCATTCTTTTGTTTAATCATGACTCCTTTACATTAACACCAAGGAATCACACAATTGTTTTGAATTTTCTAATATGGTATAATGGAAATAATCTCACAAAATACTCTACGTTCTCATTCATGCATTGATAATTATGAGATAAGCCTATAATATTAGTTGCTATAATCTTTTGAAGACTCAAGCTTTAAAAATTCCTTCTCAAATGATGACTGATACTTTACCTACTTATTATTCAAGGACCACAAGGAGATACTTTTCCGTTTAGCCCATTGCCACCATTTACTAGAATCTTCATTATCACAGCCATCATCTGATCTCTAAAACAGGACTTTGGCACCTAGATGACAATTTCCCTCCCCATTTTTATAATCTATTTACTTCTGCAAAAAGTTTACATAAGTAGAACCACTTAAAATGGAGCCAGAGCAGCCATTCCAGAGAAAGTTCTTGCTCCTTGAAACTTTGGGATGTTTGAACTGCAAAATATAACCTTTGGACCAGGTCCAACCAACACTGTCTTAGAAACAACTGTGAAAAGCTAACAGGAAAGCAGGCATCCTGACAACAAAGACTGATGGTTATGAACTCTCTTTCTAGAGACAGAATTAGTAAGCAACGAGGCAGAGCTAAAGAGTAACTCAGCTTGTTAGCACCAGTAGGAGTTTCTTTCTATTCATGTAATTTCCCTTTCTTCTCTCGTAGAAACTCTTGCCTTCACCTGTCATAGGGATACCATTTGTGTTTCTGCCTGAACCTGTGCTTTCATAACTGCAATTCTATTTGATCCCAAATAAATACTGATTACCTCTCAACTGGACTTTTTTTACTCTTAGGTTAACACTTCAGTGGTTGTACTGATGGCCTTTACAACATGCCCAAATAAGTCCATTCCTCAGTATTAACAACCCTAATTAATATATACAAATTGAACCTGATCATCATTGAGAACTACCAGAACTACTTCAATTTTCAAGATTTTAAATGCATCTCTGTATGTTAAGATTTCTTCCAAATGAACATTATCCATCATTATATCTTTAACTATGAGCTTCATATAGAAATTCTAAAACCCATATATTGATCTCATTTATTCTACTCAAATAAGATACTTATTTTCTGAATCTATTAGGAATGACACCACTAATCTAAAACATAACTGATTAGCTTTCTTGTCAAAACGTTGTCTGTTTCCTATATTGATTAATTTTTTCTACCATATTTTCAGTCATACATATAAAAACTTTAAGGGATACCTTTCACTATCAATGTACCTCCCATATTTTTCTCTACTTTAGATTCTAGTGAAATGAACTAGATTCGCCCCCTATACTTTTCTAGTTCAGGACCTCAGCCTCCCTAATTCAATTACAAACACTTTCTAACTTTTCACCTACTTTCATCCACTTTTCCCTACACATCATCACACCCATTGCTATCATAGTTGTTTTTCCAAGCATAGATAAGTTCCATTACAACAACATGATTCTCAAAATGTCCAAGGGATGCTTCTTGCCATTATAATAAAGTCCAATTCCTTCTGAGATTCAACGTACTCACTGATCCACATCCTTCCTTAGTATGCTGTAATCTCAAGCCTCCAAAAACATTTCTCTTAACATTTTATTTAATTTTGAACTTCCATAAACTTATTTGTGATCCTCCCTAGGACTGCCATTCCCTTCCCCCACAGCGCAATCTGTCACAGACCATCTCACTTAGTAATTTACCACTTGAAGTAGAGATACTTGTGTGCACACATACACAATTTGTCCTTTTTGAAAACACTGTGAGGAATGCCTTCTGTAACAGTCTAAATTACAGAGTAGCACACTCATCTGCATACTTAAAAATAACAAAAAATGTTTCATACAAACAAATTAAAAAAGAAAAGCA
Organism: Glossophaga mutica; assembly: GCA_039655065.1. Taxonomy (NCBI): domain Eukaryota; kingdom Metazoa; phylum Chordata; class Mammalia; order Chiroptera; family Phyllostomidae; genus Glossophaga; species Glossophaga mutica. Next base: position 34,362,124 of record CM077306.1, on the reverse strand, counting down.
ACCTAATGGTTTAGATGCTATGAAAACAAGTAAAACATTAAGTTACAGTTTTAGTGTGCCCACTCCGCAGCCCTGGATCTCACTCTATAAGACTCTGCAAACAGGTATTCATCTGTGCTCCAGGGAAGACTGTGGCCTGCCCTTACCAAATATGCAGTGCTGTGTTTTCCTCGGGAATAAGACCAAGTTCTGCAACAGCCTCCAAAGACTGCTCGCTGGTGGCAGTTAGATTTTAGGTGATGGGGAGGCAAAGTAAGAGAGATAGGGCTCAAAGAAATAGCCTAACAAAATGCAGGTTATTACAGTTTAGCAATCTTGAACTGTGACTAAAACCTGAACCATTTTTAGAGTTTTCACCCTTTTTCTAGTTCTTCTGCACCAGATCAAGACTATCCTTAAAGTTATTACTTCCTATTAGATGAATCCTTCCCAAATCCCTGTCATGTTCTAATATTATGGTTTAAAATATAAGTCAGATTGGTTTATTTCTTATGTACAGTAGTACTTTATTTGAAATCATTTTCAGCTTGTCATGTGTAATTTACCATTTGCAGGTTGCTTTGCAAATGCTACTGGCCATATGTGGCTATTTAAATTTAAATTCAATCAGTTAGGATTAAACAAAATTTAAAAATTCAGTTCCTTCGTTGCACTTACAATATTTTAATGTCTTACTATTTACGTGTAACTGATGGCAACAATACTGCACAGCCATGGACAGCACTTTAAAGACTATTAGATACAAGAGAATTCCTGAAAGCACCCTAAATTTTAGCACTTGAAACAAGTTCTTGGATTGTTTTCTTGAAAGGACTTATATTGAGAAATTTTTCTAATTTAATTCCAGTAGAAAAAATAAAATTAATTCAGTTTGAAAAAAAGATTCATTAACATTCAGATTTTCTCACATAATTGGTAAGCATATTTCTCAGAAGAGGATAAGCTCAACACAAAAGTAATCCCTTAATCAAAATTGAACAAATTATGAAAAAGCTCAAAAATAATAAAAGCATTGCGAGGTCATTTTTGTATATGGGGACAAACTGTAGTCCAGTTTCGTTGTCTTGCATGTGGCTTTCCCATGTGGTGCAGTCACTATAAAAAACTGCAGGACAGCTCCTTCAAAATCTAAGAATAGAGTTACCATACAGCCTAGCATATCCTCTGCTGGGTGTCTACCCCCAAAATTTGAAAACATTTATTTGCTAAGATATATACACCCCTATGCTCATTGCAGCATTATTCAAGGTGGCCAAGACAAAGAAACAACCAAACTGTCCTTTGACAGATGAATGGATAAAGAAGAAGTGGTACATATATAGAATGGAATACTACTCAGCCATAAGAAAAGATAAAATACTTTCATTTATGACAATATGGATGGACCTTGAGAATATCATGCTAAGCAAAATAAGTCAGAAAATGTCAAGATCCATATGATTTCACTCATGTGGATGTAAAACTACAAGCAACCAATAAATAAACAAGATAAACAAGCAAACAAAAGTTTGGTGGTTACCACAGGAATGGGAGGTAGTGGGTAGTGAAGGGTAAAGGGGGTCAAACATATGGTCATAAAAAATTATTCAATTTCAGGTGGTAGGCACACAATACCATATACAGATGACTTATAAAATTGTACACTTGAAACTGTATAATTTTATTAACTAATGTGACCCAATACATTTAATTTAAAAATAAATAAATAAACATATATATATATATATATTTTAAAAGAAGACTTTGATGAGAACAAGTAATTTTTTCCTGTTTTTTTTTTTTTTTTTTTTTTTTTTTTTTTACTTTCTCGGGATCATTTTGTTTTTCTTTCATTTATATTTTTTCTTCTCTCTTTTTTATTGTTGTTCAAGTGCAGTTGTCTCAATTTTTTTTTTACCATATTACCTTGAGTTTTGCTTACTTTTTTATTTTTTTATTTTTATTAATGTTCAGAGTTGTCTCCATTTTTCTACCAAAATATTCTTTACTAATTAATTCTTTTTAAATTGTGCTTATGGTTTAGGAATACTTGAAGATCTTCCATAACTTAAAAATGGAATTACTAAGCAGTTCTTGCAGGTATATCTGTAAAATTGGCTCCTTTTTGATATTTCAATGTCATAGATCATATCACGTAAAAGACTTAACTAATCGAATAAAGTGCTAAATTATTATGGTGTACAGCCTTTGTTAACATCACAAATCACTTTCACATTCTCTTTTATTCTAGTACTTGTATTTTAAAGGTTAACAATTATGGTTTATATTTACTGAATACTTACCATGTAGATTATCTCATTTAGGCATCATTATGATCCTACGTTTAATATTTTGTGATAAAGAAACAAAGACAGAGCACTTAGTTCACTTGCTCAAGATCACATTTCTAGAAAATGCTTTAGCTAAGTATTGAATTCTGGCAGATCATCTTCATTACTCTATTTGAAATTTTCTATAATAATACAGAAGCTCCCTTTATTTATTCAATAAAGTTGTCTTAGCATCTTTTGTGTGTGTGTTTATGTGTACACACACACATACTAAGCACTGGGGCTACAAAAGAAAACAACACCCACACACACACTTACACATACAGCACTCTTGAATCTACATTGAGACTTTACATTATATACTTTAATTTATGAAAAAAATGTATACATAAAGTGTAAACTTCAGTAATTTTCCTGAAGATACTCCTTATAAAGTGCTTCAGAGCCCAGAGTATGAATCTCAGGAGTTACTTGCCTTAGTTATAAAGAAATCACTTTGTATCTAATACTGCTTTAAAAATAAAATCTGACAAGCAATGAGAAAATAGGCATATAAAAATCAAATGAAATATTTCATTTTTATAATAATCAAAATAATAAATAGAACTGAACTAAATCATTTTCAGAGGCTACATCTCTCTCTCTCTCTCTGTCTCGCTCTCTATATGTATATGCTACTGCCTAATATTTAGTATGCATGCAACATATTTGTGAAGACTTGACTACCTGAATAATGTATTTAATCAAGAAACGTAAATGTAATATGTTTTTAAATGTCTGCTGATTAGAAAAAAGAAACATTATCAGCTTCCTAAAATTTAAAACTATGTGCTAATATAGTATGCATAATGCTTATTTAGAATTTGACTTAAGCCTTGAAATTAAAGTTGAATATAGTAACTCCAATATGCTTTCTGGTTTAATTTATAATGCATTCCTTCAACTCCATAAACAACAGTGAAGAAGAGATATCTTCAAACTACTAAAAACAATATGAAAATTTTTATCATAGTTCTCAGATGAACAAAATCCTTTTTAAAAAATACCTCTTTCCTCTTTTTTTTCATCTGAACAGTTGGAAGATGTTTAATAAGTATGAAATTCATAATATGAAACTGTTGTACTGCATAACATAATAAAAAGTTACTTGGGGAGAAAGAGGTCATGAAATGGGGAATTTTGTGATAACTCCCTACTAACATGTTTGAACTCCAATTTATCCTTTTCTCTTTACTATTACATTATCCTTCACAAAAGAGCTCTAAAGATAAGGGACTGAAATTGTTTCAGAATATCATTCAAAATTATTAAGGATGTGCAAATTTGCCCTGTTCACTACTATAATTGTCATAACTGCTGTCAAGATGTCTAATATTTATTTCCTTCCAAGACAAGCCATTCTTTCTGAATGTTTTCTTCATCCTTCCTGAAGGAACACTGCCTTTCCAGTGTGCACTATAGAAAATCCTAGCACGAGTTACTCCCCATAAATAATTCTTTTCTAGTCTTCACTGTGGCACTGCAACTTTCCAAGTCTGAGATTCTGGCTCTCATTTCTTTATAAGGATCTACTATAAACCTGATATGAACAAACATGATACACATTCCCCACCTGAACTTCCAGGCAGCGTCTACGTCCCTCACCATTATGAATAATTAATAAGTTATTTTCGTCAAGATTTACTATATGCCTACTCTGTTCTGAAACTGTGCTTAGAATGGTAAAAACAATGGTGAACCAGGTCAGATGTGTCCCTGACCTGATGATGTTAGTCTGATGGGGCACAGCTGACAGGTATGTACTTCTTTGCTTAGAGGTTTTGCATGTTCTCCTCGTTCAGGAAACGTTTGTAACTTGCAAAGTTCTGAACAATCTTAATGCCATTTGAATGGGAGACAGAGAGCACAAAATTCCTAGTAACATTCTTGACATCCATCTGAAATGTAAATGTAACGTGCTTCTTCCCCTGTTTCTAATTGCTCAAATTATATAGCTGTCAACATATTTAAAACCTCTACTTGAAGATTTTAGAATGTTAATCCTCAGTGAAGTGGAAATGGAATGAGTATAGGTTTTTGGTGTGCTGGGCAATTCAGAAGATTGACATGGTATCCAATTTTGTCAATTCTTCCCATAAGTTTGAATTCTTCTTCTGGAGCCCTCTACATGCACAGCTATTGTATGAAAATATGTCTTCTGCAGTAAATAAATAACTATTGGAACCTTTTAGAAACTGTGAGCAAAAACATAGCTTAGCATGTGTATGACATCAAGATTTCTATGTCCTGCTAAGTACAATATGCCAGTCAGAGAACAAAAAATGCCATATGGTTTCACTTAATATTGGAAATTTAAAGAACAAACTAAACTGATTAACAAAATAGAAATAGGCATGGATACATGGAATAGACTGACAACTGTCAGAGAGCAGGGGGGTTGGAGAACTGGATGAAAGAATGTGAAGGGATTAACCAAAAACATTTATATTACATAGACACAGAAAATAGTGTGCTGATAACCAGAGGGAAGGGGAATTGGGAGGTAGGTGGGTGTGGAAATGGGGAGGAGAATGGGGATGGAAAGAGACTTTGCTTTGAGTGATGGGTGCATGATGCAGTGTGCAGGTGATGTTCTGTTGAGCTGTACACTTGAAACCTGTATGGTTTTTAGAACAAATGTCACCCCAGTAAGCACAATTAAAAAAGAAAAAAATATTCTACTTTCTGAATTTAAAAGCAGAAATTCTTAGTCAGTATTCACTAAGGAGGTAATACCTCCAAGTAACTTCCTATTCTTTGAAGTAAAAATGCATGAATTTAAAAACATTTTTTACAGTGAATATACACAATAAAGTCACCTCAACTTTCTGTGCCTTCAGTGTCTCATTTATAAAACAAGGATAACATTTTGTAAAAATGTTAATATAAACCCATGTAAAACATGGGAGGCAGCGTCTTGCACACAATTATGTTGTTTTATTGATATTAACTGCAATTTAACTGGTACATAACAAAATATTGTGTATACTAATTCTAACATTTTGCTGCTATGCATAGTTTTCATATACATTAAATAAATTGAAATTGATTTTTCTAGAAATACACCTTTTAAAATTCCCAGAAAATCTCCCTAAACACAGCAGACATTTACCTAGTCACCAGATAATGCATTATTGAAAATATCAACTGCATTATTGTAACAGGCATTGGCAGGACAGCATACGCCATTGCCTTTTACGTGCAGCGGCTGCTACCATTTGTTGGAAATGCCTATTCTCCATTTTGAGCTTTACTACACCTCTTGTCATTCACCTTTCACATAATTTCTTAGGATACCTCTTTAAATGTCTTAAAAAATCAGCCCTATTTAGCTTACCTTAGAGTTACTGTGAATAACATCATGGTCAGCAATGACATGATTTCAACATCCATACATTCCCCTTAAACCAGTTTCACCTACATTTACTGAATAACCACATTTTCTACTCTGGGAATAGGTGTCAGAAACACAAAGATGAATATTCTTCCTCCCTGCTGTAAACACTCATCATCCAAAAGGCATATATCTATGAAAGAGCATCTACAATTCCTGATTAGCATCACAAAAAGAGTGCACAGAATATAAGATATAATTAAATCTATCTGACTGAGTCAGGTCACTTTATAATAAAATAAGACTAAAGATTGTTCCAGACGAGATAAGCTGCAGCGAGAGTTTGGAAGGAAGAGGAAACAGCCCAGTGAAAGTTAAGAAGACGTAAAAGACGGCCATGATTGGGGAAACAGTGAGCACTGGAGTGTGACTCAGTGTTGAGGACTTTGCAAAGGGGGCAGACAATGAAGCTACAGCACAAGTTACAGTTGTGTGAAGTCAATAAAGAAAGGATGAGGTAGACCATATTCTATGCAGCAGAAAGAAAGAAGGAGCCCCTACCCTTCGCAACAGCATGGATGGAACTGGAGAGCATTATGCTAAGCGAAATAAGCCAGGCAGTGAAAGACAAATACCATATGATCTCATCTGTAACAGGAACCTAATCAACAAAATAAACAAACAAGCAAAATATAACCAAAAACACTGAAATTGAGAACAGGCTGACAGTCACCAGAGGGGAGAGGGGAGGGAATTTCAGGGGAAAGGGGGAAGGGTTTAAAGCAACAAGTATAAAGGACACATGGATAAAAACTAGGGGGGGTGGGAATGGGAGGGAGGTGGGGAGGGCTGGGGTGGTGGGCTGGGATGGGAGTAAAAGACAGAAAACTGTACAAGAACAACAATTAAAAAAAGAATGGAAATATGGAAAAACTACATAAGAAACAGGTCAAAGGTTAGAGATGAATAAACTAATCTAGGGACTGATATGAAAAATGAATGGATTGGTGAAAGAAATGAGGGAAGATTTTACCAGATTTGAGACTGGCTGGAGCTTGGGAGAGAAAATAATGAAGGGATACAAGCATAAGGGGAATGAAAAATTTTCCCTTATGGTTATAATGATTTCAGGTGGCAAGTTTAGTTCTACATAACTTGTATAATATACAACCTCTGCACAGTCAGAGATCAGATAATATACAATAACACTATCTTTATGCTAAATCTAATTTATGTGTCCCATTTTCATTTGCAACAGAGAAATTTTTAAAACATGCTAGTTCATTCTGACTAAAACAATATATCTTTTAGGTCAATATTCAATTAAATTCATGTATAATATCTCAGACAATATCAGAACACCCTCAATCTTTATTCAGACATATTTGCTTCCCAGTGTATTAGTTCCATTTCTATTTTAACAGGATTCATATGTGTTTGTATTTCCCTGATATCAGGGAACAAATAACTACACATATGTGCATGTATATTTTAGGGAAGTTTAGACACCTGGCACGTTTATTAGCACATTGGAAGCTCAGAACTGGGATCATCGTGAAATCCTCTAGCCATTGATTCCTGGAGCTGCTCATGCTAGCTTCCAATGGCCAATTTTGTGCAACTTTCCCCATCTTACTTTTCAATGACTTCATACTAGTAGCTTAAAATCCACCCCAGTGGGAATATGTATGCTGAGGAAATTTTAGCAAATGCAATGTATGGAAGTCCTCTTCCCTAGCCCTCAAAGCTATTTGTTAAACATTGCGCAGCTTCCGCCAGCTGTCCTACCTAACTACTCTGCATTCCTCTTCTCAGGACCCAACAACAGTAGTGTAGCGTGTTTGTGGTTCAAACAGAAAACTCCCAGGGGTAGGTGGCTGTTAATTCTTTCAATTCATAACCAATTCCCAAATCTCACTGGAGTGTTTTCCTGCATACCTACCCTCAATATTTCATCTGATATCATTTGTGGGAGGAAAGACAAACTTTTCTTCAACTCTCAGTCACATAACTTTGCTCTTCAGGAAACTTCCATGGCAAAAGCCGGAGCACCAGTTCCAAATTTGTCAAACTCCATTAGACTTAACCACTTAGAATTTGTCAATGCCAGCCCAGCCCCACGCATTTAAGAGTATATGCCTGTGAGAAGATATGTATTCCATATCTCCAATTTTTGCCTTACACATAATTTATTTTCAATCTGATAATGAGAAATCTACAGAATTATAGGATTAAGCTCATTATACATAATTCATTGTATTTATCATTCTATCATCAATGTGTTATACTTTAAATTTGCATACAATCCAATAATAAAATCATCAAAATATTTAACACTGTGAACATCTGAAAATATTTAAAATTTTAATCTATTCAATATTTTAATACTGCTTTATGAGCAGATATTCCATCTCAATTATGTATTAGGTATTGATTGGTGACCTCGAGAGCCTAACAAAATTTAACTACTCAATGCTTAAGTACTAGAAGAACTTTAGTGAGAAAGGTTTAAGGGATTAAGATGGTTATTTGGAAAATATTATAGGGCTTTCGTTGGATTATGAATTATGATTCATAAGGGTAGAATGAGAAAGGGACTTTATAAAAAATTATATGGCACATGTGAGAGAAAATCAGTACCTTTAATTGTCAAAAATAATGGAAGCATGCAGAGGAATTGAGGAATTGTGTTGTCAAACTAAGAAGGGAAAAGTTTATTAGTTATTATTGCCATTGATGTTTAGCTAGATATTGACAATGGGAATAAAAAGGACTAGATACTGAGCTTAATAAACTGGGAAGCAGGAGCCTGCTTGCTATCAGGAGGTTACAGCTTCACACCCCAGGAAATGACAGCATTGCTCCATCAAAGGGATTGATACTCCTCCCTCCCCTCCTCAGATGTCGGACTGATCCGGGCAGAGGGGCATGTGCTGAACCATAGAGTCCTGTCAGTCTAACTAGGGGTTGTAAACTCATCTGAAGCCCAGGAGAACTTGGAAAGTTGATTGGCTATTTTGAGATTGCACTTTGCCCATCTCAAGATGGAGCTTTTATAATGCCAGGGGAACAAAGAAACTCTCTCTGCGGCTCGTGACCTGCACTCACATGGTGCACTTGCATGTTCTCTCCATGACCGTGTGGCCCCAGCAGCCACATGGTCCATGGCTATGTAACTGCACATGCAGGCTCCAGGCGGCAGGCTGACATGGACTGCAGCTAGAAACACAAGCTAAACAGGCTGGATGCTGAACCAGTCTGTACTTGAATATGGAGCATAACCTCTGAGCAGTGGCCTTCATTCTAGCCCTACTGAAGATGAGACTGGCTTTTTTCCATGGTGAGAATGATGGAGATGGGACATTGGGAAGTCAGCAGTGGAACCCTTTTAATTGTATATCCTTAATAAACCAGGCCATGGAGCCACATCTCCCATGCAGTTCTCAGGAAGTTCTTTTCCTTTAGATACTGCAAAGACCCAACTTCCACTGACAACAGAATAATCAACTGCAGAGAATTTGGGGCTGAATGTAAAAGGCCAAAAGGATACATTATAAATTATTAAGTGGCAGAAACTCATGAAACAAATTGTCAATAGGAATATTTTTTCATCACTTCACTTCTGATGTGTTTTTTTTTTTCTATGTGAGGCAATTTCTTCCTGCCCATTTGCACCTTTGCCCCAGAAGTGTTAGAGCTTATCTGAGTAAGAACTTAAAAGAACATATTCTCTCTTGGCATTAGGACTAACTTTACTTTCCTCTCTCCTCTGGATAAAGCTGCTACAGGGTAGTCTGCACCAGCCTAGCCTTGTCCCTGTCTAGTTTGGTGAGTCTATCACATTCTTGAGGTCTGGTGTCAGGCACATTTGACTTGAATATTAACTAGTTTTTCCAACTGTTTTTATCAGTATATTGATATTCTGTTCTCCAGTTTGCTTTGTCTTTGTCTGATTTTTCTGATTCTTTGAGAATTTGAAAAAGAAAAAGCGATGCTCTCTATTGAACTGATTAACAGACCCAACATCAGCGAATCAGGAAGAACAGTTGGTGAATGGAGTAAACTGAGCCAAGTAGGGAATCCAGGGTAAAAAGGCAACTAAGCAGCTAATTCATTACTTCTGTGTTCAATGATACATAAAATTGGATATGGTAGGAGATTTAAGAATAAAATGGAAAAAACATATTTGAAAAGAGAAGCTGAAAAATAAATGCCAGCATATAAAAATATGTGGACTTTGAGATAAATATATATAACTCTGTGCACTTGAAGAATAACTGTTCATTATAGAATGAAATTTCAACTTTTTAAAGTTTTTACATTTTTTTGTTCCATATACTTGTCTTCATTTACTTTTCAGAAACTATGTTTTTGTTTGGCACTTACTAGTTTGAATCATACAGTAAAAAATTACCTTGTCCACTTACATTGAAATGTTTCCAAAACAAGTTAATCATATTTACATTCCCGCCTTCAGCTTACTTCTTAATAGCGATTCTAATCAAAACTCAAGGGTGGGGAGGGGAGCCAAGGTGGGTGAAAATGGAGACAACTGTACTTGAACAAACAATAAACAAACACACCCACACCCTAAATGAATTTTACCAAAGAAAAAAGTGTATAGTCCTTGTCTATTATATTTAAAATATTCAGATGGGACTCATATTTAAGTTACCACAGTTTTGCCTGAGTTCTCTAGAACTCCTAGAAAGAGATAGAATGGGAAAAACATTACCAGCACAACCAAAGAAAATCAAAGTCTCTCTCTTAATGATTTCGTTTTGGCAAATGTCCTGGACAATTTGCGACCTTGCATTCCTCCTCTCTTGAAATGTGTTGCAGTAGCCAATTACATTGCTGTAAGGGGTCTGGGTGGCAATTTCAAATAAAATGTGGAGTTTTTATGCCAAGTGAGAACAATATTGTCTTTTACATTTGTTCCCATTGGTCATTATTTATGAAATAAAGTTTAGAAAGTTAGTAATGAAGAGATAATTTCCCTAAATTGATCACTTTTGTGTTAAGATTGCTTAAGTAAATCAGATAAGCTTTATTTTGTTAACAGATTAACTGAGACCATGAAAAAGACATAGAATAATAACATCATCAAAGTACCCACAATAGCACCATTTGATAATGTTTAATTATAGCTTAGAATATGCCATCTATTTTTCCAAGCAATATAGCTGATTTTCATATATCTAGTTCAATTTTCTTCCAACATTGTGTGTAAATTAGGTGTTTGTATGCAGAGTTAGAAATTATTATCCACAAGTAGAACAGTAATAATTTTTGTTGAAGAAGACACTATCACCAAATCTAAATGAAAACATGGATTCATTATGAGAATTCACTAGTGTATAAATAATTCTTCATTTTCACCTTGTCACATTGCTTTCTAACAAATTTAGAAGAGATAGAGATTTTCATTTCCTCGAGAAACATCCTGTAGCTTCTTGGTTTGTAACATTTACAGAATTACACTGGTTAGCTAATGAGATGAGTGAATAAGTGAACTCTGTGAAGATTAGGAAGGACTGGAATGAAAAGGGAGACACTGAGTGACATGTTAATAAACTGAAACAAGAAAGCCTGGGAAAGGCTTGTAGTTTGTGACTGGAGACACCAGTAGCACCTTCTGGGCATAAACTATTTTCCTGTGTCACGGTCTATTGTTACCAAGAGGAAAGCAGTCTTGGCTGCAACACAAAAATTTCAGAGACCAAAGGCATTTTCTTTAATGAGCATGTAAGCATGTTAACATTTTGCTTTGCACTCAGTTGTGTATCCTGGTCAAAATAAAAATCATACCCTGATATATTTTGTCTATTTTTTGTAAAACCATAAATATTAAAATGTAAGTTTTCTTAACTCTAAAGTTCCATAGATAAGAGAAAATAAAATGAATAAAACTCTAGTAAAATTAGGAGGTTGTGAATAAAACTGACACTTTATAATTCTAATTAGAGGTTCAGGCTCTAAAGCCAGACTACCAGCAATTAAATCAGTGCTCTGAACTATTGAGTTGAAAAATCTTAATCAATTCACTTGATCTCTCTGTTTCTCCATTTCCTCATTTGGAAAATAAGTATAACAGTATGCATTTAGGGGTAGGAAATAGTGAGGGTTAAATGGGTTATTAATATTGTGTTTCTTTACAGCTTTATCTTCACAACTTGAAAGTTATTTGATATTTGAATAAAATAATTCTTTTCAGATCTATTCCATTTCTGAACTCTCTGTAATGCCTTTCTGTAATCTCATAAAACCTGATTAATTTCAGTCACTGGTTTTAATTACAAAGCATTTACTATTTTCTTTCTTTTTTTACTTCTTAAAAACTGTCGACACAATTATGGATGTCCCTATTTCCCCCATTTTGCCCGCCTTTACCCATCTACCACCTCTGACTCTCACCACACTGGTGTCTGTGGATTCTGCTTGTGTGTTCTTTGGCTAATCCCTCTACCTTCTTTCATCTGGTCACTCCCTCCCTCCTCCTTTCTGAGCTCTGTCAGTTTGTTAACCATGCCTCTGTTTTTATTTTGCTCGAGTTTATTTATTTTTTTAAAATTTTTTTAAAGATTTTTTTTATTTGTCTTTAGAGGGGTAGGAGAGAGGGAGAGGGAGAGAAATATCAATGTACGGTTGCCTCTCGTGTGTCCCCTGCTGGGAACTGGCCTGCAACCCAGGCATGTGCCCTGACTGGGAATCGAACTGCGATCCTCTGGTTCGCAGGCCCGCGCTCAATCCACTGAGCTACACCAGCCAGGGCTCAAGAGTTTATTTTGATAAGTAAATCCAGCAGTGAGGTCATACGATATTTGTCTTTCTCTGACTGGCTTATTTCACTTAACATAATATAATGCTCTCAAGATCTATTTTCTTTATAGAAACACAGAAATATCCTCAATGATATTTCACAATAATATGTGTTCTCTTTAACACATTAAGATGTGTTCCCATAATTCAAGATTATTCACAAGAAATCATAAAAATTCAGTATAGTCCTCTCTAAAAGCATTGGAACAACCTTTGAAATTGACAAAGTAGTCTTATAAATTTGCAGAAGCATCAGTTTTATGTTTAGGGCATTTATCAGGGGTTAATTAACAGTGCAATTCATATATCCACATAATAGTGAGGTTGGTGATACAGAACTTACACAGAACACAAATATATTGTTTCAATATTAAATTGATAGAACATTAATGAAAACTGAAATGCTATTAGAATCAGTTCAAAGTGATGACTACTTTTTGGTCATTCTGTTTTTCTGATATTAGATTTTTAGCTGATATTTCTATAATATAATATAAAGGTTTTTTCTTCTTTTATTGGCACAATTAGAAGGTAATGGTTAAAAAGCATGTTAACTGAGAGATGTGGTGGCCCAGTACCAGGAGGTGGCCGTGGGACCAGGCTGGAGGCGGCAGAGCTCCTGGAGGTCGATGAGAGCCCAGAGGCGGCTCTGGGACCTGAGGCGGCCCTACAACCAGAGGAGGGGACTTTGTGGAAGACCGGGAGCTCACACCCGTGATCCTAGGGTGAGTGCATGCAACTCAGGAAACTCACAGAGCCCACACATGTAAACTTGGGTAGGCTCATGTGCCCTGTAAGAGACCCGGAGCTCACAACAATAAACGTGGAGAGTGCTCAATCCATAGGAGATCCCAGTTCAAACCGATAAACTCAGGAAAGAGCGTGCTCTGCAACAGGCTCAGTAACCACGTTTAAGGCCCTGCATAAAGAGTGCACCACTATCCCTGGGGAGAGTGCCCTGGCTGGCACTGAGGAGAGTAGCCCAAAGCTGACGGAGTGAGGAACAGGGAGAAAAGGAATACCAATCACCCCTCAGCCTGTTGCAGCCAGCAAGACCAGAAAAATCAGTTTGGCCTGTTTGAAAACAGCAAGAGGCTTTTTTGTTGTTGTTGTTGTTGTTTGGTTTATTTTTTGTTTTTGTGGGTTTTGTTTTAATTATTATTTTATTTTTTATTATTTTTATCATTTTTTATCCCTCAATTCCTTTTGTTTCTCTTTACGTCTTTCTTGTTTTATTCCTTCTTCCTTTATTTCCAATTTTATCTCTTTTTCCTTCCTCTTTTTTTCTTCTTTTTTCATTTTTTCTTTTCTCTTTTTAAATACCCACGTGAGACCAAAAAAAAAAAAAAAAAAAAAAAAAAAAAAAAAAAAAACCTGGAACTGTGGAAAAAAAACAGAGTTGGACCCAAAGAGGGGGCATCCCAACAGCTGAGACAGTGGAATCTGTGAACACCAGGAAAACCGAAAGAGACTGCACCACTGAATCTCAGAGGTATTCTGCCACAGAAGTTCACACTATAAATCCAGGGAGCCAGAACAGATCAATATAAGAAGCTGAGGCTAACAAGAAGAGTCTCACAAACAATGGAAAGACAAAGAAACAATCCCCACATGACAGGAAAGGAGGAAGCCCCAGAAAGAATGCTAAATGAAACAGAGGCAACTGAACTATCAGATATTGAGTTCAAAGAAATGTTTGTCAGGAAGCTCCATGAACTCTCATTGAGCTACCAGAAACTACAGGGAAGCTACAATGAACTCACTGCAAACTATATCAACATGAAAAAGGAAATAGAAACTATCAACAAGGGCCAAGAGGAAATGAAGAATACCATTTCTGAACTGAAGAACACAGTAGAAGGAATAAAAAGCAGAATCGATGAAGCAGAAGATTGGACCAGTGAGTTGGAGGACAAAGTAGAAAAAAACACCCAGAAAGAGCAAGAAAAGCAAAAGAGGCTCAGAAAGAATGAAGAGGGATTATGAGAAATGCAAGACAATATGAAATGTAATAATATCCATATAATAGGGATACCAGAAGGAGAAGAAGAAGAGAAAGGGATAGAAAACCTATTTGAGAAAGTAATGATGGAAAACTTCCCTAATTTGAGGAGAGAAAAAGTCACACAAATCCAGGAAACACAGAGAGTCCCTATCAAGAGGAACCCAAAGAGGCCCACTTCAAGACACATCATCATTAAAATGGCAAAATTCCAAGACAAAGAGAGAATCTTAAAGGCAGCAAGGGAGAAACAGGAAGTAACATACAAAGGAGCCCCAATAAGGTTAGCAGCTGACTTCTCAATGGGAACGCTCCAAGCCAGAAGACAATGGCAAGAAATATTCCAAGTAATGAGAACCAAAGGCTTGCAACCAAGACTACTTTACCTAGCAAAGCTTTCAATCAAGACAGAAGGCCAAATAAGGAGCTTCCCAGACAAAAGAAGTCTAAAGGATACACCTCCACCAAACCAGTTCTTCAAGAGATGCTAAAGGGACTGCTTTAAGGAAAGGAAGGAAAAGAGAGAGAGAGAGAGAGAGAGGAACACAGGTACAAAAATGGCAATGAAAGTACCTATCAATAATAACCTTAAATGTAAATGGATTAAATGCTCCAATCAAAAGACATAGAATAGCTGAATGGATAAGAAAGCATGACCCACACATATGCTGCCTACAAGAGACCTACCTCAGGACAAAAGACATACACAGACTCAAAGTGAAGGGCTGGAAACAAATTTTCCAAGCAAATGGACAGGAAAAGAAAGCCAGGGTAGCAATACTCATATCAGACAAAATAGACTTCAAAAGAAGAGCCATAAAGAGAGACCCAGAAGGTCACTTCATAATACTCAAGGGAAGAATCCACCAAGAAGACATAAACATTATAAATATATATGCATCCAACATAAGAGCACCTAAATACATAAAGAAAATCTTAGAGGACTTCAAGAAAGATATTGACAGCAACACAATTACAGTAGGGGATTTTAATACCCCACTGTCAAAAATAAAGAGATCTTCCAAACAAAATATCAACAAAGATATTGTGGCATTGAACAACACTCTAGATGAAATGGACTTAACTGATATATATAGAGAGAGCCCTTCATCCCAAAGAAACCAAATACGCATTGTTTCTCAAATGCACATGGAACATTTTCAATGTTCCATGATAGACCACATGAAAGGATACAAAACAAGCCTCAAAAAATTCAAGAAAATTGAAATCATACCAAGCATTTTCTCTGGCCACAAGGGACTGAAACTATAAACCAACCCCAAGGGGAAAAACCCAAAACCCTCAAAATCTTAGAGATTGGATACCATGTTATTAAACAATGAATGGGTAAAGACTAAAATTAGGGAGGAAATCCAAAAGTTTCTGTAAACAAACAAAATGAACTCACAATGACCCAAAACTTATGGGACACAGCAAAGGCAGTCCTCAGAGGGAAGTTCATAACAATACAGGTCTACCTAAAAAGATAGAAACATTTCAAACAAACAACTCTACACCTACAAGAACTCGAGCAACAACAACAAAGACAGCACAAAGCAAGTAGAAGGAAGGAAATAACCAAGATCAGAGCAGAATGAAATGACATAGAGACTAAGTACACAATTCTAAGGATCAATGAATCTAGGAGCTTGCTCTTTGAAAAGATAAACAAAATCAACAAGCCTTTAAGCAGGTTCATCAAAAAAAAAAAAAAAAGAGAGAGGACCCAAATAAACACAATCAGAAATGAAAGAGGAGATATTACAACTGACACCACAGAAATATAGAGGATTGTAAAAAATTACTATGAACAACTGTATGCCAAGAAATTTGAAAACCTAGGTGAAATGGACAAGTTTCTAAAAAAATATAATCTTCCAAAACTCAATGAAGAAGAAGCAGAAAGCCTGAACAGACCAATAACAGCAGATGAAATTGAAGCAGTAATCAAAAAACTCCTGACACACAAAAGCCCTGGACCAGATGGTTTCACAGGAGAGTTCTACAAAGCATTTAAGGAAGAGCTAACCCCTATTCTTCACAGACCGTTTGAAAAAATCCAAAACGATGGAAGACTCCCAAACTCTTTTTATGAAGCCAGAATCAGCCTAATCCCAAAACCAGATAAAGACACAACAAAGAAAGAAAACTTCAGGCCAATATCACTGATGAATATAGACGCTAAAATCCTCAACAAAATATTGGCAAACCGCATCCAACAATACATTAAAAAGGTCATACACCATGACCAAGTGGGATTCATCCCAGGGATGCAAGGATGGTTCAACATTCGCAAGTCAGTAAATGTAATACATCACATAAACAAAAGCAAAGACAAAAATCACATGATCATATCAATAGATGCGGAAAAAGCATTTGATAAGGTACAACACCCATTTATGATAAAAACACTCAGCAAAGTGGAAATAGAGATAGCATTCCTCAACATAATAAAGGCCATATATGAGGGACCTACAGCCAACATCATACTCAACGGGCAAAAACTAAAATCTTTTCCACTAAGATCAGAAACAAGCCAAGGCTGTCCACTTTCACCACTTCTATTCAATATAGTATTGGAAGTCTTAGCCACAGCAATTAGACAGGAATAGGAAATAAAAGGCATCCAACTCAGAAAGGAGGAAACAAAATTATCATTGTTTGCAGATGACATGATAGTGTGCATAGAAAATCCTATAGACTCATCCAAAAAACTGCTTGACCTAATCAATGAATTTGGCCAAACAGCCGGATACAAAGTCAATATCCCAAAATCAAAGGCATTTTTGTATACCAACAATGAAACAGCAGAAGCAGAAATCAAGAAAAAAATACCATTTGATACAGCAAAAAGAAAAATAAAATACCTAGAAGTAAACCTAACCAAGGAGGTAAATGACCTGTATGCAGAAAACTACACAACACTGAAGAAAGAAATCAAGGAAGACACAAACAAATGGAAACATATACCGTGTTCATGGATCAGAAGAATTAATATCATCAAAATACCCATACTACCCAAAGCAATTTACAAATTCAATGCAATACTTATTAAAGTACCAATGGCATATTTCAAAGACATAGAACAAACACTTCAAAAATTTATATGGAACTATAAATGACCCCAAATAGCTGCAGCAATTTTGTGAAAGAAGAGCAAAGTAGGAGAGATCACAATACCTGATACCAAACTGAATTACAAGGCCACTGTAATCAAAACAGCCTGGTACTGGCATAAAAACAGGCACATGGTCCAGTGGAATAGAACAGAGAGCCCAGAAATAAACCCAAGTCTCTACGCTCAATTAATATTTGACAAAGGGGGCAGCAACATAAAATGGAGTAAAAATAGCCTCTTCAACAAGTGGTGTTGGGAGAACTGGACAGCTACATGCAAAAAAAAAATGAAACTGGAGCACCAACTTACACCATACACAAAAATAAATTCAAGGTGGATAAAAGATTTAAATATAAGGGGTGACACCATTAAAGTCCTAGAGGAGAACATAGGCAGGAAAATCTCAGATATTGCACGCAGCAACATTTTTACTGATATGTCCCCTAAAGCAAGGGACATAAAGGAAAGAATAAACAAATGGGATCTCATCAAAATAAAAGCTTCTGCATGGCTAAAGAAAACAGTATTAAAATAAAAAGAGAACAGACTGTATTGGAAAACATATTTGCAAATGATACCTCAGACAAGGGTTTTAATCTCCAAAATATACAAAGAACTTACACGACTACACTCTAAGAAGACAAACAACCCAATTAAAAAATGGGCAAAGGACTTAAACAGACACTTCTCCAAATAGGACATACAGAGGATCCAGAGACACATGAAAAGATGCTCAGTATTGCTAGCTGTCAGAGAGATGCAAATTAAAACCACAATGAGATACCACTTGACACCAGTCAGAATGGTCATCATAAACAAAGCAACAAACAGCAAGTGTTGGAGAGCCTGTGGAGAAAAGGGGACCCTAGTGTACTGCTGGTGGGATTGCAGACTGGTACAACCACTACAGAAAACAGTATGGAATTTTCTAAGAAAACTAAAAAAGGACATACCTTTGGACCCAGCAATTCCACTGCTGGGATTATATCCTAAGAACCCTTAAACACCAGTCCAAAAGAACCTATGCACCCCTATGTTCATAGCAGCAAAATTTACAATAGCCAAGTGCTGGAAGCAACCTAGGTGCCCATCAGTAAATGAATGGATCAAAAAACTGTGATATATTTACACAATGGAATTCTATGCAGCAGAAAGAAAGAAGGAGCTCCAACCCTTTGCAACAGCATGGATGGAACTGGAGAGCATCGTGCTAAGCGAAATAAGCCAGGCAGTGAAAGACAAATACCATATGATATCACCTTTAACAGGAACCTAATCAACAAAACAAACAAATAAGCAAAATATAACCAAAGACACTGAAATTGAGAACAGGCTGACAGTCACCAGAGGGGAAAGGGGAGGAAATTTCAGGGGAAAGGGGAAGGGTTTAGAGCAACAAGTATAAAGAATACATGGACAAAGACTAGGAGGTGTGGAAATGGGAGGGAGGTGGGGAGGGCTGGGGTGGTGGGCTGAGATGGGAGTAAAAGACAGAAAACTGTACAAGAACAATTAAAATAAAATTTTAAAAAATGCATGTTAACTGAAACGAGTGTTATTAGTAGTACCTGGGTCAATTAGGGACACTAAGAAAGAAAGAAATTATAAAGAAAGCACTGGAATGTTTATATATATATAAACATATATAAAACTATATATATATATATGTCTCATTCCTTTCATTATAGGAAGTTACCTCATTCATTTAATCAATACAATCATCAATGCAGAGCATTCGAGTTTAAAGCGCAGATTCTGCAACTCTTAAAGAGTATTAGTATAGCTGATAAATAAAATAAAAAATCCTTCCTTCTTATGATTCAAAAAGCATAGTGTTTATTAATAAATTACATAAAAATCTTTCCATGCTACGTAAGTATTTTGTAATTTTTTCTTTTTCTTTTTCTTTTATTTTGCTTCATTATTCATTGACATGTTCAGTGGATATAAAACTGGTTTCCTTCTACTATCTTGGTGAAGACCTAAGAAAACAGACACATATATAGTTTACCAAAAATTACCAAAAATGTTAATTTTTAGATAAAGGGTATTTATACAAGAAATAGAAAATCATTTATTCTTACATTCATCCTATTGAAACATATTAGTCCTATCATTTATAAGTATATACTCTAAAGTTAAAATATGCATCAGCAAACTTTATGTTAATATTTTTGAAAAACAAACTGTGACTCGTGTTTTGCAAAGAGATTAGTATGATACACTTTTTTAATAATACTTGGAAAAGCAGTCTGAAATATCTGCTTTAAATGAAAAAGTCATCTCTGATTATTCAGAGAACATACTCTATCTCATGGAACACAATAAATGGATATTATTTTTGCTAGAAGTTAAGAAAGAAGGAAAATGACTGCTTTTTTTCTATTATTCTTTAACTGTGTCTTCAGTAGTCCTTTGTGCTATAATGTGGACAGTTTGCATATGTTTTATTTTTCCTTCATCTCTTGCTTCCAGAGTACTGTTTCCCCCTGATTGAGGAGTTGCTGTGACAGAAGGTAATGGAGTTCCTGATACTCAGTGGGGAGCCTGTCACTGCTGACTCCGACTGCTGCCTTTGTTTTCTTTCCCTAAACTCCTCTGATTTTCCCAGGCACAGTTAGAAACAATTATAAAAGCCATGAACCGTTTTAATATACTATGCCACTAAATGGTTATGTTTAAGAGCCTTTCAATCTTCTAGGTTTCTTGTTTTATCCTTTGAAGTGGTAAATTATGTGGTATTTTTCTCTTCAAACTGCAGTTTAAGGATGAGAGATACTGTTTTCTGTCTTGGGGTGGCAACCTTAAACTGTGTAGAATTTGTAAACTGTGTGGAATTTTTATGCTGACCCTCATCACATCAGTCAAAACCCTTTTGCACCTTGTACCTTCCTCCTGAAGTCTCCCTTTGTTGGTCTTGCTGGGATGGACTGTTGGGAAGTTTACTGTTAGAAACCACTATACTAACCTTTTCTGAGATGATCTGGTAGACATAACCAGCATTCACCTGAATTCAGTTCTCATTCTCTTTACATAGCAAGGAAGACTATACTCTCCGTCCACTTGAAAATGAGGGTGGTTTAGAAAACTATGGAGTAGTTTTCACTGTTGGGGACCACTCTGTGTGGTTTCAGAGACTGTAGCTCCGAGAGAGCATACTCTGAAAGGGGCTAGTAAGTCTCCCTGAAAAACCAGGTAACTCAGGTGGCAGGTATAACCTAACTCTAACACTGAGGGTTCCCTTGGGAATCAGGCCTGAAATGTACATTGTTTCCTTTGAAGCTTCCTCTGCCTAGCAATAGCCACGTTGTTATAAACTGGATGTTTAATTTCAAGGTATAAGGAATAAACTCCTCATCTCATAAAACACATCTTAAAGACCATCTGGTGTCAGCATGACTAACAGACCTTGACCTATGAGAAATCTCTGTGTTCCTTCCATTGTTATCTATAGATAATACCTGTTTTTGTATTACTATAACCTTTGACATTGATTGATGAGCTATGCATGTGTCCTGTATACCCCTACACATACCATTCCCAATAAAAAACATTTAGGAGAAGGGCTCCAGGCACTCCCCCCCTAGAGGAAATCACCACCTCCTTTCCTGCCTGAACAACAAAATTGTGTCTGGGATGACTGATTTCTCATCCGCAATGGTGGGGAGAGCTCTGCAGAACGAAGTTCTACCACACTTCACCAATGAAATATGAGGAAATAGGACTTCCATCACTTCTGTGAGAGGAAAACATCATGGTGACTCCCCCATTCACTTTCCTCCTGCCACAGCAATCAGGAGATCAGATGCACCCATGAGGCAGCTCCAGTTTGATACTCCCATTAGCCCTCCCCACACATACCTCTTTACTTATTCATGTAGGACATAGAGTATAAGCAAGCAATTGTCTTTTGTTTGGTAGGTCACAGAAATTTCAGCATAATTCAATGTAATACAGAGTAGCTATTTTCCTTTCTTTTTCAGGAATTAAGTTCACTAGGCTGTCTGAGTGTCATTAACAACCCAGAAATGCTTAGCAGGAGATACGAGTGAGGCAGGACTAAAATATCCCACTATCTGCTGCCCTGCCTTTTTCTGCAAAGTGAATTTCTAGGAGAGAAAGGAATGATTTGTGTTGGAGATATAGAGAAGTATCTGACTTAGATTAAGAGGGCAGTAAGTCAATTTGGAAAGAATAGAGGGCTTGGATTCTAACCCTACTGAATAACATGTCTCATTCATCAGTTATGACAAATACACCTGACCCATATTTTGTTGTAAACCATTGAGCATAATGAACGCAATTTAAATCACTAAGTATCTAAAAGATATTGAACACTAAAATAAAGTTAGACTATTATCATTAGCATTATTATAATTATTCTAACAGCCCCATAAGAGTGCTAAAATGCATATGTTAATTAGTGTAAAATAACAATACATAAAAACTTGTTTCTTCCCAATGGTAAAATGTGTTTTTTCCCCTACTAACTTAAAGTTTATTTTAACATTAGTTTGAGTACTTTCAGGTTTGGTATTTATTTTAGTATTTCCTCTAGAGTCAGCCAGCATTGTGTGAAAAGAAAATGGTGAGTTCTAACTTAGTTGAATACTCCAATAAACTTCCAGTTATGAGAAAAAAAGCAGTGAGCCAAGAGACTACTTGGAGCTCTAAAGGCTTGACTTGCTGTTGGTCCTAACTCACCCTCCAATTTGTGCAAGTGGGGACTAAAATGAGTGGAGGAGAAAACTGCCCAGATAGTACCTATAAATTCAGGTGACACAAAGTCATCACATTCTGTATTTCTTGGTGATATAGGCCATGCATTATTAATATCTGTCCCTTAGCATATAACATTACTCACCCATTGCGATAAATAATAAATTTTTGTCTATAACTTTGCAAATGCAGTACATCATTTATATTTTTCATGATGTATGGGTTCTTTATTAAAGCTCTTCATTTTTCCTTAAATATTTTTTTTAATTTTATATAACTAAAAGGAGTTTTGTTAATTTACATTAAATGCTTTGAGTTTATTTTTTCATAACCTGTATTATACAATCCCTGTGCATTAGTAAACATAATACCAATTTAAGAATAATCTTTAGGTCCTATTTTCTACATATGCAAGATTTGCATTGTATCACCCATTGTCTCTAATCCCACATTTCATTGGCTGATTTCCATCCTAAGGCTTTTTCAAGAAAAATATTATTCATCTATGCAGTAAAACAAGCAAAAGAGAAACAGAAAGTAAATTGTATACTATTCCACCCTAGCTTCCTATGAGCAAGAATATTTTAGGTAAATGTATTAGCAAAAAATAATAAATTTTTCAAAGTTAAAAACTAGCAAAAAGTATGTAATCCCTTTTATTGTTTTATTTTTAACTTAGTAGCAAGTAACAACTTTAAGAGTCAATCATGCAGCAAAATATATAGCATGCAATCAGTGATTCAAATTATGGTCATTCAGTTTCCATTTTTATTCTCTGAGGAATATCAACAAAAATAATGTTGCATTTCTGCACCAAATTCATAACAATCTCACATAAAAAGTAACTTATTGCTCTTATTTTTGACTATCTTAGCTAAAAATGATTTCCTGTATTGAAATATCCTTTTTTTCTTCTTGAAAAATCTCTATTTGTATTTGAGACACAAGTACCTGCTGCTCTAAAATTAAGAGTTGTCCTGGGTTCTAACTGAAAAAGTATCTGATTCATTTGTCATGACTCCCTTCTTATGCTTCTTTGAATTTGTCTCTTTCCGTTTCTATTTTCCAGATTTTCTTAAAATTTTCTTGTCAGTTAATTATCATCAACAGCATTATCCTTACCATCATTTACTACAGATATACTAATAAGTATGTGTCAGGTATTATGCTCTACTTTATTTTCTGCCTCCATAATCATTTGGAGTCTTGAAACAGCTCAATAATAAAAGTGATTAAAATTCCACTTATGACTTGGGAAATTTGGGTTAGAGAAGTTAAGGATCATGTCCAAAATGACATAGTTGTTAAAATAGTAGAGCTGGTTTCAAGTTAAGGTCTGTTGAATCATGCTGTTTACCTCCATACTGCTTATGAATTTGTAATATATATATACATTATTTTTATTTTATCTATTCTAAATTTTGTTCCTGGCCTTTGGCTAAGAGTAAAGTCACATGCTCAACTTATCATCTGAATTACTTCTCTTTTTTTAAAGATTTTATTTAGTTTTAGACAGAGGGGAAGGGATCGAGAAACAGAGGGAGAGAAACATCAGTGTCTGGTTGCCTCTTGCACACCCCCTACTGGGGACCTAGCCTACAACCCAGGAATGTGCCCTGACTGGGAATCCAACCAGTGACACCTTGGTTTGCAGTCCGGAGTTCAATCCACTGAGCCACACCAGCTAGAGCTATTTACTTATTCTTAATAGCAGCTTCAAGATATAAATAAAAGAGATATCCAGTTAAGTTTTTTTTTAATACATATGATGCAAATCCTTTTTAATCATCCACATGATGCCTAAAGTTATCTCACAATAATATTCTAAAACTTTTTTTGAGAAATTAACTGAGATGATCAATGTTTAAAATACTCTTTGTTTTTACATGATTCTATGTCATTATGCAAAAGCCAGTCTAATAATAATTGCAATTCATATGTTAGAAAATCTGATTTAATTTAATAATTGCATTTTGTATGTTTGAAATGTGAGTGTCTGGTGGAAAAATTCTTAAAACAAACATAAGATGCAATATTCCTTCAGTACAAGTCTGATTAGCTTGGCAATTCTCTTATGATTTGGTTTGATTTATTTCCATCCCTTATTTTCATTCAATTGCTAAGGTTTTTGGACAAGGTTTATAGCTTTCAGCAAAATAAAATCAGTGAAAAAGTCTTCGTGGGACCTTAATCTCATGAAAGAAATAAATGGTTGTCAATCAAGAAGTTTTAACCTTTACCATGTCTTGACCTTTACATTTTCAAGGTGAGCCTATTATTTGGTGTGAGCTAACACAAAACTCCACAGGATGCTCTATGATCAATACAATCAACAGACCTTAGCATTGTATGTTTAAAGGTATTAAGAAGATAAACAAACACATCAGAATTTTACCAGTTGGAACAATCCTGTATTGGATGCTTGCCTCATTTGAGGATTTACAATTGATTGCTTTTCTATCCCAAACTCTACAATGTTATAATTCTCAATGACTCTACAAAGGATAGAAGACCTTCTACTTAATTGTTTTGAAGTTAAAGTTGAAAGCAACCTGTGTATTTATCAATAATATAAACTGAAACGTCTAGGAAAATTATTTTTAATTACACTTTATAATAAAGTTTTCCCTTTCTTTATCTATTAAGAATATTTTGAGTACCTACACTATGTAAGTGACATTTTCTTAGGACATAGTGGTGAATAAAATGTAAATTATCTTCCACTTTAGAGCTCATATCTCAGTGCAGAAATCTATTTTGAATACTTAAGAGGGAAGTAAAATATGTAATTAAAATTGTGAAACTAATCTGAAAATAAAATAATGTGGTAAGAGCTTAAGACAAGATTCCCTGACCTAGCCTGGATGAATATGAGAAAATGTATATAAGGGTCATATGAACTGTCTTAAAAGATAAAAAGAACATAATAAGCATAAGAGTGTGTGATTTAGGTAATCATGAACTTACAATAGGCATGGAAATTTCTTACTTAACCATAATGTCATTATCACATATGAGAAAAGTAAGATTAATTAATAATATTAACCAATATTCTGCCCATATTTATATTTTCCCAATTGCTCACTAATATATGACATAGCTATGTTTGTTTGAGTCAGGATCCAATCAAAAGTCACATAATGCATTTGATTTCCATACCTCTCTATCCTTTTATTTTTCTAGCTTTATTGAAGTATAACTGATAAATAAAATTGCTAATATTTAAATTAGATGATGTGATGATTCGATGGTGTACATACATCATGAAATGATGATCATAGTTATGTTAATTAACCCATCTGTTACCTCACACACTTATCACTGTTGTTTGTGTGTGTGGTGAAAGGCTTAAGACTCACTCTCTTAACAAATCTTAAGTATACAATATAATATTATTAACTGTAGTTACAATGTTGTACATTAGAGCCCCAAAAATTCATCTTATAATTGAGGCCTATACATTTTAATATCTCCCCACACCTTTGCCTCTAGCAACCACCAATCTACTCCGTTTCTATGAGTTCAGTTTTTATAGATTACACATGAGAGTGAGAGCATACAATTTTTATCTTTTCTGCCTTGTTTTGCTTAACCTAATTTCTTTCACATTCAATCATTTTGAAGGAAATGACAGGACTTCCTTCTTTCTCATGGCTGAATAATATCCCATTATATGCATGTATATATACTACATCTTCTTTATCCATTCATCCATTGATGAATTCTTTGGTTGTTTCCATCCCTTGGATCTTGCAAATAACTACAGTGAACACTGAAGTGATTGAAATGCAAATATCACTTACATATTCTGTTTTAATTTCTTTTGAGTGTATACCCAGAGGTGGGATTGCTGGATCATATGTTATTTCTGTATTTAATTTTTTGAGGAATCTCTACACTAATTTCCATAATGATTGTATCAATTTACATTCTCACCTACAGTATTCAAGGGGTTGTTTTCCTCCACATTCTCACCAATATTTAATTTTTGTCTTTTTGATAGTAGACATTCTAACATGTGGGAGCTGATATCTACCTCATTGTGGTTTTGATTTGTATGTCCCTGATGACTAGTGATGTTGAGCCTCTTTTCAGGTACCTGTTGGCTGTCTGTGTGTCTTGGTTAGGAAAACCTCTGTTTAGATCTTCTGCTCATTTGTAAATCAGATTTTTTTGTCATTGACTTACATGTTTCTCACATACTTCAGATATTAACCTGTTATCAGACAAGTGGTTTGTAAATATTTTCTTCCACACCACAGGTTGCCTTTTTATTTTAATGATCATATTCTTTGCTATGAAGAAGCTGTGTAGTTTGGCCCTGGCTGGTGTAGTTCAGTGGATTGAGTACGAGCTGTGAAGCAAAGGGTCACTGGTTCAATTCCCAGTCAGGGCACATGCCTGGGTTGCAGTCCTCAGTAGGGTGCATGTGAGTGGCAACCACACATTGATATTTCTCTCCCTCTCTTTCTCCCTTCCTTCCCCTCTCTCTAAAAAAAATAAATAAAAATTTTAAAAAGCTGTGTAGTTTGATAAAATCTCATTGGCTTAGTTTTGTTTTTGTTGTCTTACTTTCGATGTCATATGAACTCATATTTCCTCTATAAGCTATTTAGGTGGATTTTGTTTTATTTGCTTTTCCTTCTATCTGACAATATCTATCTTTTTAATGGAATGTTTTCACCATTTGCTGTTTAATATAATTATTGATTTAGTTGAGATTATTCTATCATCATGACATTTGTTTTCTTTTGACTCATTAATACTTCTTTTTGTCCTATTCTCATTTAAAAGAAGATATTATTTATTCTAGAAATTCAATTTTATCTTATTAAAACATTAGCTAAAACTTTTTGGTTTGTGGGCATGCATGTGTATTATTGTTGTTAATTTTATATCTTCAGCTTACCACATCTCCATTAAAATAATATTTAACTATCTCATGTGTAAGATAGAAATACAAATAATTTCCATTTTTCTTATATTTTTGATATTTTTGTCAAACACCTTACTTTTACATATTTTAAACCCAATACATCATTATTATTTATTTTAAACAATTATGTTTGAGAATATTAAAAATCAAGAAAATATTTTGATGTATGAAAATATGTAGCAATTCAGACACTCCATTATTTCTTGCAATTTTAGAAAGTTAATCCATTTTGAAATTTTATAAATTTTAATTTTTATCTTTAATTTGAAGTACTTCCATTATCATTTCTTATTGAGAATGTCTTGTAGCAATGACTTTCTCATCTTTTACTTTTCTTTTTTTTTTTACAGATTTTATTTATTTTTTTTTAGAGAGAGGGGAAGAGAGGGAGAAAGAGAGGGAGAGAAACATTAATGTGTGGTTGCCTCTCGAGTAACCCCTATGGGGCACTTGGCCTACAACCTAGGCATATGCTCTAACTGGGAATAGAACCTGTGACCCTTTGATTCTCAGGCTGGCACTCAATCCACTGAGCCACAGCAGCCATGGCTCATCTTTTACTTTTCTTAAATATCTTTATTACATTTCGGCTTTTGAAAAATTTATATGATAGTTATAAATATCTGGGTTACTTTTTCCCTCTGCCCTTTCATGATGTTCAACTCTCCTGCATTGTGATTTTTCACATGTGCAGTATTTTTTAATCAGATGGTAGGTATTGTGTATTACATTTTAGCATGTTTAGATTTTGTTTTATATCTTTAAGGAATTTGATGTTTGTATGTGGCACAGATATAAGTTACTTTCTGATCAATTTGATCACTTGACATTTG
This sequence comes from Glossophaga mutica, assembly GCA_039655065.1. NCBI lineage: Eukaryota > Metazoa > Chordata > Mammalia > Chiroptera > Phyllostomidae > Glossophaga > Glossophaga mutica. The sequence continues at coordinate 34,334,051 of CM077306.1, read as the reverse complement.
TTTTATGCTTTCTTTGGTGGGTCTAGGGTACATCAATAGTAATATACACTCATGACTAAAATGTGACCTTTTTGGTCTCCAAGGATCACTCAATGGTTTATCAAGGTTCATCAAACTGGATGGAAATTGAACATTATTAAGCCCTGTATATATTCCAAGGATTGTTTAATCTATAGCTCCTGGGACTTGGTCTTTACTCACCCATATAATTTCATCTAACCCATAATATACTAAGTCACAAAGACTTAAGAGTGTTTGTCTGCAAATTTCTGAAGGTTCATTTTGTTGTTGGTGGTGGTCGTTTGTGTGTTTCTATGTACCTCCCTCCTTTCCACAAACTTCTCTACCTTCCCCTCTGGCTTCTTAACTCAGAGACCTCCATTTTTTCCTTGATTTCCTTTCCCATTTTCATAATCCAAAAATTTTTCCCAGGCCAAAAGTCAGAATAATTACTAGAGTCTCTGATTTGTTTTACTTCTCTGAGGCCACAGTGCTGTACAGTTTATTGTTCCAATGTCTGAAAACAGTTGTTTTATTTATTTTTTTTTTTAAGATTTTATTTATTTATTTATTTTTAGGGAGAGGGGAAGGGAGGGAGAAAGAGAGGGAAAGAAACATCAATGTGTGGTTGCCTCTCACGTGGCCCCCTACTGGGGACCTGGCTTGCAACCCAGGCATGTGCCCTGACTGGGAATCGAACTGCGACCCTTTGGTTCACAGCCCGCACTCAATCCACTGAGCTACACCAGCCAGGTGAAAACAGTTGTTTTATATACATGGCCCAGTGTTCTAAGTATTTAAGGCAGATTGATAAATTCTATGGCACTAACCCCTTCATTTCCAGAAGCTTTACTATTTTTTAAGTTGCTTTAAAAATAGTGTTCCTTCAGTAAAAATTGTTATATCCTAATGGAAAGCTGAAGTCTAAATATTTTTCTTCTCTAATTAGTATTATTTAAGCTTCCTGTCTTTAACAATGTCTCTATAAACAACATGACTATGAATGAAAATGCTTCAAAATTGTATTATGTTCAAAACTACCAAAGCTGTTAGTTTCAACTGATGGATATACCAACTGCATAAATAAATTAATAAATACCAATATACTCATTAATTATTTATAGTTATATAATTTTAAGTATTGCTTTTTTCCTAGAAGTAGAAATTGAAACATGTGCCATAAACCTCATTTATCTCCGAGTCTTCCCTAATATCTACAGATTGAGAAATCTGGACTAGATAGCCTACAAGTAATTTAGAGCTCCAAAATTTTTAAATGTGATATTGTAATTATTAAATTACTATATAAATACATTTATATATAACATACAGTATAATATATAATAAATTTTGTACATAGCTATATATTATATATGACAAATTTATAACAAGTATGATACTTATAACAGTTTCCCTTCCCTCACCTCTAACAACTGCAGTTTGAATTTTCTTTAAGTGTGAATAACTTAGAAAAAATAATTCTCTTAATTGAAAAATGAAATTTCAATGCGAGTCTTCAGTTTCACTTTCAACAAGTTTGCATCATATAAACTCATCCAAACTAGAAATTTCATATCTTCTCTCATGAGAAACATTAGAGCAATGAAGTATAAAGTAAACAGATTGAGAAGATAAATTCAGGAATAGAAAAAGGAAGAAAATATTGTGCAGCTTCTTTTTGTAAACCAGCTTTTCATACAGAGTGTTTATCTCTGTGACTCAAATTGTGCTTCCTTATATTCACACTATTTGTAAATCTGTCATAAAGATTTACGCAAAGTCAATGTTACTTAATATCCAGGCTGATAAATACATCCGTATTAAAAGCTTTTCCTGAATGCATTTTTATCATGAAGTGAATTTTAATGGTTACTGTCAAAACAAAGTTCTAAGTGAAAATATGTCTGCTCATAATCCTATAAATAATAATTTTCTAAGACTTAATTTCAATATATCCCAACATACTAAAATGGCAAAATAATAAGGTTTGTAAGGAATATCTTTGACTGTCCCATATTTCAGGTTTCTGAGTACTCCCTCTTCAAACAATTGTCTTCCAATAATTTCCTCCTATGTAGCCAAGAACTCTACAATTATATACACTTACCATCTCCAGTGTGGTACAGCTGTGCTCTCTGCTAGAAGCATATCAATGAAAAAACAATATACACGAATAATAACAAAACCAGAAACAGACTCATAGATATAGGGAACAGACTGATGGTTTCCAGAAAGTAGGAGGTTTGAGGGACTGGATGAAAAAAGTGAAGAGATTGAGAAGTACAGATTGCAATTTAAAAGTTGTCATGGGGATATAATACATAGCACAGAAAATTTAGTCAATAATAGTGTGATAACAATGTGTGGTGGCAGCTGGATCCTGGAAATATCAAGGGGAACTCTTTGTAAAATATATGGTTATCTAACCATGGTGCGGTACACCTGAAACTAATACATAATAATACTGAAGGTACACTGTGAATGAAAAAAATAAATAAAATAAAATTAAAAAAAAAAACATATCAGTGAATAATGTCGAGATGTTGCCAGTCTGGTGAAGCATATAATTGTGGTATGTTCTTATTTGGCTCTATAATATCACTAACAATGCCTACTTTTCCAAATTTGTAATATGTGCTGCATAGTATTTCTTTATTCCCATTTAATTAAAATCCCTATTCTTCCAGCCAGCAATTGGGAGAACATTGATTTTATTTAGTTACCCTAACAGTGAGGTATAAAAGGCTCATTGCCTGGATTTACAGTATCAATACTTTAAAGAATAATTTTTTAACACCAAAGAATGAATCACTGAAAAAAGAATATCATTCACAATGCAAAGTGAATACAGGACTGTGACCAGATATTATCGTACCCAGATAATTTCAAACATGAACTTTTTTGAGACAGGTAATATGTCAATTTATCCCTAAAACAGACGTTTGTTCAATTTGGTACCTAACATATTTAAAAATAACTCCAAGGCTAATTTTAAGTAATGATCTAAACTAATTTGGCTGTTCAAAATTTGGTACCTATGTTGTTACATATTTGTAGCCTTGATGATTAGAGGCAACTGGTATTATAAATATTCTTTACCACAATCTCCTAATATGAGGCTATAATAAAAATAAGGGTTAAAGTTATATGCAATATACAAATATTTAATGAACTTCACTTTTTTCTCTCTCAGTTTTCCACATAGACCCAGTTAGTCATGTATTGAATGTATCAATTTTGTAAGCAAATGACTTAAAGACAGATTTTTAAAAATTATTTTTACCATACACTACCCTTTTAAAGAATGGTTGTTTAACACATATTATCATTTTGTCACTACATTTTTTAAAGATTTTATTTATGTATTTTTAGAGAGAAGGGAAGGGAGGGAGAGAGAGATGGAGAAAAACATCAATGTGTGGTTGCCTCTCACGTGCCCCATACTGGGGACCTGGACTGCAACCCAAGCAACCCTGCTCCCTGAGTGGGAATCGAACTGACTACCCTTTGGATCACAACACATGCTCAATACACTGAGCTACACCAGCCACTCTGTCACTACATTTTTAAATTACAATTTAAGCTAACTTTTATTTCTGTGAGTATAATGCTCATTTCCTGACCTTTTATGTCACAGCTTTTCAATTCTTAAATCTTTTTCATGCTCACTTTACTGGTACAGGAACTTTCACCTTGTGCGTCACAGCAGGCATGGTAGTGTGCCACAGCAGTTTTTAAAATATGCAGTAACTATACCTGACTAGACATGGGCAGGGACTTCCCTTAGATTGTCAAATAAATAAATGACAACAACCAACACAATAGCCATTCAGTGTGAATGAATCGAAATCATACCTATTTTTGGTCAAATCAGCAAAAAATATTTTTTGATGTGCCACAGAATTTTAGTAATTACTCTATGTGCCATGAGATGAAAATGGTTGAAAATCACTGTACTAATGAATGTCATTATTGTTTTCAAGAAGGTGATCTGAATGATTTCTGAATCTCTACAGACACACATGTATTTTCCTGACTTTTCCAAAGTGAATGAAGTATAATTTAGTATATGTTTGTGGCCCCTCTTTAATCCTTTCAAAAATAATGTCCAATTATCTTCTAACGTTTAGTATTATTGAGTAATTGTATAAGAAATATAATTTCTGATTCTGTAATTAGCAAATATTTCAGGCTTGGACTCAACCCAGGCATATGCCCTAGACTGGGAATTGAATTTGTGACCCTTTGATTTGCAGGCTGGCACTCAATCCACTGAGCCACACCAGCTGGGGATTCCTGTCTATATTTTTAAAACAGATAAGCTATACGGTGGTCTTGGTCTTGTCCACTAAGACATTTCTTAGAATGATAGCTGAAAAAAATTACTTGTAACCCAACTTATTGTGTTTAATAGGTATGCATCTCATGTGGTCCTCCTCGGCTAAAGCAGAATCTTTTTTTTTTCTACAACACTTACTATTTTAACTGATAAAATGCAGTTCATTTCCATTCTTCATCATGTAAAGGTATCATGGACCTTAAAGTCCATGCACTTTACCTGAACTGTTTGATAAATGTAATCTGTAAATCACTTCCCCATTCATTCTCACCCAGTACCATTCTCCCATTTCATATCTCATTTTCTTTGTGATGGATAATGGAAAGGTATTTACTATATGGGAGAGTGAGGTGAGTGTATACTTTAGTTTATTAGTTATCTTCTACTGTGTAACAGTCAACCCAAACATAGACACTTAAACAAAAACAAACATTTATCTTACATACTTTCTGTGGGTCAGGAATTTGATAGAGGCTTAGTTTGTCGCTTGTTATTAAGGTTCTCTCATAAGTTTGTAGCCCAGATGTTAGCTAGGTATGCTGGCCTTTCAAAGCTTAATGGGTCTGAAGGATCCAGTTCCAGGTTGAGTGACCACATGACTGAGACTTCTTCACTCACATTACCCCATGTTGCCTATTGGCTGGAGGTCTCAGTTCTTTGACATATGGATCCATCCATAGGGCTGCTGAAGTTTCCAAATTACGTCTTGTTGTCCCCATTAGTGAGTGATCCAAGAGAGGGCAAGATGGAGGTAGTGATGTCTTGTAGGAACTAAACTGGGAAGAAACAGATGGTAATTTCCCCAATATCTTATGGTTTACATTGGTAAGCCCTGTACTCACTAGGACAGGAAACTATACTTGGATGTGAATACTAGTCTAAAGGGATTATTAAGGGCCATCTTAAGGGCTGGTATCACACCTAGCTTCCTCATAAACGGCCCACACAGTGGGAATTAAACTTTACTTCTTTGTACTTAGAGTGACTTTGTATTGTGAAGCCACAGAGCAGAGTGGCTGAAGATTAAATCACTGTGACTGACTTTTTCAGGAATTTAATTTTATCTTTATTTTTCCCCTGTGGGAATCCCTTTACATCACTATTCTTGGATTTATTGGATTATTGTACCTGATGTCTTAAATCGTTTGTATGTAGTGAACATTTGGACCTGATTCTGATATTGTAGATTTTAAGTGCCAATGTTGTGGATTTTCAGTCTTTGTGTTTATTTGTGCTTAGTTTTGTACAAATTGATATAGTGATCAATAGCCATATACACCTCTTTATTTTCCAAATAAATGTCTACCCTTGGTAACTTGTTCTCTTAACTTATGGAACACCTAAAAATTAATGAATGTCAGGAACCTTAATGTTATTGGGACTTATAAAAGTATTAATAAGCCTATGTACATAGAGAAAATCATCAGTAAATTTATAATATACTTTTTAAAAATTATATTACATATTTTATATGAGTTATACAAAAGAAGTACAAACCATCATCATATAAGAATGTAAACTCCAGTTGAAAGGAACAAATATATATAGCAAAAGAAAGTTAAAAGCTAGGATGTGTTGATTTTTCAGAAAGTGGGAAGTTGAAGATAGATTTTTCAAGACTGTAAAATATTTAGAATATTAAGAAAAAATGTGCAGAAAAATATTTTTAAATTTTTTATTTAATTATTATTTTATGTCATTTTGTAGTAAGAAAATATACTTAAAATGTAGGTTGCAAGTCATATTTATTAGTATTTTAAGTAAAGTACAAGGACTATACTTATATCTTTACTTACTGGTTTTGATGATATAATGTTTGGTAACAGAATTTTTAGTGTTATACTAATCATTGAATTTTTTTTTATTTTCCAGGATTGAAATACTGTTTTTATTCCCTGGTGTGACATTGAAGCTTTAAAGTCTTGTCAATGATGTTATGTTTCATCTGAAGTGAACTTTAATTGAATAATAAGATAGTAGTCACCAACAAAAACGAAGTTAAAAAAATGCTTGCCTTGATGATTTATGTATGGCTTATATTTATATATAATATTTTAAGGCCATATTATTTTCTGGAAGAGTCTGAAAAATGTTTAAGGTATTTGACTATAAAACTTACTTCCTATATTTTAGCAACTGAAAAGCTTTACTCCAATATATAATCTTTAGTAAAGGATGTGAGTAGTATTAAGAAGAGTCGTATTAAGTATTAAGTAGTATTAAGTATCCAAAGAGAAGTCCTAACCACTATATTTAATATTTGATTAGATATTATACCTATTTATTTGATTTATTTGCTATGATTCAATTATGGGAAATGCCACATTTTGCTTTTAAGTCCAACCAAACTATTCAGAAAATTGAATCTATTTATCTATCTGTCCAAGGTGATTTATAGTTTTTCTCATCATTTTCTCCTATCCAAATGAACTTATTTTTATAATTTTTAAACAGAATATAAATATTTGGTAATACAAGATCAGAACATTTGTTTAAAAACAAGTGCACTAAAATGTATTAACACAATCATGGTGTTCTGGTGGCACTTTTAAATAGACAGGTAGCCTTGATGCTACTTACAGTGTTAGGAAGTGAGTGGGGGCAGTAGAGGAAGGAGCAGCAGTATCATGTGAAAGTTCTACAGGTTTGTGATAAACACAGGAGTCTTATACACAAGGGCCTTGAATGGGCTGGGACATCCAGCTACAGACTGTTTTCTTCATTCTTTATGGCTGCTAGCCAGGTAGCCATCTGTTCTCTGAGGAGGTGGAGGGGTCATGTCCTGAGTTACCTCACAGTCCACCCTGACATTGCTCCTCCACCTCACAAACTTCATGTTTGTTCTTCTGAACAGAGAGTCCCTGGGTGGTGAGAGCACTGGCACATTGCATCTATATGCCATAAATACAATATAAGTTATACTCCAAGAGGAGAAGAAGGCAGAGGCCAAGAATGCCAAGGAAGACATGACTTGTCTTATTACCCAACTAGACAACCCCCAAGATTTTGACAGAGAAACCAGGTCTCTGCTTGCATAGGGTATGGAAGTGTCTTCCTGCCTGATCTAAAGGAGACAAGTGGATGGGATCTGAGACTGATACAAAGAGGTTGTTAGCTGATTCTCCCAAAGTAGGGGTAGGATGGAATCCCTGAAACATCATTGTCTTGATATGGAATTTTTGTATCTAATTCAATCACCTAGTTCTGACAAGTCTGTGCATCCAAACCAATGAGTCTTGTATCAAGAGGTGACAATGAAGATGGGCTTCTAAGTGATGACTATACTGTGTAAACAAGAAACCAGAAATGAAAAAAAAAAAAAAAAAAACGAATACAAAGGTTAATGAACACAGCAAATCATAAACCAGTTTCAGAGTCTGCAAGAGTGTCAGGTGAGATTTCCAAATGCAAGGCTTTTGCTGGAATGAAATTAAGCAGTGACAATCTGATATATCCTCTTTATCTGTAATTTAAATATCTCTGGTGATATTATCATATTCTTAGGTAAATTAAGTGTGGTTGACACTGCATCAGAAGTTCTCAATAATTCCAAGTCAAAGGATGAAAGAAAAATGAAACATTAATTTGAAAGAAAACTAGAAAAATTCAGGATCCAGTCTAGCTCATAGGTAAGAAATAAAATTTTACAGCTAATTCAATGAATTAGAGTATAATTTCCATAATTGTGTATAGCTGATTTTATTGAAACATATTTTGCCCTAAGATCCTTTTCATTTTTATCAAAGAGCCAAATCAAGACCAATTCATTTATTGCATTAAGTCTACTTTTAATTTGGCCTGGTTATTTGTATAAACACAACAGAAGTAGCAATTGACCTTATAGGTTTTCTTAAATCTACTTTGCTGGAATGTTACAAGGAATTTTTAGACTGAGTTTTAATTAGCCCCTCACGGCCAGGAAGCCAACCCATACACTTGCCATAAGGCTTTGCCTGCAGTACTTTCAGATTTGGGTGAGTTTCTCCAGTTCTCAAGGTCCCCAAAATGTCTTGAGATTCTTTCCTTGCCATATTTCAGGGAAGCAACCTTTGCTCTTTACCTGGAAATACTACCATGAACCACATGACCAGACACAGTACCAGGCTGTTTTTGCAGTGGGCTTTCACTAGCTTTGAAATCAATCTCAATTCATTCAGGTTCTTTTGTGACATCCAGAGTCCAGGCACGAGTTTTGATTCTGACATTCTAGACAAAGGCTTAATTAATAAAACCACAATTGGAAACTGGTTTTATGTTTCTTGTTATGAAGAAATCAGATTCCTATTTAATTTATGCAAACAAACATATTGTCATGGAAACTGTAGTACTCACTCATTAAGAGCTTCTAAATCCAAGAAGTATAAGATAGGAGAAAAATACATATGCTTCAATGCTCCTTAGGAAAGTACAATTTATAAATTGCTTTAAGGAAAAAAAAAGTTTTCTTATGTCTGAAAAACAAACAATTAAAAATTAGTCACAATTATCTTCAGTTTATTCCATCCTATAATCAATTTCAGTCCATCCTGATCATCTGCAAGCATTTCTATAAATGCAGTTGTTTTCCATTCAGTTCAGAGGTATGATGCAAAAATCCATTCTCAGAAATATGCAATCCAAAACAAGTCAGAGTCTTCCCCATAAACCTCTCTAAAGAAATAATATAGTGTTGAAAATGCATCAGAGTAAAACAATGACTGTTTATGAATGACAAAACTTAAAGTTACGTGGTTACAGATTTGAATATAATGCAATTGACAAAGGAATCTGCTTTCCTGTAACATTTTAAGATAACTACAATTACAAATGAATATATATCAGAACTTCGCAGAATCTTGGAGATTTTTATATAATCTCTAGAACATATACAAATAGAATATACTTATTATTCCTTTATTTGACAAAGCTTTCCATGTACATTAAGTATATTAAATAAGCCTAATTATTTAAAAAATGTCTCTTTTATAAAATAGGGAGAACAAATCCTTGATGTATACAAGGGCCCATTGCAATACCCAAAGTCATTTCTCAGTTAAAAACTCTCTTAAAATTTGAACTTTGGGAAGGGTATTAAACAATCTTAACCATAACAGTTTAACAAACTTTTTGTAAAGCTTCACATTTTTATGGTAATAACTTGAAAAAGCTAATTAAATGTAAAGTTTTTACAGTTTTTACATCAAATAATTTGTCCAGACCATGGGATCCTGCTTAACTTATATGTGTTTATGTTTTTTAGGCCAATAAAAGATTACATTTTAGTTAATGCCATCCAAAGGCAGAAAACATACTACATGTAATACACAGATGAACACATATCATATAAAGACCATACACATGAAGACTGAACACATAAAGACTGTACATATAACTTGAATTACTAATTTGAATAAAGAAACCACAAGACTCTCTCATTTGCTTATCTTGTTCCTTCTTCCCTCTACATAATCTTTCTGCAATTTTCTTAGTCTCTTTTAGTTTATCTTTAAAATTTTCAATTTTTATTGACAATTAAAAGTAAGTAATTAGCATTCTTTTAGATCAACAAAATTATGAATACATTTCATAATTTTAAGAAACAGTATCACTCCATTAGCAAATACCCACACTTCTTTTTATTCTTGGTGATTACTGCATTTCTTTAGTGTGCTCAAAAGTGAGCTATTCCATTATCTAGTATCCTTGACAAATTTCTAAAGAGGCTGAAGAAGAGGTGGGGGAGAAATCAGCCTAAGCTTTTTCCTTCAGAAGGAGAATTCAGAGTGTTTAAAAGACTCATTTTTTCCTTTTCTTCCTGAGGTTTTTTTTTTAATTTTTATTTTAATTGTTGATCTTGTACAGTTTTCTGTCTTTTATTCTCACCCGAACCCGCCACCCCAGCCCACCCCACCTCCCTCCCATTTCCACCCCCCGCATAGTTTTTGTCCATGTGTCCTTTATACTTGTTCCTGTAAATCCTTCCCCTTTTCCCCTGAAATTCCCTCCCCTCTACCCTCTGGTGACTCTCAGCCTGTTCCCAATTTCCATGTCTTTGGTTATATTATGCTTGTTTGTTTGTTTTGTTGATTAGCTTCCTGTTAAAGGTGAGATCATATGGTATTTGTCTTTCACAGCCTGGCTTACTTCGCTTAGCATGATGCTCTCAAGTTCCATCCATGCTGTTGCATAGGGTATGAGCTCCTTCTTTCTTTCTGCTACATAGAATTCCATTGTGTAAATGTACCACAGTTTTTTGATCCATTCATTTACTGATGGGCATCTAGGTTGCTTCCAACACTTGGCTATTGTAAATTGTGCTGCTATAAGCATAGGGATGCATAGGTTCTTTTGGATTGGTGTTTCAGGGTTCTTAGGATATAATCCTAGCAGTGGAATTGCTGGGTCAAAAGGTATATCCATTTTTAGTTTTTTTAGAAAATTCCATACTGTTTTCCATAGTGGTTGTACCAGTCTGCACTCCCACCAGCAGTGCACTAGTGTCCCCTTTTCTCCACAACCTCTCCAACACTTGCTGTTTGTTGCTTTGTTTATGAGGGCCATTCTGACTGGTGTCTGAGAGGGGAGTTAGATTTTTTCCTTCTTTAAGCCATTAATTTAAGTCATTTCTGAGTAGAATCCTTATACTGTAACAAAATGAAAGCTTGCATATTTGAGATCTTATTCCAATAACTAAACCTTTAACAAAACAATTTGAGATTGAGACCAAGCCTTTGCTTTCAAAACAGAAACAATAAATAACAGTATCTAAAGCAAAGACAGAGCTTAAACAGATGAGTACTCTTAAACTCAGTCCTCTAAAAGGAGAGACTGGGAGTAGCCTTAGAATTTATCTCCTCATTTTTCTTCTAACTTAAGTGTACCCTGTAACTGCCTTAGTTTCACTTTGGCTGCTTCTTCCTTTTTCCTGTGCAGGTGTTCTGCCACCTTTAAAAGTTCTTCAAGGCCCATGGGAGCATCGAGGGTCATCCCCACAATAAGCTTGCCACCTCATACCATGCTGAACTGGTGCACCACCCTAAGGATTCCCCCCACCATTCCTGGGATCCCCTGCTATCCTCAGGAACCCCCCTGGAGCTCCCTCTTCCAGCAAGTTGTCACACACATTTGATTTGACAGGGGTGTTTTGGAGAATATCCTGCCAGCTACAACTGTAACCAGGAACTCCAAAACAGGGAGCTGCTTAAGTGTTCATGATATTCCAAAAAAAACCACCTGGAGGACCAGCGGATGTGAACATGTTGTAGACATGTTGTTTATTATTCACATTACAGGGGAGTGCACTGGTGGTGGTATATCAGGTGAGAGAGACCACGCCCTGCTGCCAGCCTTGATGCTTCTTATAAGATTCAGGAGGGAGTAGGGATAAACAACAGTAGCATCTGAAGGTGCCATTGGTTTGTAATAAACACAGGAACTTTGAGAGGGCTGGGACATCCACACACAGACTGTTTTCTTCATTACTTAGGCTGCTGGCCAGGTAGCCATTTATTCTCTGAGGTTGTAAAGGAGTCATGTCCTGAGTTACCCCACAGGAGGGCACCACATTTGTGAAAGCCCCCCATCTTCTGTGTGCCCACTGGATGCACAGAAGCTGCAAATGTGGAAGGGAAACATGTGGTTCACCCCAGGTTTCACACACTAGGAGCAAAACTCACAGAATCAGCACCCACCATGCACATACCCCCATACTCCGTGCTCCCTGTCCACAAGCAGTATCCAGCCCTTCGGGGCTGAAAACACTTGGGTTGACTGCAACAGTGGCACTGAGAACAAAGTGTGGCCACTTTGCTTCTCTTGGCAGCAGTAGTGGAAAAGATCTTGGGATGAGCTGAAGAAAATCTGCCCTCTTATCCTGGTGCATGCTGGCCCATGGGTGGTGGCTGCAGCTGGGGCATAGATTATTCAGCTAACACTCACAAAGTAGGTCCTGGATCTGAGACTGAAGCAGCAGTAACAGAGGCAAAAGAGGGCAGTGAAAAAGAAGCAAAAACCCTACACAGGCACCAATAGAAGGGAGAAACAGAAAAATTAAAAACAGAACTTCCAGCCCAAGAAGGCAGCAATCCAGTTCTTGTCACGATCCACAACTAGATCTTCTCCCTCCTCCAGCTGGCTCAGCAAATTTTGCAGGCAGAAATCAGGTTCCCCCATGGGATTGCAAGGAAAACGTTCCAAGAATCCACACATGAAGCATTGTGATGTGGCAAGATGATTGATTCAAGCAGAAATAGAAACTGCTCCCTGGGTTTTCAGTATATTATCTGTCCCCATCCGGCCACATAAAAAGTCCAGTCATGCCCTCAACAAGGCCAAAACAAAGGTCAGTGTTTCTGCTTCATATTAAAGCTTAGTCCTTTGGAGCCCACATGGTCTGCAGCAGCCCTGGTAGCTGCTAGATCCACTTGGTCATGTGCTACCAGGAGAGAGAATGCATAACCCAATAAGTCAAATGCAGGTCACTGAGGAAGAGGGCTTCTTTGTTCCCCTGGGATTATGTTAGCTTGTGTTTGGGATAGACCGGGTGATTTTTCAAAATCACCAATCACTTCCCAAGCTTTTGTGGGCTTTGGATAGGTCCACCCCTAGTTAGACTGACAGGCCTCTATGATCAAACACCTCCACCTGTTCTTCTCAACAACCGGTACTGAAGAGAAGGTAGTCCTTGGGGGGGCTTCCTGTGCTTGTAGGATTAAATGTCCTTGACTGTCATCCTATGGAGTATGTGTGTGTGCCTGTAAATGCTATAGCTTTCTGGCTAACCAAGCAGACTTATGCTCCCCAGTTTATTAAACTCAGTGTCCAGATCCTTTTGCTTCCCTTAATAATTACCTATCTACAGTAACAAATTAGTATGCAGTATAACACTAATCCTCGTATGCTTTAATTTCTTTAAGGGCACCTCAGGGACCATCACTGAGTGAGGCATCACTTGGTGGGCAGAGTTCTAAGGTGTAAACTAGCTTCACTAGGACTGGCTCCTTTGACAGCTCAATAGATGTTGAGCTTACTATGTATTTCTTCAAAACCATTTTAAGGCTAAAATAAATTAGATATTAGAAAACTATTAGAATTTTTCGGAAGTTAAATTAAAATTATAGGAATATGAATTTATTCACATGAAATTAAATAAATATTAAAAAGAATGTCAATGATTAAATACATAGGCTATATAAAATATATCAAAAAGGTAAACATGTACTGATAATTGAAAAGTTAAATATTTCTTCAAAATAAATTACTTCATTAAAATATGTCATCGTTCTTTTCCAGGGGTTTTTATTTGGGACTTTTAAAAAAAATTCTTCTTTATTGTTGTTCAATTACAGTTATCAAATAACCAGCACCCCCATTACTCTCCCTTGCCTAACCATCCCCCACCTCCCACATTCAATCCCCCACCCAATTGTCTTTATTCATGGGTGCTTTATACATTTTTCTTGACTCTTCCTCTATTTCCCCTGTTATCCCCTTCCTGCTCCTCTCTGGTCATTGTCAGTTTGTTCCTTATTTCCATCTCTTTGGTTTTATTTTGCTTGCTTGTTTGTTTTGTGAATAAGGTTCCACTTATAGGTTAGATTATATGGTATTTATCCCTCATGGTCTGGCTTATTTCACTTAGCATAAGGCTCTCCAGGTCCATCCATGCTGTCATGAAGAGTAGGAGCTCCTTCTTTCTTTCTGCTGCATAGTATTCCGTTGTGTAAATGTGCCGCAGTTTTTTGACTTAATAAAGAATTTTATCAAGGGTTGGAGATTATCAGGACTAACTTACTAAATGAGAAAACAGTCATTTGGACAGTTTCTTTTAGTTTCCAGCCCCAGTTTCTAGACTTTGTTTACTACATGTTTTTCTTCTTTGACATTTTAATTGAATATGAATTGAGACATTTTAATGCCTGGTTTTGTATTTATTAATTATTATTTTCTTCGCCCATCTCCAGTTTCTTCTCTTATAATTTACCAAATGAAACTCAACTAGTTTATATACTGTGAAACAGAGTCAAAGAAGCCAAATGTAATTTTAAACTTATTGTTTATTTCTAATGTATAACTTAACAAAATTTTTATGTTAAAACTAATTAACAATGAAAACCTAATACTATGAATAATACACATATTGTCAGTGGTCAATATAGTACATTATATTAAGTAAGATTTGATTAATGTCTATGTGAGTTATAGTCCCAAGCATCTTTTCTAAGAGACTTATTGAAAAGAAATGCATTCTGGTTATTTGATTTAAATATTGCATTTTTTACAAAAAATAAATTTTGTATTTTCTCAAAATATTAATAAAACAAAGCAAATAAGGTTATTACAGTTTATATGTAAAATAATTATAGAGCATAGAGTGAAGTACTTCCCTGCCTTTAGTATATTTTGCACCCATGATTAGTAAAAAACCCAGAGGAAAATTAACTTGGCTTAGTACATTTCAAAATAGTCTCAAATATTGATATCCAGTACACATTTCTCTGAACAATATGCAATTATATTTATAAAATGTAAATAAAACAAAAAATTATCTATATTTAAATTTTCATGTCAGTAATTTATATGGGAAATCTAGATAAATGTTTAAACTTTTTTTTTTTAGTAATACTAGAGAATAGAGGTTACAGTATCAGGGGACAATAATATTAAAATCAATAATCTATATTTTCTATTACTATTTGCTTTTATTTTTCATAGGTTTTATACAAGTTTGATGATTTCCCCATAGAAATAAAATGTGTGAGTGCTATAAATATGCAACTTACTCTTTGTATTAGTTATTCTTGTATCAATGGATTTGTGTAATGCCAGCTGTTCTTTTATTAAAATGGTTTTAACTCTTATGAAAGATAGCAAAATGCTGAAGGCAGTAAGAAACTGACCCATCTAATTACATATAGCACAGGTAGAGCGAGGTAATTAAAAATAGAGGATCTGACTTAAATTTTATAACATTTTAGAAAGTATATTGTAATATACTTTGGTGAAAATTGTTTTCATGAAGGAAAACTTATACTCTCCACCACAGTTTTCTTTGTCTTGAATATACACAGCATCCTTAAATTGAATGTGATTTTGTAATCCTGCAAAAAATGCATACAAACTTTGTGTCTGTAGATTGGAAGGAGATGGGGACAGAATTGAAGTAGGTGGTGGTACAGTTCAGTCAGATAAGTTTTAAAAACAGCTTTATTGAGGTATAACTAATATACAAACAAACAACACATATTTTCTGTGTACAATTTGATGTGTTCAGACATATGCATGCACCCATGAAATCATCACCACAATCAATGTAACAGACATATCTGTTACCTCCAAAAATTTCCTAGTGCTTCTTTGGTTTTTATGAGAATTTCTTTGTCCCTTTATAGTATGAACAGATAGTGTGGAATCTACCTTTTTAACCAATGTTTGAAGGCACAATACAGTATTGTTAACCATAAATATGTTGTGCAGCAGATCTCCAGAACCTATTCATTTTGCATAATTGAACTTTATCTCATTGAATAATAACTCCCCATTTCCCCCTTCCTCTGGTCTGTAACAATCACCATTCTATTCCTTGATTCTATGAATCTATTTTAGATACCTTACATAATGTGAGATATGGAGATTTTGTCATTTTGTGAGCAGCTTATTTCACTTAGCATGTCACCCAAGTTCATCCATATTGTTGAAAATAACAGAATTTTATTCTTTTTAAGGCTGAATAATATTCCATTGTGTGTGTGTGTGTATGTATGCCATGTTTTGTTTATCCAATCATCTGCTGATGGCCACTTGGGTTTGTTTCCATATTTTGGCTATTGTGAGTAATTCTGTAATGCACATGTAATGAGGTATCTCTTCGAGATCCTAATTTCAATTCTTTTGAATATATACCCAGTAGTGGGATTGCTCACACATATAAGAGTTAATATCCAAGTTAAACTCCTATAACTCAATAGTAAAAAAATCCCCACACAAATAAAGAACAAATCAATGGTCAAAAGACTCTAATAGACATCTCTCCAAAGAAGACATACAAATATTCAATCAGTATATCAAAAGATATTCAGCATTAATAATTAGTAGGGAAATGCAAATCAAAACTATAATGACCAGAAGGAGACTTGACTTTGAGTGGTGAACACACAATACCATGTACAGATGAGGTATTATAGAATTTGAACCTATGTTGTATTTGAAACCTATACAATTTTATTAATTGATTTCAACCCAGTAAATTCCATAATTTTAAAAAAATGCAATGAGATATCACCTACACCTGTTAAAATGAGTATTATAAAACAACAAAAGCAAATGATAATGTGTTGGCAATGATGTGGAGATACTGAAATCCTTGTACACTGTTGGTGGGAATATGGAACGGTGCATCCACTGTGGAAAACACTATGGAAATTTCTCAAAAAAATTAAAGATGACACTACCATAAGATCTAGCTATCCTATTTCATGGTATATATCTAAAAGTGTGGATAATATTTTAAGTTTACAACAAAATGGCTCTCTGATATAAAGTTAAAGATAACTTTAATTTCACATCTGATGTACTCAATAAAAATAAAAATATTTGAAATATATATATATATGTGTATATATATTTATATGTATATATCTCTTTTAAGATCCCCTAAATTACAGAATTGTTATTGGACACATTAATCGACTAAAAAATGAATATTTTTACAAATAGCATCTTTATTTCACACAGTTAGAGTCTGAAGACAAATAAACTTCCACTCTGAAAAACAACAAAAAAGAAAACACTAAAACTCATTATATATGCAACTAAAAAGTAAACCATAGTGACAAAACTAGTAATTATTTTATAAAGTCATTACTGTAGAAAATAACAAATGAACAACAACAAAAAAACCATGGTGTGCTATATCCGAGACTAAAAATCTATTGACATATTAATCCTTCAGCATAAAGAAATCTGCCTGAATTTATTTTTCTGTTTACAATTGCAAGCAATATAATTGTTTTTGAAATTGGATAATTGCAGGTTCAGTGAGCCTTGCTTGCTCTAAAATGATGGACAGGTGGCTAATTGTTGTTAAAATTATTTTCACACACAATAAAATGCATGCGTTTAAAATTGAGGTTGTAAAAAGGAAAGTCATTCATGTTAAATTCTGCCTTTAGACATTGAACACAAGTTCGCAAATTTATATCAGCAGTACCATAACGATTCAGTCTTGTTAAATATATGTATTCTTTTGCAAGAGAATTTTCACAATTAAAATATTTTCTCAGAAAAGTTGAGGGGAAGAAGAAGCAAAGGGAAGTGTTTTGTTAGGTAAGGAAGTATATGCAGATTTCCTATAATGGGGTAAATCAGTTTGTTAATTCAGACAATATAGCAAATAATTGGCAACTACAAATCTGGTTTATATTCCCCAAAATAACTTTAAAAAAGAGGGGAAAGAGCACTTGGGATTCTTTATATAAAGAGATTGTCTAGTAAAGCACAAAAAGATTGCTGAGATTATATAACATATAGCCCAAAGGTCTGTTATGAACAAGGCAAAACAAAAGATTTTTTTGACCTACATACCTTAAAAAACAGCACTAAGACTTGTATTTTGATAATATTTTGGGGCAAACAAAATTAAGTCATTAATGGCCTGTATTGTTTTATTAAATAATACCTTTCAGAAATCTATTAAATACTATTTTTTAATTACCGACATTGCCTAGTTTATAATGCAGTAGAATGTAGATGATGTTCATTTTTATTATTAGTTGATGTGTATTTGGGGATAGGGGAGTAGAGGGGAGATGATGAAGACAACTGTACTGGAACAATAGAAAAAAAGAAAATTAAGAATATGGTACTTCAGCTCAGTCGCCATTTTATTGGTCATAGCATAAGTGAGTTTATGACATTCTTACAACCAAAACTTTAGTTTCTCTTCTGCATACAAGAATGATAATGAATATGGAATTGCTACGTTGTACCTGAAACTAGTATAATGCTATTTGTCTATTATATATAAATATAAGAAAAGAATGACGGTGAACAATAATGCATACAATAAGAGAATCCCTAATACATGTATTTTAATGACATTTCTTACTACCATACTAATTTTTCATCAGTATATCAGTAACTGTTTTTAAGTATCTTATTCTCATTGTCAGGAATTTAAAGGAACTGCATAAAAGAAGGAAACTGTTCAGCAAAGTCAAGTTTTACAACAATCTTTTTGACATTATTTAAAGTCAAAGTTTTGGCTTTGCATTCTCAGAAACGTTTTGTTGTTGCTGTTGTTGTTGTCATTAACCAAATAAAGGTCTCTTTGAAATACTCTCAAACTATGTAACTCAAATAGATCATTATATGAAATAATGTGCCAGATTATTTTTATGTCACAATGTAAAATTTAACAGTGAATCTGACTGAAACTTCTGGTGAAAATAATCTGTGTCATTAAAAAATAACAATAAAACATAAAAACTGCCAGAAAAATAGTTATTCTGTGAACCTTGTTTATGAAATCAGAAAAAGATGAGTAGGTTATATCATTCAAATATATTCTGGCACCAAAGTATTAAGCCTGTTATAGTTTTTTTTTCAGAATATACTTTCCATTGATCTAATAACCATGGGGTAAAGAATTCACTTGCAATATGGGTTTCATTTTTATATCTAAAATGAAAGGCCATAGTAACATCTGTTTTACCTCTTCCACAAATAACAATGTATTCCAAGAGCGCTGACTATGTGAACAATACTATCCAGTATATATTAATTAGCATGTATTATTTAACTTTTTCATTCAGCATCTCATTTTGATCATCAACAACAACAAGAAACAAGAACCAAGAAGCCTCTTCCAAAGAGAGAAAAACAATGCCAGGAGCTCCAGAGAATAACATTTTATTTAATATGTTTACATACCCTATTTGAATTTGCTGGAATATATATCTATTTATATATTATATTTGTATTAATTGCAAAAATTATGAAATTTTAAAAATGAATGGTGAACTTTTCATACTTTTTTCTTTAATTAGGAAATGGAAGAATGTAAGATACAGCCTCATCAATCAGCCCAGGTTTCAAAGTAAGCCTAAGGGTTTCAGTCAACCCGTTTTTGTGGTAAAGCCTAAGAAATAACTCAGGATTCTTGATTTTCTGGTTACCATGACATAACCTAACTTACATGCATATGCACAATATGTATGTATATTATGTACATACATGTGTGTATATACACATACGTACATATACACAAAGCTTGAACATAATGATAATCTTCAAATGTTGATGAATACCTCTAAATGATAGAGGAATTTTTTAAACATTTCATTTTTTGAGCTTTAGTTATTGCTTAATACTTTTCAGTAAGAAAATAGTTTTTAATTTTCTAAAAAGCAGAAAGTTATTATTTTCCAAACTAAAGTAAATAATACATTGTGGATGGACTGCCTGCAGTGCACCATGCATTCCTAATGCTAGGGATGAATATGGAGTGGAGGAGAGACAGCAGTGAACTCAGAAGCCCAGAGGGGCACAGCATCTCTGGTAGAATCTGCAGTAGAGACAGCTGATCTCGTTCAGCTGTAGGGGCCAGTTTACCCTACTCTGCACTGCTTACCACCTCTGCAGAATCCTAAGAAACCCAAGACTTCACTGTCAAAACTCTGGACTCACAGCCTGCCAATCTGTTTTTTTTTTTGGCTTCACCTTTAATGGCCTCTCATTGCCTATCATTCCACAATTGCCACTAGCCCCCAATGGCCTGAGTTATATGACAGCGTGGGAAATCCATAATAACTGAATTCTGGGGGCAGTGGAAGATTACTCAGTAGCTTAGTGAAGAGAGAGCAAACTGGAAGAGAAAAAATGAAAAATGCAATTAGGAACTCATTGCATTTGGAACTCAATTAGGCAAAAGATAATTGCAATTACTGATTACAGAATAGATAAAAGTTAGAATTATAAATTACGATTTTATAATTTAAAATTAAACAGGGAAACTGAAAAGAGGATACTGTTGAGAGACACATTCATTTGTTGATTAGGTTCCACTTAAAGGTGAGATCATAAAGGACACATGGAAAAAATCAAGACGGGGTGGGATCAGGGGAGGGAGGTGGGGATGGCTGGGGTTGGGGGGCAGCGATGGGGAAAACGCAGACAACTGTACTTGAACAATAATAAAATAAAAATATAAATAAAGAAAAACATATTCATGATCTGGAATACTTAATGGAGAAAGTATAACCTAATAAAAACAAAAACAAGGATCTCTTTTAAGTGTAAAAGAATGTCACGGAGACTAAAGCAAAGGAT
Source organism: Glossophaga mutica (assembly GCA_039655065.1). NCBI lineage: Eukaryota > Metazoa > Chordata > Mammalia > Chiroptera > Phyllostomidae > Glossophaga > Glossophaga mutica. The sequence continues at coordinate 34,313,407 of CM077306.1, read as the reverse complement.
GTCACACACACATAAGAGGAGACATCAAGGAGAAAATGGTACAGATTGTAAAAATAGATAGTCATAAAGTAATAGAAATAGCAAGCTTATCTAAAAACTAAAGTGTAAATGCTTGCTTTTTAAAAAGTTTCAGACTAACTAATAACCTCACAGTGGTTCTTCATGGGAGAAATTACCCAATACTAGTCCCAAGATCCTGGCAAGGTAAATTATTAGAAAGGGAGAATGTACTAGAATGAGAGTGAGAGGGAGAGAGAGAGAGAGAAGAAGAAGAAGAAGAAGAAGAAGAAGAGGAAGAGGAAGAGGAAGGGGAAGAGGAAGGGGAAGAGGAAGAAGAAGGAAGAAGAAAGGAATGTAGAAATGGGAACACAATTTAAAAAATTTGCTAAGATGAAGATCAAAAAATATTACTATCAATCAAATTGGGAAAATCCATTCCTTAAAAAGAAGTGGAAGTGAACTGTTATTTATAAAATCATATTTTAGCTATAAAATGAATGCTAGAAGGCAATGGAAATAACTTTATAATTCTTTGAAATAAAAGGCTGAAAACCAAAAATTCTATTTCTGGTGAATCAGATAAAGGCAACTAAAAGTTTTTATTATTTTATGGAAATTCTCAGAAAATATGGTCAATTTCTGAGAATATATCTCAATAAATTATTTCAACCTAATAAAATTTAGATCAGAGCAATGATCTCCAGAAGGGAAAGGAAGAAACTTATGAGATTTTTCTCATAATTTATATTTTAAGTGAAAATCAATACTTGCTTTTATAAAGAAGTATAAATTAAATTAGCATAGAATAAAGAAAATTTCATCAATACCAAAGTTGGTTTTAAGAATTAGATATGATATTCTAACTGTAAATTGCTTAAATTTCAGCTTATAAAGCAGTCAATTAAAAGCCCACAAACCATTAATGTGATTGTTAGGCTTTATTCAAATTAGTATTTAATATGTATATTATGTTCAAATTTTTAAATAAAATACAAGTTGAACATTTAGTTGCTCTACTTTCCATGGGAGTACCAGATGAAAAATGTCTGGTAGTACAAGTATGCCCTATTATTTGCTCATAGCCAGCAACTGATTTGACTGGTTCGTGCCCATGATGCAAAACCTCCTAATTATTTTTTAAATCATTCCTGGTTCTGGAAATATTTTCTTTGTAACTTTTATTACATTTAGTTTCCTTTCCCTTCCTTCTCTTCTGCCTGCCTTCCTTCCTTCATTCCTTTCTTTTTTTTTAGTGTCCTATTTTTTATTGTAAGAGAATTGAGAGCTTTCATAGCTGGTTTCTAGTATAAAGACCATTTTGTTAATTTATTTGTTTTTGTTGTTTTTGTTTAGTTTGTGTTATTGACTGATTTGTTGATATTCACCAATGATCATACGTTAGTGCTTTGTCTTTTATAAATGAGGCCTAAAGAGTTACATTTTTATTAAATTTATATTCCTAAAACAGCTTTGTGAATTTGAACTGATAGGAGTAAACTGCTGGTAGATAATTGGTTAGTAATAATTTATAATTTACTAGTAACAAGTACGTTTGAAAATTTTAATCTCCCAACCAAAATAAACTCTAAATGGAAGCTATTGGTTTATCAAAAGAGATAGTATTCAAATATTAATTTCAATTAAATTTAATTTTTTTCTTTTTTATATAAAGTCTACTTTTCAATAACATTTTACATTGAATATTATTTTGTATTAGTTTCAGGCAACCATATACTTTACAAAGTTCCTCCTAATATTTCCAGTACCCACTTGCCACCATACATAGGTATTACAATATTATTGACTATGTTCCCTGTTCTGTGCTTGCATCCCCATGACTTGTTACTGCCAATTTGTATTTCTTAATGCCTTCATCTCTTTTACTCAGTCCCCTAACCCTATTCCCCTCTGGTACTACCAGTCTGCTCTCTGTATAGAACCTGTTTGTAACATGTTTGTTTATTTACTTTGTTATTTAGATTCCACAAATAAGTGATACTATATACTATTTGTCTTTCTGTGTCTGACTTATTTCACTTATCGTAATCTTCAGGGTCCATCCATGTTGTTAGAAACAGCACACTTTCCCTTTTTTAGCTGAAAAATATTTCATTGTAAACATATACATTTTATCTATCTTTCTATCATTTCGCTATCGATGGACACTGAGCTTGCTTCTATATCATATCTATTGTAAGTAATGCTGCAGTAAACTCAAAATATATGTCTTTAGAGTTAGTGTTATTTTATTTATTTATTTATTTATTTATTTATTTATTTATTTATTTATTTATTTTTAAAGAGAGGAGAAAGAGCAGGAGAAAAACATCAATGTACGGTTTCCTCTCATATTTCCCCTACTGGGGACCTGGCCTGCAACCCAGGCATGTGTCCTAACTGGGAGTCAAACCTGTAACCCTTTAGTTCATAGGCTGGAGCTCAAGCCGTGAGCCCCACCAGCCAAGGCTCATTTCCTGTTGATAAATACCCAGGCTTGGAATTGCTTGGTATGTGATAATTTATCTTTAATTTTTGGAAGAACCTCCATACCACTTAACATAGCGGCTGCACATCTGAATTCCTACTAACAGTGCACAAGGGTTCCCTTTTCTCCACATCCTCTCCAACACTTATTTGTTGATTTATTGATGATAGCCATTCTGATAGATGTATCTCCTTGTGGTTTTAATTTGCATCCCTTTGATGATTAGTGCCATTGAGTATCTTTTCATATATCCATTGGCCCTCTGTATGTCCTCTGCTTACTTTTAATTGGATCATTCGTATTTTTATGTGTATGTTCATTTCTAAGGTTCTTTATAAATTTTGAATAATAACCCCTAATTGAACACTTGTTGTAACCCCTAATCTTCAATTTCTTTCTTCAGTGTCATCTTGTACTTCTCAAAGACCAGGTATTTTATCTCCTTGGTTAAATTTATTCTTAGGTTTTATATTTTTATATTTTTATTTTTTTATGAAACTGTAAATGGGAGTATTTTCTTGGTTTTCCTTTATGATAGTTCATTATTGCTATATACAAATATAACCAGTTTCTATTTACTTTGTATTTGCTAGTTTTTTCAATTCATTTATCAATTCTACAGTATTTTTGGTGGAATCTTTAGGTTTCTCTATATGCAATATTTTATCTTCTGCAAATAATGACATTTTTACTTCCTCCTTTCCAATTTGGATTCTTTTTAGTTCTCCTTCTTGTGTGATTGCTGTGGCTAGGACTTCCAATATTATGTTGAATAGGAGTGGTGAAAACAGACATCTTTGCCTTGTCCTTTATCTTACAAGAAACACTTAATTTTTTTTCTGTTGAACATGATGTTAGCTGTGGGCTTGTCATACATGACCCTTATTATGTTGTGGTATTTTCCCTTTATTCCCCCTTTTCTGAGAATTTTTATCATAAATGGGTGCTGGATTTTGTCAAATCCTTTTTCTGCATCTGTTTATATGATCACATGACTTATCCTTCCTTTTGTTTAAGTAGTATATCATGTTAATTCATATGCATGGAAGAGTAAATCAACATTATATGATGGATAGAAATGTGACCACAATAACTCTAAGACTTTTCTTTAACATGTAAGTAATCACTATTATTTGACTACCTTCGTTGTTATTTTAAAATAATTACATTTTATAATTTAAACTCTATATCCATGTGTAGCTTCTAAAAAGGCTTCCTGATGGCTACAATGGGCTCAAGTTAAAAACAAAACATTAAAAAAAAAAACAAAAAACAAAAACCCAGAAAATAGAACTATGAACTGTGAGGCTTTGGAGTTCTCATTTGCCCAAGGACAAACAATCAGGGACCGGGGTGGAGGCATTTGTCTATATACACCATCTTTCCTCTGGCTCTTAGAGTGTACTTTGCTGTTCCACTGAAGACTGAAAACTGTTTCTGTAGCTGAAAGACCTTGTCAGGTCCAAGTGGAGCAGACCAGAACAGAGTAAACCAGCAAGGAACAAAGCTGTTCAGCTGAGGAGGGACTTGGCCAGAGCCAGGGCCATCTTGCCCCAGGGCCTCCTAACAGCTGTGCTGTTTTCCTAGCCATGCTGTATCATAACTGAGCTGTTTGCAGTTTTCTTCTTCAACTCACTACAAATTGGGGGTTCTTGTTGGTGCTAAAGTGACAACAATGACCTTTAGTTGACATGTCTGACAATTTAAGTTATGTATCTTATGAAAATCTGTCTAATAAATGAATAAAGATACTTTTCTGAGTATCTTTATTCTCATTACTTTTAAACATTTTTGCTAGATTAATGAATAATAAAACAGTATAGAAAGTGTTTGTTTTATTCTGCAGACAGCACCAGGTTAGAAAATATGGTGTTCATTGTTGTTTTCTAGCTGTTATGACTCTATCCTGTACAAATTGTTTGCCAATTTTCTATTTATAAAGCTGGCTTCTTTTAGTTTTTGCATGTTGAGACAGTGTAAACAAAATTATTTTGCAACACCTGGTCTAAAACATTTAGCTCATGAGAATTTCTCTCCCCAAATTATAATAATTTAGGATTTATTTCATTGCATTGGTGTAAAAATAAAGCAACCTGAGGGTGTTCTCAGGAAAGTAAGCATACTAAGAAAATGTTTATGGATTACATAAATATATGCTGTTCTCCAATGAGTATGGTACCATTTCTGTTTGCATGACCATGTCAGCAAAACTTATTTGAAAGGTAATTGTTGCCAAAAGACCTTGAGTTCCAAATCTGCTTTATATAAATCAGTTTTTAAATCACTAAAATAATACAACCATTCTGTAGAAATCAGCAGGCTTAAATACCTAATAAATATTAAGAAATTGGTCCATTTAATATTGGCATTAATTTTACTTTCAGATATAAATTGTGAACATTTTGTTTCTCAGAAATCAAATCACAAGTTGTTTTTTATTATTTCCACCTTGTTCTCTAGTGGTGGTTCATATAGTTATTTGTCAAAAGAGAAGGTATTTTTGAAGTTTCCATAACATGTTTTTAATAACTCTGAAACTCATTGTAATGTTTCATACAAGAATCTGAAGTGTACTAATTACATGACAAGCTAAAAATGGTGTGTTAATATACTCTAAAAATACTTAAAGAATCAAATGAATACGAAGACCTCTGGGAAGGCAGTAAGGAGGAATACTCTAGCAACATCAAAGAAGTCTGTGAGTCTCCGAATTCTCTAACAAAAGTTGGTCAATTCTAATTTCGCACAGAATATACATTTTGTGTATATTCCACAATATATAATTTTTGCTTTGAATGATTGCATATTTTTATAAAAGAATAAGAGGATCCTGAAACTTGTATTTAGCCAAATAGTTTCAATTTCAGATGAACTTCATTTCTTTCTGACTTTCCATTTTGGTTTCATTTTCTTTCACCTTGAAGAACTTCTTTTAACATTTCCAGCAGTGCAAACCTACTGGAGATGAACTATTTTAGTTTTGATTATTAGAAAATGTCTCTATTGTACTGAATTCTTCAAAAATTTATTTTCTCAATAAAAAATTCTGGCATGACAGTTTTTTTTTTGTTTTTTTTTTTTTTTAGTTTTTTTCAATGTTTTCAATACTTTTTTTCATTATTCTCTGGCACCCATTGTGTGTAATGAGTATTCAGCATTCATTGCAATTATTGTTTTGCATGTGATGTGCCCTTTATTTTTCTCTGACTGCCTAAAATTTTCTGCATATATTTGGATTTCAGCCAAATGTGTCTAGATGTCATTGTCTTTGTATTATACCTGCTTACTGAACAAGCACCGTAAATATCAATTGAATTCTTTTCCTCTTAGCCTCTTGAAGACTTCCCCATACATATCCCATATTCATGGTTCTGGGTTAATTTATAAACAAATTTGGGTCACCTTTCTCTGGTTTTCTCCTTTTGTAGATATTGTCCCTCATTTTCTATCATCCATGATTGTCCTAAACCATATCCTAGTAATCTTTGAAATATCAAGACCTTAGATTTTCTATCAGAGATTTAACTACTGGGCCTGGACAAACTGGGACTTGTTCTCAGGTCAGAAACCATGAAAACAGGAAACTCACCCACTACCTGCACTTCTAAGTACCATTTCCTGCCCCATTTCTTACCTTGTTTACTCTCCAATACCTTCAGATGGTCCCCACACCTCCCATGTAGCTGTTTCCTCTGGAGGCTTTATATGATAAAAGCAAAGTGGGCGATCATGACTATTTAAAGAGGAAAAATATAAATATTTGTCAAAATTGTTATTCACCCTTCTGATTAGTATTCAGGATATTTGCCTTGTGGTGAATGTGTGTATGATGGAAGGATTTAAGGAAGAGTGGGAAAAAAGAAAAGAGTGGAAAAATGAGAGCATTCATGGGAAGAAAAATAAGATGTTATATCACTAAGATATATGTGTGGTACATACTATAAAGATATACATATATGTAATGTTAAATCATTATCTAAGTCTAAACAAAACTAGTAAGAAAAATGATTGGCTGAACAAAGGAACAAATGACAGTAATTTATATGACTTACTCATAATGTATGCGTGGTTTCCAAATAACACTCTAAAGAACACATATATAATGTTTCAGAGCAATTTGTTATAAACGGTTATTTTAAAACACTAAACTATACAAAATATATAAAGAAATAGAGTTTCAAATAAATTCTGACAACTAAAAATGTAAAAGAAAAAACAGAATATTTTAATATCCCCTAACAGAAAAATACAATTCATTCAAAATCTTTATAACCCCTCAGAACTGATGAATAATTGGAGCTTGGTCCTAGACAATAAATTGAAGTTTACTTTGTGGTTGTCTTTCCCTGTCTTGCTATTTGTGTTCAGAGGACTTACAACTAAGAGATGTAAGTTACTAGCTAGAAAATCAAGATGCCCATTCTGCTTTATCACCAGTTCCTAAAGGTTGGTGGCATGGCTTTCAATTGCACAGATTCTAAAAAAACTGCCAGTGCAAGGCAGAACTTGGGTGCAAACATATTTAGTGAAATTATGTTAGCCTCTGTCATAAACTAAATTTGACCATCATACATATAAAAAATCTAATACCTGGAGCAAGACCTTTGGCATGTTTACATGTCAAGGAAAGTACATCAAACAAATTTTTTTAAAGAATTGCTAATATTTTTCTTCACCCTTAAAACACTAGTGTTTTTAGACAATAAGTTTAATGTTTGCCTTCTCTTTTCCAGAAAGATCCCTTCATAAACTCATGTATATGAGTTTAAATACTATAAGAATTTCCCTTAACATAATGGGTAGCAACTGAAGAAAGCTTTCATTTGCTTAATCTTCAGAAAGTTTTTGAAAGTGCTTCTTTATTTAAACGTGTGAAATAAAAAGCCACATTGCAACTGCCTGCTTTAATTGTCTTTTTTGCCACCAGCTGTGTTGTTTGGTAATTGCTGTTTCTGCCCAACTGCGCTCACATACACTTGGGTGTCTGTGTCTCAGTGAGAGCTCCAGTGAGAGCTCCAGTGAGAGTGAGCACAAGAGTGGTAGTGGGAGAAAAAGGATTAGTTTGTGTGCAAGGAGTAGTCAGGAGTGGCATTTGCTTTTCCATAGCAGCGACTCTCTGCCAACATCTGCAGTCCTTTCAATCTTTTAGTTCTTGACCGTATCCTTACATACAAGATTTCATGGCTCTGAGTTCTTAAAAGAGTTCACGTGTTGATTTCTGAGTGAAGGTAAAAGTAAAACAGTAAAGGAATTAGTCTAGTAATGCCAATATTTTTTCCTTCTAGTGTTTCAGTTATCGCACCAGGTATTCTGATAATTTAGCTAAAATTTCTATGAGAAATTATTTATAATAAAAGAATGCCAAGAAAGGAACCAAGATTAGGACTCAAGGATGGAAATGAAAACCTTAGTAACAAAGTTGTTCTGGCTCTGACAGGTGTGGCTCACTTGGTTGGGCATTGTCCTGTGAGGGGAAAGTTCACCAGTTTGACTCCTGGTCATGTCATATAGGCACATGCCTGGGTTGCAGATTCAGTCCCCAGTCGGGGCACATGCAAGAGGCAGCCCAACGATGTTTCTCAGTCACATTGATGTTTCTCTCCTTCTTGTGCACCCTCCCTTTCCCTCTCTACAAAAATAAATTAAAAACAAAAATGTTGTTTTATGATAGTTTTTCTAACTCAAGCATTTTTTTTCCCATAGAACTTAGAAGATGGCAGAAAATGTTAAGTTGTACTTGGCTTCGACTAGTGAAATTGCATTGGCATGTAGAGTGGCACCACGATAACATGTGTTTGACACATCCTGGGCATTGGTAATAACCACATATATTTATTACCAATGTAAATATGTATAAATAAATGTATATATTTTAACACAACCCCACTATATTTGAGGTGTTTCCCTTGGAGATCATTTTGGTGCATTGTGTATCTTTTAACCTTTCCTAATCGAGACTAGCTAAAAGTAATAGAACAGTGTTGGAATACAATATTTCAACATTGCATTACATTAGAATGTTTCATTTTCTTTCAATTACTTATACAATAAAATTCAAAGATGATGCAGCATAAATAAACTGATGTTTTAGGCTGATTAAATTGCTTTCCTGTGCAAAACCTACCTTGCTGCAATTTAAATCTCATGGATGGTAAATAAATGAGTGTCAGAACATTTCAGTAGCATGTATAACTCAATGACACCCACGTTTTGTAATACTGATACTTTTTATCTCTCACCTCCAATTACCTACTCAACATAACTAGTTGAATTTTAATAATAATCCCAAGATAACATCCAAAATCAAACTCCTAGTTGACTTAAGAAACATGCTCTTCCCATATTCTATTTCATTGAATATGCAAATCTACATATGATACCTTTGCAATTCATTTAAGTTCTTCCTCTAAAATGTGTCTACTCTATGATTATTGTTTATCACCTTTATTGCTACTATCCTGATCCAAGCTACCATCACATTTTTATCAGACTTTTCCATTTTACTGATCTCCTGCTTTTATTTTTATCGCTTCTCAGGCTTTTCTCAACACAACAACAGAAATGACCTCTTTAAATATAAATTGGATTATGACACTCCTCGGCTCAGGACCCCAATAAACTTTTCATTTCACTGGGTTTAACTTCAAGCTTCTAAACATGCCCTACAAGGCTTCCGTGACTACGCTGTTACTTGCATGACCTCAATGCCTAGCATCTTCCTCCTTGTTTCATATTGAGTCACTGTTCTACCTTCTCGTTGCTCCTTGAACACACCAAACAATTGTTCTTCCTCCATCCTCAGATCATTGCAGATACTGTGTTCTCTAAGTAGTAAGTCCTTCACATTTTTGGTCATCAGATATAAAATGCTTCTTCAGACCTCCCATCATTCTCTGTACCTCTGACTTTCCTTTATTTTACAGGAAATATTCCTTTATTTCCTTTATTGTACAGTGCTCATCATCACATATTATATGTATTTTATATACTATATGCATCTTCTCACTAGAACATAATAGATAAGGTCTTAGAAAAGAGAGACCTTTTTTAAAAAAATGTGTTTTATACCAAGTTCATTAAAAAATGAGACCACATACTACATACTCAATGAATGTCTGTCTGAAAATAAATTTTTCTTCTCAGTATACAAACATGCTATGTATTCCCCAATTACAAAAATATCTCTTTAACCTGATAATTGCAATAATTACTTCATTATTAGACTTTTCCAGTTGGAAGTGAATTTCTTAAGTAGTAGTTATTTTCATAGTCTCTATTTCCTCATATCCCATACTCTTCTCAACCTACCCAATCAGGTTTTGAGCATGGATACCCACATAACCAAGTAAAATAGTCAGTGATAACACTTAACCATACTGGACCTGTAGGTAGTATTTGATGTCATTGACTGCATGCTCTTTCTTCACTTTGTCTCTAGGATGAAACCATCCCTTAATTTGCTGCCTACCACACACTGGCCAGTTTTTTGTCTCTTGCTATTTTTAATCTTTTTAATGTGTAATTGTTGAAGTAAACTTACATTTAGTTTTCACCCTTTCCCTTCTGTCTCTCTCATACACACACACATACATATATACACACACATATACATATTCTCTTTCTAACTCATATCATCATATCCCTTGTCTTTAGAGATTATTTTACTAAGACTCTGAAATTTAAATCTTTAATTTAGTATTTGGACTGCACGCTTATATACCTAACTGCATATACTTCATCGCCACTTGCAAGTCTAAACCTTAAAAGCTTATCACAGTTAATGTTTAATTCTTAACTTCTTTTTTTCCGAACATAATCTATCACAAGGAGTTGCATTCTCTGTAAAGAATTCCACTGCCCCTAAGTACTCAAGCCATAACTTTAGAGTAATCTTTAACATCCTAAATGTATGCCAAACCTAACCATTTCTTGTCTCCATCACTGATACCACCCTGGACAAGCCTCCATCATCATTAATCTGCACTAGTCATTAGCACACTACCAGAACTTTCTGCTTCTTCTCTTGTCCTATGCCAGGTAAATCTCCACACAGTGCCAAAAGAATTATTTTGAAACAAAAATAAGAACGTGTGACACCTGAGCTCTCAGACATTTCAGTGTATTTGACCTGACATTCCATCAGTTTCCCATATACTTAATGTGTTTCTGCCCCACTGGCCCTCTGCTTCCTTGAGCACAGAAAGTACGTTCCCTGGTCAGGACCCTGGTTTTGCGTAGTAACCTCCCACACTGCCTTAGTGCATCTGTTTAACTTTTACAGAAGACCACCCTCTTTAAATTATTTAATGTGTGTCTTTCCCTCTGTAATCCTTACTCTTGCTGCACAGGTGATTATATATTTAGTAGTTTATGTTTCGTTTCAGTAACTACAACATCAGCTTCAGTACCACAGATGTTTGTGCAGTACATAGTAAACCTTCAAACTTTGTTAAATGAGGAAAGCAACGAAAAGATGGATAACTCAAAAGATACAATGTTAGCCAAAAACAAAGAACAAATGTTTACATTACTTTAAAAATATTGTATATTTACTAGGAAACAGCATACCCACTCACAACAAGATATATGTATTGTTTCACCATATTATGTACTTCTGTGTCTCTATATACACGTGACCCATGACTTTCAAAGCCATGCCTAAGTTAATAGTGCTAGTGGCAAGAAATAAGAGAAAAGTATTATTGGAGGATAACTGAATATGTTTTCCACTTATTCTAACAACAACCTTTCATTTTTAAATATCTTATTCTCAAGTTTCCAATTAAAGACTATTCTTACAGATCAGTTCTTTTTTAAATATAATTACCCTAGCTAGATGAACAAGCCATATTTTAATCAAGATGCGACAGAGAGGAATAGGGTAAGATACAGTAATCCAGAAAAGAAATTAATCTATATTAGAAAATTTCCTCTCTACAGATCATGCAAGTGTAGTGTTTGAAAGATGATATGATTTACTGGAGTTTAGTGAGCACTCTGCAGAAATGGAAGGAGCAAAGAAGTGCATTAGGCTATAAGACAGAAAATAGAAACTAGTTTAAACTGAGTTCCTAATTAGTTTTGTGACCTATGGCAAGTCACTTAACCTCTCTGTAACTCAGTTTTCTTCTGTATAAAATAGAAGCATTTGATTCAATTATCTCTAAAATTCATTCTATGTCTGAGATTCTACAAGTATTTGGAGAAAAAAAAAATGTCTCTGGGTGTTCAAAGTGATAAATGCTATCCCTGACAATTAAAAGTAAAAATACAAATATACCAAATTGGCTCAGTTAACTTTAGACCCCAGTCAAACTAAATGTCTGAATAAATTGATCTGAAAACTTTGAACAAACTGAAAAGACATAGTGACTAACCACGAATTAGGCTGTATGAGCATCAGTGCAATTTTAATTTGTACAATGTGATGATAACTACTACTAGTAATCATAATAAAATACAAATTTTATCCCTAGTAAATGATTTCTTCATGAAATAATGAGGAAATCATAGCATCAGATAAATTTCCTTAACTATAAAATGTATGAATATAACTGATTTTCTTTCCTCCATGTTGTATTATGTAAGATTGAATAATCTTCAAAAAATAAATTAAGAATTACTTTGCTGTATTGTCTTCCAGCTCTAGAATCAACCCTTACTCTTTTAAACTCTCCTGCTCTCTTTCAACATATGACTTCCCCAACAGAAGAAATATCTTATTCATTTTACATTTTATGTCACTCAGGATAATTTTGCCGAATCAAGCTAATGGAATGCATCTTAATGATTAAAAAATAAATGATAAAGCAGAATTTTAAGAAAATGTTAGTATAAATAATGTTGTTACTCAAAAGAAAAGTAAATAAGCATTTTTTTGTATTCCACAGACTATTTTCTAGAACTAAACAATCTTTACCGTAGCAGCTAGCCACATGTGACTGATCATTGAGCTCTTGAAATGTGGCCAGTTTGAACAAAAGATGTGTTGTAAGCCTTGGCTGGTGTAGCTCAGTGGGTTGAGCACTGGCCCGCAGACCAAAGGGTCGTTGGTTTGATTCCCAGTCAGGGCACATGCCTGGGTTGCAGACCAAGTCCCCAGCAGGGGGTATGTGAGAGGCAACCACACATTGATGTTTCTCTCCCTCTCTTTCTCCTTCCTTTTCCCCCTCTCTAAAAATAAATAGTTTTTTCTAAAAAAGATACAATGTAAGTGTAATACATTCTTTTGATTTCAAGAGTTAGTCCCCTATAATAATATAAATATCTCATTAACTTTAATATTGAATAAATATTTACATGAAGCATACTGCATATATTAGGTTAAAATAAAAGGTATTAAATTTTACTTTTCTAATGCAGCTAGTAGAAAATCAATATGTGATTCATATTATATTTTTATTGGTAAACACTGAAGTAAAATAGTGTTTTCTTATTACACTCATTTGAATAGAGATAGGTCATCTCTATCTAAAGGTCATCAAAACACTTAGTGATTTTTGTTTCAAGTGAATGACTTATTGATAGTCTTTTAAGACATTTAACACATTGGTTGACATATGAAATTTTAAAAGCACACACTGTCATATACTTCTTGATATACATGTGTTCCAAGTCTTATTTTCACAATTTAGAATGGATTGACACAACTAAGAAAGATTTTCTTTAAAATATTTGTGTATATTAACTTTTTAATTTTTACATTTTCAAGGAATGCTTCTAATGTATCCTTTCATGAAAGTTTCTGCCACTTAGAATTTTATAAGTTATGGTGCACTAAAATAAAATACTATAATATTTAGGGAAAATGAAATCCTTGCATGAAATAATCCAAAACAATAAAGAAGTAATATTTAATAAAAATATATTTCACTTCATTTATAAATGGCTGAAAATTATGAATACTGAAGATAAGTAAAATGTTTAATTTTGTGTTCTATTTAGTACATTTCATCATGGGCTTAGCAGATATCCCTTAGTAGTTTAAAGTTATCATAAAGTGTCAATTATTACTAGATATGATTGAGACTGTTGTTCCATGAAAAAACATACTTTTATAAAATATATGTGTGCATCTACTCTATTTCTTTATGAAACCAAATGAGATGTTTGGAAAATAGATATTTATATATCAAAAAGATAAAGAGTAACATTAATCTGAATATTTTTGATGAGATATGTGATAATAAAAATAATTTTTGGCAAAAATGAGACTTCAAATATTTTTCTGGTGAAAATAGATATATGGTCTCAATTAAATGGATGTTTCAGAAGTGGAGAAATTTGGGTTCCAGATACTATTATAGATTCTTTTTTATTTTATAAGCATGACATTTGGTCAGATTACATTAATGTTGACATGAGTTTGCAGATTTGTGCTAAGATAAAGCATTGTTTTAAAAAAGTAAAATGAAAGCATTGCCACTGTGGAAATTTCCTTAGTTTTGTTTTATAGAGAATCAAATTCTTGAGAGCTATCTCCCACCTATGGATACATAAAAGTGGTTCCTTTGGAGTTTAATTCTTTGTCACATTATATAGACTGTTCCACCATCCCTAAATTGGTATTACTAAACTTGTGAATTGCTTTATCAAATTTCTGTGCAAGTAAAATGAGATAATGCATGTGAAGTATTTAGCACACCCTCCAAATCATGAAAAGCACACGATAAATGTTAGCTTTCACATTCCCAGCTTAATCGCAGTACAAAATACAAGAATTTATCTCTCATTTTATGGTGACATCAATAGACTAATTTTATTTTTAGGAAATATTTCATATCTACTTTTATGCATATTAGGTTTCATTGGAATATTTATAGGAAACCCATTCTAAAATCAGTTGCATATTCATGATTTGGATGTTAGGGTAAAGCAATGAAAGAAATGGATTAATTCAGCATCTCACTTCAATATACCTATTGAAAAGAAACAATCTTTAAAGTATAAAATAGAGGATTATAGATAGATGAATAAATATAAGTATATGGGAAGGGGAAAAGTTTTGCATCTCTTTCCTTGGCATACTGTCTGTCACTGTTTGCTGAATGGGAGATGGCTCTTTTATTCACTGGGAAGCTCTAATTTATTCCTGGAAAAACTAGCTCCTGAGCAACATAATATATTTCTGGTAAAACTAGCTCCTGAGCAACATAATAATGAAGGTAATCTCACTTCTCAGAAAATTCAAACCCTGGACTTTACATTTTTAGCCATACACAGGTACAGCTGAAATGAAAAGCCCTTGACTCACAGGAAACCTTTCATCTGAAACTAATTATTTACTATCCACTGTAGATGGAATGCAATCTACATTAGAATATATATTTTGGTTGCTGAGAATTCTTTTTATTTCAGTTATAATTTTTACCTGTATTCCAGGGAGCTGAGTTTTCAAGTAATGTCTTTATTTGTGTGCACTTTTTTATGTGTATGCCCACTTGTTTATATTTTTTCTTTTAATACACAGGGATAGATTTATTACTTTGAATATCCAGAGACTTTTTTTGAAACTATAATAGTTCAGGCACAGAAGGGACTTCGGAGATAATTGAATTCAACATTTTTACATTATAGATAACAAAACTAAGATCTAGAGAAGTTAAGTGAATTGCCACGGGTCACAAAGTAATTATTGTCTCAGTTTGAACTAGTCACTATTTTCTGACCTATATCTTCAAAACAGAGTCCTATTAGATTTGCTTAAATATATGTTCAAACTGGTCTCCTCTTCATTGTTAATAGGACTGCCACATAACAGTCCATAATCTTCTCATGTAAAGACAATAATTTTCATCTTTTGAGGTCTTCCTACGTCCATTTGTGTCATTGAATATATTGAGTATACAATTTCTTCACTTCCTTCTTATTCCCCAAAATTATAATCTTAAATCAATCAAAAACTTTTATTGAATGAGACCAAAATCAAAAAATATATGAAAGTCAATATGTTACATATTTTTAAATTCTCTAAGATGAACTGTGTCATAACAAAACCAAAAGATATATGACATAGAAAAAAATAATGTAGCACGTGTACATAGTATGTGACTCATATTCTTAATTTGCAAAGAATTTTATGAAAAAAAGAAATGAAAGGTGGTAGGAAAAATGAGAAAGATATGACAACTATATTAAAGTGATGAGTTTGTGAATGAAAATCAATCCCTATATCCTTTCCTTATAATGTAATCTTTATCTGGTTGGGTTCAGTTTATCTTTATGAAATTCTTTGACTTATGTGTTATTTCACCTAGTTTACATCTAAGGAAAATGAGTCCCAGAGAAGTTAAGTGATTTGTCCAAATTCAGCTTACTCTAGTCAGGTCATGAGTCCAGAACTATATGATTGCCCAGTCCAAGATTCTGAGATATGTTCAGGTCTGACATGGCCAAAGAGCTTGAAACATTGTAGAGATGTTAGTGATATGTTAATATTACACAAACCCTTAAAGTTCATTGTCCCAATATTCTTCATAAGAGACAAGGGTAGAACTGAGTGGAGGATGCACATCAGCTTCCAGAAACTTCTAGGTCTGTCTTTTCTGGCCACTTGTTTTCAAAATTTCCTCTCTCTTTATAACCAGAAGTCATGGAAAGACTGATGGGAGATGAGAAAAATGGGTAGATGATAGACAGATGATAGATTTTTTAAAAACATAAAATATCCTATACTTTGCTAAGGGAAATTCTGCTGGTTGGGGTTACACTGAATTATTTTATTATGTCTTTTTTAGATCAAAATGTCTCTTTGAATTTTAAGAAATGAGGCTCTATGCTTTTCTAGGGTAAAAGACTTCTGAATCACTTTCTAAAATTAAGTATCCTTAGGCAAGTTTAATAATTATATGTTTTTAAAAGAAAAGTTTTTAAATATTAATGTTATAACTACTGGAAACCTATATTTATTCTAAAATTGCAACTGCTAGTCCAAAAGAATAGAAAAATTATAATGTAATTTTATTTTCTCTACAGCAGATATCTTAAAATTTAAATTCATCATGAAGTAGTAATTTAACTTTATCAAAAAAGAAACGTATTTGCCCTGACTGGTTTAGCTCAGTGGATTGAGTGCTGGTGTGCAAACCAAAGGGTTGCTTGTTTGATTCTCAGTCAGGACACATGCCTGAGTTACAGGTCAGGTCCCCAGTAGGGGCCACATGAGAGGAGGCAACCACATATTGATGTTTCTTTCTCCCTCCCTTCCCCTCTCTCTAAAAATAAATAAAATCTTTTTTAAAAAAGCATATTAAGTTTATTTACCAGATAGACCTGCCAGACTCCTTCCCCACCATCATGCACACCTGGACTATTATAATCTTATAAATGCAAAATTACATTATATTTCATTCTCTGTAACTTCTCATTCAAAACAAATGCAATTGAAAGTAACTGTCTCTCATGATAATGTCCCTCCAACAGGTCTTCAGCTCACTATTGTGGCAGACCCTTCTGCGTGGTGTGGGCCCAGCTCCCACTTGGAGATGCACAGGACCCATACATACAGACAGGTTCTCTCTGGGTAATCAGATTTGCAATATACCTAAGCTGCTTTTTGCTAAAAACTCCCTCACCCTGCAAATGCTTACTGTGACTTCCTAAAATCCATGCTAAACCTTACAGGGACCAGTGTAACCAGCTCAACCACTTTTGCCTTTTCATTTGCTAATATCCTTCTTCTGTGATGTGATAAGGGGCATTGGCTCCTTTTGTTGTAACTGGGGGATAGTGAGTGAGGACCATCTTGTAATGTGAGGAGATATAGAATAAAGGCCTGTCATGACAGAGGCCGTGGTTTTTGCTCCCCTTGAGAGAAAAGCCATGCTGTGGTCCTTTTCCCTCCACCGGACTCGATAGTCCGTGTGTATGTTTTTATTTCATCCATAATGACGCGGACACTGCTAGCCAGTGTCCGCATCAGCTGGTGCCCTGGAACAGGGACTCAGAGGCCACAAGCCAACGTCATTATGGACAACACACCAACGTGGTGGAAGTACGCGCACATCAGCCCAGGTAAGGGCCGATGACCCCGAGTTCTTTTCGGGAATGCCATCGGGTGTGTTGGATTCAGAGGAATAGGGTTTTCTTCCTAGGTCGCTCTCTCTTGCGACCGCTTTGCGACTCTACATTCTTTAGTAAACAGAGGCTTTGCTCCCTCTCCCAGGCTTTTGCCTGGAGGTGACCTCAACCAACCTCTGGGCTTGGGAGAAAGAGCAAAGTTTTCCCTTTAATCAGCTTTAAAAACATCAACAAGTTACAGGACAGTTTACAGGTATCTCAGCAAATTCTTTTAAGCTGAGTCTTGCGGCCCATTAAAAAACTTTTTTTGAAGGTTTTTGCACTTCCTCAACCACGAGCAACAGGCTCTCTAAGAACAAGAGCAATGTTTTAAATTCAGCAGCATCTTGGGGCTGCTGATTTTCTCCCAGATAAGGGATCTTTACACATTGGAAGTATGGAAGGGAAGGGACTGATGCACACTAGCTAGGCCCTTCTCTCTCAGTTCGAGCCAGCTGCAGTTAGCCTTGTGCTGTATATGGCCTGGGGCAGCATGGGGTTTTGCGACCCCATTGGGGCCGAGTTGCGCTGCGCCCCAGGGACATGTGCCCCCAGCGGTGACCCGCCGCAGCTTGAGTCTCTTTGCTGGGCCGAACAGCTGCACGGAGAAGAGATTGGATTCCCTCACCTCTTTTTCTCCCCGGTCTGGTGCTCGCTGGGGGAGACCTTCCCCGCACCCGCACACACCGGCACACTTGAGACCATTTAAAAAAATAAATAAATGTATTTGCCAGTAGAGAAAAAACTGTTTCTGAGAGTTGTGAATGTGTTCATAAATTTGTCAATCTAAAGCATGCTATAAGCGGGATAGGGGTGCCACGTGAGAGTTGTGAATGTGTTCATAAATTTGTCAATCTAAAGCATGCTATAAGCGGGATAGGGGTGCCACGTGTAAAAAATATTAAAAATCCTCCTTGTTTATGCTAGAACCATGACCTTTAACGTAAAAATGAAATATAGGTATATTGTCTTCCGTGTAGAACTAGCCCTTTTCCATGGAAGACAAAGTACCATTTTTTAACTCAGTACCTGTAAACACTGATCGTTTCCTTGGGTAAAAACTGGCTATTCTGAAGAAAATGGTTAATCAGTCGAGTCACAAAAGGCCCTTGGCGGGCAACCATTTTTTGTCTATATCATATTTTTTCAGATAACCTCCCCCCTCCCATCTTTCCCACTTTCCTTGAAAACTGAATGTATTGCAGCTTGCAGAAACAGCAAGGGGCCTGTCTTTCCAAGCTAAGCTAAAAATATACAAGCCCTCTGGCTTGAGGCCTTTAATCATTTAGGACAGCCTCAGCAAATTAAAACTGATAATGGCCCTGCATACAAACGAAAAAGTGGGGAGATTAGATGTTGGGAACTGCCCCACCTGGTCTCAGAGTCTGTAACCTCCCCCTGGCTAGTCTGAGTAAGAGCCCAAGGGACCCACTTCTGGGTCTGTTCTGTAAAGAGGACCTGAGCCACTAAGGAGACAGCTTATCTCTCTGGCAGGAGCACCACTTCTGCTTCATCCATATCTGGCCTCCGATGCTTGGTCAGTTAGCCAATGGCAGGTAAGATTCCCTCAAGGGAGGGTTCGCCTAAGATAGGCATGACCACATGGATGGCCCTCAGGGAAGGACTAGGGGGGCCACAGCAAAAAGAGGGTGATGAACCCTTGCCCCCCCAGCTATCTGGACATAGCCTGAGTCCTCATTCTGTCTGCAAGTCTCCACTTAAGCCTAAAACAATGCTGGAGGTGGGTGCGGCCCTGTGCTGGAAAGGGCAGGTTCCCTGGGGCAATCAGGCCTAAGAAAGAAAGAAAGCATAAAATCCTGTGAAACCTACTTTGCTGATACGCTCAATTTAAATGATAAGAGTCCCAGCCTGAAATAAGTTTGTTTCCCCCACATTTTATGGCCCTTTAGCTATTTGATCCTGACTCAAAATATGCCCTCAGAGTTCTTTGAATGTTACCTATTTGACCATTAACTGCCTGACAATGATTGATTGGACTTAATCTGAGAGTGGGGTCTTTGGAACCACTGGTTGCTTACTGATTATAATAATGTTCTATGTATTTTGATATATTTGCAAATTATTTTCCCAGGGTCTCTTGGGAGACCAGCAAACAGCAAGCTTTGTGGGATCCTACTATTCTATTAAATTAAACCATACTATTCTATTAAACCAGTTCTATTAAAACAAAGAGTGGGAGATGTGGTAGACCCTTCTGCGTGGCATGGGCCCAGCTCCCACTCGGAGATGCACAGGACCCATGCCCACAGACAGGTTCTCTCTGGGTAATCAGATTTGCAATATACCTAAACTGCTTTTTGCTAAAAACTCTCTCACCCTGCAAATGCTTACTGTGACTTCCTAAAATCCATGCTAAACCTTGCAGAGACCAGTGTAACCAGCTTAATCACTTTTGCCTTTTCATTTGCTAATATCCTTCTTTTGTGATGGGATAAGGGGCATTGGCTCCTTTTGTTGGATAGTGAGTGAGGATCATCCTGTAATGTGAGGAGATACAGAATAAAGGCCTGTCTGACAGAGGCAGTGGCTTTTGCATCCCTTGAAAGAAAAGTCCTGCTGTCGTCCTTTTTCTTCCACCGGACTTGGTAGTCTGTGTCTATGTTTTATTTCATCCATAATGACGCGGACACTGCTAGCCGGTGTCCACATCAACTATGGTGCCATACCTTCCAATAATCTCAATGTAAAATATCTTTACCAGTGTCCTATAGATTCTTCACACCATAAAAATCATCAGCAAAAATAATTAACTGAGACCGTAGTGATGAATAGATCAATATAATAAAGAACAGAAGCCACTAATTGCAAATATAGAGCCTTGAAGCTACTGAGAAATGTAATTTAACTCTGCTGTCCCAATTCCACACAGCCTAATATAAGAGCACAATGAAAACAACAATGCCTTCCCACAGTCTATACTTGTGGGATCATTCCAGGTGTAAGAAAATGTGTCATCTGCACAAAGTGGCTTGTGAGCTACTAAGTATAATGCTTTAGAAAAAACATTTTAAAATTAAATCTGACTAAACATTTTGTTGTGTACTCTCATCAGCACCCTGGGCTTCCATCACATCTTCTGGTAATTTCTTTGAATTTTGAAATGTTTCCAAAGACTCTAGTCTTTACTTGCAGTGTAGGAACAGCATAAGAATAAAAAAAAACTATGCATCCTTAGAGCCACTTAGAATTGTCTGTTCCTTAGAAACATTTTCTCAACTGCAGAGGAAATAGTAGGTTATAGAGAAGTGTTTCCTAAAATTACTTAATGATAAAAATTATGTGAAGCCTGTTGTAAAAATTCAGATTACTGGAAAGTATCCTGGACAACCAGAATATATTCTCAAAAGTGAGGTGTTGGGATAGTGATTTCAGTGAGAGTTCCAGATGATTCTTGTCAAGTTTGGTACAGTAGAAAATAAATTAGTTTTGAATTTTAATAACTACTTCAAATCATGGATCTACCATTTGATAAGTATGTACTTTATTGAAAGCCATTTCTTCCCTCTGAGTGTCAGAATTTTTTATTTATAAAGTATGGAAATATATCTCTTCATGGGGTCCAAATATTACATATATATAAATCATATATACCTAAATATAAATTGCCTAGTAATATGTTTGCACATATTATACATGCATCAAATATCAATTCTCTCCCACTAGTTTCTCACCCTTAAGCTTTGTTTTTTCTTCAATAAATATATAGTCTCATTAATAATAAGGAAGCTATGAGAACAGTATGAGCTTCATAACTTAAAATACTTCACAGTATAGAAATATCACAGATAATTAGTCCTACAATAAAGAGGAGGAAGTAAGCCCAAGAAGATGTCCTCTCTTGACATGCCTGGCCACCATGACTGCCAGCACCAAACCTACATATTTGCCTAGTCATGGTATTGGGATTTGATAGCTAATATTCTCCACTTTTAAGTCAAGAGAATGTCATAAAGTGAGGTTTTCATCCATGTATGTGACATGGTTTGTGATAAATTCTACTAGTAGCAAAAAAAAAAAAAAAAAAAAATCCAGATTATGTAAGGTAACATGAATGAAAAATTTCCTCATTAAAAGGTTATCATGCATGATGTCAAGTATTTAGAAACTTCATCTCAGTATAATTCCATAAGCACCAAAACATGCTTTGGAGTATACTATCATATTTTTGAATCACACCCAAATAGATAATAAAAAGTGCTAAATTATCTTGTATCTTTATTTTCTTGATTCTATTAAGATTACAATAGATATTGTAGGCTCCTAAAAATTCTGTCTATAAGAAGTCATTCTGAAAAAAGTTTCCTCTTTGAAAAGGAAAATGATTTTATTCTCAAAAAGTACAGTCCTAAGCCTTGAGTTGTAACCACATATCTGTTGTCTTAACAAGTATTTCAGGATGACACACACACATAGGCCAATTGGGGGATGTATAGATTATTTAGACGCAGAAGAGGTCATAAAAATCATCACTTGTACAAGTTATGCATGTACATTTTAACAAAAGGGTTCAGATATTGACTAAGAAATGTGTAACTACATGTTAATTCGGAGGAAGTCTAGATTACATGCAGTATAGATAACCAGGTGGGCACTCTGATTCACCCACTGGTCAAATTAAGCCAAAATGAAGGTAATCAGCAACAGCAGCAACAACAAAAAAACCCAGTCTCTTGAGTTATTCTTTAGCTCTTTTTCCTTAACCCTTCACAATTTCAACACCAAGTCACTTTTATTTATTTAAATGTAAAATATTTCAGCCCTGGCCTGTGTGGCTCAGTGGACTGAGCACTGGCCTGCAAACCAAAAGTTCGCCAGTACGATTCCCAGTCAGGGAACATGCCTGGGTTGTGGGTCAGGTCTCCAAAAGGGGATGCATGAGAAGCAACCACACATTGATGTTTCTCTCCCTCTCTTTCTCCCCCCACCCTTCCCCTCTATCTAAAAATAAATAAATAAAATCTTTACAAAATTTGCATCCATACTTGGATTTTTCATTGTTCAGAATACTGTCTGCCTTTTATCAAACTGGTTGGTTTAAATTTTCATGCCAAACTGCCTTTTTACCATAGATTTGGCTATCCACATTAATTAATTATTATTATTATTGTAGTAGTTGTTGTTCAGTTATAGTTGTCCCACCTTTTTCCTTGTTGCTCTCCCCTGACCCACCTCCCACAATCAATCCCCGCTCCACTGTTGGTGCCCGTATGTAAGTCCTCTATTCATATTCCTTGGCTTCCCCTTCCCTGTCTCCCCCATGATCCTCCTCTTCCCTCTTCCCTGATCACTATCAGTTTGTTCTTTATTTCCCTGTCTCTGGTTCTGTTTTGCTTGCTTGTTTGTTTTGTTGATTAGGTTCCACTTACAGGTAAGAACAGGTGGTATTTGTCTTTTACCACCTGGCTTATTTCAATTAGCATAATGCTCTCCAGTTTCATCCATGCTGTTGTGAAAGGTAGGAGTTCTTTCTTTCTTTCTGCTATGTAGTAATCCATCACGTAAATGAACCACAGTTTTTTGATCTATTCATTTACTGATAAGCACTTAGGCTGTTTCCAGCACTTGGCTATATCCTACTCCCTGCAAAGAAATGTGTTAAGTTGATGAAAACATATTTTTGAAAACCTACTTTATGCTAAGCTCAGTAAGGCTCAGTGATAAGTGATGGATAAAATAACACATAGGGCTTACCTCTTAATGAAGACAGACATATAAGAAACAAAAACATATCTTTAGAAATTAATAAACATGATGGAAATGATAGAACAGCATAAAGGAGATCAAGGCTGAGGGAAAAGCAAAGTTTAGTAATCAAAATAGATCTCCACGGGATGGTCACATTTGAGGAAAAATTTGGAAGAAGCAAGAAAACAAACAATCCAAGCAGAGACAAGGGCCAGTGCAAGGACCTTAGGATCATATACAATATACATTCAAATGTGATAATTATTAATCGCTAATAAGTTAATAACAGAGATGAAACCTCTAAATCATGACATATGCACAGTATAAAATTAAGATTCTTCATTAAATTTATTTTATTAATTCAGCACTTGAGCTTCTTGTCAAACCATACACGTTTATGTTTCTTTTCAGTTAGGCTTACTAACCCTCTTCCACTCTGACAAGGAAGCCACCATTTTCGCTTGAGGAAAGCTCTTCCCTCACAAGTACCATGAACTCTTTTTGAAGAAGGAAGACAACAGGAAAAAATGATAGGGTAGTCAAGATATATCCTAAACGATTGAAACAACAAAAGAAACAGGATTGGGAAACAGAGTATTCTGTTCCAATTTGTTAACAGTAATAATATCCCACAGCCACAGCCACTGATAATCTCATAGCACTCTTTTTCATGTAAACCCTAAAACAGATAAGTAAATAAGTAAACAACAAACAAAATACAAATTTTATGATTACTTTGCCTCCCTTCTAGACTCAATGATTAATACAGGTCTAATTTTTAAAGAAAGAGACTCAAAAAATAATAAAAAGTTTAGGGATGTAAATAATACAGCAAACCTCAGTACCAAGGTAAAATAAGCGAGTTGGACATAAAACAAAGTTTTGAGTTTCCAAAAAACATATAAATAGAAAGATTTAGGTTCTATAGTTCTCACAATAGAACAATAAAAATAAATAAGAACATTTCTGCACTAGCTTTGGCTCTTTTTTCTAAAAGTAACACTTTATAGATGCCTACCTTATTAATTTCCCATAGATAATTTTTATGTCTGTTAAAATAGGGAACATCATAGAAGTAGGACAATATTTTATTGCTTTTCAAAGGTTGAGAAAGTTATATTTAAAAATCCAAATATGATAAATTAGCACCTGGCATATAGTAAATATTCCAAAAATGTCAGCACCTTCTAAATGCCTTAATTTTCTTCATTTGTTCTCATTTTCTATGTGCAACTCATCACACTGTTGTATGGAGATTACTTTGAGGCTCTCCCTTATGCATTAAAAATGTATTGAAATAACATTTGATGGAAATTATTCCAGTAGTGGTTCTGTGTTAACGTCAGTAGTGTACTGCTAATGCCCCTAGACATGGACACAACCCATCTCAGAGACTCACTTATTAGCATATCCAATTAGTTTGTTTAGTTTAATTAAATTTTTGGCAGTTTAGTATTCAAATTCTCAAGTTTAAATGACACAAGAAGACATTTCGAGATACTTGTAGGAATATTGAAAAGTATAACTGAGAAGAACATGAAACCACTAAGATAAGAACACACATTAAAAAGAAAGGAGATTAAAAAAGACGCAAAGCTAAAGAAGAGTCTAAAGTCAGCCTCCAGTGCATAGATAGAATCATGTTGTACACCTGAAACTAATGTAATGTTATATATCAATTATATCTCAATTAAAATAATAGACAAAGAATAAACACAGTTCACTATTACCACCATGCTCCACATCCCCTGTTCTTAACCCTGTCTGTAGTAGGGAAGCTGTTTAACCCGTTAAGTATTATTTCAAGTAGCCATCAATTATAGAGACGGCATTAGAGCTTCAGTTACATACAATAAGCCAAAACATATTTTAAACTCCCTATCTCAATTATTTTATGTATTTTATATTTAAAATGCCTACAATACGAAAATACAGAAAACAGTTCAGTAATAGGAGAAAGAATCCCATGAGAATGAAATAATGAATTCAGGGTTAAGATTAGCAGATAGAAATACTTCACCAAGTCTTGAGTAGAGATGTAGTACAGACATGGACCAAAATGTTGAATCTTAACTTCCCGGTGATCAAAACAATCAGGATAAAGTTAAGAAACATGGTATCTACAAAATTAAGGAAATAGGGAGAAAGTGTAGGTGTTGTCCAAAGAGATACACACCTTTTAGCAATATGGGGTTGAGAGAAATTTCTCTCTTGGGAAGAGGAAGTTGTTCATACATTGACTGATAGCCTCAATAAAACTGACACAAAAGGAAAACTAACAATTTTCTTACAACTTTTTTAAAATTCCAGAATATAGCTGGCGGTAAAATGCCCAAGTGCAGTTCAGCAAAAGCAATTCTATGAGAGGCGAAGCCACTGCCATCCAGTGCATAGCTCGCCAGGGGTCACAAATCCAGATTCAGTCCACTGCGGTCTAAGAGAAAATAACCTTTTTAGATGTACAGAGTGAAATATTCATGTTGGGATGAATATTTTTATTTCATTCTTTCTAAAGTGCAGAATTAATTTTTTTCAAAGAAAGGTAATTCCCCAAATTAATCTCCAATAGAAGTAATGCCACACGTCTATAAAGTATGTCAAACAGCATGATGGTTTAATGACCAGTCCTCCAGAAAGGGAATCACTGTGAGAAATTTCTGTTTTGATATATTTTCTTTCTGAGGTCAAAGCAGTAGTGACATTTCTATCTGGCCATATTCTCTATCAAGGTTTGCTTTGAAGACTTTCAAAGGCCATGTTTGGGAAATGAAAATAGTTCTAATTTTTATTCCTTTGACCTTCAGGTCAGCATGTAAAATGGCAATCCTTTTAATCCCTGGGAAAAATACTTTTAGAAAAACTGTTATAAGTGTTCTTTTTTCTGGGAATAAATTAAAAGTAATGAAACTATTATAGCTAATGCATTGGCATAGTAGGGAACTAAAAATAGAGCAGTTATAAATCACTTATCAGTTCAGAATTTATAGACTTAAGACATGACACATTTAATGGAAGTCTTGAGGGCAACAATAACATTAAGTGATATACTAAAAAAAGAGGATCATTTTTTTCTTTTTAATAACAGCTATTTCATATCACTAGAGATTATAAAATAATAATATATTGATTGACAGAGCTGATATTTTATATGATATATATTCCCATTGTATGGGTGCACCTTCAAACTTTTTCTTCCAGCACCAAGGAACTGCTGCTTTGAGGGGAAAGAAAAGCAGAGGACTATCCAACAACTAGTAGAGGTTTCCCTGGCAACAAGGAGTGTCCATTTACCTTGAAGTTTCAATGGTTTCATTCAAAATCCTCCCACTTCACTGAAAAGCAGGGCAGTAAGAGGAGGAACTATCATGAATTACTCTGAATTAGAGAGTAACCTACTTTCAAGGGTCCTGCAATCAGTTCCAGATAGCCTAACACTGTTTCTGTATATCTTGATGATGGTGATGATGATGATGATGATGATGATGATTATGGTGGTGTCGATGTTTTTCTGTTACAAAATTTGCGGAGACAGAATTTTTTAGAGTAAGTTTTAATCTAAAATTCTCAGATTTGCTTTCTTTGCTACCAGAATGAAATTTCAGATAACTTTTAGTAGATTAATATGTAAAGCTTTACAAGTTTCTGTATTCTTGTATGCATTTGTTATGTAAATAACAAATTTCCCAGGGTAATATTAGTATTATATCATGTCACAACTTATTAGGCAACATGTAAATGTAAATGAACCTTTTTAATGGACACAAACATAAAAATAAACTTATTGACTTCCATAGATATTATCTTAAATATTCCTTATACTTTATCAACAGATATTTCTAAATACCTTTTAACTATATAAACCAAGATTAATCTAATTTCTCTAAACCCTAAGAGAATCTCATACTCATATCAAATTCTAAATTTTACACCTAGTTTGAATTTCAGATTCTGAAATCCCAAAATCTTTGAAAAATGAAGTGTTTTCTAATTTATTTCATGGAAAAAAAATCTGCTTTGAATTGACTACAATGCTAGGCATGTAGTCTTTATTGATCACATTTAGTTTGAATATTCATATATCTTACTGTCAAATATGTGTTCATTCATATTCCTTAATGTATATACTATATAAGCAATTCATACCTTTCTGAAATTCAAAACATTCTGATTTCTGTTTCCAAGGGAGAGTGGGCCTGGATAGATACATCATTATGGACAGATAGAAATAACAAATGAATAATTTGAATATAAAATAAGTGAAGTAATTGCTTTTAACTGAATGAATAAAATAATTTGTGAATTCATAATGATATAAAGAGACATCATAGACAGCTCTTTTTTACAAGCTAATTTACATTATAGACCATAATTATGTATTATATATACATAGACCATAATATATGGTCTATGTATATATAATACATAATTGTAATGAGTTAAATAACATTACCTAATTATATATAAACATAAGTAATATAAAATAAAGCATATGCTATTAAGTACATGTAAATATATGTTATATATGAATTATAAAATCAATGATGATTGATAATACTTGTTGATGAAAGGTTAATGAGTATAAAGATACTTACATAGTTTCAAAATATCTCCCTACTACTTATTAATAGATCAGATGGTAAAATATAGTAACTTTACAGTGGAGAAACCTCATAGATACACCTCAGCCATTTGATCAAATTTAGTGTCAAAACACTGAAACAAACCAGAATTATTTTTCTCTCCATCTCATTTACTGAGAAAAAAAATATCACTCTTATAGCATTTCTTCCATAAATATATAAAGCATGTCTGATGAAAAAATTATAAGATTAACACATATTAAGAGATTCTACAAATAACTGGTCTCTCCTTCTCAAAAAATGTTAATCAATAAAGACAAAGTCTGAGGAGCCGTGTCATTTACCGAAGAGATATGACAAACAAACATCATTCCGGCTCATGCAACTATGACCAAGATAGTCTGCCATGAAGCTGACTCCAACCAAAGAAAAAGGAATAGTCCTGATTATTATTAAGGCTATGAAAATGATGATGAATGTGTTGCAAATTAAGTGAATATTCTCTTCTGTCTAAACAAAAGCAATAAGGGAAGGTAAAAATCCCTTTTCTGTAGCAACTAATGGCTGGAAATCAGTGGAAGAAAAAGTAGCAAATATAGAAACATAATGGAAGAAAATTAGCAACAGTAAAAGAAAAAAGAAATACAGATTATTGTGCTGAGGAAACTAAAAGTTGTCTCATAATATTCAGTCCTAGATATCCAGGAAACAACTGACTTATTGTATTATGGAATAAACATAACTGGCTTTAGTTAATAGAAAAAAAATGAGTGTTTTATAAGGAACAGATACTAAAAGAGCTTGATGATTTAAAGAGCTAAAGCTTGGGTCTCAATCACATTTTCTTGATAAGAAACTTCTGTTGTGAAGAAATTTGCAATGTGACTGTCATGTAAATTTTATTAAAAAAAAGAAATTAAAGGGAGAATGAAAAACATAGGTGGAATTTTATTTTACAATGAAATAATAAAATAAAATGTGTCTTTACTATTATTTCTCCCTCTATATTTTTGTCATTAATGATATGCACATTAACCATCCAGACTTGAGATTTAGACTTTTTCTCCCAGATTTTCCTCTTTAAATCAGTCACTTAGACATCATTATTCTTCTCTCTATTTATGGCTACTTACTTTCTTTATATTAAAACTGATTGAGACACTCTCAGTTCAAAAACTTATTTTAATTTATCTACTGAATTAATCCTTTACTTTCCAAATGGCTTTTCTTGACTCCAACCCATTTGATTCTTATTAATTCATAATACACAATCCTGAAAGTCTTTTTTTTAATGCACCAATGCACTATTGTAGAAATTTGTTAGTGTCTTTCCTTTGTTGTGGGATAAGGTTTAAACTCATTATCACAGCCCATAGTTTTGAAAAAATTCAGAAGTTTTTTAAAATTAAAATTCAGATGTTTGAAATTTCAGTTCTCTCATAAGTCTCGTATTCTTATGTAACCACTAAACAGAGATTACTTCATACTCTAATACTACTGCTACTACAAATAATAATAGTAATAATAATAATAATAGCAACTACAGGAACAATTATAGTTATCTATCTTGATATTGGTGGGGGAGCCAATACTGTAAAATATAACTAGGTTGTATATATTAAAATAGCTACTAGATAGGAAGCTATGGTGCTGGTAATGTTCTACCTCTTGATCTGAGTGTTAGTTACACATGTCAGTTTGGTTTGGGAGAATTCATCATATGTAAAATTATGATATTGCAATTTTTGGTATGTACATTATAACAGTAATTTTTTAAATTGTGGATTTAAGAAAAACAAAAAAGTACAGTCAAGAGAAAAAAGAGAGGAAGGGATATGTGTTAACATGAGCTCATTTTAACAAATATTGCAGTGGCAAATTCAAATTTTCCATGCATAATTATTAAATTAAGATTACTGAAATTATCTTAACAAACAACAATTTTCTTGAGATTTTTATATTAGCTACCACTCAAATTACATAATACATAAATCTTAATATTGATATTGATATTCTAATTAAGAGCAGAAACCTTCCAAAAACCTTTTACTCTACATCTTATAGCTGTATTTATTTGTCTGATAGATATTTTTTCAAATCATTCCTTCAATAGAGAAGCAGGTAATGAATGTATCCATATCTATTTGTGTCTTTCCCCGCCCCTGCTGTCAACCCAAGGGTATTATTGTTTGCTCAGTGAGCTGGCACTAGTTCTGCACCTCAGGATGTTTACTCTGGCTAATTTAGCTACTGATCTTCTAATGTCTGGTGTTTGGCAATAAAGTCCCAGTCGGAGTTTCCAACCAACAGCAGTTTACATTTATTCTGTTTTACAATCTTAGTTCCTTCCCTTTGATTGCATCAAGACAATTGCTCCTAGGGATACCTGAACCTGAGATGAACTGAAAATATTTTACAGCTTTTGAACTTGCCAGCAGTAGAAGTAAAATTCATACCAATCCCAGCACTCTGAACAGCTGTTACTATAAGGTGATGTTGCTAAAAAAAATCCCAAAATAGAACAAAGCAAATACCAGCCCTGCAAGGGTGCTACTGTGTTTTAGATATCTCCAGCTGGAAACATAATTGTAATTTAAACAGAGCATAAAGAAACAGTTTTCCTGCATCTATTCACCATACTTTATTGAACTGAATAATTTAATCAATAAGTCACAATACTCTGTAGTGTGATACCATCTAAAATTCTTTGAGAAATTTGAACTTTACTCATGATTTCCATCTTTCTGCACTACATTTCTCGAGGACTTAGCTAATATTTCCATTCTAATCAAGTCTTTAAATACTTCTCTTTCTTGTGGAAGTGCCCCATAACCAAAGACCAACAGAATGTCTGGGTTTACTCTTGTTTGCAGCCAGAAAGTCCATATGCAGTGTCTTGGTCAGAAGTTGTATTAATCAATATTCTTCACAGAAACAGAGCCAAAGGAGATTCTGCATAGAGGTAAGAGAAAGACAGAGGATTTGGCCCACATAATTACTGAAACCAAGTAGTCCCATAAACCAAGTAGTCTGGCATCTGCAAATTGGAGAACCAGAAAAGCCAGTGATATACTTCAGTCCATGTCCAAAGGCCTTAAAACCAGGAATTCCCAATGTCTAAGGGCAGGAGAAGATGTCCTGGCTCAAAAAGAGAAAGCAAATTTGTTCTTCCTCTGTCTTTTTGTTCTATTCAGGCCCTCAGGAGATTGGATGATGCCAGTCCCATCGGGGACCATCATCTGCTTTACTCAGTTCACCAATTCAAATGCTAATCTCTACCAGAAACACCCTTAATGGGCACACTCAGAAATTATGTTTTACTAGCTATCTGGGCATCCCTTACCCCAAACAACTGAAATATAAAATTAGCCATGACAGAGATTATTTTTTAAAAAGCCTACACTGAGTTATTTCGGGTAGGATTAAAAGAAACAGGACTTTCCCCTGGCTTGTTTTACATCAGGAAGTGGTATCTACTCCATGACTGGGTATCTCAAAATACCTTATCTATGTTGGAGATAGACTGTAGTGAGACCAATGCAATTAATTCAGGAATAAAAGTTGCTCACATTAGTCAAGAAAAGTTATACTTGTTATTGTGGCTTGGACAATATTTTGGGGTCAGACATGAGTATATAACTAGTCTTGTCTTTAGCCATCATCGTCACAAAAAGGTCTCTCTAATGTTGAGATTCTGTCAAAAACATTCAACAGGAGACCCAAAAGCCCAGCTGTGAGGGCCAGGTAAGCTTTGAGCCAACACCAAGGCCTAGATGAAAGCTCCAGCCAGGTGCAACGTGTCAGGAGCTCGCTCTTTCTCACTTGCTTCTATTGAAGACCGTTATTAGAATGTAAAGTATATACTGTAAAAAAAATTAGAAGAAAATTGAGAATTCTTCACAGAAATAATCATCATTGATTTATCATTGTATGTACTTATTATTTGAATTTAAGACAACATTTTTTCAATTTCCTTGCAATGATGTTATTTAAGGCATGTGTGGTGGTTGACAAGGACACCTTTGTTTTAAGGCCTTTTTATAATTAGATTTTAGTTCAGAAATGTATCAGATGTGTATTTCGTGCAAATTTGAAATAATTTATTTCTGGCCTGAGCTCTTATTAATGATAAGTACATCTCTACCTATTTTAATGTGTACTGATCAAGTCAAGTAACAGAGGGCATAGTGAACTCCTTGCTTTTCTGATCTGTGTTCTGAATGATGAGTGTGATACCTTGGCCACTATCATTGCAAGCTCATTCAACAGCATATTTTCCACCTTGACACCTTAATTCATGAACCAGATAATTATTGATCCAGATCCTTTCAATGACTGATTCAAAGTAATGGCTCTTACATTCACATTGATTTTACTTAGGTCAAGATCCAAGCTCTTCTTAGCTGCCAGGTACTGAGGAGCAAAACCTTCATTCATCTCCACCAAATCCATGTCCTTAAGATTTAGTCTTGTTTTTTTCACCCCCATTGATGATAGCAGGGACAAAAACAATAGCCATATTAGAGGGATTATATCTAGACACAAGATAGACCATAATTCTTTCCAATGCTGTGAATTTATGTTTTATAACAGGATCTTCATGAGCTATGAAAGCATCAGATATTCCTGGCACAGTCTTTGCAGTGACAGTCTCTTCTTTCTTCAATATTGGAGGAAGTTTATTTAATTGTTCCAGGCTTGTTTGTGACAAGAATCTCATCTATTTTCATTGCCAATTTTTCTTCTTTGTCATCACCATAGTTGATACCATTTCATTATCAAAGTAACCAGCTTCATTAACATCTTTACACCTCTGTTGTGACTACAGGGCATATTTGTTACATTCTTCTCTGTTTATTTTATATTTTGCAGCAAAATTCTCTGCAGTAATTCCCATGGGGAATTGAACATGCTGAGCTGTTAATGCTACTCACAAAGAATCTTCCAGCTTGAGATCTAATCCAAACTTGTTTCTAATACACATGTTTCTGACACAGAAGGGAGTCTGGCTCATGTTCTTGGCTCCCCAACACAAGAGGATTTCAGCGTTTTTAACACAAATTTTGTGATATCCATTCACAATGCATGGAAACCAGAATCATGAATCCTATTAACAGTAAGAGCTAAGGTCTCTTTTGAGATTCCCACATGCCTTACCAAACTAGCAGGCCTTACCAAGCATGAAGCAACTAAATAATTATTTGACAATTTATTGTAAAAAAACATAACTCAAGAAAAGACAAATGGAAGACATACATACAGCAAGGTATAAGGAGGTAAGAAATAAAACTTCCATTTTTCTTCTGGGCACTCATAGTAACAAAATTTCCTTTGTTCACCAACCCAAAGCTCTGGTTAATTTATTTTTCAGTTATAACAGAAATGCTTGTAGACAAATGTAATTAATCTTCGATAGAATTTTTGTCAGTCGGATTCTGGGGAGCATAGTATCATTCAAGGCAATGAGCAGTCATAGATGGAGGGCCCTAAAAACTTGGCAAATATAAAATCAGTCTTCATTGCCTTCTTATTATTACACTTCTCATTTTCTGTATACTGAGTTTCTAAGAAGAATTCTGAATTAAAAGAGTTAAAGACAAATGTTTAATATATTGAGATGAAAATATAATTTTCAGTACCATTATGATTTTATAGTAAAAAGATCTTAGAGATCCAAGATGGTGGTAAAATAAGTAGTTATTACACTCACCTCATTTTAGGTCCAAAATGGAATTACAACTAAAATACAGAGCAAGCAACCTGAATAACTGACTGAAGACTAAATGAAGAGAGATCACATAACCAAGGATTTAAAGAAGAAGCCACATCAAGACTGGTAGGAAAGGCAGAGATGCAAAACTGGCTGACCCTGGTACCATGAGTGATAGCTGAGTATCTGGAGGAACATCTCAGTTATGGGGGCTTCCACCTAACAAGCATGATGTCTGATCCTCAAGGAAGTCTCCGAACTCAGAACACCAAAGCCAGGAGCAGGCACCCGCATAGCATCTGGCTGTGAAAATCTGCAGGTATCCTGTCAGCTGGGGATTGGCAGGAGTCTGCTAGAGACACAGACACAGCTACCCACCTCCCTTTTATGCTTATTTAATTTGTTAATTGAATTTGTTGGTGTGATGTTGGTTAATACATTTATAGGTTTTAGATACATACTTCTACAATATACCACCTGTGTTTGTATTGTGTGTTTACCACTCCAAGTCGAGTCTCATTCCATGGCCATTTAACCCCCCTTTACCCACTTCTACCTCATCCTGCCTTATATTCCCTCCTAGAAAAAAAATGGAAATAAGAACACAGCAACCCAAAATTTATGGGACACAGCAAAAGCATTTCTAAGAGGGAAATTCAGGCACCCTCTTAAAGGGTCAATGCAAAAAAATCTTATTCACAGCCACTTACCCTGGGCTCTGGCAGAGGGAGGGCAGATTGGACTAGACATGTATGAGGAAAGACAGGTAACTTTGATTGTGGGGAGAGAACTGAAGAAACAGCTGCCATGATACTTGTGCTAAGTTACTCTCTAACACCACAGATGCCATCTTTCTTGGGTGGAGCACTCTCCTCCATACAGCACCAACCTGGGAGAATTCAATAGTCCCACCCTTCAAAGCTGATGCCCTGCTGAGAAGGCAGCTGTCTGAGCTGGCTTCAGACAGCCTGGGCAGACTCAGGGGATGTCATTGACTGAGTTGTGTGTTTCTGAGGAGGGGCCACCCTACCCACCTTCCCCCAAACCTGGGCAACCCCACCCCTTTGTGGGAGATATACTAGCACCATCTACTCCACTCCTTGCAGCCCTACCTTGCTGAGACCAGGCCCCTGATAGAGTATGGGACAGACTGAATTGCATAGGACTAGGACAGGGGCCATTTTTTTCCTTGCATGCATGGCTGGTGCAGAGGTCTCCCTTCAAATGCCTGAATCCTGGTCTGTCTGGGCCTGATACACTCTGCTAGCCTCACCCTGATGGCTCCCTGAGACCATGCCCAACCATAAATGTATGTGAGTACCCAACAATAACAGCTAGATATGGTACACCTACAGCATTTGCTGAGTCACCTCAGGCCCAGCACTGACAGAGTTTGAACTTGTATCAAACTGTTAAACACTATTTGCTCTCACCTGGTGACTCATTGAGGACCTACCTCATGCAACTTGAGTACCACCAGAGGAGCTTTCAGTGACTAGGTCTAAAAGGCAACCGACAAGTTGAGGCAGGCAGAGGGGGGTCTCAGGGTGCATTGCGGCTTTTGCTGAACTATCTCTGGAACTGGTGCTGGTAAAAGCCAGCCTTGGTATACAGGTTGGTCTTTTTGATGCATATCCAAGCTCAGCAAAGGCAGTCACAAATTGTGGATCATTTTGTAGCTAATAATAGGTGGCCCAGGGCCAGTCACAAGCAGCATCTGACATTGGTCTGCACCAAAGTCTCTTAAAAAGCCCCAGAACCAACACACCCACAGACAACATCAGAGTAGGATCCAATTAGCTTCACAAGCAGCATAACCAAAAGAAGATCTTGACAGGCGCCAGACCCTGCTTCGGTGAATTCTGCATCATGTGGTCAGCACTTGCACATAGTTTGTACACTATAGTTGAGACTGATCTCACAGCCAGCCAGCTTTAGAGTCTACCCCGTGCTTGAACAAGTCAACAGCAATCAAGATTCAATTACAGCAGGACAGGCACATAATTTACACAAAAAGACATTCCTCGAGCAGCCACCTCAGGGGGTCGAGGAGATTATACCACTGGGTCCCACAGGACACCTATACATAAGGCCACCCTACCAAGACTAAAAGTCATAGCAGGTCTACCTAATGCATAGAAACAAACACAAACAGACAGCCAAAATGCGGAGACAAAGAAACATGACCTAAATAAAAGAACAGGAGAAATCTCTAGAAAAAGATTTAAGGGAAATGGAACCTCATAATTTACCAGATAAAGAATTCAAAAAAAATAATACTGATGATAAAGGTGCTCAAGGAACTTAATGAAAATAACAACAGCATGAAAAAGGGCATGAAAACAATAGAAAAAGAACAAATCAGTAATAAAAAATATAATATCTGAAATGAAGAATTCATTAGAAAGAATAAATAGTAAGTTGGAAATAGCAGAGGATCAAATCAATGATGTGAAAGACAAGGTAGCAGAAAACACCCAATCAGAGCATCAAAAAGAAAAAAATATTAAAGGATAATTTATGGGACC
The DNA here is from genome assembly GCA_039655065.1 of Glossophaga mutica. Classification (NCBI taxonomy): domain Eukaryota; kingdom Metazoa; phylum Chordata; class Mammalia; order Chiroptera; family Phyllostomidae; genus Glossophaga; species Glossophaga mutica. The sequence continues at coordinate 34,277,341 of CM077306.1, read as the reverse complement.
TTTTGGACAACATGAAGTATAACAACAGCCAAATCACAGAGAGCAAGAGATCGAGAACCTATTTGAAGAAACAAGGACAGAAAACTTCCCTAACCTGGTTAAAATAATTAAATAAATACATACATACATACTTACATACATACGTACATAAATAAATAAATAAATAAATAAAAAGTCACACAGGTCCAAGAAGTGCAGAGAGTCCCCAAACAAAATGAACCCAAAAGCTCACAACAAAACACATCATAATTAACATGGCAGTGGTTAAAGGCAAAGACAGAAACGTAAAAGTAGAAAGTAAAAGACAATTACTTACCTACAAGGGATCTCCAATAAGAGCTTATTCTCAGTAGAAACATTTCAGGCCAGAAGGGATTGGCATAAAATATTCAAAGTAATGAAAAGCAAGGACTTACAACCAAGACTACTTTACCCAGAAACACTATCATTTAAAATTGAAGAAGAAATAAAGAACTTTCCAGATAAAATAAGCTAAAGCAGTTTGTTACCACCAAAACAGTATGACAAGAAAAGTTACAGTATCTTCTTTAAGAAGAAGAACAACAGCACTGGCTGATGTGGCACAGTGGATTGAGCACTGGCCTGTGAGTCAAAGGGTCTCTGGTCCAATTCCCAGTCTAGGGTACATGTCTGGGTTGCAGGCCAGGTCCCCAGTAGGGGGAATGCAAGAGGCAACCACACATTGATGTTTCTCTCCTTTTTTCTCCCTCCCTTCCTCTCTCTCTAAAAATAAGTAAATGCAATCTTTAAAAAAGAAGAAGCAGTAAAACAACCACAACACAAAAAAAAAATAGAAATATGGATATAGAGAATAAAATGAAATAAATATATATCTATCGATAATCATTTAACATGTAAACAGCTTAAATACTCTAATCAAAAGATATAGAGGAGCCGAATCAATAAGAAACCAAGACCTACATATACAAAGTCTGTCCAAAAAAATTTCAACCATTGTCAACATAACAAAAACTGTGCGTGACATTGATGTAACCTGGTACCCAAGGAGAGTGGACTGGAATGCGCATGTGTGAACAATGACAATTTCACTGTACTATTGATTTGGGGCTGTAGACTCCCATTGAGTGAGCATGAGTATTGTGTGACCGTCACATTCAAAATGAGCAAGTAGAACAATGAATCTGCACCAAATTTTGCATTAAGATTGAACATTCCTCTGCAAAAACTATTTGGATGATTCAGAAGGCCTCAGTTATAGGTAACTGATGATTGGCAGCTTCATCATGACAACACACCTGATCATGCAGCACATCTTGTACAGAGATTTTTGGTGAAACATCAAATCACCCAGGTGATTCAGCCCAGATTTGGGGCCCTGAGACATCTGGATTTTCCCAAAACTAAAATCACCTTTGAAAAGGAAGAGATTTAAGATCATCAGTGAGATTCAGGAAACTAAAACAAGGCAGCTGATGGAGATTGGGAGAACTGTGTTAGGTCCCAAGGTGTCTACTTGGAAGGGGACTGATGTATTATTGTCCTATGTGTGATATTTCTTTTATCTTGTATCTTCATCAATAAATGTCTTTATTTTTCATATCACATTACTGGATACTATTGGACAGACCTTGCATGCTGTCTACAGGAGACCCACCTGAGAATGAAAGATACAAACTAAAAGTAAAAAAAAAAAAAAAAAAAAAAAAGGAAAAAGATATTTCAGGCAAATGGAAATGAAAAAAAAAAGCTGGGGTAGCAATACTTATATATGAGAAAATAGACTTAAACACTATAAAAGATAAAGAAGTATATTCAGAATGATAAAGGGAACAACTCAACAAGAGGATATAACACTTGTAAACATTTATATACCCAACATAGGAGCACCTAAATATGTAAAACAAATCTTGACATACATAAAGGGAGAGGTCAACAGTAATACAGTCATAGTAAGGAATTTTAACACCCCTTTGACAACAATGGACAGATCTTCCAGGCAGAAAATCAACAAGGAAATTGTGGCCTTAAATGAAACACTAGATCAGATATATTTAACTGATATTTTCAGAGCATTCCATCTGAAAGCAGCAGGATAGACATTTTTTTCAAGTGCACAAGAAACACTTTCTAATATAGACCACATGTCAGGACATGAAACAAGTTTCAATAATTTAAGAAAATTAAAATTATATCAAGCATCTTCTCTGACCACAATGCTATGAAACTAGAATTTAATCACAAACCCTGAAAAACACACAAAGACATGGAGATTAATAACATGTTACTAAACAATGAATGGGTTAACAATGAGATCAAAAAAGATGCCTAAAGATACCTTAAAACAAATGAAAAGAGCACAACACCCCAAAATTTGTGAAACGCTATGAAAGCAGTCCAAAGAGGGAAAATCATGACATTACAGGCCCACATCAAGAAGTGAGAGAAATCTCAAATAAACAATCTAACTTTACAATGGAAGGAACTAGAAAAACAACAAAGTCCAAAGTGAGTAGAAGAAAGAAAATAAAAATATCAGAGCAGAAATAAGTGAAATGAAGCCTATACAACAACACAAAAGATCAATGAAGCCAAGAACTCTTTCTTTGATATGATATCAAGATTGACAAACCTTGAAAAAAAGAAAAAGAGAGTGAGAGGACCCAAGCAAATACAATCGGAAATGAAAGAAAAGAAGTAAAAACCAACAGCAAAGAATTACAAGGCATAATAAGAAAATACTACAAAAAACTATATGCCAACAAATTGAATGATCTGCATGAAATGGATAAATTCATGGAAATGTACAATCTTTTCAAACTGAAGCAGGAAAAAATCAGAACATGTTAATAGATAGATTACAACTAATGAACCTGAAGTAGTAATCAAAACATCCCCCAAAATAAATGTTCTGGACCACATGGCTTCACAGGCGAATCTTACCAAACATTCAAAAGACTAAAACCTACTATTCCAAAACATCCAGAGGAGGGAGGACTCCCAGGCTAATTTTACAAGGCCAACATTATTCTAATTCCAAAACTGGATAAAGACACTACAAAAAAAAAAATTATAAGCCAATATCCCTGATAAACCTAGATGCTAAATTCTTCAAAAAAATATTAGCAATGCATTAAAGAGATCATACATCATGATAAAGTGAAATTTATTTCAGGGATACAAGGTTAGTACAATATTTGCAAATCAATAAATGATGCATGACATAAACAAAATGGAAGATAAAAAGCACATGATCATATCAGGAGATGCTGCAAAAGCAGATGATAAAATGCAGCACTCATTTATGATAAAACCTCTCAGCAAAGTGCAAATAGAGGGAACAAAGGCCATACATGTAATGGAGGCCATATATGACAAATCCACAACCAACATAATACTCAATGGACAAAAACTAAGAGCCTTTCCCTTAAGACCAAGAACAAGACAGGTATGTCTTCTTTCACCACTCATATTCAACATAGTCGGAAGAGCTTAACACTGTAAAAACAAAGCATCCAATTAAAACAGACAACAATGGGGAAAAGAATCTGAATAGACACTGTTCCAAAAAAGATACACAGATGGCCAACACACAAAAGAAAAGATGCTCGATGTCACTAACAATCAGAGGAGTACAACTTAAAGCACAATGAGATATCAATTCACACCTGTCAAAATAGTTCTCATCAATAAATCAACAACAGTAAGTGCTGGTGAGGATGTGAAGAAACAGGAGCCCTCCCTAGTGCACTGTTTGTGGGAATGCAGACTGGTGCCTCCACTGTGGAAAACAGTATGCATTACCTAAAAAATGAAAAATGGAACTGCTTTATGACCCAGCAATTTCCCTTTTGGAAATATATCCAAAGAATCCTGAAGGATTAATTCAAAAATATACCTGCAGCCCTGGCTGGTGTAGCTCAGTGGATTGAGCGTGGGCCTGGGAACCAAAGGATCTCGGTTTGATTCCCAGTCAGGGCACATACCTGGGTTGCAGGCCAGTTCCCAGCATGGGACACACAGGAGGCAACCATACAGTGATAGTTCTCTCCCTCTACCTCTCTCCTACCCTTCCCCTGTAAAGATAAATAAATAAATTTTTTAAAAAAGTATACCTGCAAGTGTGTGTTCACTGCAGCATTATTTCCAATAGCCAAGATTGGAAGCAGCCCAGGTGCCCATAGATGAGTGGATAAGCAAGCGCTGGTACATTTACACAATGGAATACCACTGGGCTGTAAAAAAGAAGGAACCCTTACCTTCTGTGACAGCAGGGATGGACTTGGAGAGAGTATTATACTAAGTGAACGAAGACAATCAGATAAAGGAAAGTACCATACCATTTCACTTATATGTGGAATCTAATGAATGAAATAAACTAATAAAATTGAAACAGACTTATAGATATGGAGCACAGACTAGGAATTGTCAGAGAAGAGGGGGATTAGGGGGCTGTGAGGAAAAGGTAAAGGGATTAAAAAACTCAGATACAGACAACAGTATGGTGATTAACAGAAGAAATGGGGGTGGGGGAGAAGAGGGTAAAGGGGGGACAAAAGGTGACAGCAGAAGATGACTTGGGATGGGGAACACAATTCAATGTACAGACAATGTATCGTAAATGCGAAAACCTGAAATTTATAAAACTTTATTAATCAATGTCACTCCAATAAATCCAATAAATTTTGAAAGAAATCTGTTTTATGCTAAATTCATATTTCTCTAATAGAAACCATCTTATCTTACTTGATTGGGATAGATTTTTTTGGTTTGTTAATTGAAAAGTACATTAAAACAGGAACCAAAAAATGTGCAACTACCTTCAAATTTTATTTCATGTTAAAATAAGTGCAGGCATCCTATGATACAGTAGGATAAAGCCTGTTTTGGAGACTTAGTTGGTTGATTTGTGTTATACATTTGTGTAGAAAATGAATCCTAAGGCCTCATCCGCAGTATGTAGCATGGTTTCATCACGACTTAAGAAATACAGAAGGTAAGGAGCAGAAGAGAATTGCTTACTAGCCATGCAAGTTCAGTCAGTGCATTTTCAAAAGGAAATAGAAACCTTCAGTTAATTCCATAAATTGTTTATGTAAAGTCTTATTAAGATAGCTTCTGCATCTTAAGTAAAGCCATTAATTAATTAATCCACTTGATTAATCTTTTATATATTATCCAAAAGAGTTTATAATTATTTGTGTTTTTTCACATTTTTATTGTTGTTCTGTTATGTCATAAATCCTGATGTATATTCATTAGGTAAGAGGTTGGTTTTTGTTCTTTCACCCACATTCTCTCCATACTTAAGACACTACTCTAAAGTTGTTTTGCAAATTAAGAATAGAAAGCAGAATTCTCAACAGCAGGTCCATTAGGTGGCCAAAATGTGTCTATAACCAATGTTTAAAAAATATACATACACATGTAGAAATGAAGCTTATACACAATAATGCTTATCTATTTTATATATGTATAGAGATTTTCCCCACAAACACCGATGATACATTGACATTGATTGTACTTGTTAGCTATGCTGTCACGTAAAACAGATATGACTGGTCTCTAATGGCACCTGGCAGAAGTGAACCAAGATTATAGCACACAGATTGGTTAGGGCCCCAAGCCAATCTGTACAGGTTTCAATTCTGGTAATAAGTGACAGGCAGTAACCGTTCTCCTTGGTTACAAGTGCTGACAGAAACTAGAGACCTGTTTTCAAGCTAGATCAAAAGCAGCTAAGTATAAACGTAAAAATCCTCTTCAGAGTAAAATTTTAATCTCCTTTTAAGAAAAAAAGGAAGGTATAACTTAGCTTTTTTGTTCACACTTTCAATTATTTTGCAGCCAGGTAGATTAAGTGTAAACAACCCAGTGAAGGAAAACCACAGCAGAGATGTCTTCTTTTGGTGTTCCCAGTAAGAACTCGAGCTGCCGTCCAGAATTCAGCATGGGGCTTTAAACTGCTGCGCTGGTGCTCACTACCCCAGTCTCCTCTTCAGCTACTTGTTAGAGCTGCGTGAATCTTTTATCTTGTGAAACTTGCCAACCTCAGGAATATTTTATAAGTTACTAGCTTTGCAAGTTTTGCAGAATACATTCAAACATCACTTTTACAGGCAGCAAGACTACAAATGTTCTCCCAAAGATTAAAAAAAAAGTGGACAAAAGGAAACCGTAGTGGAAACAAAAACTATTGCTTCCCTTCAAACCCTTTCGTTTTCTGTAACTTGAAGTGAAATCATGCCAGGAGTAAAGGTCAGCGGACCATCCTCCTGAGGTTATCATTCTCAATCAAATCTCTTTCCAGAAGTGCAAAACCACTGTAAGTAATAAGCCTCTTCCACTATTTTTCAAACTTTTAATTGCCTTTCTTGGTTAAAATATTCCTTAATAATTTATTATTTTTATTTCCTTTTTTCAAATAATTAGCCCAATTTAATTTGTTAACAAATTCTCATCTCTCAACATGTAATATTTATTTACTAGATGACAAAAAAGGCCATGGATTTTTTAAATAAACTTCCAAAAATCATGTTTAAAACACACTATTATTTTTCAAAATGTTCACAGTAGTACACTGTTGTTTTTAACCACAAATAACTCCTATGGAAACTCAGAAGGCATTATGGACAGCTGGATGTTTGCTATAATGAATAGAACAAACCTGATTTTAGGCATAGAATTAAACTGTTCTGAAAATTTGACCTGTATAGCTAGCTCAATAGGAAACATTAAAACTGATTTTGGTAAGAGAGATTTGGTAGCAGACCTATACAATTGGCCTGGTTTATGAAAGAAAAGACAACAAAAAGTTAGAGAATATCTAAAACAATTAAGGGCCTCAGCATCACAGATATTTTTATTTACTACCTGATACTCATTCTCTCTTTAGATATTATTTAAGGTCAATGTACGAAGTCTCCATGGGAATCTGCTCTATATTCTTCTGGAGCAGGTGTCTGCATGACCCAAGTCAAACAACATACTAAGTGGTGCAAGTCCCAAGCCTGCTTATGGAGAACACATCTCACAAATGTATGGTATTTACATGAAACATTTTTTTTTCTCAGAACTGACAATGTAGGAACTGCAGCCACCTTTCTACCAGAAAGAAAATCTGAGGGCAGTTTTTCTACTCTACTGGAAAAAAAGTAAAAATAAGGTCAGAGGGAAAACCAAGACCTAGAATATTGTTCAAGCCACTGCATTAAGCCTGGTCAGCACTCACTCGTATCCATGGAAGTTTCAGCCAATCAACTGAGGGCTATGAGAGGCCACTATAATGAACTACACTGGTAAACCAAGCAACCAGCAGAAGCAATGGCATCCAACACGTCACACTCCCCACACACCAGAAAAAGTGAGCTCTTCTAACTAGTCTCTTGAGAGGGGTGTGTTGGCTGTTTTGTCTAGAAGATGGAAATAGAGAAATGAGTTTTTGCTGCTCCTCTTTCAGATGTAAGGACCACTTCAAGTGAGAACACTACTCACTGCAATATGTTTTGGATGCTACTGGATAAGTTGATGGCTTAAACTGAATGAAACCATGGCTTCCATTGGAAATAAAAATTTAAGGTTCACCCAATTTATTTAACTTATTTAAAAGTAACCATTCATAAAAGTAATTAATTTAAAAATTAATGAATCTGGGAAAAGTCTAAGCCAGCCAGGTGGTCAGGATAATAAACATAAACTATGACTGTCCTGGGAATCCCAAGACACACAAATGACTTGCCGTGAGGAATTATAAAACTGAAGGAGAGTTGAAGGTAATATTTGTGAGCTTTGACTAGTATGTAACAAAGCATGACTTTATTAATCCAACTCAGTAAACTTTCTTCTGCAGACTATCATGAACAACAGGTAATCAGAATAAAATTTCTTACAATAAAATAACATCCATGCATTGATGAAGAAAGACACGTGCGCAGATGGTTATGCACAAAGGTTACAATGTTCAAGCGGGTTGTACAGTGAGCACTCAGGAAACAGACTGCTTAGCTTTTTTGCTCCGCTGGAGGAGGGGGCGGAGAAAAAGTAACCAGGAAAGTTTCAAAAAGGAGCAAAATGAGAGCTGCATAAAATGAAATGATAGATATTTGTAAGTAATTAAGAAAAAGAAGAATTTAGCGTTAAGGGGATAGAAGGCAGGGAAGCATGAGGTCTATTAGGAAATGGTAAGTTTGATGCTCTGCAAATCATTCACTACACCAGAAAGTACCAACTCACACTTTTTCTTAGGTGACACTGAGGAGAGTTTTCTGGAGACTTCAGTTAAGCTAAAATAATTACATGGCTCATGTTTATAAACCACTTCAGAATTCATAGCAGAATTTTATGTTCACCACTTTATAATTAGGTTACTGGCCTAAAATGTCATAAAAATGGCTTAATAACTTTAGGTTAATTTCTTTATAAAGTATTAAATCTTTCTAAGCCTTATTTGAACCAAAATTAAATGATTTAGAATGACGCTGAGAGGAATTTTACTGAATAAATGTATCACATCTTTTAGTTTTTCAGCAAATGTATCAGTACTTTAGGATTTCTGTGATCTCAATAAATTTACAAAGGTTAGTTTTTCTAAGTAAATTTAATGAAAGATTCCTTATTTTCAGTATAAAAGCTTTGATTTAAATTTAGGGAGATAGCCCTGGCTGGTGTGACTCAGTGGATTGAGTACAGGCTTGCGAACCAAAGGACTGCACTTTGATTCCCAGTCTAGGGCACATGCCTGGGTTCATTTCTCCCTCCCTTCACCTCTCTAAAAATAAATAAATAAAATCTTTTAAAAAAAGTAAAGAAATTCTGGGAGACAAAGCTGTTCTAGTTTATTAAAGCTGAGGAAAAAATAAAATAATAGGAAAGAAATTTCCTACAAAATTAAAGAACATTTTATGCCCCTATAAAACAGTACAGCCATTTCCGCTTTTATTGTTTGTATTTAAAATACGGACAAAACGTTACCATGAAAATTTTATACATAGAAGCAAAAGATAAACAGCTTTCATTGATTCCCACCTGTATTCCCAGAGAGCCAAGAGAGTTATTTTGTTTAATTAAACCAAATTAAATTATAAAATAAATTTAGAAATACTTTCAAAATAATCACTATGTGCATTTTTTCTCCAATCTCTCTGCTTGCCAAATTTATCCCATTAGTTAGGCAAGCATTTACATTACATAATTAAAAACTTCCTTCTTTACTTAATAGAAGTTGTTCAGTCCAGATATGGTTATTTTTACCCAAGTACAATATGTTGTTTTTTTTATAATGACCTATTATTTTAATTTCTTGTTTAGTTTATGATGTGCACTTTGGTTTTATATATGGTATTAATTGCTGATATTTTAAATATCGGGACCATTAAGTGCATAAAAATTACATCATTTTCCCCAATAGCTCAAATGATTTTAGTAGAAAGAAAAAAATTATCACTATTTTGGACCTATGTAGATATGTAGCATAATGTGGAAATCTGATAACAGATTACTGTTGTGGATCTGTTAATTTACTGGACTGTCATAATGAAGTACCATAAAATGTGTACAGAAAGCTATTACCACACATTTCAAGAGGCTAGAAATACCAAGTCAAGGTGTCAGCAGGGTTAGTTCCTACTGAGAGTTGTGAGGGAAAATCTGTTTCATGTTGCTGTCTTACTTTCTGCCTTACAGAAATGACCTTACAGGTATTCTTTGGTGTTCTTTGGCCTGTACCTGCATCACATCAACCTCTGTTTCCATCTTTTTTTAAAACCTGCTAGTTTATTTTATTTTTTTATTGTGCATTATTATTTGTGCTATTACAGCTGTCTCCCACTTTCTCCCCCTTTTCCCACCAACTTCCCTCTTTCCCCGTACTGTTGTTTATGTCCATGGTTTGGGCATATATATTCCTTGGCTAATCCCTTCAACTTTTTCCACCCAGCACACCCGCTTCTCCCAACAGCTGTCAGTCTGTTCCATGTATCTATGCTTCTGTTTCTATTCTGTTAATTAGTTTATTTTATTTTGTTCCTTCTAATCCACATATAAGTAGATTATAGATTATATGGTATTTGTTTTTCACTGAATGGCTTATTTCACTTAGCGTAATACTCTCCAGGTCAATCCAAGCTGTTGGAAAGTTAGAATTCCGTGTTTTTGTTGTTATTGTTATTTGTTTGTTTGTTTTTTACTGTGCTGTGGTATTTCATTACATAAATGCACCATAGCTTTTTCATCCCATCATCTACTGACAGGCACTTAAGTTGTTTCATATCTGGCTATTATAAATAAAGTTGGAATGAACATAGCTGCATATATTCTTTCAAATTAGTGTTTTAAGTTTCTTTGGACAAATTCCCAGAAGTGGAATTGCCAGGTTAAAAGGTATTTCCAACCCTGGCTGCTGTGGTTCAGTGGATTGACTGCTGGACTGAGAATCTAAGGGTTGCCAGTTTGATTCCCAGTCAGGGCATATTCCTGGGTTGCAGGCCAGCTCCCCAGTGAGGGCACATGACAGGCAACCACACATTGATGTTTCTCTCCCTCTCTTTCTGGCTCCCTTCCCCTCTGTCTAAAAATAAACACGATCTTTAAAAACAAAAGATAGTTCCAATTTTATTTATTTAGGTAACACTATACTGTTTTCCACAGTGGCTGCACCAGTCTGTATTCCCACCAACAGTGCAAAAGCGTTCTTCTTTCTCCACATCCTCACCAGCACCTTTTGTTTTTTTGTTTTGTTTTGTTTTTGTTTTTGTTTTATTTTTTGATGATAGCTGTTCTGACAGGTGTGAGATGATATCTCATTGTGGTTTTAATTTGTATTTCTCTGATGATTAATGATGTTGAGCATTTTTTCATGTATATCTGGACCATCTGTATGTCTTCCTTGGAGAAGCACCTATTCAGGTCTTTTGCCCATTTTTTAATTGGATTGTTTGTCTTCTTGGTGTTGAGTTGCATAAGTTCTTTGTATGTATTGGACATTAAACCCTTATCAAATGTATCACTGGAAAAAATATGTTCTTCCACACAGTAAGCTCCCTTCTCACTTCGCTGATGGTTTCTTTAGCTGCGCAGAAGATTTATTTTGAGTGTAGTCCCATTTGTTTATTTTTGCTTTTGTTTCCCTTGCCTTAGGAGATATCTGAGATTTAATGCTTATGTTTTCTTGTAGGATTTTGATGGCATCACAATTTACATATAAGTCTTTAATCACTTTTGAGTTTATTCTTGTGTATGGTATCGGTTGGTGGTCTAGTTTCATTTTTTGGAATGTACCAGTACAGTTTTTTCAACACCATTTACTGAAGAAGTTGTTTTTTTCTCCATTGTATTCTCTTGCCTCATTTTTTCAAATATTAATTGATGATAAAGGCATGGGTTTATTTCTGGCCTTTCTGTTTTGTTCCTGACATATGTGCCTGCTCTTACACCAGTTCTATGCTATTTTGATTAGTATGGCATTGTAGTATAGTTTGACATCAGATATTTTGGTACCTGTAGTTTTGTTCTTTTTTTCTCAAGTTTGCTGAGGTTATTCAGAGTCTTTTTTGTTTGCTTGTTTCATATACATTTTGGAATATTTTTCTAGATCTATGAAATATGCCATTGGTATTTTAATAGGAATTGCCTTGAATCTATAGATTGCTTTGGGTAGTATGGACATTGTAGTGATGTCAATTCTTTCATCCATGAACACACTATATGTTTCCATTTATGTGTAGCTTCCTCAGTTTCTCTCTTCAGTGTTCTACAGTCTTTAGTAAAGACCATTTACCTCTATAATTAAATTTATTCCTAGGTACCTTATTTTTTGTTGCAATGGTACATAGACTTGTTTTTTGTTTCTTTGTTTCTCTTCCTGACAGTTTATTATCAGTGTATAAAAATGTCATCAATTTCTGAGTATTCATTTTGTATCCTGCTACTTTACCAAATTCATTCATCGGTTCTACTAGATTTTCGATGGAGTCTTTAGGATTGTCTATGTACACTATCATGTCATCTGCAAACAATGGGAGTTTTGCCTCTTCCTTTTTAATTTGGATGCCTTTTATTTCTTCTTGTCTAATCACTGTGGCTAGGACTTTCAGTACTATATTGAATAAGAGTGGTGAAAGCAGACATCCCTGTCCTATTCATGATCTTAAGGGAAATGTTTTTATTTGTTGCCCATTGAGTATGTTGTTAGCTGTAGGTTTTTCATATGTACATGACCTTTATTACGTTAAGATATGATCCCTCCATTTCCACTTTACAGAGAGTTTTTATCATAAATGGGTGCTGGGTTTTTACCAAATGCTTTTTCTTTTTTTTTTTTTTTAATTTTTTTTTCTTTCAGATTTTTTTTTTATTTTATTATTTATCTTCAGAGGGGAAGGGAAGGAGAGAGGGAGAGAAACATCAATGTGCGGTTGCCTCCCGTATGTCCCCTGCGGGGAACTGGCCTGGCAACCCAGGCATGTGCCCTGACTGGGAATAGAACCGCGACCCTTCGGTTCGCAGGCCCGCGCTCAATCCACTGAGCTACACCAGCCAGGGCCAAATGCTTTTTCTGCATCTATTGATATGTCCAGGTGACTTTTATCTTTCATTTTCTTTATGTGATATATCACATTTTTTGATTTGCAAATATTATACCAACATTGATCCCTGGGACAAATCTCACTTGATCATGGTGTATGATCTTTTTAATGTATTGCTGTTTCAGGTTTACTAGTATTTTATTGAGGGTTTTAACATCATATATTCATCACAGATAGTGGTCTATAATTTTCTTTCTTTGCTGTGTCTGCTTTCATCTGCACATGGAGTTTTGTATGCAGTATGTTTGTGTGTGTATGTCTGTCTATCTCTATGTCCAAATTTCTTCATTTTTTAAAGACATAATCATGTTGAATTACAGCTCAGACTAATGAACACACCTTAACTTGATCATCCACAAAGACCCTATTTCTTAAATAAGGCCACGTTCACAAATGTACCTGGGCATCCAGGTACTACAGTTCAAGACTTCATATCTTTTTACTACTCAACCCATGACAGTGATTGAGTTTTGAAATGCTTTTCTTTAAACACACTGAGAAATCAAACTATGCATCACAACACCTGGGCTTAAATTCATCCCCCATTGATCATGAAGGGATCATCATTTCTTCATGTTCTGAGCTTTCACAAATATACTTGGGCATCCAGGTGATGCTTTATCTTATCTGAATCAAGAATGAACACAAGTTGTCAGAAAAGATTGAAATGAAAACTTATAAAAAGGGCTTTTGAGAAAAGCAGGGATATTTGAAAAAAGAATAGAAATAAAAAAGAAGTAAAATGTGAAGAAGAAAAAGTGTTTGAAATGGAAGAGTAGCAAGACTAATTCACTTTATAATTTGGACATACAAAAAAGGAAAAGTTCCTGAAGTCTTATTTTCTCACTGTGCCTTCCGAGGGATGCTAGAAGCAATGACAATCAACGATCACAGACCTATAGGGCTCTTCCAAAAAATGATAAAAAACATTTCAGGGACTACTCATGGGAAGATGGGGTATAGCGGTAAGATTTATTGATGCTGGAAAAACCGCAAAGGACTGTTTTCAGGTACCTGGAGTCTGTGTCTCATCCATGGCCAGGTGGTTCAGCCATGTTCCACTGTGGAAGAAGTTCAGCCTTGTCTTCACCAGAAAGGGCAAGGGTCCAAAAGTTTTCTGCCATCAATTCAGTCAATGTCAAAACTTTGTCTAGCTCAGTTTCTTTCCCCATTCTGCCAGCTTTGTCTGTTTCCAGCTACACACCAGCCAGTGTGGTGTTGCCATACCTAGGCCTATGTTTTGGCCCATTCTCAGAGCCCATGCTTGGGCCGATGCTGCTGCTATGGAGAAAGAACAGGCAGATGCATGGGCTAGCAATTTAACAATTTAACATATGCTACCAAGAGAGGCCTTTGTTAAACTTTGATCATATTACCTCAGGCTTAGGAAAGACCAGGCATTCTCTCAAACTAAGCAATCTTTTTCCCAATCCTTCATGGGCATGTGATGGGCCGTCCCCCTAACCAATCCTGTCCTTTTTCCAGATTAGATACCTCCTGTTTATGGTTTCCATCTTGGCTTCTGTTGCATATGCTCCGAAGTTCTGCTGTATCATCTGGTTTCTACTGCACATGTGCTTATCTTCATCACCATAGTCTGGACAAATGAACCAGCTATTCTCCAGGGCAATCCTTCATCCCTATTTGAGGAGAAAGAGGAGTCTTAATCCCCTGGATGGGGCCATGTAGCTATCCCCTGGAGTATGTGAAGCTGTCGCTTTCAACCTAATGAAGCTTAGACAGCTTTTCTCCTTTATTTTGATTAATATTTAGCTATTTATGCTAACAATAATAATAAATAATAGAACTTTTCATTTCAATATATATTTTTGCCATTCATTTAAGTATAAATAGGTCACATGGTTTATTTTCATATTGTGTCGAATGTGTATCGAAATGCAGAATCTACATATTTTAATGCATATTGGCGGCTATAGTAAAACAGTCAATTTATATATCTCAGTCCAAATTTACTGATGTTTTATTCAAATTTAATCATGCTTAAAATACTCAGAACAACCATGAGATTTAGAAGATCTTAAACGAAATTCACACTTTACACTAATTTACTATCAATTGATGGTACTCTAATTCTAGTTGAATATTGGGAATCTACATAAATTTAATCTTGAAATTGTTATTTTGAAGATTCACATTTTAAAATGGTCAAAAGATGATATCTATTTAAATGAGTAAATGGATAGTTATTGAACAAGTACAAACTTGTCTAGATAATTATTTTCATCAAGATTCAACAGAATGACTCAAGTATAGTAGATGCCAGTCAGAATATTTGGAACACGTGTTATCAAATAAGGCTCAAAAATAATTTTCATAACCCACCAGGAGTTAAATACCAAGGATATAACTGTGAATGATCATGTAAACCTTCATCAGAGTAACTTCTTTCAGGATTTCACTCCCTTGAATCATTGGGAACACAATTACTGTTTCTTGTCCTATGTCTGTTTGTAGACTTTTTTCAATTAATATGTTTCAAAAATATGAATTTCTAATTGTGCCATAATTACATATCACCTAAAATCACCATGTAAGAGTAAAAAATTTCAACTGATTTTTAACAAGAATTTGACATAGTTATCTCTCAAAAACAAGCATTAGTGAATATTACCAATTTATATATGACATGAAGTTTTAATACACAAATATTCCAAAACAAAAATTTAGAAATGTTTTGAATATGCAGATAAAAAATTAATATATACATGAATGAACAAATGGGTATCATAAATGCCTAGATTGCAAGATTCAAAGAGAAGCATTAGTCAGTGCCAATCTCAAGGGTTCTGAAGGCCAACTCTCTGAATTTAATTACTAGATAAGTCTTGTACTAGACATGTGTACTAGGGAGTTCACTGGACTTTTAAAAACATGTATACAATAAAGAGGCTTAATTTTAGTACACCCATTTATATGGAGTAGTGAAAATTAAATCAATTAATCTAGCTAAATGCACTTAATCTTAGTATTGTATTAGTTTGCTAGGGCTGACAAAACAAAATACCACAGACTGGGAGGCTTAAACAATAAAAAATTATTTTCTCACAGTTCTGGAGGTTGGAAGTTCAAGACCCAGGTGTCAGCAAATTTGGTTTCTCCCGAGGGCTTTCTGCTTGGCTGGAAGAAGGCCATCTTCTCACTGCATTTTCTCACAGCCTGTCCTCTGCACTGTGCATCACGGCATCTCTTCCTCCTCTAATAAGGGCACCAATCATGTTGGTTTGGGACCTCACCTTTATGTCCCCATTTAATCAGAATTACTTCTCGAAAGGCCCTATCTCAGAATACAATCATGTTGAGATTTAGGGATCCAATATCTAAATTTTGGAAGAACACAATTCACTCCTTAACAAGTATTAAATATTATTAATAATTGATATATGATTATTTGGACTTGATTAATCAAAATATAATGACCAAACTGGCAAAACTGAATTTATATTCAAGTGAATAACAATTCAATGTATCATATGGCTTCAAAAGTCTGAAAATAAGTACATTGTGAGTCTGCTGAGAACCTAATCCCAACATGAGGATGGCTATTTCAAATTGAAATCAGAGCCTGGATGGCGGCTCCCCCCGTGTCATCCACACTAATGCCAGGTTCCACATACCCATTGTCTCAATTGTGAGTAATCAAATCAAACAGATTCTGCCTCAGCCACTTCTGTCTTGCTTCAGAATATAACAGTATACTTAAAGTTACCTGCAAAAGCAAAAGAAATGATTGAGCACCTTTTGCTCAGTCTACACTGTGCAGTCAAAGGGAACAGTGGATAGTGCTACAGTATCTAATTTCAGTGGATATCCTAAGGGAAATAAATTAAATGCATTAAAATATTGTTAAAATGGAGACTTTTTCAAATTAATGACAACTTTAACAGATCATTTAGAAAGATGCTACATTATAGCAATATTATGCTATTGCTGTAAATTTAAATTTTAATATTTTATAAAATAGTGAGAAAATATCAAGAATTACTTCTCTTTCAACTAATAGCAATGGTTAATAAAAAGTAATTAAACATAATTCAGTATTTCTATAGGTGTGTGTATATATATTTTATATATATACATATATAGTGTTATGGCAGTAAAGTTAATTGCAGGATTCTTTATTTTTCTCAATTGACTAATAAAGTCAGAGATTAATTTAAGTTCCTTGGGTATCAGGTTTAGCATACTTTAACCTACTCAACTTTATCCTTAAGTAATTCACAAGCTGCCTTTTCATGCCTAACATTTTGAAAGAGCACATTTACTTTTTTGTTCTATATAATTTTTATTGTGTTTCCCATTTAGTCTTATCAGTTTTCAACACTTGGCTCATTTCCATTACTATCTTTTTTCTATTCCAATTATTTTCAATGAAACATACATGCCTTTTTTTGTCTGCTTAGTTTGACCCTTGACATAGTTGAATATCATCTCTGAAAATGAATGGTGACACTGGAAAAACATAAAGCATCCGATATTTTGTGGGATGAGTATTTCAGAGAACAGTCACTGTTCCATTGTGGAAAACAGAAGACAGAGAGGAGAGGGCAAATGCCAGTTACAAGTATTATGCAAAAGGCAACCCTTGCAGATTCTGTGTTAATCTTTGGAACCTATGTTTTTCTCTTTAGTTCAGTTTTTCATAGCATTTTCATGCTAAGATTTTTTTGTCTGGACAAAGGTTTCCCTGATGTTTCCCTATTATTCTTTCAATATTCACCTCAGGTTTCAAGAGAAGTTACATATTAATGCCCTACTATTTATCAACATACTTAGTTAAAATAAAAATTTTATTTGCTATACATGTGAGTGTGTGTGGTGGGAATATTTCTGATATTATGCACATTCCACCACAGATTAAATCTCATCAAAATGCCACAGACACTTTATTGATTAATATGCTGGAACGATTACTCTCAGAGTAAGCTCTATTGACAGAAGGACTGCTAGAAAAACTCCCAGTAGAAATTTGTTTGAAACACATTTCACTGACACAACATGTGTATCTTCTTTGGAATATTTTATGGAAAAAGAAAGTGTCTGTAATTGACATCTGTATTTTTAGATAATGTTTCTAGCACTTTATTTGCATTATATATATTCAGAAATGTTTTGAGAGTATTTTCTTGCATAAACATAAATTGAGTATGGTAATCTGCTCTGGGTTATTCAGCTAGTTTCTAATACTAACTATTGAGTTTCAAAATATTTTTGTAATTAAAAATGCTCCAATTTTGAGTGACATTTAAATGGTAGACCTTTGGAAAATCCATACAAACAGATAGTACTTCTCACTTATCGTTGATACTTTCCTTCATGTTGATGTTGCTGAATTAGTGCAACATCTTTCCAACTTCTTTCCTCTCCTTTTCTTAATTGTGTTTTAGGAAGTTGTGCTGTGGGATTGTGCAGTTTGTAAATCTGGCAACAGGAGGACAGGCATGCCCACCCAGCCTAGCTCTGTCCTTATGCCTCTTAGATTCTGTCTACTCACTGAAAGCACCTATTTGTTCCCTTCCCTCACAAGAGGTTTGTACTTTAGTAGAGGAACAAGGATATGGAGGTGTTATTCTCTAAAACTTTATTGTCAGAAGGTCAAGCATGATTATCAAACTATAATCAATAATTTTCCAAATACTTTAAAATTATTTTTGGATGAAAACATTCCTTATATCACCACCATTTGTTGGCAGTAACAGCAATTTTTATTTCAGAACCAAGCTCTCACAAATCAAGATAAAAAATTAGGATTACAATTGTAAACTTTTCATTTAATGCTAATAATTGATTCACACTCCACAGAGACTACAATGAATCAACAAAAGTGCCCAAAGAAAGACATTTTATGGCAAGCAAATGTGGATATCAGCAATTTACATTTTAACAGAGAAAAGATTACCGGGGAAATGCATGCATTGTCTTTTCATGAGAATGGACTTCACTTTGCAGAGTCCTATCTATTTTACTTGACTTAGTTTTTCTCTTGTGTACCTTCCCTGTACTCCTAATTCTGCCTCCAAAAGCAATTTACAAAATTCTTCATTGAGATAACAGTAATGTACAATACCTTATACTTTTTGAAAGCTTATACATAGAGTTACCCACTCATAACTAATGCACATTCTGTAGGAAAAAATCCATTAAGAAAAGTTGGAACCAGTACTTGCATTGAAATTCACAGCATGATACAAAGCACAGCTAAAAAAATTTGTTATGACCATTATAGGATTGGGCTTGATGGGAAACTAAGGTACTGCCCTACCAGTGGCAACTATGGAAAATGATTCACTTTGTATTTTTGCCCAGAAAAAAATACTCTACTATGATATTAAGATACATTTTGTTTTGTGTTCTAAGAACTTAGAGAATTTTATCTTGAGGCTAGCATAAAATCATAGACTGCAAGGGAAGGTGAGTACATCTAACAAAATGAACATGGAAACATAAAAGCACAAAGGGCTTTCTGAACTCCAATGGAAAACATAAATTCATAAGGTAAATAATATAGATGATAGCAACAATGCACCAAATTACATTGATCACAGAACTCTAGAAAAATTGTCTCATTCTATGTAAATTTGTATAATGAGAGAGCCACTGAAGACAATTTAATTTAGAAAATTAGGATTTCAAACATTATGTTGTTATATGTTACTGATCTTCATAAATTAGGGTTCCTTTCCTCAAAGTGTCTTAGATGTTTACATAGATTCATAATTTACAAATGAGTCCAGACATAGCTACTATTTAAATGAATTAATAGTCATTCTAGAACTACTACTCAATGTGTGTGTGTGCATGTGTGCATGTGTGTGTGTGTGTGTGTGTGTGTGTGTACAATGTGCCATTCAGTGTGTGTTACTAAAACTGCTTTTGGATGGAGGGTAGATGGGTAATATGTATTCTTGGTTTTCATGGTGTAACTACTCATACCAGGGCTGCTTTGCAGCAACTAATGCAATGTCACTAAATGGGAGTTGAAAAAAGATGCATACTTTCAGCTTTTGCATGCCAGTGTGAGCTGGCTCCAGCACACAAATATATGGGTTGCGAGGATGTTCTGCAACACTGTGAGGTGTCAGTTATCATCATTTTTAAAAGGTATGGCAAGTGTGGTTTCACATTTTAGTGAATTCACCAAGTGCCTGCAGCTAGAATGGGAAAGCAAAGATTCAAACCTCTGGTCTGTTTCTTTCCCTGCAAAACCCAAGATCTGTACACATGCATGTTCAAACACACACACACACACACACACACACACACTCCTTAAGGGGGGATTTTATATAGACAGAGGAAGACTCTAACTTTAAGAATATTTATGCGGTTATATATTTATACTAATTGTTGGGCTTTCTATTCATTTAATCATATGAACTCAGTGAAAGCAAGCAAGAAGTAAATATTGAAACTTCATTAACTCTCACTAATGCTTACATCAGATTTTGAATTGTCACTGTATATGGTTCAAGAGTTTCTAAATGACTCAAGATGTATGATGCAATGGTATGTGGCTAGAAATCAGTTGCTTCTGTGTTCATCAAGAAGTATTGTAGTGCTGTGTAGCACCTTGGCATACTGAACAACCTCTATCAATTTCTTTCTCTTGTTCTCTCTCAAATTCAATTTATGTGGACAATTACTAAGCCTCTCTTTTCAGTACAGAGATATGACTATTCTCTATGAGAATAAATGAGCAAGTATGATTTACTTACATACTCCCTTTGAATCTATAAAGGTCTAAATTTATATACAATATTCTACAGACAATCAATTGGTGAATAATTAACAAGTCACAGAAAGTCATTTAATATTTGCATACAAAAATAATGCAACTTTGAAGAGTGCTCCTTCCATGTAACAATTCACTGTGCTAACCATATTCTTCAAAATACAGCTTACTAAAATAAAGTATTTTAGTGTCTGAAATCAGTAGAGCAGTGGGCAGAAAGGCCAGACTGATGAAATCAAAGTTCCCTTTTGTTTTCATAATCTATTTGATAATTCTTTAAAAAAATTATAGCTCTTATTTTATCACAAAGAAAGTTTTGCACATTTCACAATGCTACCTCTTATTTTAGCTTCAAAATTCTGGGGGAAGAAAAGCAGTCAAATAATACATTTCACATCTTCTCTATCCATATAAGCAAGTTATTTAATGCAGTTGCTTTGGTAACTTCGATTCATTTCAAAGATTCAGAACTTAGACTATTCCTGATGAATTCCATATTTGGAAACATTTTGCCCAGTTCAGAAAAATGAATACCCTCATAAAAGTTGGCTTTTAGATTTGAGAGACATCACTTTCCAAAACTCTGAGTTTATGTTTCCTCATTAAAGAAAACTTTTGCTGGGGAATGTAGCCTATCTACCCTAAGCTTACTTAAGAAGGTGTTTCTCAATGATGCCAATGGCATTGTTCTCTTCAATGAGCCCTTTCGTATTTCTTCCCCATTAAAAAAGGGTTATAATAAATAGGCAATTTCTTACCAGTGTACAAGGTGCCCAACTATTCTGAATATAAGTTAAATATTTTCTTAGTATAATTTGACTATGTGTATAGATCTTCAAAAACGAAAAAGCTACTACGCTATCTGGAAATTACCTTAGGGAACTCTGCCATATAAATATGTGAAGGAGGTGAATGGTAACTCTGACTCCTGAGAACAGAGCTTAAACATGTTTGGGGTCTCTTTCTTCTTGACTGGCAATGAATCATAATCAAGCTAGATAATATTTTAAAGCAAATGTAGCACCAAATTCTAATTATTCATGCTTTTGTTCATGACTGCTCCAATACTAGATGAGCAAAACATGGTTGATTCTTTTACCATATTTTGAACCAGGCTTGTTCTTCACAGTTGAATCTAGGCCCAGACTAATTTTCTGAGCTCAACTTTTACATCTCCCCGCCATGTTCATTGCACTCTTGCCTTATTTGCTTGTTTCTGCCTGCTGAATACACCGGCCTGGGCTCTGCGTCAGTGTCTGATATTTCTTATACATGGATTAATATGTATGCTACAGTTAAACAAATAAGTAAATACATTACAAATGAGAACCAGGCTTTTAATGACTGGAACAAAGTTACAAAGAAGGAAAGGTAAAAGCCTAGAAGGAAGCTTGGATGTTGAATTGGAATTGTAAAACTCATGATTTAAGAAAACTCAGCTGATAAAAACTCACCCCACCAAAAAGTTAGTGCAAAACAAAAGCAATATGCAATATGAAAAATATGGATTGGATGTCTTATTAAATAATTTTCAAATATGATCAAACTGATTTTGATTATTTTATCAATGAAAATTCCACACTTCATAGTGAAGAACTAAATTATTTCCCTGAGTTTAGGGACAACACAATACCTGCTTTCCCTACTACTATTCAGTATCGTGTTAGATAAATGACACATCTATGTTTCATGGTGGCTTCAATTTTCTCAGTGAGGTAGAAAGCCAGTTTATTGTTGGAAACAGTGGAAATTGAGGATAGTTTAGTGAGGATTTGAAGAGGAAGGAAAAGAGTGCAAAAAGTGTCAGCTCTGCATGTGAATAAAAGAATAGTCAATTGAATCACAATATTATGTGTGGTTGATCAAGGCTTGTTGTTGCTCTGGTCACGGTATGATGCTGCCCATCTGTATGGCTGAGGGTTTTCTCCAGACGCTTGGTGATGAGAAATGGTTTATACTTCCTATAACACATTTTCTAAATATGTTAGCCATACTATTTTAGATACTATTATTTTAAATGGGTATTAAATGTTATACTAAACTGCTTTAGGATATCTTGTCAAAATTAATAACATATTTTACAACTGAATGTCTTTTTAAAAGGTTGACATTCAAATTTAGTAAAACACATGAAATTAAGTGTAAAGTCTAATGTCAACCAAAAGGAATCCATTAAATAGAATTGATTTTCTGTGAATTAAATGGATAGTTTTGTCCACATCTTTCTATTTGAATCATGTATCTTCTATATATTTAAACCAAAAATTGTCATCAAGGAAATTACATCTTATTTATGGAAATGGTAGGTTAGTGTGAGAGTAATTAATATATAGCATTTTACACATAAGAAATGAGTCATCATTTTGGTGACTCCAAAGGTAGTCTTAGGAATCCCATTGCCTGAGTTCAAATAGAGATGCTTTCATTATTATAACAACACTGTCAGCATATTGCTTTGAAAAAGATTAATGTTATACAGAAGAAATGCTCTGGAAGATCTTTTTAATTCAGGCCTGTTTCCAAGAAGTATCAGTAATGTTATATATGGTTTAATAATTGTAAATAAATTTATATTAAATTAAATTTTTGCCTGTGAAAGCATGGTTTACGGAAAAGTTAGGCAATTACAGCATGAACCACCTTCAATAAAATGTACAGATTGGAATTCTACGACTCAGAATATCAAGTAAGACTAACACAAGTGGAAGACAATATAAACTAATTCAGGAAATGTGTTCCAGGGTGTGTGGTGTGACCTTGATCATAAAATAGATGAACAAAGAGTGGGATTGTGCTTAAGTGGACTCATTAAAATGGCTCAATAAAATGTGCATGCTTTTTAAATAAGCGCTGTTTAGAAAAATCAGTTGTAGTTTGTTAATTATTTGAACTTTTTCTAAATAAATAATCTAGGTTGGTATATTCTCCCCCCACCCTTTTACCTTCTTTTGAGAAAAAAACATTTTGTGGCAACAAAATTGAAACTGAAACTTAGTGTGGCTAAACACAGAGTCTTGGAGTAAAAATCATTGCTCTTTATGTTGAATTTAATAGAGCTTTGTATTTATTGTATTTTAATATTTCTAATACATTTTATTGCAACATAATCCAGAGATTCAATGAGACCACTTTGGAAGAGATTTGTATGATAAAGCAAGTAAGACAAGTGGCAAAGATCTCTCAAAAGTTGGACACTCAAGCTGTCGAATGTTCTGTACCTTGCCAAATTAAAAAAAAAAAAAGAAAGAAAGAAATGCTTGTAAATAAGATAAAATGAGGTAAAGTGCAGATTTTAAAAAATAGAAAAAGAAGTGGAAATATGGAAGCCAAGATAGATGGAAGTAAAATAAGACTAAGTTCCTGGAGCCTTGATAAGCAGATAAAAATAGTTTTAAGCTACTTATTTCATGTATCCTTAGTGTCTGGGAAAGATTTTCTCCCAGTGCTCCTAATAGAAATACACAGAGGTGCACTATATTAAGTAGATAAGTACAAACAATTTCATCAGGATTTATCTTCTAAAAATTTAGTAATCATTCTACAAAAGTAGTACAAAGATAAGAAACAAAACTTTGTCATTATTAAAATTTCACAAGTATTAACCAAAAATGTAAACAATGTGTTTTACCAGCTGCTAACCCTTACTCAGTTATCTGCACACAGACCCCTGAATCCCATGGTGTTTTTAACTTTTCTTTTTCTTCTGCTTTATTTACTTTCTTCCTTTCCAAAATCCCATCCTGAGACAAGGGGCTATCTGCTCACATAACCTCCAAGAAAGTGTAGCATAATGTCAGTTCTGATTATACCTTTTGCTGGAGTCTGAGGAACATCCCTAATAGAATTTTCATGTATACAGCTCTGCAAATCCTTATACAGACAAGTAAACAGCAGATTAAAATTAAAAAGTGAGTAATTTTAAGCAAAAAGCACAGGGACTTATACAAACATATTGAACAAAAGAAAAGAGAGAAAGAATTTTGTGGACACTGACAACAGTGTGGTGATTGCTGGGCAGGGAGGAGAAGGTGGAGGAAGGCACGGGGGTAAATGGTGATGGAAGAAGTCTTGACTTGGGCTGGTGAGCGCACAAGACAGTGTACAGATGATGTGTTGCAGAACTGTACACCTAAAACCTGTACAGTTTTGTTAACCAGTGTCACCCCAATAAATTCAATAAAAAGGAGGGAAAAGCACACAACCCACATTTTTGTCATGAAACAAGTAGAATATTCCAAAGACGGTATCGCATAACTTGATACCTGATTGGATGAGAATATAACAGACAAAAAATGGGCATGAGGAAATTTGGTGTTGGTATAGCATAGAGTGATGGTGTGAAGAAGTGAGGTTTGATGTGCAGTTCATGTCATATCATAAACACTTTTAAATTGTGTTGTGGTAACAAGCATGATGAGATTGGTAGTATTAAAAGGTGGTGGCTTTGGCTGCAGTTTGGATTATGGTGTTCTAGCTAGGTCTTCTTGTTTGTAAGGAATAGAAAGTCCGTTAGACTAATTTCAGCAAGAGGAGGAAGTTATCTTCATAACTGTAAAGATAAACATCTGGCAGTAAAGTGTCAAAATCTCCTGGCACCATGAACAAGAACAGTAATAAAGGAAAGTCCTATGAAGACTGGAGGAGATAGGTGACTCTTCTGTGAGTTAAGGCAGATAAGTGTCAAGGAGAAAACTTAATGATCTCTAATACAAAAAAAAAAAAAAGAAATGACAGTAATCTACAGTTATGGCCAAGTGGAAGATTGTTAGTCAGATTACAGAAATATTTGTTGGTCAGTTAAATAATCCTGTCAACTAACTAGCCAATCTAATTAAATAAAATGACATAGCTAATATATAATAAGCACTTACTCTATATAGCACAGTATCTTATTAGGTTAACTCTTTAATCCTAGTCAGCTATGCATTAAATTTTACATTGTCTTCCCATTTTACAAATAATGAATCAGAAACTTATAGAGGAAAGTGACAACTTGAGGTCACAATACTCATCATGATAAACCAAGAGTGGACTCTAGCCTGTACTTTAACCGCTGCGTTAATTACTTATACTTGTGTTCATGTTCTCTGAACCCCAACATGAACCTGAATGGCTGTACAACATGAACCTAAATGGCTGAACCTAAATTCCTAAGGCAGGAAATCATGCAAAGTAGATGGCAGGGCTAAGACACTTGTAGGACGAGGGCACACAAGAACATGACTCTGCAGCACAGAGAACAAACTAAGTCCCCAAAATGTTCATGGAAGACAAAAAGTTATTCCAGCATTTCCCCACTGAGACAAAACTTTGTGTCATGTGCTTCTCTATTGTATGTATACAGGAAACTTTTTACTATTTCCTGTGACAGTATTTGAGTTATAATTTAGTTTATAATTCTTCTGATATGTTTGTAAATAATTCATAAAAATATATTTATTTCTATAGAGTTGCATAAAATATGTATTTTAATCATCAGCAGACTTAAGAAACTACTCCAGAAAAGAATTTGTAATACAAATCTCTCATACAGCTGGCAGTTATAAAGCCTTATCTCCCTAATGCAGAGCCATCATAGGTAAATGAAGAAAATGAGGTTTCTTTTTTATATTTTATAGATACATTAGCCACAAGAGGGAACTCATGGAGACCTGTTAATTTAAGTGAAACATATTAACAGTTGTAAAAAATGTTAGTCTGCAGAGTTCAAACAAAGTTCATTCTCTCTTATGTGTGAGTCCTGTGATGCTTGAAAAGAAGTTTTGAGGAAACCAATTACTTTTAATAACTTGTAAAGGTTTTTTTGTGTGCTCTATTATAAAATTTGATTATATGATTAATTATCCTCTTTTCTCTTTTCGGCAAGACTTCAGGGTCCTTTAACACACATGGTTTTGAACTGCCCGAGCTGCTCTCTCTGTGTTGTAACTCGGAAGCCTTGGAAGACACTTCATCCCCCTGCACAAGATCCTCTCTATATCTTTTCACTAATGTTAAAGAAATAACAACAGTGATATATTAATACCCATGCCACTTTTCAACAAAGGCTTCAACGTCTGTGAATAATGTAAACCTGAAAGTAAATAGTATTGTCCTGAAATGTATTATAATATTGGTGTTCTGAATTTCACACCGTGTTTGGCCTTGAGAAAAAATTAAAAGGGATCCTAACCTCTCCATATTTGGTGACAATATTTACCAAGATTGAATTTGAAAGTTTAATGTGGATTGACATTTCTTTCCTTTGGGGAAAGCATCATTTCAAATGTTAATCCAGGAGAAGAGGTGGATAGTACAAGCCATCAGCACCCACAAATATTCTATATATTAATCAGAGAATCTATTGGGTAAAATTAGTTTGCTGGTTTTCTTGCTTATTTGCTAACATTTCCGATTCTGTAGCTCCTGGTAAATCTCTAAATATATTATTATCGATTAAGTTAACATTTGCAAAAGTTACATGCTAGTTTTGTAGCTTAACTTATTTCTAATAGGGGTTTCTCCTTCCTTCATTTGGATGTAACTGCATTTGTGTTTAAAAAATCTTTATATGTGTATAATATATTTGGTCATATAACTTAATAATAGAAAGAAAATGGCATTTGATATCATAATTATGACAAGATTCCAGGAAGTGCATGGACTGAATCAAAAATATGCAGGTGAACAAACTTTATGACTTATTTAATTTAAGAAAATATTAAAGTCATGAATTTCAATGTATGTTTCTGAAATTGAATGCTGTTAGATCTCATAAAATGACACAACGATTAATTTAAGATGTTGCTATAGTTAAAAGGGGGGGTGTATTTGAAGCATAGTTATCTAGGTGAGCCCAATGTAATCACAAAAGTCCTTAAAATTGTATGTGGGAGGCGGAAGAAGAGAATCAGAGGGAGACAAGGTTATGCAACACTGGTCAGAGAAATGCGACGTTGTTCGCTTTGGAGCTGGAGGAAGGGGCCAGCATCTAACAGATGCAGGCACGCTGTGAAGTCTGGACAAGGTGAGAGAATGGCTTCCCTCCACCGCCCTCGTCCCCAAGTCTTTAAAAGGGAATGCAGTCCTGACACTTTGAATTTAGTCCAATGAGAACCACATCAGACTTCTCACCTACAGATCTGTGAGGTAGGAAATATGTGCTGTTTTAAGCCACTAAATTTATGATAATCTGTTATAAAGTTATGGAAAACTATTATAGATGTTGGTACCTTGAGGTGGGGTGTTACTGTGATAAGTACCTAAAAATGTGGAACTGACTGAGCAGTAGGCGGAAGCTGGAAAAACTTGGAAGATCTTGATAGGAAATATCTAGATTACCTTCAACAGGCTGTGCACTGTAGATAATAACAACTCACCTAGGGAAGACTCAAAAAAAGTGAAGGGTAAGGTAGTGAAAATATATTACTGTAGAAAAAGCTAACCCATTCTGAATAGACTATATAGGAATGAACATTGAAAAGACTGGTCATGCTCTGACTGGTGTGGCTCTGTGGATTGAGCACAGGTCGGTGAATCAAAGGCTTGCAGGTTCTATTCCCAGCAAGAGCACACACCCTGGTTGAGAGCCAAGTCAGGCTCCCAGTAGGGGTGCACAAGAGGCAACTACACATTGATGTTTCTCTCCCTCTTTTTCCTTCCCTACCCCTCACTCTAAAAATAAATAAATAAAAATATTAAAAAAAACAACACTGCTTGTAAGACCTCAGAAGGGAATCGGAAAGTGATGTTGCTTGAAGAAAGTATCGTTGTTAGACATTTATCTAAAATACATTTATTTCAAGCAAAGTGTTAATACTATAACCTAGTTTCCTCCTTCTGCTCTTCTTATAAAGAGAGAGGAAACAGATGGATTAATGGAAGCAAAATATGATGATTTGGGGGAATTTCAGCCTTCCCAGATAGCATAGGACGTTAAAATTAAGATGTTCACTCCCAGGAGGGAATGCTGAGGGTGCGGTGGTGCAACCTGTTGAGGGATTAGGAGTCGAGGTGCGCACCTAGGACAAGCTGCACTGAAAGTTGCAAACAAGGCATTCTTTCTTCACTGTGACTGTGAAAACAGGAGGCAAAGGAGGCCATAGGTCATTAATGCTTCATTTTCCCCCATGGAACAAGACAGACAAAGCTCATCACCTCACTGTCAAAGAACTGGTAACGGAAGGCCTTGGTCTATTTATGGAGCCAGGGCTAGGAAGAGAGAAAGGGGAGAGTTAGGAGTGAAATCGTACTGAGTGGAAAGTGCCTCGGTCCAAGCCTCCAATACAGAGGTCTTAGCACAGGTGCCTAGGAATTTTCTCATCCAAGGCAAGCAAGTATGATAAAACTACTCAGCTATAAACAAAGGACTATGTCTCATGAAAAGTGAAGGACCACTGGGACTGAAGCCGTGGGCCCAGCGGGCGGAGCTGCACCACTTGAACCTGAGTGAAATTTTCCAATCCTGATTTCGGCAATGTTTGAAATTAATGATCCCCTTTTCTTCCATTTACTCCCTTTTTGAATAAAAATACCTACCGCTATTCCTGTTCCTTTCTCACCATTGTATTTTAGGAAGAGATAACTTGTTTTCTTACTTCCTGGGTCCATCGGTTGAAAGAATTTTGCTCCAGGATGCCTGGTACCCAAATCTAATTTAGATTATTGAGATGATTTAGACAATGAAATTTGAGACTTTTTAGCTAATGAGATTAAGATGAGATATTGGACTTTGCGTTGATTCTGTAATGAGTTGAGAGTTTAGGAGATTTGGGGTACAGGTGAATTTTCGTGTGGGATGGATGTGAATTTTGGATCCTAGAGGACACATTGTGATAGGTGCAATAATGCCCCTACCTCTTAAAAAATGTTCATGTATTAATTCCTGGAACCTGTGAACATGTTAAATTATGTAGTAAAGAAGAATTAAGTTGAAGATGGACCTAAGTTTCCTAACCAGCTAACTTTAGACACATTTTCCTGGATTATCTAGGGAGGTTCAGTGTAATCAATCATAGGACACTTAAAACTCTAAGAAGTCAGCAGAAGAGATTCTGAAGGAGACATGACTTTAGAGGAACAATAAGAATGCTACAAAGTTGCTGGCTTTGAAGACAGAGGAAGGGGCTGTAAACCAACTAATTCTGGCAATCTCCAGAAGCTGGAAAAAGCAAGGAAATTAATTCTTCCCTAGAGATCCCAGGAAAGAGTGGAGCTCTGCCAATACGTTAATTTTAGCCCCATAAGATCTGTGTGCAACTTCAACCTACAGATAATAAATTTCTGTTATTTTAAATTAGCCATTCAGTGTGTAGTTATTTGTCACTGCAGCCATAGAATAGAACACTAATACACCTAGGATTCTGAAAGGCTTGATTTTTTATCCTTAATGAAGTAGTTTTTGTAATTTAGTAAAAAAATGCAAAAACTTAAACTTACCCCAACTTAATGTATAATATTTTTATACATTAATTTACCCATTTTGAAAATTCCTGAAAGCTCTCTAGCTGTATCTTATGGCTATCTTTTGAATAAGAGTCTAAAATAAGTGGAAATCCACATTTTTACTTTTAGAATGCCAAATAATGTTAGAGATTCTATGTAGATATCATTTTGCTCTAATTCTGTGCCTGTAAAACCACAGAAGACAAATGTAAAGTAGACATTATGAATCTCAAGGTTGAATAAGCCTGTTAAAGTCCAGGGTCTCTCACTAGACCTTTAATGGTTTGTCCCTTTCCTGGACTGTCTTTCCATTTGCTTCCAGCCTCTCTTTTGTATCACCCTTTACATTCTGCAGCTTGTAATTTCATCCCTGGATTCCTCACATCAATGCAACTTTTTTATTGTTGTCATCCGTAATTGCCACAAGGTTGAAGGTGTGATTAACTGTTGGTCATAGATGCCACAAAACTTAATTGAAGAGTACGCAAAGACTTTATTTTTAATTGCAGAATAGATGAATTCTAAAACATTTTTGTTCTCTGGGCCTCCCACTCATGCAACACCGAGAGCTGGCATTTACTGCTTTTGTCCATCTGTCACAACAAAATCTTCCTGGTTTTAAAATGTAATAAGACAACTGTACTTGGACATAAGTGCCAGCAAAACAGACCATAATTTTTAACTCTGCAGAGATAGCATTTCTATACTATCCTTGGGGCCTTATGAAGTCTGTGGCAGATTTGATTTTCAATGGAAAAAATATATAAAAGATGTATTTTAAACTCAGTATCCTGCTGGATTGCATTTTTGTTAATGTAAAAAAAAATTACCCTTTGCCATATTCAGCAATGGTAAGAGAATGTATCACTAATGTCTTTGTTGTAGATCGACGCCCCTTATAAAAGGGCTCAGGTCAAATCAGCCGGTGTGTGTGACAGTGCAGAGCACTCTACCAGCATGCGCTGTTACTGTGACTGGAATCGTTGCGCCTCAGTTAATAACGTCCTGAAAAAAGTCCCCATGAATCGTCACTCTGAACAATCATTTTTAAATTATTTGGCATGTGAAGTAAGGACACATTATTTAACATGGAAAGCCGAACATGAGTACTTGGCACTTCTGCCTTTCAAAAGGATTGTCACTACTATGTAGTAAGATGTTCAACAGTTGTATTTATTGGTGAATAAATTAGAAGAAATTTTTTCTGATTTCATAAAACATTAGAAAAAAGCTGAATGAACATATGTGCTAATCATAAAACACTTCTTTATTAATAAAATTTTTTAAAATAGCTTAAACAAGTCTCATTGAACATAAATAAAATATTGAGTTAATGTATTTATATGCTAAATATATTTTATATAGTTTTAAAAGTTTTTCATACCACTTTTACCTTTTAGGTATGCTAACATATATTAAAAATAAAAAATAGACAATTTTGCATTGAGTATGATTTTCAGTAACAATCAATCTTAATATTAGTATCCTAAACCAAAATAAAAAGGACTAAATGGGAAACTTCAAAAACTATTTTTATAATCTAAAATAATTATCTTTATTCAATATTTAACTATTTTTAAAAATAAAGCTTAGCTTCTAATAATTTTGTTAACATGTATGTTAAATTTCCTTTATCTTGGCCTGTTTAAAGAACCAGAAAAGATAGAGAGGTGGACATTTCACTTAACTTTCAACATCATCTATTCATCTTTGTATTGGCAGTACATTTCTGTGGTTCATAATTAAATGAGTACACAAAGATACACAAAAAATTATTTTATCACTCTTAGAGAATTCACTCAGTTCTTCTTCCCAAAGATTACCTGCAATATCAGTTCCCCATGTATCTTTCCAAAGATAATTTTGTGCTGACATATATATATAATCAGTTCATAAGGACTTGCTACATTCTTACTATATTCTTTTTAGTAGTTGCAAGACACTTAGTTACATATAAGTGCTATAATTTATTTCATTTGTAATTTATTTAAACAGTATTGTACAACAGTTTTGTGATGTTTTCAATATATTATGGCACATGATTTTCACATGTCACTGTAAACTAATTATTATTCTCATTTTATACATAAGTATTTCAAAACTCAGAGAATTAAATAATACCTGGTTAGGGGGCTAGGACTTTTTCATGCCCAATCTTATACAGATAGGGCAGATATTCAAACTCATTTCTGTCTGATTTTATCCCATACCACTACCCGTGTAACATAATATTGTCTGCTGTCTTTTTGAATTTTCATTAATATTTCAATAGTCATTTTAAATGTGTACAACTTTACAATAAAAATAATGTTTTAACAATAAAACTCTTTTTTAAGAATACAATAAAACTAAACAAGTTGAGCTATGGTAAAATTCAAAGTAAGTAATTTTTCTTCTGCTCTATGTTAAGCTGTATATAGTCATGAAGGATCAGATACAGAAAAACTAACAATCTCAAACATGATGTCAGGTATGTATGAACTTTTTTGGTTGAATAAATTTAAAAACAAGAAACATCCCACATATCCCTTCTACCTCATGAAAAATTATTTGATGTTGAATTTCTTATATTACCTCATATTATCTAAAGCTTTTTTCTCTCTTTTTATAAACAATAAAATGTACATTAAATTCTTTTTTAATGATATTTATTTCCCTTAAATTTTTGATGTAATCAGAGAATCTGATTTACACTTAATTTTCACTAAGCTAGAAATGACAGGCCTCCAAATGGTCTAGAATAAAGATACATTGATTGAGAAAATTGTTAAGTTAATATGTAGTTGAAAATAAAATACTTCACCCCTGAAACATGAGAACTACTGTAAACAGGGATTTTAAAGCACCAATTATTTCTTATGATTATAATCAAATGAGAGTCTTGTCTTCAGTTTTCTGTTGATCTCACAGCTTTCTCTCATCTCCAAATGGAAACAAAAATCAAATGTGTACTCTTAGAAATGGCACCTATGTTGTGTGACTCTGCCACCCTGGCCACAGTGGTATAATTCAGGTATGTGATTCAGCTAATCAGCTTTTCTCTAACAGGAATTTAAAACCTCACATGAGGAGAGAGAAGGCTCCGTGCATCCTCAGAAAGACGAGGGCATGCGAAAGGAATCTGCGTGTCTCCCGAAAGTCCACTACCTGCATAGAGGTTTTTTTTTTTTTTTTAATTCTTAAAGCTTTATTTTTTATCTTTATTCAGACAAAGTGTAGATTTATTTATTTGTTCATTTATTCAACAAATAATTGATATGAATTTTGCACTTCAATATGCTCTATCCTATTCAAGGCATTGGAGAGCCTTCAGAAAAAAAGATTATTCTCACTTATCCACTAGTGAAAGATTGAGAGTGCCAACAAAACAGAAATTTATTATAATTTAACGCAGTGACAAGTTCTTTGAAGAAGTAGTTAAAATAATAATGCGAAATGGAACATAAAGAAGGCTCGTTCTGACAGGGTGATCAGAAAGAGCATTTCCTCAGAACTAAGAAGGGAGCGCAGAAGCCTAGGGTGGCCTGGAGGAGGAGGGCTCTGACCTGTAATGAGGGAGTGATGTGTTCAGAGACCCCTGGAGGCACACCTCGGTCGTCTGTGGTCAACGAGCAACGGTGCCTGAAAGAGTGACAGTAAAGCTGTGCAAATCATT
Source organism: Glossophaga mutica (assembly GCA_039655065.1). Lineage (NCBI taxonomy): Eukaryota > Metazoa > Chordata > Mammalia > Chiroptera > Phyllostomidae > Glossophaga > Glossophaga mutica. Next base: position 34,243,956 of record CM077306.1, on the reverse strand, counting down.
TTTGGTGACTGACTTCCTTGGTTTAAACATGGAAACTCTAATTATTGAGTTTCTAGCATGTTTATGTGAGATAATATATTGAAATCACAGGGTGCGTTATTCCACATATAACATTTTCTTTTCTTTCCTTTGTTATGTTCTCATGGAAACTTTTTAAATTTGAGGGAAATGCCCATACTGTCACTATTATGAATTTAAGGACCCTTGGATGAGGTTGTCCAAAACAACAGAAAGACAAAAAGCAATTTAAAATCACATTTAAGTTACTTGAAAAAGTTCTTGCTCTTCCCCATACATAATTAATATGGACATTCTAACAAAAGGATACATGAATGATTGAAAGTAACAGATATTGAATACCTCAAATATTTTTAGTATTAGAAGGGACAGAAACAAATATTCACTTTTTTAAAAGCCATTAGGAAGATATAAAATATCAAAGCAAAAGTTTGGTGTAGCAAATTCCAATAAATTGTAGTATCGAGTTCAAACATTTAGACAGGTTTATCTTATAAAGGGGAATTATTTATAAATGTTACTGTTTTACCATGTGGTGACAAAATGTGATGCTTATTAGTATGATGGCATGCTAAAGAAAAACAGTTTTTCTGATACTTAGGCTTCATTTCTACATTGGAAAGATGTTATGAATAAATCTGGCTTATTCATTTGCAAATGGATTTATCTTTCATTTTCTTCCTCATCCGATACAGCACAAAACAATAGAAGAACGTGTGTTTACCTCCTTCTACTTTCCTGCCTTGTAGAACTTGATTGGAAAATGAATTATTTTATGCCTGGTTAGAGATCACTGCAGTGCCTTCTCTCCATGGCTTTGCTGTAATTGTGGAATATTAAAGTAATCAGAAGTAGAACATATTCATCTACATGGAGATGAAGTGAGACTATTTTTAGTGATGATTTCTGAGTTTCTCTGAACACAACTAGATACTGTATCACAGCCCAGAACTCCTTTTTTCCCAAAAGATGGTGTGTTCTCTAAGTTCCAGCTTGATGTCTGGCAAGCACACCCCAGATGCATCCCCTGGTCACTGCAAATCCTGTCAAGAATAAATGGTTTTGCACTTCTGTCAGTCTTCTTGTATATTACAGGAAACCTAGTGGGAATCCTTAACCAAATGCAAAAAAATATTCAAACCTGAAAGTAGTAAGACAACATATAGTATTTCTCCAAACACATTTCCCAATAATATTCAGTTCTTTATTCTTTGGATCATAATTTTAACAAAAACAGAAAGCAGTGCTACATTTCATGTCTAGGTGTGTTATCTGTGTGTGTGGGGAGGGGTGGAGGGAGAACTGTTAGTTGGAAAATGGTAATGAGCGCTAATTTAACCCAGTTCTTCAGTTGTTGAAATCAGAATGATTTTCTCAGTTTTGCTCCACTGCCTCAATTAAATGTTGCTTCCCTTTACTGTAAAAAATCATTCAGAATCTTTGTAAGTGCTTTGAAATTATATGTATGTATATAATATAGAAATTATATATAGATTATAATATACATGCAATTTTAGAGGCAAGAACCAACTACAATTGATGCATAAATTTGTAAAGAAGATATTTTTCTTCAAAAGATAAATAACATCATATACATTCAGAACTGGTGTCAGATCTTACAATTTTATGAGAAACTGTCTTATGATAATAGAATAAGTATGTGAATTTTCCTGGAGATTGTTTACTTTTTATACTTACTAAGTGCTGAATGAATTTTCTTTTAAATTTTAAAATAAATGCAGCGATTGATAGAATTAGAATTGCCTGAGAAGCAGAAAAAATTTATGTTCGCAATTTCCCAAAATTTGTTCAAGGCTTTTTTGGGGAAAAGGAATTTTGATTAAAATAAACAGGGAGAGAGCAAAGAAGAGAGAGAGGAAGAAAAAGAAGAAACACAAAAAACACATCACGTAATTCTTCATGTGGAATGGGCCGAGACACAACCACGCCTTTGCACCCCTCACTGGAGACTTTTCAATATGGGATCTAGATAGATCATAACGTAGTGGGTGAAAAATTCACTGGTTATCTCTTGCCAGGCCTTCATGCCTCAGCTTAGACCAGTTTGCAGATACTCTTTAATTATCAACCTCAGTATTTATATTTGATCTCCACAACCAGGACTAATAATATAGAGATGTTATAAAAAGTTGGCCTATTATTTGATATATGTAATTCATTGGTGACAATGCAGTAGTACTTGCAAAATGTCACAAAACAACACTTCACAGGTAGTGAAATTAAATGAAATACTTTACATAAATTATGTTGCAAAATGTATAGTAGGCATTCAAAAAATGGTATTTATCCATTTTACCTGGCATTGTTTGAATTGAGAAAAATCATTTGTTTTATAGTCTATAGAGACAGTTTCCCACTAATGTTCTTCAATAAAAAATAAATTAAAATTACTCTAATAATAAAATATCAGCTTTAGGGATTTGAAAAGATTTAATAAGTGTGTATTTTATATGTACATGTGTATTATATTAAATAATATAATATTTCACAAAGTCCTTATGAAGTTTGCCCTGTATTCACTCATAAAATGGTCAGTCAGGTATGGCCACAAGAGGGGGCACATGAAAAATGTAGGAAAACAGTCTATTATATCCACAGATCCTAGAAAGATAGTCAACACATATCACCAGGGAACACCAGGGGAGTGTGCTTCAAAACTGTGAACAAATGTCTTTGTTGGGGGTAATGGTAGAATACATAAGCAAAAGGTATTTGGGGGAATTTTATTGGTGCAGTCAAATGTCACCAGGTCGCAGTCAGCTGAGGGCACGAAGGTAAAGTTGTGACAGGGGTCGTCAGTCTTATCATACTGGTGCACCTGGTCACCTGTGAAGGTTGCCCAGAGGTTACTTGTGGGGATGTTAAGGCAGCAGGAAAATTGGAAGTTTTGAGATTTTTAATATAAGGTTATAAACTATTATTATCAATATTTTACAGAGTGTAAAGGCAAGCCATTATAGCGGTGTTCTTTTATTACACAACTAATAACTGGTAAAACTGGGATTTGAACCCACTGTCTCATTTCAAATGCCTCAGATTGAATCACTACCCATGCAGTTCCTTAGAACCAAATGTTATATTTATTCAGAAGAAATTTCTTATAAGCTTACATAAACAAAAAGTTAACTTCCGAGAGGACCAAATTATGACAGAACTGCCATCGCTTAAGATGAGGGGAGAGGTGTCATGACTGTTCCAGAATAAGGATAAGAGAGAAGGGAGAAGAAAGTTGGGCAGGAGTTGTGTCTGGCATGAGCAGGGCCTCACTGTTTTCTGATGCCTCCAGAACCCCCACGTATCTATCAAAATACGACAGTCGTGAGTGGCTTAATGCAAGTAGATTCTTGGTGAAATGACTAAAGGTTAAAGGTCCTTTAGCATCTAAATTTCTGTTAAGTAAACATTTTTCTACTCTCTTCCCATCAACTAGAACACTGAGCTGGGTCATTTTCAGGACATAGTAGAAGTTTTGAATGAGGGATTAGAAGCTCTGGGGTCATCCTGGGCTCTGCTACTAACTAGCTGTGGAAACTGGAGCAGGTTACATGATCTATTTTTATCTCAGATAGCTAACCCTCTGGCCCTAAGAGTTAACAGTCTCATAACCAGTGTTGTCTAATAAACTTTTCTCTAAAGTGCATAATATGTTGTTCTGCCTTTCCAAAGAGAAATTCACCAGCACATGATTAAGAAAATTGCTCATGAACTAAACCACAAATGTAAGTAAAATGTTTCATACGTGCAAGTATAAAATTATATATCATCAATAAAGTACCTATTTTAGGATAATTTTTCTGGTTTATTAACTATTTTTGGAGTTTTACAGTAGTTTATATTACTCTTTAGTTGGAGAATTCCCACTATTTGAACATGTTTGTTTAAATAAGCATATCCAACTACAGAGTGGGTAGAAATAGCCTAAATCTTACTAACTCTAGTGATTGCTTTCATAATCACTTCAATGGGAAAGCATGTTGCTGCCAAATATTGTTCAATATATTAAATCTCTTTGGTTGCATAAAAAGATAAAGTAACTCTCTGAAATACAGCATATTCCAAAAATCTGGCAGTTTATGAAGTGAGTAATTATGGGCTTGGGATTTTATAAAATTTAAAAGGTCAAGAGGGTAAACAGATGGCTAGCTGTAGAATTTATTAAACATTAAGCAATTGTTTTGATGTGCCAGACGAAGTCCTGGAAGCTTATGAGCCTGTAAAATCCAATGACCTTATATTAGACTAAGGGCTCAACACATGATACACATGCAGTTTTGGAGATCACATCTATCATTGGTTTATTATCTGTCAGAAACTCATGCAATTCAATACGCTTAATATCTTGCACTGTAGATTTTACTATTGCTATTTTATGCTTCTTTTATAATATTACTCAGTTCAGGTTAATCAACTGACAGCTCAGTAATGTTAAATGATTTCCCAGTAACATTTTAGTACTCATGAGTAATAAAATTTTATAACAGATATAAAGAATTTAGATACTCGGACTCACATACTGTCCTCAATGTACATAAGTAATTTCATTGTCATCAGTTGGAGATTTAGAATACAGAAAGTAGCAGTGGTTTTTTTCATCATCAAATAAAATGCTTAGAACAAATTCTTTTCCTTGAAAAAGATGTTAACCCTAAAAAGGTAATCTGGGATATTATTGCTGAAGATGCTTTTTTTTTTTAATCACTGTATTGTTGTTCAGTTACAGTTGTCTGCATTTTCTCTCCATCCTCGCCCCCCATCCCAGCCAAACCCACCTCCCTCCCTTGTTTCCACCTTCCATCTTGGTTTTGTCCATGTGTCCTTTATAGTAGTTCCTGAAAACCCTTCCCCCCATCGTCCCCTCTGGCTATTGTTAAAGTGTTCTTAATTTCAATGTCTCTGGTTATAGTTTGTTTGCTTTTTTTATTTTGTTGATTATGTTCCAGTTAAAGGTGAGATCATATGGTATTTGTTCCTCACCACTTGGCTTATTTCACTTAGCATAATGCTCTCCAGTTCCATCCATGCTGTCACAAAAGGTAAAAAGTTTCTTTTTTCTCTCTGTTGTGTAGAATTCCACTGTGTAAATGTACCATGGTTTTTTAATCCACTCATTTGCTGATGGAAACGTAGGTTGCTTCCAGCACTTGGCTATTGTAAATTGTGCTGCTATGAACATTGGGGTGCATAGGTTCTGTTGGATTGGTGCTTCAGGTTTCTTAGGGTATAATCCAAGCAATGGAATTGCTGGGTCAAGAGGCCGTTCCATTTTTAGTTTTCTGAGGAAATTCCATACTGTTTTCCACAGTGGCTGCACTAGTCTGCATTCCCACCAAGAGTGCAAAAGGATTCCCTTTTCTCCACAACCTCACCAGCACTTGTTGTTTGTTGATTTGTTTATGATGACCATTCTGACTGATGTCAAGCGGTATCTCATTGTAGTTTTAATTTGCATCTCTCTGATGGCTAGTGATGCTGAGCATCTTTTCATATGTCTCTGGGCCCTCTGCATGTCCTCCTTGGAGAAGTGTCTGTTCAAGTCTTTTGCCCATTTTTTAATTGGGTTGTTTGTCTTCCTGGAGTGGAGTCATGTGAGTTCTTTATATATTCTGGAGATCAAGCCCTTGTCCGAGGTGTCATTGGCAAATATGTTTCAATTTGATGAGGTCCTGTTTGTTTATTCTTTCCTTTATATCCCTTGCTTTAGGGGACATATCTGTGAAGATGTTGCTGTGTGGAATGTCTGAGATTTTCCTGCCAATGTTTTTCTCTAGGATGAAGATCCTTATTATATTAAAACAAAACAAACAAAAATAAATGATAAATAAATATCATAAAGACTTAAGAAAATACTTTCTGTGAGATGTTTTCTGAATTATGCTAATAAAGTATACCAGTACACTATGAAAATATGCCATAACGCTTCATTTTTAGCTGTTTCAAGTGGATGGCATCTAATAACATCATATTTCTATAAGCCAGCTTACAAAGTTGACCCTCCCCTCTGAGTTTCAGGAACTTCTGATTTTTGAGAATATTAAATGAGCAGCTACAATCTCATTAAATGTATTAATAAAAGTTCAAATGACTGAGAATTTTTAAGTACTAATTAGACTAAACCACAGGTCATCATTATGTTCATTTTATGAAATGTTACTACTTTTAAATGCCTTTAATTTTATTTACTAGGAGGTCCAACTTTGGGGCATACTTAGCTTGGCAGTCTTTAATAAAAAATAGATGCTTTTAAAAATTTTAATTGGTATAATTTTTATTTCACTTATTTTAGACAAAACAATTTAAAAATCCACACACCACATCTGAAAGAACATTTTCCAAGATAAACCTTCATTCAATATTCTAACTGCAGCTTTTATTTAATGTGGAGTACTCTGTTAATAGTGGTTTTACTCCACAGTTCCCTGATATGTTCCTGAAAGATCACTGCTATTTGTTCATCTCTACCCCAAAATAAGACGATTGTAGCAATTATTTTTCAAATTATGGGTGAAGCTACTATTGTTCAATAACAGACTTTCTAATTTAGTGAGATTTCTTTCTGAGGGAATGGTTTAGTACATGCTGAACGATTTATCAAAACAGAAACTTCTCATATATAAATATTTTTAAAAGTTTAATGTGAGGAAAAATCTGTTCAGTGGGTAACAGGGCCAGTGCGATAGAAAGCCAATGTGTGATATGAGCCTGAGACCAGCGGAGCGTGCCGACAATGCATCTGCACGGCACTTTCCCTCTCTAGGACTGAGCAGAACCCTGTTTTCTACAGCTCATCTCTGAAGTGGTGCTGCAATGGCGTGACTCCTTGGGATAGCACATTTGCTTGGACAAAAAACTAACTCAGTATTTTCATCTGTACCATCCATATCATAATATCCTCCATGAAGCATTGCTGTGACAATTAAATGAGATAAATTTATCAAGTATCTAGTTTAGTGCATGACATACTGAAGATGTTATTTTTCAAAATGTCTATTCCTTCAACTTTCCTCTTTAATCCTCTGGCTCTTCTTTTCTATTATAAGTTTCAGTGATTTATCTCAAGATATTTTATACCCAGGTCTAAAAGAGTTCTTGCAGTTAGAGAATTATTATGGTACAAGCATTCAATTGAAGAACCCGTATATGGTTTCCGATCAGTTCAGTGTAAAGAGTGTTCTAAAGTGTAAGTTATTGTTACAAACTTGGAAGAGAATGCATATGAACTCAAACTGAACTGTAGAAAATATTGTCTAAAGATAGGCACAGCCTTGAGCACAGGAAACCATGATTTCACATCAAACAACATTCTGAAATTAAGTGGCAATTTTAAATTTTGGATAATATATAGAAATGATTGCCTCTTGCACTAGTAGTACTATCTTTACAAACTGGGCAAATATTTGATAAATCCATGATTAACAAAATTCAAACATATTACACTTCAAATATTTGTAAAAGTTATACCTAATTAACATGACATAGTGCAAGACTGCATAAAGTTTAAAGTCTTTATCACTATTATATATCAGAATAACATCTAGTCCAAATGTTTTCGAACATAAAAAAAGTCTTATATATCTTAGCTAGAGAATTTCAGATTCCAATGTAATAATCAAATTTGGTAGGAGTGGGAGATTCTAAAAGTAGAAAAAAATCAGGTAGTATATATATTCTGAATCTCAGGAGTTGGGCTACATGAATCTCTCCTCTGTGTTATGGAATCATTGACAAGGAGCTCTATAAATAGGACTTATGTGAACCACCAAAGTCACCTATACAAATTTGGTAGGCATCCCAGCCAACATCCTTGGTCTGTATTATCTTCATGCATAAAGTCACTCCAAAAATTACCTGGGAAGATATACTGGCTTCTTGACTGGCAGTGAGAAATACAGCTTTGGATGCCTGCAGGTCTCAGTTTCACACAGGCAAAAAGAATCTAGTATTTAGTTAATCTCATGTAACGAAGATGGTAATATTTTCTTTAACACTATTTTAATCTGAGGAATATTTAAAATTCAGTAAAGAGTTTAGTTTAAACTATCAGTAGCACGATATTAATGTTTTATGTAAAGAGCAATTAGTGGTATTTTCTGTGCAATGAACACTGTCTGTTGGAGTGACAGCCTTAGAACTTCAGTTTGATAAGTGATTTGTACTTTTAATTTCAGGTTGAATCCTACAAAGTTTGTACAGTATTACAGCATTTAAGATAATTTTAATTCTGCCATGTTTACATGTGTAACTTGTTAAACATTAAGAATTATTTATTATTCAGAAAACTTTTGTTTGATCAGTTATAATATTGAAGTACTTATTAAGGAATCAAATATATTAAATTTTAAAATGCAGTTAAAATATTTGAAGATATTTAATTGAGTTTGTGAATGGGATCAGACATTGCTCAAAGCCAACAAAAAGTAATTATTAATTCTTGCTAAATGTATCAACAAAGTAATAAAATGTGTGTGCTGAACCTAAAGGCTTAAAATATTTTTGCTATAACTTTAATAATTTAAATCTTAATATTAAAAAACAAAGTCAATCTTTAAATAGTCTGTATTTTATTTTATATTTGTTGTGGTGTGAACACATAATGTTAGATGTACTCTCCTAAAATTTCTGGTGTACAATATATTATTGTCGACTGTGGGTACAATGGTATATAGCTACAGCCGATCTGTAGAACCTGCTCCTATTGCTGACTTAAACTTTACACCTTTGATTAGTGGCTTCACATTTCCTCCTCTCTCCAGCTCCTTGTGACCACCATTCCACTATTTGGTTCTCTGAGTTTGACTATTTTAGGTATCTTACACAAATGAAATGATACAGTTTTTGTTCTCTGACTGGCTTATTTCACTTACAGAATATCCTCAAGATTCATCCATGTTTTCACATATTGAAAAAATATTTTCCTTGCATAAAATCCAATAGTATTCCATTGTTTGTATGTACCATACTTTCTTTATCCTTTCATTTATTGGTGAATATTTAGGTTGCTTCTCCACTTTGGCTATTGTGGATAGTGCTATAATGAACACAGGCATGTCAACATCTCTTTGAGATCATGGTTTGAATAATATTAGGATTAATGGAATCTATTATAGTTCTACTTAAATTTTTTTAATTGTTTAAAGATTTTATTTATTTATCTTTAGAGGGGAAGGGAAGGAGAGAGGGAGAGAAATATCAATGTATGGTTGCCTCTCGTGCATCCCCTGCTGGGAACTGGCCTGCCACCCAGGCATGTGCCCTGAATTGGTAATGGAACCGAGATCCTTTGGTTCACAGGCCTGCCCTCAATCCACTGAGCTACACCAGCCAGGGCATAGTTCTAGTTTAAATTTTTGAGGTAGCTCTACATTTCTTTTCCATAGTAACTACAACATTTTGCATTTCCACCAACAGTATTCAAGTTCCAATTATTCTACATCCTCACCAACACTCGTCATTTGTTTTCCTTGATAACAAGCATCCTGACAGGTATGTGATGGCATCTCATTGCAATTTTGATGAACAGTCTCTTACACATACAAAAATCACTGTTCAGAAATCCAAAATTCTATGGAAATGCAGAGTACCTTTTTATCACTTTACATGTTTAGGATCATAGAAATGTCATTTAATTTAACTCATCCTTAGATACTCAATCTGTAAAATGTGGATAAAAGTTACTATTTAATGTAATTGTTTTGAGGATTGACAAAAATAAGCAAATGAAATGCTTATAAAGTGCTTGGCAAATAAGTTCACAATAATAACTATCATCATTATTAAACCCTCTAGTAATCCTCTAAAACAACAATTATTTTCTTTTAGCAGTTAAAAATAGATTTTTTTATGTAAACTTGGCGATCTCACTGTTATATATGGAACTGTATTTAATGGAATCTCTACTACTGAATGTCTTCTCTGTCAGTGGCCTTTGAAAATGTGTGAGGCATTTTGTAAGTAAAGCATTCAGAGAACTTCCAAATATACACATCAGAAGCATAGTTTGTCATATTTATGTCATTTCTGTCTTTGCTAAGGAAGTTTTAAAACATTGTAAGTGTGTGCATATAAAGTTTTTAATTCTAGAAATAAATCCTAAGTAAATATTGCATAAGTTGCCAAACATTTTCTCCTTAGTTTTTAGTTCACTGGTACATTTGTATAAGGATGAGAGGTTGTCTTTTGCTTAAATGAAACAAAACATAAAATTTTTAACAATAAAACATGTGCAATATTTAAAAAAAGCATGCCATTCCTACATATGCAGAATAAAGCTCTACCTCTTAAATGTAACCAAGCTTTTCATATAGAAAATTGTAAGACATTTAACTACTTCAGAAACATGAAATTGAGAATCAATGGTTAGAGAAGGTTAATATTAGACATTCATTTTTAAGCCTGAAGATTTCCTACCCAACGTCAAAGGCTAGCCAATTGACAGTACACATTACAGAGAATTAAATGCCATTTAAAGTTGAATATAAATAAAATTTTATAAGCTGTTCCTGCATTTAAAGTAAAAAAACCACTAATCTGAATATAACATTATTTTAGAATAGCACCAAGTACTAAAAGACATTAAAATTTATTCAATTATTATAATAATTCTGAATAAAAATAATCATATCTTAATATATGAGCATTATATATCCCACTTATTTGTTTGAAATTAAGTAACTTTGGGCTCACAGAACATCCATTCAATCCTGAGTGTGGTTCCTATGATTAAATGCCTTTGTTGTGTGTAAATAAAACTCCTTGATTGCCTTCACTATCAGATCACTTTCAACGCAACTACATAAAGTCATTTGCTTACTCAGGAAATATTTATCAAGCAACTATTAAAACCAAGCAGATGCTGTTAATACATCAAAGAATGAAATTTAAAAGCTTGTCCTATATGGAACTTACATTTTAGTAACAGAATTATGAGATTATCTTCCTCTTAGTTGCTGTTTTCAACTTAATATAAAATAATTATTTTCTTTTTAAGGTTAATCTTGACCAAAATGTTAATTAATAGGCAATATTAGCCTAAATGTGAAGGAAAGGAATTTGTTTTGACCAAATAAAAGAAATAAGGAAGCTTCCCTTTGCTTTCGATTAGTTTCTCTTCTAAGCGACCCTTTATTTCTTTGACAAATATATCGGACCTCTTAGGTCTTCCGTACTGAAAAGTTAATAATTCTATTGTGTAATTTAAAATGTCATGGAGGAAAAGGAACATCTTCAAATCTTATCGGTTGTCTTCTAATTGTGTAAATACTGTTTTTTTTTTTCATTTTTTAAGAAAAATCCCAGGATGAAACTAGACCAAAGCATAGTAATTATTCTCATTCTTGTTTTTCCTGACGATGTTAGGGTAATGGAAGATTTTATAAACTGATAAATAAATGAAAAGAAAAAAAGGACGTATCATACCTTTATCAATGGTTTTCCAGTATGATCAAATAATTGAGGAAAAAAGTTCTTTAAAAAGGTACAAAAATGATAAAGTCATCCCGTTTAAGCCCTAATAAAATAATGGATCTATAAAATGATCATTAATAAATGCTAAACTCTATGTATACATTAATTTTATTTTTAAAGTATTTATAGGTTTTTAGTATATTTTATTGATTATGCTATTACAGTTGTCCCTTTTTTTTTTCTCCCATTATTCCCCACCATCTCCCATTTATACCATCCTTGCTTCCAGCATTCCCCGCCCCTACTTAGTTCATGTCCATGGTTCATATATATAAGTCTTTGGCTTCTCCATTTCCCATACTATTCTTAACCTCCTCCTGTCTATTTTTGTGCCTATAAATTATGTTTCTTATTCCCTGTACCATTTTCCCCATTTTACCCCTTCCCCCTTGCCACTAATAATCCTCCATGTGATCCCATTTCTATCATTCTGTTCTAGCTCTAGTTGTTTGCTTACTGTGTTTGTTTTGTTCTGTTTTGTTTTAGGTTCAGTTGTTGATAGTTGTGAGTTTGTTGTCATTTTACTGTTCATAGTTTTTGATCTTCTTCTGTTTCTTAGATAAGTATGTTTAACATTTTATATAATAAGGTCTTGGTGATGATGAAGTTCTTTAAATTTACCTTATCTGGGAAGAAGCACTTTAACCACCCTTACATTCTAAATGATAGCTTTACTGGATAGAGTAATCTAGGTTGTAAGTCCTTGCTTTTCATCACCTTGAATACTTCTTTCCAGCCCCTTCTTGCCTGTAAGGTTTCTTTTGAGAAATCAGCTGATAGTCTTATGGAAACTCCTTTGTAGGTAACTCTCCTTTTCTATTGCTGCTTTTAAGATTCTCTCCTTATTTTTAATCTTGGATAATAATGATGTATCTTGGTGTGTTTCTCCTTGGATCTAACTTCTTTGGGACTCTCTGTGCTTCCTGGACTTGCATGTCTAGTTCCTTCACCAGATTGGAGAAGTTTTCCTTCATTATTTTTTTTCAAACAAGTTTTCAATTACTTACTCTTCTTTTTTTTCCTTCTGGCACCCCTATGATTAGTATGTTATAATGTTTAAAGTTGTCCCAGAAGTTCCTAAGCCTCTCTTCATTTTTTTGAATTCTTGTTTCTTCATTCTGATTCAGTTGAATGTTTATTTCTTCCTTCTGTTTCAAATTGTTGATTTGAGTCCCTGTTTCCTTCCCTTCATTGTTGGTTCCCTGATATTTTTCTTTATTTCACTTTGTACAGCCCTCACTTCTTCCTTTATTTTGTGACCATACTCATCTCTGTGAGCATACTGATTACCAGTGTTTTGAACTCTCCATCCGATAGATTGACTGTCTCCTCACCGCTTAGTTCTTTTTCCGGAGTTTTGATCTGTTCTTTCATTTGGGCCGCATTTTTTTTGTCTCAGTGCACCTGTTACATTTTAAGGAGCAGAGACTTAGGTGTTCACCAGAGCAGGTGCCCCACTTCACTGAGTTGTGGCACTGTATGTGTGGCAAAGGTCAGAGAGGGAACAATGCCACTTGTTTATTTCTCCTCCTGCTTTCAATCACTTCACTCACTTCCCACAAGCAGACTAAGTCCTTTCAGGTGCTGATTCCCAGGTGAGTGAGCTTGTGTACATTTTAGGAGCCTGTGGGCCCCTCCAACAGACTCTCCTGTGAGACTAGGAGTTTCTCCCACTGCTACAACCCCCACAGATTTTTGTAGCCAGAGGCTCTGAGGCTTTATTTCCCCACTCTGGAACCCTGGGTTGCATGGTCTACCTCACACCTCTGTTGTTCCTCCCAGCTTCTTCATTCACAAATGCGGGACCGCCTGGTCTGCCAGCCACAGCCTTGTCACTTGTCCTTGTTGACCAGCTACCTGTCTCTACCCCTCCTACCAGCCTGGATGAATGTTTCTTCTTTAACTCGTTAACTGTCAGATTTCCATACAGTTCAATTTTCTGGAAGTTCCAGTTATTTTTTGTTTTTAAATTGGTCGTTGTCCTTCTTTTGCTTGTGTAAGAAAGTGAAGCATATCTACCTATGCCTCCATCTTTGCCACTGTACGTATACATTAATTTTAAAAAACTAAGGCTCACATTAAATGAACCAAATGATCAATTTTAGCAAATTAAAAAATGAAACAACCATGAACCTTGCCTTATGTTTTAGAGCAATGTGGCATGCAGAGAGCCACAAGTGTATTATTCTCATGCAATGAATCGATCCTGCATGAAAACATCTGGATCTAAAAACCAGTTTACAGGAAACACACAGGGTAAAAGAACAAGTCTACAACAGAACAAGAAAGCAGTGAGTGAAACTCAGAATGAACAATATTCTACAGAAAATTTCCCTGGCTTCCCTAAAAAAAAATCAATGATACAACAAAATGGAAGGAGGATCATTATAGAATAAAAATTACCATAGATAATTATCAATGCTACTTTGTTTAAATCCTGACTCAAAGAAACCACTGTAAAAGTGATTTTTTGAGACAAATGAATAATTTAAGTATAGAATTATTTTTACCTTTATTTTTATTTTTGACATTATTACAGATGTCCCCCTTTTCTTCCCTTTGCCCACCTCCACCAACTGCTCGGCCCCTCTTGCCTTGGCCATCACCACACTGATGTCTGTGTCTGTGGATTACGTGTGTATGATCTTTGGCTAACCCCTTCCTCTTCTTTCATCCAATCCTTACTTTCCCTCTCCCCCATAAATCTGTCAGTCCATTTCATGTATCACTGCTTCTGTTTTTATTTTGTTCACCAGTTTAGTTTGTTCATTTTGTTAATCTGGATAAATATAAATGACTTGCTAGTAGTTAGTATTTACTGAAGTCCTTGTCTGATGCATAAGCTGCATATTGAAGTATTTATAGGTAAAATGTTATGATTGCTAGGATTTATTGCAAATTCAGGCTTCTCCTGCCACCATTTTTCAAAAATGTGCTTTGAACTTCCATGGATATTTTTAATTTTTTCCCTACTGAAATACCTTTGGCTATATTTTAACTATATTAAACATACTTGAGATTATAAACAGTGTGGGGGCTTAAAAAGTAATTTTCTTCTCACCATTCTAAATTCTTCTGTCTGGACTAATAATCAAATTAGCATGAGAAAATATCTAAAATTTCTCAAATGTACATTTGGGGTGCCATAAAAATAAGAGACCCAAAAACATACTGAGTGATTGAGGTTTATATGTCATTCTGGAGCTAACAAGAAGAGTGGGGGATGGAGAGAGGGGCATGTGTTTTGGGAACTGAACAGACAGGAAGACAAATCACATAGAGATGGAAAATCATGCGTTTGGTAAATAAATGTTTGCTGGGCCATATTTAACAATGGGAGAGAGAACTTGGAACAAATGGGCCTTGCTAGGTTTTTCTCTCACAGTAGCTTACATTAAACTGTTGTTACCTATGATAACTGTGTAATCTATGATATCTCCTTTCTTGAAGCACGTTCTCTGTCTAAATTCTTTAGGCAGTTAGGGGAAAGGTCAAAGACTTCCAGGGTCTTTTGCACCTTAATAAACAGCTTAAAAGAAATATCCTGAAAGGCATATTGGGGGTGGAAAACTGTGTCTCTTCAATACATACATAGATTTTTATTGTATCAGTATATCACTCCTTATTATGAAATGATGGCATTTAGGGCTATATGAAATAAAATATTCTACTTTAAAATTTTTATTGGTTTATTCCTTTTATCTTGTGATATGTAATTTATCATATTTTACACATGGCTTCAATAACATTCCATCAAGCTAAATAATTAGTAACTCAAAATTTTAAATGTCATCTTAATACACATTTCTATGATAGTATTCATATGTATTAATTGTATCTATGTATTCATGTGTAATTAGTGCTTAGGAATTATTAGCATGATTTACTTGCTATATTCGAACCTGACAATACTGAAAATTTCAAAACATTACCTAGCAACTAAACAATATGAATTATATAGGATCTAATTCTAAATGTTATGTCCAAAAAAGTTAAGTAGTTCTGATTAATTTGTCATCAATATGATAAGTTGAGATTGACAAATTTGCCAGTTAAATTATGAAATCTCATTACTAATTTTATACTCTTCATTAGTTAGCCCCTAAAAACAGGGGCATTTACAGTATAGGATAAGAAACTACTAAAGGTAAGTCAGATGCTGATAAAAGGTAAATTTTGCATTAGATAAGATCTTTCCCTTTTAGGGGAAGAGCTGATGAAAGCCAAAGGTTTTCTCCATTCTTCCTTATTCATCTTATTGACATAAGAGTAAATTCATACACCATTGATTTTGGCACAAATTGAGGCATATTTATGATACTATGATTACAAAATGTTACATGATCTTATATAATTCACTAGTCCGATGCATGTGTGTGTGTGTATTTTAATTTGATGAAATTAATAGCTCTTCCTTTTCCAATGTTCTGAGGGATTAGGATGCCATATCATAGGTACATAGTTAATACTTACTGAGTAAATTAAAGATAAAAATCAAAATTTAATTAAAGAATATAATAACTGTGTTGAATACAGTTATATAGCATGTACCTTTATATAAAGATTACTTAAATAGGTATCTTCCTGAAGGGAAAATTGATTAATTGAATGTAAGCATGCATTTCAGACTTGGACTGGCATTAAAAACATGCCTGAGAATATGTGTAGGAAGAAAAATATGGGTTAAGTGTGTTACTTGGTTTGCTTGATTTTACTTTGTCATTTTTCATCTCCTGCAGATGTAATTTTCTTTCAAATTTTAGTTTATGTTATTAAAATTCATCTACATTTATTTTATTAATTATTGTTATTTTAAAATATTGTGGCTAAAAACAGCTCTAAATCACATAGATACAAACTGGATCTTTCAGAATATATTCTTTTTAAACCTGCTAGAAAACAATGACCTTTTCTTTCCTCTCTATTTTACCTTTCAAGGTGTGTTTACCATTCAGCTTTATCTAGTTAATGCTTCATACTAATTCCTCAGGCATTCATGATCAAATAATTATAAGGGCCAAACTAATTCCTGTGAAAGTCAGAGAAAAACAGTGAGTCATTGGGGGTGGGGGTTGCAAGAACTTTTATTTGATTTTCCTCCAAACACTAAGTGGTTTTAAAAAATAAACCATTAATAAGCTAAAAGGTAACAAAAAAAGAAAATCTTTTAATATGAAAAATGAGGAACAAAGGCAGGATACTAAAACTCGTTGTTTGTAGAACTGTCTTGAGAAATCATATAAATTATCATCTAAACTGATGATATTTAAATTATGCTATTAATAGTTATATTGGGGCAAATTGTATGACCTGTGTCTCTGCCAGGTAAACCAGGCTGTGGTGTGGTGCGTGTGGAAATCCTAGTGCTACCTATTGGGGTGTTTTCAAACTATACCAATATAAAGATAACAGCCTACTTGTTCTTGCTATTCTTCAAAGGGAAGAAGAAATGAGGTGTTAGCTTGTGTTTTGATAATTAAATGTGTTTTGATAACTTTTTAAAAACTTGAACTAAAGTTTTAAATAATATTTTAAAAATAGATGTTTTTAAAAATACTGGCAGTTTATATGCTTAATATCTTATTATTTTGTAAATAGTCATTTTCTTATACACACATATATTATTTAAAGCTAGAAAGAAATGTATGAGAAATAAAACAAGCTGTTTTTGCCCTGGCTGGTGTAGCTCAGTGGATTGAGCACAGGCTGTGAACCAAAGGGCCACAGTTCGATTCCCAGTCAGGGCACATGCCTGGGTTGCAGGCCAGGTCCCTGGTGGGGGCCATGTGAAAGGCAACCACATATTGATGTTTCTCTCCCTCTCTTTCTCCCTCCCTTCCCCTCTCTCTAAAAATAAAGAAATAAAATATTTAAAAAAACAAGCTGTTGTTAATTCTTCAGAGTAAGAAATATTCTGTGTGTTTTATTTCTAAAAATAAAATAAAGTTCATTAGAGCATAATCATATTGTTATTTCATGTTTTAATGCTAATAAGGTATTTTAATTTTTAACTTTGTTAAAAATAAATTTAATTTATTTAAACTAAAAAACCCCACCTATGACAACCACCAGTCTGTTCTCTGTAAATATGATCTTGTTTTTTCTGTCCTTGTTACTTATACAGGGTGGGGCAAAAGTAGGTTTACTATTGTGAGCATGTGAAACACAGAATGTATTCTTGTACTATTATTTATTATTGTATTTTTCACAAAGTATTTCTTTGTCTGATAGTTTCAAAGAGTAAAATATATGAAATATTCCTTTATAATAATTTAGCATGTAACACAAAGTAATATTTTATGCAAAGTTGGTCTTTGGAATTTTGCTAGAAGTATCACTCTTTTTAAGAATTTTTTTAATTAAAATATATTCCAAGTATGTTTAAATGGTTAGTATATGTAGCCCTGGCTAGTGTAGCTCAGTGGATTCAGCCCAGGCCTATGAACCAAAGGGTTGCCAGTTCAATTCCCAGTCAGGGCATATGCCTGATTTGCAGGCCAGGTCCCCAGTAGGAATATGTGTGAGAGGCAACCACACATTGATGTTTCTCTCCCTCTCTTTCCCCCTCCCTTCCCTTCTGTCTAAAATAAATAAATAAAATATTTTTAAATGGTTAGTGTATGCTATTTATTTTTGTGACATTATTGCTCTTTAAATAAAAAAATAATGGTTTTATAAAATTGTGCTTATATAACAAATTTACCTTTAATATAATAGTATTGAAAATCAATGGGGATTTTGGCATGATGTTCATGAAACATTAAAAAATTGATAATAATTTCATGAAGGGATTATTTTCAAAGGTGGTGTCAAGGACCAAGAAGAGCAGTGAAACCTGCTACTCTTACAAACTGAGTGGACAAGGGGAGGAAATGATTACAGTCACAAGAGGTAATATCTTTATTAATAGGAAGTTGTACCCAAAAGGCACTATGGCCTTTGGCAGAGTGGAATAAATAACCCGAATCAGTCTGCACTTATCTTCTTGTTCTCCTTCCAGAGGAATCAGTGGCATGAGGAGCATACAATGGTAAGAAAGGGTCCCACACCTAACATCTTGCTTTTGCTGTCTTGAAATTTGAATAATTTTAACATTTAACTTGTATTCCGTGTGTAAGTCTGATGAGACACCCTGGCAGAGGATATATATCTATATATCTATATATCTATAATGTATATTTATATGTTTATCACTGTTTCTTGTCTTTTCATGTTTCCAATGCCCCATGAGGACAGAATTCTGAAATTCATTTTACATGGGAGGGCAATGAGATTCAAAGCAAGTATAAGGTTAGCGTGCTGGCTCTACTGAGCAGGTAGGAGCACTGATGAATTGCTCTGCTCTCCATTAGACCAGAATTTGCTTCAAATGCAGAAAGAAAGCAGTGGAGTTATAGGAAACATGAAAGACCTCGGAGCCCTATCATATCCTATCTCACTCCTGTTACTGTACTTCCATCTATTCGCCATCTATTCACATTGGGAATTATAAATAGAGGGTGAAAGAAATGGTGACCACAGTTCCTTTGCTTTTCAGTTCTTCTTCATTCATTATTAAGCCAAAGGTAGATAGTGTTTCTGGAATGTGCCCATATCAAATAAAAAAAAAAAAACAGTTAAGTTAATTTTATGCAACATTCCCATTCTTCTGGTCAGAACAAAATACATATTTGCATACAAGCTATGAAAAACAAATTTTGTATTCGTTTGTGATTCTATGAGTTCAATGTTCTTAACTTTTCCTTTAAAATTGTCACCACACAATATAAAATTGAACATTAAAATCCATTTGCTAATTATTTATATTTACTTTTTAACCTGTAAAAACATTAAATAGCTCGTAAAAATCCTATGACAAGTTAACAGAGAGTGTGAAAGAAAAATTAAATGTTTTGCATTTTAATACTATTAAAGTTATCTGTTTTCTGCTGTTTGAACATTTTCATTCTGTTTAGGGCCTACAAATAGGGGCTCCATTGTTCCTACTGAATGAGAAAAAACAATTCTATCACAACCTCTCCCTTGATCATCTCTGGCATCCTAAGAATTTTGCAAGAATTCTGATGCTTCTCATAATTTATTTTTAATGGACTTTGTGAAGAATGTGATTAGGAAGTATAGAACTTGATTGCTAATTAGATATCCAACATCCCCAGCTCCCTGGTCTTGGATTCCTTTAACAACATTTAAGGAAATCCAAGTATTGCAACCTCATCGACTATATGTCAGCTGTGAGTCAAGGCTTCAGTTCACCAACACAAACACCACCGAATTAGGATCAAACCGACATGTTGAAACCTGAATGCTGGGTGTGTGATATCCATTAGTAAATTCAGTCTAATTAACGTTTGTATTTCATTCCCCTTTAGGCTGCAACTATTCACACACATATATCTTCCCAGATTCCTGCTAATGCAGATATATATATAATCTCCGCAGCTTCCCTTTCAAAGTTGACTTCTCCTCATGTAGACTAGTAGTACTATGGCTATTTTGAGATTGATCTCTCCTCATGGACTCAGACTCTATGAGGGCAATAAGAAATGGGGCTGAGGGAGTGGTAATTTTATTCTGAGCATAAAAATCACCTTTTTGAAAGGCAAGTGGTAATCACTGAAAGGTTTTTATTATAAAAGTTCGAGAGCTTCAGCAGGAAGGGAAGCTAGTTGTCCCCGTCAGCTGCAGGAGGATTTATAGGTTCACATTTCTACCTTTGTTTCAATAAGCCCAAATATTCCCACCCCGTGCCTGAGCATTTCAACATCTTCCCTTAACTCAGCATAAGAAATTAAGCTGTAGTATAGGCGTGTTTAGTGCACTGCTCCTCAACCTTTGCAATCAGACCCTGGCCTCAATTCTAGAATATCTTCCCCACAGTTCTAGAAAAGAAAAGATTATGTCAAAAGCTGGCACAGAGGCCTTCCGATTTTGTACCAGTGTGCTGAGTTGTGCTGTCAAGGTCTTTGGTCTGACCATTTACTTGCATACATTCTCAAGGGTCTTCAAAACCGGCATCCCAAGCCACAACCTTTGATACTGTTGAGTATAATGCCACCCTGTGCCACAGATTACCAGTACCTGATCTTCCTTCACAAGTAAGTTACCTATATAATCATCAAATATGTTAACAACCGAGTCTCAAAATTCCATTTTGAAGGTTCAGGCATTTCTAATACCACTGAAATTTCCAGAATAATACAGATAAAAGACTGTATAAATTACACACAAAGAATAAAAACTAAAATCTGATTAAAAAGGAAAATAGCAATTCCACTTCTGAGAATATATATGAATAAACCTGGAACACTAATTTGAAAGAATATATGCACCCCTATGTTCATTGCAGTGTTAGTTTACAATAGCCAAGATTTGGAAGCAGGCTCACGTGCCCATCAGTATATGAGTGGATAAAAAAAAGCTGTGGTACGTTTACACAATGGAATACTACTGGGCCATAAAAAGAAATCTTACCCTTTTTTGATAGCATGGAAAGACTTCCTGAAGGGCATTTTGCTAGGCATTATGACAAGTATCATATGATTTCATTCACAGGTGGAATCTAATGAACAAAAGGAACTAGCAAGCTAAATAGAGACAGACAGATAGAGAACATGCTGAAAGTCATCAGGGGTCTGAGTTAGGGATCGAGAGTGTAGGGATTGAGCAGAAAAGAAAACAAAAAAACTCATGAACACAAAATACAAAGTGGTCATTGACAGGGGGAAAAGAATGGGGGGAGGAAGATGAGTGTAAAAGAGGGATTAATGATGATGAATGGAGACTTGAAATGGGGTGGTGAATACAAAATACAGTGTACAGGTACCATGTTATGAAATTATGCACCTGAAACCTGTATAATTTGTTAATCAGTATCATCTGAATAAATTCAATAAAAAAATAAAGTGGGCATCCCTGTCTTGCTCCAAATCTTAAGGGGAAGACTTACAGTTTTTGTCATTTGAGTATGATGTTGGCAGTGGGTTTGTCATAGAGGGCCTTTATTATGTTTATTATACTTAGGTGTGTTCCCTCTAATCCCATTTTGCTAAGAGTTTTTATCATGAATGGGTGCTGGAGTTTATCAAATGCTTTTTCTGTACCTATTGATATGATCATGTGGTTTTTATCCTTCACTTTGTTTAGGTGGTGAATCATATTTATTGATTTGCAAAAGTTGTACCAACTTTGCATTCATAGAACAAATCCCACTTGATCGTGGTGTGTGGCGTTTTTGATGCATTGTTTTATTCAGTTTGCTGATACTCTGCTGGGGATTTTTGTGCTTATCTTCATCAAGGATATTGGCCAATAATTTTCTTTCTTTGTTGTTTCTTTATCTGATTTTGGAATTAAGATAATGCTGGCCTTGGAAAATGAGTTTGGGAGGCTTTCTCCCTCTTGAATGTTATGAAATAGTGTGAGAAGGAGAAGTGTTAGTTCTTCTCAATGTTAGGTAAAATTCATCTGTGAAACCAGGGCTTTTGTTTGTTGGGAGTTTTTTATCACTGTTTCAATTTCACAAGCGGTAAGCTGCTATATTCAAATTCTCGGATTCTCCCAGATTTAGTTGTGGAAAATTGTATGTTTCTAGGAATTCATCCAGGTTTTCCAGTTTGTTGGCATATAGTTGTTCATATTTTTTTACAATCCTTTCTATTTCTTTGGTGTCGGTTGTTATTTCTTTTCTTTCATTTCTGATTTTATTTATTTGGGTCTTTTCTCTTTTTTCTTGATGAGTCTGGTTAAATGTTTGTCGATCTTGTTTCAAAGAACCAATTCTTGGATTCATTGATCTTTTGTATCATTTTTTAGACTCTATTTCCTCATTTCTGCATTGATCTTTATTATTTCCAACCTTCTGACTTTGGGTTTTATTTGTTGTTCTTTTTCAAGTTCCTTTAAGTATAAAGTTACATTATTTATTTAAGCTTTTTCTTGTTTTGTTTGTTTTGTTGTTGTTGTTGTTGTTGTTGTTTAGATAAGCCTGTAATGCTATGAATTTCCTTCTTAGGATTGCTTTCCCATGTCCCGCAGATTTTGAATTACTGTGTCCACTTTTTCATTCACTTCAAGGTATCTTTTGATTTCTTCCTTTATCTCCTTGTCGATCCACACATTGTTTAATAAGAAATTATTTAGCTTCCATGTCTTTGTGTGAAGTAAAACTGTCATTATTTGCAGATGACATGATACTGTATATAGTGAACCCAAGAATTCCAGCAAGAAACAACTAGAACTGATAAATGAATTCAGTAAAGTAGTAGGATACAAAATTAATGTCCAGAAATCAGTTGCATTTTTATATGTCAATAACAAACTAACAGAAAGAGAAATTAAGAAAATAGTCTTATTCACAAGTATTATAAAAATAAAATATCTAGGAACAAACCTAACCAAGGATATAAAGGACCTGTACTCAGAAAATTGTAAGACAATGAGGAAAGAAATAGAAGAAGATACAAATAAGTGGAAGCCCACATTATGTTCATGGACAGGGAAAGTCACATCATTAAAATGTCTATAATTTCCAAAGCAATCCATAGATTCAACACAATTCCTATCAAGATTCCAATGACATATTTCATAGCATTAGAAAAAGTTTTAAAAATTTATATGGAAACATTGAGTTATTTCACAGAACTAGAACAAATATTTCAAAAAATCATATGGTACCACAAAAGCACCCCCCCACCCTGAGGAATAACAAAGTTGGAGGAATCACAATACCTAACATCAAACCATAGTAGTCAAGACAGCATGGTACTGGCATAAAAACAGATACATAGATCAATGGAACAGAATAGAGAGCCCAGAAATAACCCACACCTTTGTAGTCAAGTAATATTTGCCCAAGGAAGCAGGCAAATATAATGGGCTAAAGATAGTTTATTCAATAAAGGGTATTGGGAAAATCAAATACGTACAGAAAAAATGAAATTAGACCACCTTCTTACACCACACACAAGAATAAATTCCAAATAGAACAAAGACTTAAATGTTAGATGTGAAGCCGTAAAAATCATAGAAGAAAACATAGGCAGCAAAATCTAAGACATTGCTTGGAGAGATGTTTTATTGGATATACTTCCTCAGGCAAGGGAAACAAAAGACAAAATAAATGAATGTAACTATATAAACTAAAAAGGTTTTACACAGCAAAGGAATGAAATCACTAATGAAATATTGATTCAGACAATAATCATCATTGATGCTAAAACAATGAGCTGACAGATCATTGAGATACTATGTATTTGTTTGGTATCAAACTATCAGTCCATAGATTACTTGTTCATAATGGATAGCAGCAACTTTCATTATCTTACCTCAGTGATCAGTCTTACTATCACTCAACCTGATATTACATTCCCCTGATGTCTTCCAATGTGAAGTTCATAGCTCCATCTCTGAAGGATTTTTGCAAAAGTTTATTTAACCTGAATCTATATCCAATCTTAGATCTAATTTTCCCATTAGAGTAATTCAGATGCTGAATGAACAATTTATGTGAGAACAATAAAACAAATTCAGAAGGTGAGCCATTCTAGGAAGTCTTCAAGTCAGCTCTTAACACACTCTCACATTGTTCCTTGAATCTCAGTTGAAACCACCATCCAATGTCACTGGGACTACTGCATTGTCTTCCCAGCTGCCCTCTTTACTATCCAGTGGGTCCCCCTGAAATCTTTTCTTCATAGAGATCTGGTAAAATACAGACTCTATTATGTCTCTCTAAGATTTAAAACACCTTGAAAAATTGTTCATTGTCCTTAGAATTCAGTACGCAATGCTTGAGACAACCTGTAAGGCACTGCATGATCTAGTTCCTGCCTAATTCTCCAAACCCACTTCACTCCACACTCAACTAATTCTCTCTGATTCCTCTCCTCCCTGGGCTTTACTTAATGTTTTAAGTAAATTTGAGGTTTTTGTGTTGGGTCGCATTCACAGCCAGCCTTGGCCACCTGCGGGCCACAGGCCGCAGGTTGGATGCCCCTGTTAGTGTTTCTGTTGACCTTAAATTGGCTTTATACTGATTACATCTCAAAGTTACGTAGGTCTGAATACATACTGCATTGAAAAACCTTGACACTTTGAAAGAGAAAAACAATTTCTGGCACAACACCATAACCGGTGGTTCAGATTCAGAATAATTCAGCTTATTATTTTTTTTTTTGTCTAGAACTTTTGAGGGCTTAGAAAACATGTTCGGTTTGTTTTTTTATTCTCTTCTCTATTCGCTAACACTGTCTTCACCCTGTCATTAACCTGCAGTCCTAGAACGTTTCCTCAGAGAAATTGACAATCTTCATAAATAAATATGTAATTATAACCAGTGCAAAAAGCAGGTTTTTAAAAATCTCATCAACTGATTTTTTTAATGTCAGAGCTGAGGCACTAGCAGTTTTGTAGAATTTACGGATTTAAGTGTTAACAGTGTTGACATTTTCAAGTGTATGCCAGCATTTTTATTCATCCATTTTGAGTAATTATAGGTCTTATAAAAATTCACTATCTTTTGCTTGGGTAAAGGATAAACAACATCTCTTATTTTACATATCATTATCAATAATGATAGATTTATTTGATAATGTTGATTTACAGAAAGTTATATTCATGTATTAAAATTCATTTGTATTTATAAAACAAATTTGTACTCTTTCATAACTTAAAAATCATGTAGGTTTCTAAAACTAGTAACAAAATAAAAAAATACTACTTTATTAAGTTTTTCCTCTTGGAACTAAGGGTCACTGCCTTTGGTGTAAATAGTACATCTCATGTAAGACCTTGAGGCTAAGATTAGCTCTGCGAGACTCTGAAGCAGACAGTTCTCTGTGTTTCCCAGGTTCCAGTTCAGGGAGATAACCTAACAAGGGCCATGGACCCCTGCCTTCAAAATTCTGGCAGTGCTACAGCACAGGGAATTTACTCAGTAGTACTGTAATAGCTATGTATGGTGTCAGGTGGGTACTTAAAATATTGGGTGGGATCACTTTGAAATGTTAATTTTATTTTTTTCTACAAAAATAGTTATTGATTTCATGGGACTGTTTAGATGATTCAATACATAGTGACGATGAGGAAAATAGAGAGTCAGAATTAAGCTGAAGGCTGTTACAGAGAATATATTTTGTACTGTATGCAGTAAAGAGGCATTGAAAAATTCTTTACAGAGAAGTGACATAATAGTGTATGACCTTTTTGTAATTACATTTTTGTTTCTTTGCTTATTGTATATCTTCTCCAATAGACTGTAAACCTCATGAAGGCAGGTACTGTGTCCTTTTCACCTATGTTGTACACCTAGCACCAAGCTTAGTACACATGGCCACTCATTAGATATTTATGGAAAGAGAATGAATATACTAGGATGTACATCGAATCACTATAATATTTAAAAACTTAATTTCCCATAACAGAAAATAAATAAACTAGAGAACACACACACACTGAAATAATACAAAGCCACTAAAAATCATATTTTAAATATTCCCATGACTGCTAAGGCAATGAGTAAAAACCCAGAATATAATAATGTATGTATATATATACACACATATATGTGAATAGATATGTACATGTATATATACATATGTATCCACAGTAATATCATGATTAAGCTTCTTTTAATCAAATATTACCATGAGTAAATATACTCCATGGTATATTAAAAATGCTTTCTTAATTAATACAACTATGAGATTGAGTAATGAAACATTTTTGTATATTATAAAATCATGGTTCATAGAGATTAAATAATTAGCTTAACTTCATATTGCTAGCATATAGTAGTGTTTAAATACCAATCCAGTTATGAGTTAAAAATTCATTTTATTTGCCAGTAAACAATAATTTTATATGTTAAAAACAAGTATCTGATTGGAAAGATGGTTTTTAAAAACCAGTTTTCTGAGTTCTCCTTAATGGTTTATTATATTTCATTTCAGAAGAAAATAAATGTTCTTTAAAATATTAAACCTATATTGTGCTTATAAAGATGAGGATAAGGTTTGCTTCAAGATTTTTCTTTCCTCCTTACAATAACTGATCTTTTAAAGCCTGATAGTGTTGACACTTACAATAGCCAGTTTGAGAATCCTACTTTATCATTTCAACAACAATTTTAAAAGACTTTAAGTTCTTTTAGAAATTACTGGTCAAAGTTAGCTGTATTTTATTATTTTTATTTTTTAATTTCAGAAATTGTATATGTAGAAGATTTTTAGAAATTTGATTATAGGAAGAATAGTATTAAGCCAAACCTTTAAGAACTGGCAAATGTCTAGTTTTTATAGAGACTTGGAATATTCACTCTAAGTACCTAGATATTTTTTTCTAAAAGTTATTCACAACTAAAAATCATCATGTTCATCAATGATTACAGGGCTGAGTCAAGGAAAGTACAAGATAATTCAGGTGTATTTTGTTGTGCCAGGAATTTAGGGAATGTTTAAAGGATCATAGGAGCCTGTGAATTAAACACTGAAGGGGACATACACTGGCCAAATCTAATACATTAGCATTAAAATAAATGATTCTAAGGATGGACTACAATTCATTGAGTAAAAGAAGAATCCATTTTATACCAATGTGAATGAATAGGGCAGAAAAGAAAGTTCTCCCTTAGGACACAATTCCACCTAATAAATATATAGAAGAATTGATGGATGGATGGATGACGAATGGACGAATGAATGAATGGATGAATGAATGAATACTAAAGCTAGGGAGTAAAAGATTGATAAGGCACTGTATATATGCATAGTCTTAAAGTATTTCCCAACAAAATACTTACTATTGAAATAAAAAGTTTAGAGGGCTGAAACCCAAGGGACACTAACGACGTGAATAATCCAAAGTAACATCATCAATACTTGGACAAACCTACATCAAGCAAACCTCCTGCAAAGGTTCACCAACGACACAGTGTCCTTTCAGTGATATTCTTGCAAAAATACATGATGTAATTCTAATCATGAATAAACAGCAGAATAACCCCAAACTATTCTGTAATATAACTGATTTGTTCTCTTCAAAGAAGTTATTATCAAAAACAATTTTTAAAGCTTGAAAGATTGTTTCTGATTAAACAAGACTAAAGAGGTATGACAATTCAATGAAGAGTTTGAGTTTGGTTTGGATACTGAGCTGGAAATCTTGATAAATTCTGCATATAACTTTGGATTCAATAGTAGTATATATCATTGTTAAATTGTCTCATTTTTATAACTATAATGTAGTTAGGTAAAATAATATCCTTTTATTTAGGAAATGTACACCAAACATCTTAATGGTAAAGGGATATAATATTTCCACCTTTCTCTTAAAAAGTTCAGGAAAATTGTATGCCAGTGTACCACATATGCATTTATACACTCTATATAGGTACGCATGTACTATATGTATGCGTTTTGCATGTACCATGTGTGTATAGAAAATACTAAGGCAAAGGGGGCAAAATT
The DNA here is from genome assembly GCA_039655065.1 of Glossophaga mutica. Taxonomy (NCBI): domain Eukaryota; kingdom Metazoa; phylum Chordata; class Mammalia; order Chiroptera; family Phyllostomidae; genus Glossophaga; species Glossophaga mutica. Next base: position 34,215,994 of record CM077306.1, on the reverse strand, counting down.
TACATAATTCATGACTCCAGATAAAGATTAAATGGGATTCTGGTATCATTATTGCACAATTTTCTGTAAGTTTAAAATTAGATCATAATGAGTCTACAAAATTTTAAAAGTGAAGATTTATAAATGATATGTAGTGCTATCTCAAAATTTCTCTTTGATAGAAAAACAAAACATTTTAAATATACCACACAGGCCAAGTACTTTTTTTGAAAAATCTTGTTATGATGAAAAATGTTTTTTTCAGGTAATAGTAATTTTTTTAATGATTATTTTCTCTTTAGAATCTAGTCAAAATTGGTTTAAATTTTAAAAAATAAAATCCACTACCTGTTGATATGGATTATATTTAATTTAGAAGTCTGTATAATATTTTTATAAGAACTAGTTAATCATCAATGGGAATTATTGTTAACAACAGACTTTCATAAGAAAGTAATCTGAACTGTCCATTTAAAATCTGTTTATTCCAACTCATGTCATATTAATATTTATCATCACTTTAATCTTTAGGCTTTGCATATGCTTCTTAGTAAAAAGTGCTACATATGTCTCTGATTTTAGTCATGTAATATTTACAGTGTAAAACATAGATTTGTAAAAACAGTGACTAGAAAAGTATAGGTGTACATTAATTACCATTTTTAAAGACAGCTAGTTATTTTGGGTTTACAATGGAGTATGTGTTAAGAAAATGATCTCTGAAGCCAGATTGCCAGGAGAAACCCTGGTGTAGCATTTATAAACTGTGTGATATTTGGCAAATTCAGTTTACCTGTCAAGCAAGTCCTTGGTTTCCTCATGTGTATGGTAAGAATAATAGTGATGTCTACTTCACACAATGATTGTGACAAACACATACATTAACATTTGAGCTATTGCATATGAAGCATATAGTGTCTATACCATGTTTTTCATGAGTGCAAGTGATTTTTATTCTTAAATTAAGAAAGTAATTTAATCCATTCATTAACTGATGGGCACCTAGGTTGCTTCCATTGTGCAGCAGAAAGAAAGAAGGAGCTCCTACCCTTTGTGACAGCATGGATGGAATTGGAGAGCATCATGCTAAGCGAAATAAGCCAGGCAGTGAAAGACAAATACCATATGATCTCACCTTTAACAGGAATCTAATCAACAAAACAAACAAACAAGCATAATATAAACAAAGACACTGAATTTGAGAACAGTCTGACAGTGACCAGAGGGGGAGGGGAGGGAATTTCAGGGGAAAGGGGGAACGGTTTAGAGCAACAAGTATAAAGGACTCATGGACAAAAACTATGGGGGGTGGAAATGGGAGGAAGGTGGGGAGGGCTGGGGTGGTGGGCTGGGGGCGGGGTAAAAGACAGAAAACTGTACAATATCAACAATTAAAAAATACTGATTAAAAATAAAATAAAATAAATGAAAAAAAGAAAGTAATTTAAAAATCTTTCAATTTATCAGGATAAAAACAATGGCATGTTAATACTGAAAATATTTCCCTCAATCACCAACTAAATTGAAAAGTAAAATTAAAACAGTAATAATGCAAAGTAAATGAATAATTCACACCAATTCCTATTTCTAGTGCATAATTTCCATACATTTCAAATATTGCCATCTCTTATCTCTAATTTACATTTTTCATTAGAGAAAAGATCATTCCATTATCCATTCTCCATCCTGTTAAATATTTTTCACAACATGTTGTCTGTTTGAAATTCTCTGTCCTTTCTTTTGTTTTCTTCTTTTGTTTCTTGAACCTTTTCCATTTGTTTTCCTAAACTATTTTCCCTGTCTTGTCTGCCACTTGCCTACCTTCGGCCAGAGTCTGGTTTCCTCCGTGTGGTGCAGAGTGCCCCTCAGGGCTGAGAGATCTCTGGAGGTGGATTCTGGAGTGCTAATTTCGGAAGGTGTCCCTTCTTAGATTCTGTGGTATACTCACAACTATTATTTCCCAGTAAGGGTAGGGGCAAAGAGCAGAAGATTCGAGTCCTCGCATGGCCTATTGCAGACGAGCCTTGAAGCAGTTGGATGGAGAAACCCCCTGTGCCAGAACGCCCTTCTCAAAGCTGCCATTTATGAGCTCCTGTGCCAGCAACTCACTTCATCCACTTCACCTGCTGCTTCTTACCAGGGTAATAATTTCTGTGAGTGCCACATCCATTCATGACACATTCTTTAGCATATATGCATTTGAGGCAATGCATGCTTATTTGCAACTTACATCCATAGAGATAATATTGACAGTAATGCTGAAAATCAGTAATGCTGAAAAACACTTTCCAGAATGACTGGCTTAAGATTTTACTCAAAACCTCAGGTGCAAAAAGTATATATCATCATATTGCTCAAGGAATGGTTTTTTGAAAGCAGGAATATGTTAAAAGATAAAAAATCAAATTTGTAAATATTTTACATGTATAATTATATTAATTTGCATATCAAATCACAACTAATTACATGTTATTTTCAATATTAGCCAAAATTTATGCAAAACTCATAAGTACTATCTTGTTTAGATTATATATAAATATATATTTTTAAGTTAATATAAGATGAATTTCATGAGTTCTTCAACGCTAGTGGATATGACTATAAATATCTTGAGGAACACGCTATTTAAAATATTTCTAATATATTTACTTATAAATTATTCCATTTTATTATTAGTCTTTGTTTAATAAGTTTAGAATTATTTTATTATAATAACAATTCATAAATTATAAAGTTATTTTGAGATAGTTACCTAAAATTCTCTTGAAGAAATAGGTAATATTTCCCTGGATTTGATTCCATGATATTCAATTATTGCTAGAGTCATTTTGTTTTCATTTTTAAATCATGATTTGGTTCTTAGCTTGTGAAGTTTTAGCAAACAGGGATCTTACAGGCAGAAATGGCAACATTTACTAAAGAAATAGGGAAAGTTGATATTGCATGTTTCAAAGCCTTTCCTTTGCTATTTGATATTGCTTTTTACTATGAACCAGGGATTCTACTGAAAAATACTTTCATTTATATTTTTTCATAAGAATCTGAACTCAAGAAAAAATCAACTTTCTTCCTTTTTCAAATTCACTTTTTTTGTTTTCTTTTCAGGTCAAGAAAAATGCAAATAAGAAGACATACTATTGTTGTGCTAGGCATTTAAAAATTTTTTATTTCCAAAAAATAAAATAAAAATAACAATGAAGGAAATTCCAGTTACAAGAGAAAGGTACATATGTCTGTTCATCAAAGAAATTCTATAGTCAAGCATTTTAAATTTAAATGTTAAAAAAACTGCCTATAATTTGATGTTAATTCTTTCCTCAGTTATCTTTTTATGTCTCAATTTCTCTCCATCCAATTAGATTTTTCAGTTGTAACTGTAGTATCAAAAATCCTCTCTTCATTTATGTTTTACTTATTTCCTTTTTTATTTAATTCCTCCAAAGAACTAGCTTCCAGCATTTGTGCTGCTAGTAGTTCAAGAAGATACTCAAATTAATTGATGTACTTATACATTGCAGATAATAATGCACTTGGTCAATCTGCATCAATCTAATCATGCACCCCTTCCAACTATTTTAACTTCATTTTGAATAGACTTCTTTGCAACACTGTAAAATACTCTTCTGTTGTCAGACATAAAAGAGTCTTTCACAAGCAACCCAAATAAAAAATGGGCAAAGGACTTGAACAGAGAGTTCTCCAAGGAGGACATACAGGGTATCCAGAGACAGAGGAAAAGATGCTCAATATCACTAGCTATCAGAGAGATACAAATTAAAACCACAATGAGATACCACTTCACACCAATCAGAATGGCCATCATAAACAAAGCAACAAACAACAAGTGTTGATGAGGATGTGGAGAAAAGGGGACCCTAGTGCACTGTTGGTGGGATTGCAGACTGGTACAACCACTATGGAAAACAGTATGGAATTTTCTAAGACAATTAAAAATGGATCTACCTTTTGACCCAGCAATTCCACTGCTAGGATTATATCCTAAGAACCCTGAAACACCAATCCAAAAGAACCTATGCACCCCAATATTTATAGCAGCACAATTTACAATAGCCAAGTGTTGGAAGCAACCTAGATGCCCACCAGTAAATGAATGGATCAAGAAACTATGGTACATTTACACAATGGAATTCTATGCAGCAGAAAGAAAGAAGGAGCTCCTACCCTTTGCAACAACATGGATGGAACTGGAGAACGTTACGCTAAGCGAAGTAAGCCAGGCAGTGAAAGACAAATACCATATGATCTCACCTTTAACAGGAACCTAGTCAACAAAACAAACAAACAAGCAAAATATAACCAAAGACACTGAAATTGAGAACAGGCTGGCAATGACCAGAGGGTAGAGGGGAGGGAATTTCAGGGGAAAAGGGGAACGGTTTAGAGCAACAAGTATAAAGGACACATGGACAAAAACTGGGGGTGGGGGTTGGAAATGGGAGGGAGGTAGGGAGGGCTGGGACGGGTGGGCTGGGATGGGAGTAAAAGGCAGAAAACTGTACTTGAACAACAACTAAAATTTAAAATAAAGAGTCTTTCCTAGGCCCTTTTTGTCACCTGGTCTTTAAGTTTTTAGTGTGCAGAAGACTCATAAAATTATAAATGTGAATGGTGATTGTCTAACCAAAGTTCTATATTAATTATTACCACCTCAGCAGAATGATTTCTGGGAATTTTCAGTATAATTTTTATAATATATATTTTTCATTGTATATATTTCTGTTCATATATATCTACATATACACTTAATTATATATGTATACGAGGGGACACAAAAATGGAATTTTATTTATAATTGTGCATTTATGCTTACATGTTTAAACTTGAGTCACCTTAAAAGGTCTCTGCATTTGATGCAATACACCTATCAAGATTTTTTTCCACTGCTCAAAACGGTTTTGAACTCATTGATTCTGATTCCTTTTAGTGCTTCTGCCGTTTGTTGTTTCACCTCTTCCACATCAGCAAGACATTTCCTTTGAGAACTTTTTTCATCTGGGGAAACAAAAGAAAGTTGCTGGGGTGAGATCTGGTGAATAGGGAGGGTGTGGCATGCAGGGTTCAGCCATTTTGGTAAAAAATGCTGAACACTCTGCTTGGTGTGGGCAGGTACCCTCGTAAATCCCTCTTCATGAAATGGGCAGACCCATTGAGAGAGTCTTCAAAAAATCCATTGAGGCCAAACGCAGCCTGTCACAGCAATGCCAACTGGTACACTGATACCGGTGGGTTCCTAGAACACTCACCTAGTGAGAGAAGCCTGTACTACAAGGGGTGCACCCTCCAGAAGGTAATTCCATTTTGAGGAGTCCCCCTTGTATAATATTTAACATTAAATGAAACATAGTATTAAAATATACAAACAGAAAGAGAAAGAAGCTTCAGAGTTTATAAATAACTTCAGACAACATGATACAGTATAAATTTAAAAGTTGTTGCAAATACGACATAAAAGGAACGCTTTTCTGATGGAAACTAAAACAGTAATTGCATTGCTGATACTCTGGTACTGTGACTCCTACAAAAATAATTTCTTCTGAACTAATTTTTTTCTTTGAAATCTCTGTCAAGCCTTCTGAATAAACCTAATCATGAGATTGTAATCACCTTTCACTTAGCCAAGATATTGGCTGATGGATGGAGATGGAAATCATAAATATTTCCAAACCACATAAAAACAAAACTAGTGGGAATGGTATAAAATACTGACTTTATTAAAAACACAGACAATCTAGGTGATGAATTATAGTAGGGAGCATTAACTTCTGTTTCTTATTAGGTTCTTCTCTATCATTTACTGTTACTCTCCTTTCCAGCAAATGAAGCTAAAATGGCCTAAGGAGCTCAATGTCACCTGATTTCATTATAAGCAAGACATATAATAATGACAGTTTGCCACAGTTCCATGCTTTTGTTCATTTATGTGAAATTATTTAGAAGATAAATCACAGTACCATCCATTCACAGATATTCAAAGGGGGAAAATGCCTTTCTAATCTTTTATACTCAAGCCACTGGATTTTCTGTGCCATTTGGAAAGTGAAACAACAAAAAAGGCTGTTTTAGCAATGATTTTTATGAAGTTTATTCTTCTTAATGATGCTTCACCAACTTAAAAGATATGTGAAAGAAATTGCACTGTTATATTTTCTTTGTAATCAAAGAATCTTCATTCATTCTATATTTTTAAATGAACATCTTTTTATTTTATCTAATTATAATAATGTAAGATTTTTGAATTTAATGTTAAATGCCATATGTTTTTGTTAGTTTATATTTATTTACCAAAATGTTAATATTCAACCAAAAGATTTGTTGGTCCTATAAGTGAATAAATAAAATGTGGCCTCCAATGTTGATTATGCCATTTCAATAATAGTCATCTTCTAACAGCTAGATGTTTTGGTGATTACATATATATTGCAATTTTTTAATTTTCTTTTTTAAATTTTTATTTTAATTGTTGATCTTGTACAGTTTTCTGTCTTTTACTCCCACCCCAGCCCACCACCCCAGCCCTCCCCACCTCCCTCCCATTTCCACCCCCCATAGTTTTTGTCCATGGGTCCTTTATACTTTTTCCTGTAAACTCTTCCCTTTTTCCCTGAAATTCCCTCCCCTCGCCCCTCTGGTGACTGTCAGCCTGTTTTCAATTTCAGTGTCTTTGGTTATGTTATGCTTGCTTGTTTGTTTTGTTGATTAGGTTCCTGTTAAAGGTGAGATCATATGGTATTTGTCTTTCACTGCCTGGCTTATTTCTCTTAGCACAATGCTCTCCAGTTCTATCCATGCTGTTGCAATTTAATTAATCAAAAAGACATTATTTTTAACCATAGTCAAATAGGCCAGTCCACACTCAAGTATTTATAAACTGACTTATAAGAAAAGTAAACTCGAAAACATAAATAAGCTAATTAATTAGAGAAGATTCAATACTGTATTTCCCTATCTGAGAGTGATTTGAACAAGTATGAAAAAATAAGGCAACATCTTTCATGCTAGCCTGATACCTAGAACTATTCTTTACCTAAGATTGTTTGAAAAGTTGTTAATAAAATTAAGTATAAAAATAACTGAGTGTGTGACAGTAAAGAATTAAAGAAACAGATCCACGTATGTTTTTGACAAAACAAATAAATGTCTGTCATTCCTAATAAAGGGTTTTCTAAGGAAGAAAAATAACAGTTATAACTGAGGTCACTCACTCTCAAAGACACAGAGGGTAATTCCTGTCTGTACCTATAGTAGCAGGAAGCAACTCTCTAGACACTGAAGTTTCATAGTAAGGAGAATATAAGCTTAATTATTATTATATTTTTGTGGTTACTGTTATCATTACTATTATTTTAATTTCAGAGGACTATGGGAGTTGGCAGAAATCAACAATTGTATTTCTGGATGATCTCTAAGTAAATCAAATTGAGCTTCATCAGAAGTTACCCACTTGCCCTCAGGTATTCTGGCATCTTTTCCCTTCCCAGTTAATTCTGTTCTTAGACAAATTATTTAATATTTTGTATGGAAGTTAATTTTCCTCAGTATCTCCCAGCATGTGGACCAAAAAAGACTCAATTTATTGAAACTGGCATCCAAGAATTTAATAAACCATACTTGAGGCTGACATGACTTGAAGTTTTTACTTCACTTCATATCCCTGTGGAAGTACCATCCCCAAGAAGTATCCCTAAATACTGGGTCTGCACTGTGAGCCTCTGCACCACTCAGCTCTTGGAGGCTCTCCACCATTTCTGCCCTTGCATTTGCTCTGCTTTAATTCATGCTTAACCCGCCCTAGTACCAGTAGCATTATGTTATACAGACATCTTGCTGCCTAAGAGAAACTAAGTTAAAACAGAAAGTTTCATATAGGCTTATGCTTGTTCTGATTTTTCAGTTATGCATCTATTAATCACCCAAACTTTATATAATAAATATATATTATCTTACAGTCAAGAAAAAATGTTTAAATATATACCAACTGAGAAATTGATTTTTGCCTTGTTTATAAGGGATCTTTTAATTTGGGGTATTTATTTTAAACTTACATGCAAGAAGAGCAATTACTTTAAAAGTTTATTATGATATTGTAAAACTGAAAGGAGAAAAACTTCAAAAATATTTTAGAGTTCACCAACATGATAGACAATTCTACTGTTACTTTGAACTTTTGATATATTTTAACATTTAAAGAATTTTTACCAATGAGCATGCATCTTTGGACACTAACGCAAAAGGAAAATAGAAATAAATAGAAATACAGAAGGGATATAGCTCAAATTTATAACTTTAACTGAGAGAAGAATTTTTAGGAAACTTAGTTTAATACTTTAGAGATTTTGAACTCAAATTACAAACCTACTAAAGTGTAAATATAATTTCATAACTCTACATTCTTTTTTGGTGGGGTATTTTTAGAAAGTTTTAAATCCATCATTCAGTTTCAAGGCTTTGCGAAATTTTTAAATAGAGACAATACATGTTCCTGAGATGACATTGATTCCCTGTGTTCTGCCAATGCATGGAGAACGGTTTGTCAAGACTGTGAACTATTAACAACCGATTAATAATTTTACCTCCTGAATATTTCTCCAGCTCATCTGTTCTTCCAGTTTCCAAATCCTGTCGTTTATTTCGGCTCTTCATTATTTCTGTCTTCCTAAAACATTCTCCTGTGCCTTCTCTTCTTCATCTCATCATTTATCTTTATGCTAGTACCAAGGAAGGAAGGGGCAAGGAAGGAAAGAATAGTTACTAGTTATCGTGTGCCCTGTTTATTACCTTCCCCCTCCTGCACCCCCATGCATTTGTATCTCTTAAGAACAGAAAATGTATCTATATTCTCAGATAAAATGATAACTTATTTTTATCTGTCAAATGTATGTTAGACCAGTACCAACACCCCTGGCTTATGAGATATTTAGCAGTTAGCACACAATTCTCCCAATCTCCTGTCTCAGGCACCATCCCTCAGAGTGGAAAGAAAGGAAAAGATCTATCTTTCATCCCCTAGCAATGTGGACAACTAACAATTAAATATTCAGCTTCTGTATAAAATGTCAGATTTAATTAATCTGTGAATTTCTCTAGTTGGTAGATAGATGTTTGTTCTCTCCACCTGGTTTTGCTTGCAGATTCAACCCCTTCTCGTTTTGCAGAAAACCTCAATTGGGAGGTGAGCAATTTCAGAGGCAAGATACTGCTTTCAAATTTGAAACCAATGGGTTACACACTGGCAATTGAATAACGTTATTAATTTAGATCAGCACAAATCTGAGGAAATGTGTGGCAGTAGATTATGAAGGAGCTTAATCTAGATGAGAAGGATGTAGTTTTTTCATCAGCGTTGCTTTTTTTCCATATAGATGAACTTGCCAAAAATCCTGGATTCAGTATGTGAGCAATTCTAATAATTTTTTTCGAATTGACTAAAAGTGTTCAAAAGTATCCTATGCCAGAAAGAACTGAAATATCAGACAACATCCATCGGGATGCTGGTAGAGATCGGATGAGTATTGAGGAGGTTTTAGTAGAGTTATTGCTTACTAAGATGAAGGCTAAAGGCAGGCAAAGCACAAGCGATGATACTTCCATGAAGCTTAAGTTATAAAGAAGAGGAGCAGATACACTAAAAACATGCTTATAAATTCTGCGAAGAAAAATAACATGGAAGCAGGATGGTATTTTATGGAGGGAGAAGTGATAGCTTAAATAACATGGCCAAGGGATGTACGTCTCTCTGAGGAATGAGTAAGCTGTGTTTATATTTGAAGGTAATGCCTTTGTGAGAGGTACTGACAGGTGCAAAGGCTCTGATGTGACAGTTAACTTGGCATGTTTAAGAGATAGCGAGAAATCAAGTGTGGCTTGTCTTCAAGAGTAAATAAAAGAGGGAGGAACATTATCCTAAACACCTAAAAGGCTTACACTAACTAACTTTTCCTCTGAACCCAAGAACAAATCTTTTTGCCGAGAAAAGGTCATCTGTCTAACCTTAGTTATTTAACCACTGTGGTACAGTCCACTCTGCTGAGTAAGAAAGAGCCAGTGTTTATATTGCTGGCAGTGCTTCATCTTTTTAAAGGGGAAAGATTTTGAGAGGAGAGGAATGGTGTGACTGCTATGAACAGCAGGCCAAAATTTTCTCGATTTGATGGAAAAAGACCGAGCTTTCCAGGAGAAAGCACTCAGAAGACTGAACAAGAGCATAGACCAGAATTATGTGACATTAAGAGGAGGCTGAACATAAGAAAAATATCATAGATTTACACAATGCTAGGGTTGGGAAGGAAATTAGACATTTTTATGTTTAATCACTATATCACAAATGAAGCCAGAAGGTTTCAGAGAGGTTAAGTTTTCTTTTTCCCCAAGGTTGAGATCACACAGCTAATTAGTTACCATCCAAGGAACAGAACACATATCTTCTGAATTCTTATCACTGATGACCTAGAAAATACTGTGACTTTGTTCTGAAGCAGCACAATTTTCTAGAGAGTCCCTGAGAATATTTCCAAACACAATTAATTAAAATAGAACCAGTGGCAATGTTAAAAGCTATCAGGGAATAACATTAAAATGGAATAAATTTAATGTATGTCAAAGCATGTCATCATGGGAATGGCTCCTGAATCAAACCCTGAAGGAGAATAATGTGGCCTCAGATCATCTCAGAGCCAAAGACATGAGTCTTGTGTGAAAAAAAAAATGCTGTTTGTCTGAATTCTTGTAGTGAGCATATGGGCATTAAGTAAAGTAAAATCTCATAAAGAGAAAAAGAAAGCCACCAATTTTTTGTGCAAATTCTCCTCACTGTGGTAATGCAGCTCTGAAATTAGCAAAAAAGTATAAGTTTAAGCTTTAGAGTCTGAATTACTTTTATTTGAATCTTTGCTCGACCACATATTGGATATACAAGATAGGGCGTTATTTAATCTCTCCAAATTGCAGTTTCCTCATTCACATAAAAAAATAAAAATAAATAAAAGAAAAACGTAGAATCCACTTAATACCACCAACAATATTTTAAGGACTACTTATTATATACAACACAGAAAATATCTTAGACTTTTGTCAACATATGCAATATGAGTGTAAAGTCCTGATTTTTAGACTAGCCAGAGATATTATTTGACACAGTGACATTCCGAAAAGATAATTCTGAGTTACTGATCTACAGTACTTTTCTGCTATCTTGTTTGCTTTTCTCTGTTTCCTAATAACATATTTCACATATAGTTACTGGGAGTGAAATTTAGTGAAAACATTTGTTGTTTTTGTAATGAGCTTTACTAGACTTCTAGAGGCACCCAACTCTGACTGACACTCTAATAAGTGCGGTATAGCAAAGTAATTGACAAAGAAAGGTTAAATTGGAGAAGCAGAAATTTCCGAGCTCTAGGGAGATGCTTCACAGATTCAATGAACTAATTAAAAAGTCAAAGGAAAAGAGAAATCACTGATGGGTCTTGATGTCTTAACATAGGAAAAAACACAGTTGTAGTGGAGGCCACAGAAAGGCCAGGGTGTTTTTCTAAGAAACATTAAATTGGGCATACAACCAGAATGGCCTCAAGAACTGGAATGCATTAGAAAAACATTTAAATTACTGAGAATTACAAGACCTTCAGGTAGTCCATTTTCTCTCCTGTAATTTATAAATTATCCACTTCAATTCCTTCATTCACAAACAAAATTAGTGAACGTTAAAAGTGGCAAGAAATAGTCCGAAATCAATCCAATAAGATCCAAATAATTATCCGTTAAATAAAAAGTTTTACACTGTAGTTCAAATGGAGAAAATTGGAGGAGACTTGAGTCACACAGAGTGTGCCCTATGAAGAATCCGAGCTTCTTCACTCTGCTGGAGCTGGACGGTTTGTCTTAGTGAGGATGGGCAGGTGTCTCTCAGCTCACAGTCCTGGTTACAGCTGTACAGGAAAATCTTTTTTTTTTTACTTGGTATTTTGTACCATTTTATTCTTGCATTTCTGTTGAGATAATGCCAAAGAACACATGCATAACATAGCTTTTCAGCATAAACATCAGAGCTTCTTTTAAAGAACATCGAGAGTTCCCCTTGGAAGTGTATGAGTACCCCGGCAGTGGGTGGGGTGGTGGTGGCGGGGGGCTAGTGTAGTGTTTCTATTCCTTATGATGTAGCAGGTAACAGATTAAACTATTATAATCAATATTTTTGTTTCAATATAAAACAGTCTTTAAAAAAGAGTTCAATATAGAAGAATATCCTTCAGCATTTCCTTAAATTATATAAGCACATTTTTGTTGCAGGTAGCAATTCGAAAAACCAGTAATGGTATTTACATATATTCAATTATTTTACTTGCTTCTACCTTTTCAAAATCTTACTTCTGCCCCCATTTGCTAACTAATTGACACTTCATATTATAGTAATAGTAAACTATTCAGTATTTAGTTTCCCCTTTATGTCATAGCTTATCTCATACTATTCCCTCAATTTGAACATCCTGCCCACACTCTTCCTCATTCCTCATTTACTATTCTTACTCATTTTTAAATAGTCAGCTACAGCATTGTCCTTTCCACAAAGCCTTCCCTACTCACTCAGACTGGCTGATATTCCTCCTCTCTGTTCCCATCGTAATTCTGTCTTGTCAGCATTTTACCGTGTCACTGTACCTTGCTATGAACCGCCTACTCAACTCCCAGATATTTTTTTTATTACAGAGAGCAGTAACAGAGTCATATTCACCCTTCTGCATTCAAAACCCACACAGTGCTTGTTACAAGAAGATACTTAATATGTGCTCATTAAACAAAAGGAAAGTGTATACAGCATGAATCTCCCCGATGTGTCCACATATTCTGGGAATACTTGAAGCATCACAATCTTTTTTGACACACACTTCGATCAGTTACTGTGTGTTTCTCTTAGGAAATAGACGAATTCAAATTCCTTATTAGAGAACAGCTACCATCTTTTGGGAGAAATTATAAGAATCTCTCTCTCTTTCTCTTACATTATTCTTAATGATATTTTGTGTATGTGAAAAGTAGCTTGGGGAGGAACAGTTCTTCTTGATACTGAATGTAAATTAATAATAAAACTTGTTCTATTTCCTTTTTAAGTGGATAAATATATTCATGATCTGAAGCAGTAAAAGGCTATTCTGAAACTATCTGCAGACAAGGTTGCTATGGAAACTATTTTTTAAAAATAGTACAATAAATAGTCATCTGAAAGAATACTGAACACAGTGCACCTTGCTCTAGTAATTATAGGTGGTCTAGAATTGAAATATCTATGGCATGTTTTGCTTTCAGGAGTGCCACCAGAGCCTATTGATTGCCGTAGTAGAATATTTTTGTAAATAGATGAGGGTCGCAAGAGCATGTTCTCAATATACTCTTTCCTATAAGTCAGCCAAGCAACCTGCTCGGCTAGCTGCTTACTGAGCAGCCCGGCACCAAGGAATAGACAAGAGTCACACACAGTAACTATGCTATTCACTCAGCTTTTATTGAATGGAGGTTCACTCAAAGCAGAACATCAACATACATTAATATCCCCCTCACACTCTAACAACCTAAGAGAAATATAATACACACACAGCAATCAATGAGAAATAACAAACCCGAGTCCCAAAGTCTAGGTCTTCAGGTCCAGGATACAATACAGTTGGTGAGGGAGTTGCCAGTGTCTTGCAAGGAAGGATCTCTGGAGCCAGGTGGGCAGCAGGGCAGACAAAGTCCTTAGTCCAGCAGGGCTGAGTCTCTAATAGGTGATGCCAAGGGAGATCAGTGTGGCGTGGGGCATCACTCTGGTGTGTGCAGCTCAGCTGTCTCAGCAGTGGTCTGGAGCCTGCCTCAGTTAGACCCTTGAAAGTGGTGGAGTCCACCCTTCTGGGTCTCTTGATAAGTGTCTTAGCACCCTGATGGCAAGTAGGGACCTGCCCCAAAAGCCTATCGATGGGGGGTCCTGCTCTACAGACATGGCTATTCTGGTCACATATGCAGATATCTTGGGTGTGTCTCCTTGCCAGATGTCTCCTGCATGATGTAGGTAGTTTCACTCTTGAACTAAAATGACATGGCTGACTGGCAGCCATCTTGGTTGACATGGATGACTCCACATTGTTTTATGTACTTTATGCTGTCTTTACTGAACCATAGCCATTTTATTGGTCCTGCTCTCCACAGTGAGATAAAAGAATGTTTACTTTCAGCACTAACTTGAGGTATGGAATGAAAAGGACACAGATTTTCGAGTCCAAGTTCCCTGGTATCCCTCTACCTTACCCACACAAGACTGCACATATAAACCAATGGGGATGAAAACTCAAGAAAATAAGTTACCAGATTCACAACATTCACAAATGCATTTGAGGATATGTGCAAATCACAGGCAGTGCCAAACCTTCTTTCTTCATACCTACCTCCCAATTTCCTGTTGACAGACCTGATACCAAAGTAGACAAGAAAAATAAGAGAACAAATTTAAAGTAGTGTAAAAGAGAAAATTAAAATGATGTTTTTGCTTTGTTTTCTTAGTTAAATGGAGAATGGAAAGCTGTCCAGTGATGCAGACACCGGCTAGCAGTGTCCGAGTCATTGTGGATGAAATAAAATGTACACACGGACTACCAGGTCCGGTGCAGGAAAGAGGACGACAGCAGGACTTTTCTCTCAAGGGGAGCAAAAGCTGTGGCCTCTGCCATGAGAGGTCTTTATTTTATTTCTCCTCACATTTCAAGATGGTCCACATTCACTATTGGCCCAAGTTACAACAAAGGAGCCAGTGCCCCTCATCACATCACACAAGAAGGATATTAGCGAATGAAAAGGCAAAAGTGGTTGAGCTGGTTACACTTGTCCCTGCAAGGTTTAGCACTTGCAGGGTGAGGGAGTTTTCACCAAAAAGCAAGATTCAAAGCAGCCTAGATATATTACAAATCTGACTACCCACGAGAGAACCTATCTGTGGGCATGGGTCCTGTGCATCTCCGAGTGGGAGCTGGGCCTAGGCCACGCAGAAGGGTCTGCCACAGTCTAGGAGTTAGGAAACAGCTCCCAAATACAGACTAGTTTCGACTGTCAGCAAAAGTTTGTTACCTGCAACATCCGCAGAAGCACTTGGTGCTTCAGGGTTCTAGAAGGGATAGCCTTGAGTTGTGGCAGAGCTTAAAGAGAGGCAGCTAAACTTGCCCATCTAAGGGACTTAATTTACCCCGGCAAGTGCTAGCAGAGACTGACCATGGGCTCAATATCTGCTCAATAATATAAGAATATTTGCTAAAGTTGAAAATTAGGAGAAGAAATCCTGCATCCCTAACTCACCCATGCATAGAGGCAAACTATGAACTTGGTCACATCGCACAGCAGAGTGAACATTTGCCACTGCCCTTGGTGAGAAGGAAGAAGAGAGAAGTCAAAGGATAAATCTTGATCTGGGTAGGTACTGAATTTGAAATACCCAAACCAAATTCATTATTGATTTGGCCGATACATACCCAAGAGGAAACAAGATTATGGTTTGTTTCTTTTTCCATTCTTGAGCTCAATGGGAAATTGCAAGAAAATTTAGTTTTTGGTCAAGACATTTTTCACATATTATTTTTATATATCACTATATTTTCATTTGTATACTTATCAATTTCTACACAGACATGGTGTGAATAATAGGAAGTTCTAGTTTAGTCCATGGTCCCGAAGAGACAGCACAGGGAAAAATAAAATGAGGTATTTAATCTCAATGTTCTGAATTTAAGATCTTTTGGTTTTCTCACTTTTATGCTCATTCTTCTCATTGTAATATGTTCTAAACCTTCCTTGATGCTAAAGTAGGAGGAAAGTAAAGCATGAGGATAAGAACATCGATATCCTATGATAAATTGATTTTCTCTTCCTCATTCTAGTCTGAGAAAATTAAAGTACACTGTGGAAAATGATCTTGCCCTAAATGTCTGGCGGTGTTAATGCAAGAAAATAGAACTTTATTAATATACTAAGGCACCTGGTTATGATAGTTACCTAGTATAAAAATGCCTGGGCAAAATAGAGACAGACTCATGAATGGCAGGCTGACAGCTCTCAGGGGTGGGGTTGGAGGGGAGGGATCAAGCAAAAAGAACAAGGCTCAGGAACATGGACAACAGTGTGATGATTGTAGGGCCAGGGTGGGTAGAGGTGGAAGAGGGCATGAAGGGGATAAATGGTAATAGGAAAAGTATAATAGAAATAAACTATTAAATAAAAAATAAATTACCTGGAAAGACTTGCACTCTAGTTACTACAGAGGGAGATAGAGAGGGGGGCAAAAAAGGAGAGAAAGGACAGGGAAGGAGAGAGAGAAAAAATATATAGTATTTTTCCAAAGGATTTATATTTGTGTTTTCTTATTTTACTAAAAGAGACCCTAGGTTACCCTTATTCAGCACATCAGTCAGACAGCGTTTACCTGAAAGTCCTGATATATTTAGGGAGAAGAAATGCAAAAAAATTGGGCACATTATTTAAATTTCATAATAAAATGTGAAGACTGGGCAATATTCCACAATAATGTAAGATAAAATGTAAACGCTAAGGAAGAGACACAGAACAATTTGAAATAACATTTATTCCCAAAAATTCATGGAAGAAATAAATACATCCCAAATTCATTCAGCCGTGTTAGGTATTTACCTTGAAACATACAAAACTATCTTTTCTTTGTAAAACTATTTCAAATTTCACTATTGAATTTTCAAACATACCACATGCATATCACAAAATAATTGTCAGCTTTTGTCCACTAATATGAGCTTATATGTAGTTATAATAAAGACAAATATTCTCTATTAGCAATCAATCTAATCATTTCAAAAGTTTTCTCTCTTTTGTTTTAAAGAATATACGTGCCAAGTAAGATAATGCCACAAAACATGTGAGTTTGTGCTGGTTTACAAAGACAGACAGAGAAAGAGAAATAAAGAAAGGGAGCTCTAGAAAGAGATCATTGTTGCCTTAGAGAACATAACAAATTTTCTTTGTCTAAAAAATGTCCTTGTTACTAAACAATTCCTTCAGGCTGACCATGAATTGCAATTATACTCATAAAATTCTTAAAGCTACATTTAATACAGTAAGTGCCTAGGTTGTAGCAACACACAAGAGACAGCAACTTAGGTAGAAACCCTCCAAATGAGATTTTCTTCATCTGCCCCTGCACAAATGAATTGAAATGAGTAGGAAAACAAAACAAAACTTGACAAGGTTAAATTCATGATAATCTACCAAAGTTAGTATTTTAACAAAAACTTTATTCCTGAAAAAATGTGTTTTATTTCAGTATAATTGGCTGGAATTACAGTTATATTCAACACAAATATAAAGTCTGATTACTACTTTTTTTTAATATACTGTAATCATGATTATTGATTTGCACTTATTTCTGCTGCAAAGAAACAAAAAAAAAAAGATTGTTTAGTGCTCCACTTGTCTATTGCTTCATAATAAATAACTCTTAGGACCTTAAAGCAACAATATAGCATTATCTCAGGTATCATAGATTGACTGGGCTCAGTTGAGCAATACTTGCTTTAGGTAACAGTGAGCAGTGAGAAGTCAGCTGAGAATTGTCAACTGAACATTCAGTTAGACTGACTGTTGAGAGTGATCCCTAAATCCCTTCTCAATGTTATTCTCAATCACATATCCATACAGATTTGGGGTTACAGTAAAAACTGAATACTCAATACAGTTTGAAAACTCCCTAGGCAAACTCAATGAACTTTATTTGGGACATCCCTATAATACTCTTTTTATACCTCCACAACTTAAAATAGTAATTTACACATAGCAAGGTCTCAATAACTATGTGCTACATTAGATTGAGCAGGTTGCTTAGACTCTTGCAATACTTACTTGTTTTATTACCACCTTCCTACAGAAGTATCTGCATAGTGTATCCATCAGGTGAAATTAAATAATCCTCAAGTTACAGATTTAAAATTATCTTGAAATTTTCTGTCTAGAGGGATTTCTTATGCTTTTTTATATTATTGTCTATTTTAAAAGACAAGAAGTAATATGTGAGGTTTAGAAATAACTAATAATAATAACTAATACTATGGAGGGTCTTCTAAAAATTAGAAGTAGTGCTACCACATGTTACAACAATCCCACTTCTGAGTATACATCCAAAAGAAATGAACACAGGATACCAAAATAATATCTTCACTCATGTTCATTGCAGCATTATTCACAAAACCTAAGATATGGAAACAAACTAAGTGTTCATCAACAAATAAGATATATAATAATAAAGATGTTTTTCTTTTCTATATTCTATAGAATTATATAACATAATAACAAAAAGATGTGATTATATGTATATATACATATATGTTCACACATACAATGAAATATCATCCAGTCATGAGAAATAAGGAAATTCTGCCATTTATAACAGAATAAATAGACCTTGAAGGCATTATGTTTAGGAAAATAAGCCAGACAGGGAAAAATAAATACCATATAATCTTACTTATATGTAGAACATTTTTTTTAAAAAGTCAAAACTCATAGAAGCAGAGAGTAGAAAAGTAATTGCCAGGAGCTGAAAGGAGTGGGGAATGGGGAGAAATTGGTAAAACGGTACAAACTTTCAACTCTAAGATGAGTAGGGTCTGAAGATCTAATGCATAACATAGTGACTGCAGTTGAAAACATTTTATTTATAATTGAAATTTGTTGAGAGTAGAGCATAAATTTTCTCAACCCCACAAAAAAGAGATAAGCAGCAAAGAACAGTTAAGTTTTGTTAAAATGTAGTATTACTTAATACAAGGTGAATAATTACAAAGTGATCACATTTGACTCTCATAATTGTCCTATGTCTTCATACAGTTACTCTCCTGATTTTGCGGTAAGAAAACTGAGGCCTGGAAAACTTGTCACACAGATATTAAGTCATGTAACTAGGACACGACACTGGTTCTCATTACAGATATAATATTCTTAACCACGGTGTTGTACGGTTGGAAATGTAAAGCAGCCCTCAAAGAAACTGGGAGGAAGCAAATAATTAAAATATATTTATGCATAAAGAAGCAGAGTGCAATCCAGTGAGAAGACCCAACAATGCCATCTTACCAAATATAACATCTTGGAATCATTTGATTGAATCATATGAAATTGCCATCATAAAATTCGGACATTTACAATTTCACATGATTTAACTAATATTAACAGTAGAAATTCAGTTTGGTGTACAACATTGACAGAACTCTAATTAAGAATTTCCTTTTAATACCATCACACACAAAAAAGCAGATACACCAGAGTTTTGGGGGTCAAAAAGTTGCCAATAATATTACAATAAGTATTATATTTTTCAGAAATAATTAGTGCAATATTTACAAAAAGAATCTCCCAAGTGATAGCAAAACATTATACAGCAAGAGATGTGAGTCAGTTTGATTGTGTTCTTCATAACAAATGATAAATGACCTGGAAGAAGCTGAACTTATTCTTTTTTGTCTTAAAGTAAATATTTTTACAAAACTTCTATAAAAATAAATATTTTCCTGAAATTTAATTTGTGCAATAAAGACAAAACCTTAAAGTGAGTGTTTTTCTATTTATTTATGTGTATGAATTTGTGTGCATTGGGGAATGAATGTATGTGTAGTCTATATAATCAACATCGATAAAAACAAATCAGGGAAAGCATGATTGATAGACATTTGAAAGAAAGTCACTCAGGAGGGAAGGTCAGATTGCTACCTGGCTGTCAAAAGATCTCTTCACTTGGCATTTATCTTTGTGATTTTGTCTCATTGCAGTACCTGGCACTCAATTTGCTGGCTCAGAGACTAAATTTATGAGAATATATTCAGAGCACTAGGATTTATTCTTGAAGTTGACAGAGTACTAGGAACATTAATTCAAAACAATAAACATTGTATGAAAGAATTTTATAAAACATATATATATATATATACATATTTTTTTTTAATCTTCTTTTTGGAGGGGTTGTGCAGGGTGGAGGGGAATGATGGGGGAGAAATGGGACAACTGTAATAGCATAATCAATAAAATATATTTAAAAAAACTGAAACAAAAAACATATATATATGTATTTATATATGTGTGTGTGTGTGTGTGTGTGTGTATATATATATATATTTATAAATTGACACATATGTCCAGTAAAGCAGACCAGCATATTCTCTTTTTAATATATTTTCTCCCAGTAGATAAGCTATATGGGAACATACAATTAAAATCAGTATTTTGGAGAGAAAGCATGAAGTATGAATGAAAAGAATCAGTTTTAAGATTCATAGGTTTGATGGCATGAGATTAAGGAAGACCGAGTCAGACTTCCAAATCCATGAATTATTCTTGCCTTTTGGATCAGAGAGACAGGGTCTTAGACTACACTCTGCCTTGCACAGGGCTTGGATGAAAACTGAACTGAAAATTTTATCTTTGTCTATTGTGCTTTTATAGGTCTTAAGGGTATCTGTCTGTCATGTTCACAATGCCTGTTGTCAAATGCTTCTGTTTCTGCACCCACCAGTGGCCTCAGCAATTTTGGTCTAAAAGTGAGCACCTGACTCCAAATAACTGAGCTCTCAGCTGGCCAGCCACGTTTGACAGTGGTGTGTGTCCTGGTTCAAAATGATGAGTTAATCGAACAGTTTTCCCTGGGAAGTAGAAAGAATGTCATTACTTTTTGAAATTGAAATTATAAGGAAAATGAAACAGTATGCGTGTCAATGTAGGCAGAAAGGATGAAGAGGAGAAGTTGTGTTTGTTAGAATGGAGCATGAAGTCATTCTATAAAGAGAAATGAAGTCGTTTGCCCCCCCCAGCAAAGGCCTTTAAACAAAATCATCTCTTCCAAGCTTTTGAAATAACTTTGTTACTTGTAACTTATTAGTCAAACAAGCACTACCAAAATGTCCTCTATGAATTTTTCTCTTTTGGTTATTGCTTATGAATGCACATTTGTAATCAATACATTATTTCTATATTTACATCATTTTCTTCCTTTTCAACTACTCACTCTCTTTTAAGAAGACTTTGAATAATATTATCACAGATTATTTTATGAGTTAATTCAAAGGGCAACCCAATTTCTCTTATTTTCAATTTCTTCAGTTACTACATTTCATAGTGTCCTCAAACCTGTTTATGTTATTTATAAATTTACACATCCACTTTCAATATAGCAGTGTTTATCTTTTGTAAGTCATATTTACTTTAAGTCCAGTTGTTATAATAATTAATTTAGGAGTGCATTTCCTCAAATGTCATCACCAGACATGGGATGTACTACCTGGTTGTTTAAGAAACCAAAACATAGTAGAGTTTAAGCAATATTTAAAAATGATAATGTTATCTATAGTATACCTTTCAGAAGTAACAAAAATGTAATCTATCCTTACGTAATTTTCAAGTATTTTATACTTATATGTGCTTTTATTTTAGTTTTTTAATTTACCTTTTCCATCACCATTTAGCCCCCATACCCTCTTCGACCTCCACCCACGCCCCTCCCGTGCAGTCACCACACTGTCGTCCATGTCCATGAACTCTTTCTCTATTTTTTCCCTTTTGTTTTGCTGAATCTCTACAATTCTTAACAAACATTTCAATATTTAATATGCTATAAAAACTAATTTTTTTTTAAATTTTATTTTGTTGTTCTTGTACAATTTTCTATCTTTTACTCCCATCCCAGCCCACCGCCCCAGCCCTCCCACCTCCCTCCCATTTCCACCCCCGGTTGTGTTTGTCCATGTGTCCTTTATACTTGTTGTTCTAAACCCTTCCCCTTTTCCCCTGAAATTCCCTCCCCTCTCCCCTCTGGTGTCTGTCAGCCTGTTCTCTAAAAACTAAAATTTAAAGAAGATTAAATTATATCCATGGCAACTTATCAAGTATAAATAGAGTGGCATTAATGCTTGCTCTATTATAATCTATTTTGTTTTTGCTAGAAAACTTTCTATTTTATCAAATTTCAGACTTATGGAAGCCTAACAAATAGATTTGACTCTGAAATTGTTTTATTTGGCTTTACAATAAATAGTATAACTTCAAGAATGAATTCTACTACTTTAAAAAATAAGTCTCCTTTTTTTTCACTAAATTGAGCCATAAGTCAATTTTATCAGTCTTATTCTCTTTCAATTGTTGTTTTTCCATTTCTTATTTATTTTCATTGCTTGACTATTGTTCAAGGATGCCAGATGTACAATATCAGCTAACACCTGAAATTCTCAAGTCACTATTTAAATTTCAGTGACTTCTATTACTGTTAACTGTTGTACTCAATCAGAATTATATACCAAGTCTGAAGTGGCAACCCAACTTATCAAAAAAAAATTGAATAATATCTTAGTGAATAGCCTTAGTGATGTTAGTTAGGATTAACAGGGAAGTCTCAGATCTAATTTTCTAGATGATAAACTATTTAGCTAAATAGGTTATTTTGATGAAAATAATCTAAGGTTTAATTTCCAGAATATTGTTAACAAAGTGCCTGTCATCAGTCTCATGTAGTTCTTCTCCACTTCTGAAGGTGAGAGGAGGTACCATTTATTAATATGCATAGGTAGTTAGCTATTTAAAATCGACTTAAGCTAATAATATATACACTTTTCTGACTACCACATCACTTGTTCAATACTTAATAATAATTTGACTTTGGTCCAAAATAACGACTAATGGACTGTCAAGAAAAATGTCACCATACATTTAAATATAAGCTATCATGCTCTGTTTCTTAAAATAATAACTTTCAAAAACCTATTTTTACACAATTCATATTTGTTTCTCATTATCTTTTTCCTTAGACAGGTTTCCTCAATTCTCTTCTAGGTTTAATTGACTATTCAGATAACTGTTTCCCTCTTGGTCTCTAAAATATTATTGTATAACCTAGTCACAGTTCATAATATTGACCAGTGAGAATCCCAATATCAAAAGATATTCCTTCTTGCCTACTCATTTTATTACTGATTGTCATTTTAATGATTGGTTTATAAATAATTTATAATTTTGAAATTGTATTTTCCCTAAATTAAACTGCTGCAGTCTTGCTAATTATTTTATAACTATATCTCTCAGCAGGTAAATGATAAGATACTGGATTACATCAAGTATGTGATGTCCATCCCCACGCTTGTAAGTAATCACTTCCTGCAACAACAAAATGTAGCCCTGGTTGGTGTAGCTCAGTGGATTGAGTGCTGGCCTGCAGACCAAAAAGTCGTTGGTTCAATTCCTAGTCAAGGCACATGCCTGAGTTGTGGGCCAGGTCCCCATTTGGAGGCAAGGGAGGACCAACCAATCAATGTTTTTCTCCCTTTTTCCCTCTTTTCCTGTCTCTTTAAAAATAAATAAAATCTTTTTTAAAAAGTGTCAAAAGTACCTTTTTAGATGCAAGTAAGAGTTCACAAATAAGATCCGAAGGGCACCTGGTTGTAATAAGTGATAATAAGCACTGTAAGAAAAGATAACTTAGTTACAAAAATGAAGCCTCTGAATCATTTTCCCCTAAAAAAATAAATACAGAAATTTATTTTAAAAATACACTTAATTTAGGAGGCTGGTAGGTGCTGGGAATTGTGCTCAAGTCCTCAAGCATGATTATGGTTTTCATCCAAATTAGGAGCTATTCTCTTAAAATATCAGAAAATAGAAATTGTTTCTGCATTGTTAGAAATTCTGAATATATAAACAACACTGTCTATAATACATGTACATATAATGTATAATATATAACATATATAGTGTACACAATATATAAAATTATTTTAAAGACTGAAAAAAGATATCTAATTATTTTTGTTTAGCATAGTTTTATTAACCTGTTTACCTGGGAATATTATTTTTGCATAAGACACTTTAACATATGTTACAAGAATTCCAAGAATACAATCAAATTATTACCATACTAATCTATACTTGATACAGATCACTCTCATACATTCAAAAGGTTCAGTGTCTGAAAATATGTATTTTTTTCATTCATAATACACTGTGTAGCATAATCCATGATTAATACATAATAGCCACTTTGTGCAACATTTGTAACGCCAAGCTCTAAAGTAAAATCTGTACTTTGATATGTTGCAGATTTCTCAAGGAGAAGCATTTTCTTAAGTCGATGCATTTATCTCTTTTGTGGTTTCAGTGACCTTCAAACACTTTGGGAAGGCTTTCCACATCCTGTGGTTTATTGTCCATAAGGACACCATTTAAGTCATGAGAAATAAATAGTTCCCAATGAGCAGACTGACTCTTCAAAAAGTTCCATTTAAGTTAATTATTTCATATCAAGAATTGTGGTTTCCTTCAGAAGCAATGTGGGCACTAGCTAGGCAATACAATACATCACAATTAATACCAGGACACCCCATCAGCTTTCATAAAATGATTTTCTGGGGTAAAAGTTAAGGAACAATAACAATACAAATAGTTTTCTTACTTTCTATTATGAATGGTTGTCTAACCATCAAAGTAAAATGTTTTGAGCAGGCATTCTACCTGCTGTGATAAAGTCGTATCATCTTAATTAATTTGAAATAACTTCCTGTTGATCAAATTCTAAACTATGTGCAGTAAACTAGACAATAAAAATATGCTGGCTGGAGTGTGAAATTTTTACCAATGGTCTTCAAATTAGTTTTCCAAATATGTTCATGTAGTTGAGAACATCATCTTAATTAGTGTTTCTTAATTATTGTGGTCCATATGCCCTTTGAAAATCTGTTGAAGTTTGTAGATTATTTTCTGAAAAAATAAAAATTGAAATTCCCCAAAATTAAAATTTACTTTAGGAGTCCCATTGTTGCTGAAAATTGTGCTTGCAATCTCTAGTGCTCGTGCTATTTTCACAAATTTTAGGGGCTATTCTCTTAAAACATCAGGAATTGGGAATTGGACATTGTTTCTGTACTGTTAGAATGGCTTCCTGAATATCTTTTTCTAATGTTCATAACCGCAAATACTTATCCATATAAAATCAACTAATATTTATATAACTTTGTATATAATTTTAAAATTGATTAATGATTAACATGGAGGGAAAAAACACTTGCTGAGCTATCTAATAAAATCTGATAGAGTTTATAGCTCGCTGCTATAAGACCCAAATGATATCAAGGAAGTTATAGGAAGGCACTGCCTGGAAAAATGATGTATGTTTCCATGTCTAGATATGTCAAGGTTTGTCCTGTCATCCCCTACTAGTGCTTCCCCCTAAGCCCCATCAATGTCATATAATGTGGGTGGTTTGCATCCAGATGAAACTGAAAGCAGATTAAGATTGAATTGTAAAGTGTAGAGGACAGTCATTTCTTATGTCCTACATGAGTTTTCATTGAAACTAGATAACTTTGAGTAACACTTGACTTACCTTGATGGGCTACTATCTCATACTCAGACCTATTAGGGAAAACAGATGATCCCAGGTTACTGAAATCAAATTGATTTTTGTTTTCTTTTAAATTACTGACTCAATATTTTTCTCTTTTTTATTGTTGTTCAAGTATAGTTGTCTCCATTTCTCCCCCACCATTCCTCCTACCCCAGCCATCCCTACCTCCCACCCTCAATCCTATGCCCCTTTGACTTTGTCCATGTGTCCTTTATACATGTTCCTTGACTACACTTTCCCCTGTTATACCCTTCCACCTCCCCTCTGGTAACCATCAGATTGTTCTTTATTTCAACATCTCTGATTATATTTTGCTTGCTTGTTTGTTTTATTGATTAGGTTCCACTTATAGGTGAGATCATATGTTATTTGTCTTTCATCACCTGGCTTATTTCACTTAGCATAATAATCTCCGGTTCCATCCATGTTGTCGTAAAGGGTAGGAACTCCTTCTTTCTCTCCACTGTGTAGTATTCCATTGTGTAAGTGCACCACAGTTATTGATTCACTCATTTATTGATGGGCACTTAGGTTGCTTCTAACACTTTGCCAATTTTTTAATATATGGTGCCAAAGGAGTGCCAAGATCCTGATACAAATGAAGTTAAAGTTTCCTACTAAAGAGTATGTTAGTTTTTGACCAATCTTTGTTACGCACACCGAGATAGCATTAGAGAGTTGGCCATCATCATCATCTTCGACTCAAATGAGATGACAAGAGAATGTATCATCTGACAATTTATCTGGAATAGAGAGCACAGGAATGATGATTCAAACTTCTTTGCACATAAGTGCTATTCCCACAGAATTTCTTACCTTCTCACCCCCATTTATTTGGTTATATGTTCAAGTACTGCTTAATTATATGCATAAAAAAACAAAAAGAAAAAATTTTTATATTATTTTCAAAAATGCAAGCAATACTCTCTTAACTCATGAGGATAAATTTTATAATCTCGGACTTCCGGTCAAGATGGAGGCATAGGCAGACACACTGTGCCTCCTTTAATAACCAAAATTAAGGACAACAAATATTTAGAAACAAGAAAACAACCAGAACTCACAGAAAATTGAACTGTACGGAAGTCCAACAACCATTCATCCAGACTGGTAAGGGGGCGGAGTTGAGGCAGGAGAAAGTGGAGGTGCGGACCTGGAACACACTCAGTAGCGGCTTGCATTTCCCAGGTGCACAGGCAGCGGCTGGCGGTCCCCGGGCCCACAGGCAGCAGCTGGCGGACCCCGGGCACAGGGGGGCAACTGTGCAGAACCAGTGGGGCCACACAAGGCGGCTGGCTGACCAGGTGGTCCCACATTCGGGCGTGCAGACGGCCCAGGCAAAGGGGAAGTGGCAGAAGGGACTGAATCCAGAAGAGAGCAGAGCAGGCGCCATTGTTCCCTGTCAGACCCCGCCCCCACATACAGCATCACAACCCAGCGACTGGGCTGCCCCACACTGGGGAGCGCCAGAGGCTCCACCCCTCACTACGTAATAGCCATGGCCAGACTAAAACCAAAACAAAACAAAACAAAAAACCCACCAAAAATGGCTCAAACCGGAGAAAAAAATCAAAGCCCCAGAGCCAATTCCTCTAAGCAGTGAAGAGATAGCCAACCTATCAGATGCACAGTTCAAAGCACTGGTCATCAAAATGCTCACAGAATTGGTTGATTTTGCTCACAAACTAGATGAAAAAATGCAGGCTACAATACGTGAAATGAAGGAAGATGCATGGGGAACTGATAGAGATGGAAGGAAAACTGGGACTCAAATCAATGGAGTGGACCAGAAGGAAGAAACTAACAACCAAACAGAAGACAAGGAAGAAATAAGAATTCAAAAAAATGAGGAGAGGCTTAGGAACCTCCAGGACATCGTTAAACGTGCCAACATCCGAATTATAGGGGTCCCAGAAGGGGAAGAAGAAGAGCAACAAGTGGAAAACTTATTTGGACAAATAATCAAGGAGAACTTCCCCAATCTGGCAAAGGAAATAGACTACCAGGACGTCCAGGAAGCTCGGAGAGTCCCAAAGAAGTTGGACCCAAGGAGGAACACACCAAGGCACATCATAATTACATTAGCCAAGATTAAAATGAAGCAGAGAATTCTAGAAGCAGCAAGGGCTAAGGGGACAGTCACCTACAAGGGAGTTCCCATCAGACTGTCAGCTGATTTCTCAAAAGAGACCTTCCAGGCAAGAAGGGGCTGAAAAGAAATATTTGAAATCTTGAAAAGCAGGGACCTACATCCAAAATTGCTCTATCCAGCAAAGCTGTCATTTAGAATGGATGAGCAGATAAAGTGCTTCTCAGATAAGGTCAAGTTCAAGGAGTTCATCATCACCAAGCCCTAATTATATGAAATGTTAAAGGGACTTATCTAAGAAAAAGAAGATCAAAAATATGACAGTGAAAAGACAGCAAACTCACAGCTATTAAGAACCACACCTAAAACAAAAGCAAATTAAGCAAACAGCTAGAACAGGAACAGAACCACAGAAATGGAGGTCATATGGAGGGTTAGCAACAGGGGCGTGGGAGGAGGAGAGAGGGGGAAAAGGTACAGAGAATGAGTAGCATAGATAGTGGGTAGAAAATAGACAGGGGAGGGCAAGAATAGTATGGGAAATGTAGAAGCTAAAGAACTTATGACACATGGACATGAACTAAAGGGGGGAATGTGGGTGGGAGAGGGTGTGTAGGGTGGAGGGGAATGATGGGGGAGAAATGGGACAACTGTAATAGCATAATCAATAAAATATATTAAAAAAATTTATAATCTCCATTTTCTGTTTATTTATTCAAATTCACTGTTAGATTTAGATTTTAAAATATAACTATGCAGTTTTTCCTGATAAAAAATATTCAATATTATGTTTTGGATTAATTTGGAATCCATATCACATACACGTAGATGAATTTATTTATAGACCATCTAACATGACTAAATTGTTCCCTTTTGCAGGTATGTCTTTGCCTATTTATTTATAAGGTATGTAAAAATAAATACAATTTTAGCATATAAATATTCATAATTCCATGTATTTGAATATTTATATAGTACCTGACAACTACTTTGACAGGCAATGATAGGTTAGAATACATAGTACAAGGGGGGAAAGATGGTTATTTGGCATTAAGTTCAGGTCACTTCTATGACAAATGCAGTGCGAATTTATACTGTAAATTCAAGCCAAAAATAATGTAAAAATGGATAAAACATGCTAGCCTTAATTGCTATAATACCTTTATAAATATTAAGTTGAAATGATCTCTATATGGTAATTTGGAGGCCCATTTAATCTTTGGTAGTTGTGCAGATATAAATTCATTATTTGGAGAAAGTCTTGGATGAGCCTCAAATTCTGGCATCCCACCTTTGTGTAGACATGAGATGCCCCTTTCAATAAGAATGTAGGGTATGAGACTTAGTTTTTATAATAAAATTCCAATATAATCACCTTTTTATTTAATTTCTAAAATTCCTAGAACTGCCTTAATAAACAGGCTTACACTGCTGCTGAATCTTGCTACATAATGCAATCTTACTGCTTTAACCACATTTCTAACAAAAAAATGGCATGTGTAAAGTGTAGAAAAACGTAGAAAAGTTAACACAAAATATGTTATTTGTATAATACTTAAACATAATAATTTAATCTCAGATCCTTATAATTTGATTATCAGAAGACTATATTTTGAGCACATACTACTTGCCTTTTGAATTTGCATAAATTGATTTTAATACTATGTCTTCAACATATATCAAGTCATTACATGTCTTTTCAATTTCAAATCCTTTAAACATTAATGTGCAGCAAACTTTTGCTTAAGGTCCTTCTCCAGAATAATGAAGTAGGAGTCTGTGTGTTCTAGCATCAGATTGGCTTACTCTGACGCTCAAGTCTGAAAGTTTGTTACCAGTGTGAACTTGGGAAACTTACTAAATTTCTCTATAAAACAGTAAAATAATACCCCTGGCTGGGTGGTTCAGTTAATTGGAGCATCGTCTCATACACCAAAATGTTGTGGGTTCAATTTCTGATCAAGATGCTACATATAGAAGACAACAGAATGATGTCTCTCCCCCGCCCCATGCTTCTTCTCTCTCTAAAAATCAATAAAAGCATACCCTTGGGTGAGGATTTTAAAAAAATAGCACAGTTATGGTTGGTACCCATCTCATAGGGTTGATGTATCAGAGGAATTAACGTGAAACATTTAAACCTGTGCCTCAAACAGTAAACTTCCCCCAGATTTTGGGATCAGTCTGTAAATTCTGCTCTTCTTATTCGGAGCATCTCCCTGAGCAATGACATCTGGTCCTTAGGCTGAAATTGATATCTGTTGGTTGATGATCACACGATTTATTACCCAGTTAGTTCTACTGACCTAATTGGGGATTGTTACCTAATTGCTCCTTGAAAAAGAAGTTTTTTGTTCAACCTTAAGAGAATTTTATCCAGTTCACTATACTGTAGTCAATGCACCCACCTGCTCTCCAATATTTTGTTTTGTTTCATAGCTTAGGACCAGATATTAGTCCTGATCTAGCAACAACCAAAATTCTACTTTCTTCTGTCACCATCTTTAAGAATATAACACTAGGCGCATATCCATTTCCATTTTCCTCTCATCTACCATGCCTTTGAGATTTCAATTTTTCCTTCATAGCACTCTACTTTGTCTTTTAAGATCTAAACCTCTCAGAGAAGGAAATGTCCCACTTTCTCTAGCTAATGAATACTTCTCTATTTAACACTGAAACATCCCCCCCCCACACACACACCAATGCTTTAGTTAGTCTTTGATTTTATCTGAATAAATATAACCAGAGACAGATTATTCAAGACATGGACCTACAGAATGTCCTTCTTTGCCTTCGGATTTGTAGGACTTCAGGAATTTCATTACTTTGTTTCTCTACAAAAAGTCATAAAGTGGAACATACTGTTGAAATAATAATATAGGTCATTATTTTTTACAAAATAACTATCCTTTGTTCATAAAGCTCTGACATAAAGAATGTGAATGTCTGACTTCTAAAATTAACAAATTCAGAGTCAAGTTTTCACACATAGTGAAAATTACCCTAATTAACCCAGATGAAGTTTAAGATTATTAATAGGAGTGCCATCATACTGCCAATCTTGTGCAACTTTCTTACACGTTGAACTAACATTTTAATGCCAGAATGCCCTTATTTTTTTATAGCTCATGTGTAACTCAGCTGTTTTTGAACTTTAAAGATGGAGCTTGCAGAGCTAGCTGAGCATCACAGTGAAAACAGAAAATAATGTTATTAAAAAACCTTTTATTTCATAGTGTGGTTTTACTGGATCTAAAAAAAGTCTCTTGTAAGATCCTCTTCCCCCACTCTCTCTTTTTCTTTCTCACTTGAAATTTCAGGAAAAACGACATGCTTTCAGATCTTCTGTTGTCCACACAACGAGGCTGTTGTAACTGTGTCTATCGAGGTTTCCACAGCAGCCATTTGCCTATTCCTCCAAACCTGTTATTTTCTAATTTCTCTGTAGCCAGAAATTGATAAAGCTAGTATAAGGCATAATGACATGCCAAAGAAAATGCCCACAATGGTCATTTTTACTCAAGCTTAAGGCTTAAAATTACTGATGGCCTTTATGTAGGTAACATCAGTTTATTTATTTCTTTTTTAAAGATTTTATTTATTTGTTTTTAAAGAGAGGGGAAAGGGAGTGAAAGAGAGAGAGGGAAACATCAATGTGTGGCTACCTCTCATGCAGCCCCTACATGGAGCATGGCCTGCAACCCAGGCATGTGCCCTGACTGGGAATCGAATCAGCAACCCTTTGGATTGCACACCGGCACTCAGCCCACTTAGCTACACCAGCCAGGGCTAGGTAGCATCAGTTCAAAAACAAATACATAGGAGTGACACCACTAACGTTCTTGCTTCATTGTATGTCTGGAAGACATATCATATTAGGTTATATTTAGTTCCTAAGCTCTGCTTGTCTAACCTCTACCCTCAGCTCACATCTTCCTTTTAGATTTTTTTGACTCTTCTCGCTAGGTTAATTGCCTGTGCTTATGTATATTATATTTCTTCTAGCATGTCACTCAGTATATTTCTAATGTGTTTCTTTCCTTTATTATATTAAAATTACACAAGATTGTGAATGGGAGATGAAGGTAATCCATGTGGATAGTGAAATGAAGTGAATGAGTCCTGACCAACAATAGAGATGAGGTAAATTCTCTACTACCTGAGAACATCGTTCTGCTAAATCTCCACATCCCTATTGCATGTCAGAATTCTTGACCCATAGTATGGGTGCACTGAGCAGTTTCTGAGTAAATGAATACAGAAAATGCCCTATAAACCTCCTCTTCCATTTCACTTTTAAATTTTGTCGCCTAAGATGTGTCATTCATAATACTTCTATCCTGATTTGATTTGAGTTATGTATTGGATTCCCCTAAGAAGTTGGTGACATATTGATTTTACCCTTTTCATTTATTAGCCATAAATATAATATCAAAAAAATTGTGTTACTAATTCTTCAGATTTTGCTTTAATCTTAGAGTGGTAGATTTTTTTTAATAACCACCAGCTCTTCACTACCTATATCCATGCCACTTAGTAGCATTTTTTGTTTTTTTTGCAGGTCTTCTATTAAATGGTGGAATCTATTTCCCCCTCTCTCACTTAAGTCAGAGTCAGGCTTGTGGCTTGCTTTGGCCAACAGAGTATAAATGGAAATTGCTATTACCCAGTCCCAAGCCTGCACTTCAAGAGGCTTCAAATGCATTTGCTCATGCCTTTGAAAGCCTGCTAAGCTATCAAGTGAACAATCTGGAAGATGATATGTACATGGTCAAGTAACTTTTGTCACCCTATTCGATAATAGCCTGAAAATTTCCACATACGAAAAGGAGACTTTCTTTGATCAACCTGTGATGTCAGTGTAGATGCCTGAATGTGACTAGCCAAAATCAACTGAGTATTGCTTGGACCTGCAAATTACCCAACTGGCCCAAACTCTCATGAACGCTTATAACTAACTGTTCGTTGTTTTAAGTCACTAGATTTTGAAGAGGTTTGCTAAGCAGCAATTGCTTCTTAATTAGACTTCTTCCCAAATGACCTTTTAAAATAACAACTGCTCTTCCCAACCTTTGTCTCAGCATTCTCTTTCCTCCTCCTAGATTCCTGTGTACTTCTTCAGCAATGTATTTCTATTTATCCATACTTTGATTATTTTATATAGTTCCTGCCACCTCCGAATTAGAATGGAACAAACATGTGGACAAGGATTCTACCTTGTTGTGTTTTCTGTTATATCTCTAATACCTAAAAAATGCCTTGCATGAAATGGACATTCAATAACTCTTTGTTGAATTAATTATTTAATCTTGTCAATGTCATTCAGTCTTATATGTGGAAAATTTCTTTTACATAACTAAAATTTCTTTCATCCTTAGCTCCTCATTTTAACAATTATCTTGCAACTATAAGATTTATTATCTAATATATTAATTACATTAAACAGTTAGAATAAAATAAATAGATGCACGAGTAGCTTACATGAGTGGCTGCAAAAAATGCATGATTGTTCCTGTAAACCCTTCACCATCAGCCTGTTCTCAATTTCAGTGTCTTTTGCTATACTTCTCTTGATTGTTCATTTTGTTGATTAGGTTCCTGTTAATGGTGAGGTAATATGGTGTTTGTCTGAAAACCTGTTCTAATAAACAAAAATTACAACTATTCCTAGGGAGATTTGAACATAGCAATTAATTAGAAAAAATAAAATCCTTGACTTTTTCTCAACTTTTTCTTTAAGAAGCTAATAAATATTATAACAATCTTGCATAGTATAGATAGTTGATTACTTATTTTCAATAAGTTTCTATTATTTATGATTCCATTATCTCCAAAAATGGAGGAATGTATTGGTGTTTCTAGAAGGGTATAAATGTTTACTTTTACCCCATATCCTGTCCCCTTCCAGTAAGCAAACATGCAGATTTAGGACGGGCACATGTGGTCTGTTGCTGAACATAAAACTAGCCACCTGTGAACCAATTCTAGAGATCAATTGGTAGTATGTTCCTAGTTGATCAATTTCTCATCGTTTTATGTGTGGCTCTTAAGGTACAAGAATTGGGAATTATTTTCTAAAATAATTTGGGTTTATAACAACTTTTAAAACTCATCTATTTAATACAAAAACTATCAAATAAAATAATCTAATCCATATAAAATAATCACTTAGAGTTGAAAAAATGAAAGATATTAAAATTTCAGTCACATTACTGTTATTATTCTATAGATTTTATTTTAATATTAAAAACTCATTTGAAAAAATATTCTTAAAGCTCTTTTTCTTCAAAGTTAAACATGAAAATTCTGTTTAGCAACCTTAAAAGAGTTGTAAAAAATTGAGAACATCTCAGAATTCATAATAGAAAAGTAAAGCATAATTTTTCAAGTCATAGTAATTATGCTCGCTACCACCCCATTACCGATATAATGTGAAGCTAATAAGCCAAGTAATTAGTATGTCTAGGTCAGAATTTTCACCTCAGTAATTGAAGGGTAAATGAAGACAAAGCAGTGTAATATTAAACATGCAAGCCAAAGAGCAGTAACATATTATAATGAAAATCTGAATGATCACTTAAGCAATAGTGTATTTTGTTTGTTCACTAAAGAAAAATATGACAAATTGATTTAGTGTTAAGCTTAGTGAAAGTTAAAACATTCAATTGTATTGATAATAAATGTTAGTAAATACATTAACACACTTAAATATAGTGCATGTTGTATATATGTATAAAACATTAACTACTGTAGTCTTAACTATAATTCAAGTGAATATTTTTTGCTGTCCTGAAGAAGAAAACCAGATAAAACTTAAATTTGCATAAAGAAGTCAATGTCACGGCTCGCGGTGAGTTCATCATAACTTCCCTGTAGTTTGTGGTAGCTCATTGAGAGCTCATTGAGCTTCCTGACAACCATTGCTTTGAAAGACAAATACCATATGATCTCACCTTTAACAGGAAGCTAATCAACAAAACAAACAAACAAGCATAATATAACCAAAGACACAGAAATTGAGAAAAGGCTGAAAGTCACCAGAGGGGAGAGGGGAGGAAATTTCAGGGGAAAAGGGGAAGGAACAAGTATAAAGGACACATGGTCAAAAACTATGTGGGGGTGGAAATGGGAGGGAGGAGGGGAGGGCTAGGGTGGTGGGTTCGGGTGAGAATAAAAGACAGAAAACTGTACAAGATCAACAATTAAAATAAAAATTAAAAAAAAAAAGAAGTCAATGTCAAATGTAACTAGATGTCACGAAAAGTTTACCTATTGTCTAGTAACAGGAAATAACCACAAACTGATGACAAAAAGAGGAAATCACTCCCCAATTCTGTGTACTCCCCAATTCTGTGTTGAGAAACAATGTCTCCTTTGTAAGACTTCTTACGATATATAGAACTAATATTACCCCCACTCCCTCCTCTTCTCTGTCCAGAGTGCAGAATCCTTTGCCATTTTCCTGAGGTCAAATTCTGTAGGCGTAGAGCTCTAGCATTGGATGACTCTTCAGCATTTACCTGAGTTGAGCAGAAGGACCAGAGCTCTATACTCTGTCTGACATTGCGAAGTTACTGAATATAGGCTGCTCCTGGAGGAGACCCAACACTGAGCAAGGGGTTTACCAGAAGATTCCTAACAACGCTGAGAACAAGAGGTCTTTTTGCAGCCACAAATACAGCAGCTACGGGAATAAGCCTCTCATTCCTGAGGGTGATTTGGGTAGCATAACCCAACATGCATTTCTATAACCCTTTCAGTCTTGATAAGAGATTGCCAAGAGTGAGAACTTCCATGGAGAAAAAAGATAGAATTGCCACCTTCCGACCCCAGCACTTCTTTAGGTATGAGAGTGATGGACAATAATGTGTTCTAGTGTTGAAGACCTCACTGAAGATTGGGGACATCCAGCTTGTTCAAACGACGTTAGTATAGGTGTGTGGATTGTACAAAGCTGTTGTGCGTATACTGATACGTATGGGTCAGCTTCATGAAGTGCTTGCCAGATATTACAAGGGAAAACCAATTTCTAGGTGATTGTACAAGAATAAGCCTTTTTTTATACCCACATTTAGTCTATAGACATGAATCAGCCACGGAGGATTTCGCAACTTGACTCAGTTAAATGGATAGACACACTGTTTTGTTTTGTTTTGTTTTGTTTTGTTTTTTCATACTTTCTCCCTGTCCCATGACTGCAGAGGAAGGCCAAGAAAAAAGGTGGAAAGGAAGTGTGAAGAAAACATCATGCTTAATTTCCACTACTCTAAACCACTAGAGCCACAGACAAACATAGATTATCCTAGAAGAGAGGAAGTATACACAACCCAGAAGTATGGGGGATTTGAGGTCTTTGGAGCCACAGTTGACTTTGGAGGGACTGAAGCCAATGGATAAAAGCCTCCATCTTTTGCCCTAAAGGGTCAAAAACTTTTGAGAGGTACTCTAAGATTCCTCATAATGACTTAAAGAAAATCAGCTGCTCTCAGTGGAACCAATTTAACACAACTTCCTCATGTTGCCCTTCTCTCTTGTTTCACTTTCCTCTTGCGCTCAGTTCTGTGTCCTACCTAAGATGTCCAAGCCCTCAGCTCAGGCTATGCTTTCCACAGACCCCAAGATAATACACACACAAGTGCACCTTTCTTTGTTTTTATGTTTAAAGGAATATTTTTATTCCTACTTTATAGAAACCAGACACTCTATTAACAATACAAATTAATGCATTCATTTAATCAATGATATTTTTTCTTCAGTGCTTTTAGTACTTTTATTGAAGAGTACTTCAATTATTGAAGGTATTTCCTTTCAGAGGTCTTTGTATTGAAAATATAATCTTCTTCCCTGAATGTGATCAATGTACCTGATTATATGTTTTTTTTCTATATTATAGATTTCTGTAAGCTTTATGCTGTGGTTTTAGAAATTTGATAGGCTTAGAAATATTTCAACTTAAATCTCTAAAACTAGAAAATTATAAAAATAATATATTGCCACTTTGGGCTGGACTTATATTTAAATAATAACGGAGACTATCCTTGATTCTCTTTTTGAGAAACTGCAGTTGTAGGACTATCAAAGTCACTCTGAAATATTCATGTTATAACTTATATACAACATCAGACCTTCTAATAACACACACTTTCCCTTGCACTTTATGGTTTTGGCAAAATTTTTCCTCAGTGAAGTGAATACACCTTGGACATTTATATAAATCACCAGTAGAGAAATGTTTGTGCCTGTCAAGCTGAACAATGTTCTACACCCTTTTTATTGCCATGAATCTACTACCTGACTGCTTATGTATTCATTGTGTTTGCATGTTTGATTTATAAAGGAACAGAGCTACATGATTGGATACATTAGATATTACATTAATTTTCTAGTGAATAAATGAGAAGTATTGGTAGGTCTGAGGGGACTTTCAACTATAATTAGACACTGAGTATGTTAACACTAAATTCAAAGAAGTTTGGCCTAAAGTAGACATATATTGAAACATTATCTGAAAGAAGTCAAGGTAAACACCTGAAGCATATCTCCTAGAAACTGAAGGTGAGGCAGATGCATTGCATAGCACAAGGAAGATCTTTAAAAACACAAAACTGCCAAACATGACATAGGAGAGATGAGCAAAGCGTGTATAACAACTGGGCTTACTCACAGCACTTCTGAAATTACAAATGCTGTACTATGATTGTGTATGTTAACATAATATGTTACCATCCACTTGGAGGCCATTATTGCTTATAGTCCAAAATATAACCAATTTTTGTTATTTTTACAAGAAATTCTCTTTATTAAATATTACATTTGCATTTGGATAGTAACTACTATGTAATATAGTATTTCTTTTTTAAAAAATATATCTTAGTAACAAGAATAAAAGTTTGGATAACCTGTTCTTCCTCTTCCCACCATTCCAACACCGACTAATCCTCTCTCCTTCCCACACCATGCCCTTGATTGCATGTCAGAGCTAATAAAATAATGCCATTGTAAACTTTAGCTCCTCGCTAACAGATTCCTTTGATAGAATTTAATGGGAGTAGAGGAAAGGCCTGAGGCCTATGATGCTAGACAGTACTTATCAAAAACAGACCCAATTCAGTTCTCTTCATTTCAATTTCTCCAAAGGAAAAAATTCAGAAATGGCTACCCATTAACCTCCAACTCAACTGCTTAGATCACATGTGAAAAAAGGTCATTTAAGATTTCTATGCAAACGAGCTGAATGGTTATCTCTGCAAAGACAGCCTGCGGTTTGGGCCAGTGAGACCAAAGAAAGGAGGAAGCCAACGGTGGGTTTATTTTCAGGTCAGGTATCACTGCCAGCAACTGAAGCCAGTGCACACTGGAGAATTTCTGAGAAAAGTATAGAAAATATGTGCTAGTTATTGTAACCAATAAGTACAAAGCTGGTGTATTTCTCAATTAACTACATACTAGGCCATGGTTGAAGACTGCTTCTAAAAGGTACTGACACTTCCACCTTGTCCTGTGCACCAACACCCAGCCTCCATCGCCTGTGACAGAAGTTCTCGGTGAGACATGTTTTCAGTGAATATTTTTTCATTTCTCTAAAACTCATGTCCTTTAGTACTTTTTGAATTTCCTGATTTTTAAAATAAGGTAATTTTCTTTGTTTCATAGATGTGTCTTTCAAAGAGTAAGAGTTTAATTTCAAAAAGTTTACTTCATCAAATATCTTTCATAGGTTATGCATTTTGCCTGCATAAAAATAGGCTTTGTTCAACCTAATGTTACAAAAAAATTTTTCTGGAAGTTTTATAGTTTTATATATTTAATTTAAACCTGTATTAACTTTAGTTAATTTTCATATTTTATATACACACAATTATATGTCAATTATATATGGCATATATAATTTTTGTATTTGGTTATGATTGGCAGAGATGAGGTCCCCTTTTTCTTTCTATAAGGATATCCAGTTACTTTAGTACCCAGTTGAACAGACTATCTTTTATTACTTTAATTTACTTACCTTTAAAAAATATCAATTGACCACCTAAGTGTGGATCTATCCTTGAATTCTCTATTCCATTCTATTCATCTATGTATCTATACATATACCAAAACCACACTGATGTGATTACCATAGTTTTTTTTGTAGTATGTTGAAATATAATTGACATAACACATTGTATAAGTGTAAAGTGTACAATATAATGATTTCAAATATGTATATATTATAAAATTATTACCACAATAAGCTTAGTTAACAACCATCCCCTCACATAGTTACATAATTTTTCTTAATATAAGAAGTCCTGAGATCTATTTTCTTAGCAATTTTCAAATACACAATACAGTATTGTTAACCCCAGTCACTACATTGTTCATCCCATTACATCCCAGACTTACAACCGGAAGTTTGTACCTTTTGACGACCTTCACCCAATTACCCTACCTCCTAAACGCACCCCCCAGCAACATCAAATTTGCTTTTGTTTCTATGAATTTATTTTTTGTTAGACTCCACATATAAGTGAGGTCATACAGTATTTGTCTTTCTTTTTTTCACTTATTTCATATAGCATAATGCACTCAAAGCATATCCATATTATCATTACATGGCACATTTTCCTTCTGTTTATGGCTGGATAATAGTTCATTGTGTGTGTATGCATGTGTATGAAACATTTTTAAACTATTGTTATACATAGTATATTATATATATCATTTAACTGCTGTATATTTTATTTAACCATTGTATATTTTATTTGACCATATTTTAATTAATTATTTATTCACTGATGAACAATTAGGTTGGATACTTGTGAACATTTCACTTTATTCTTGAAAAATAAATCTTGTCATTACATAAAGAAATGGAAGTTAACACTTTTTTTCATCATTTTAAAGATGCTGAATAATACAATTCCCTACCACCAGAGCAAAATCAGTGAGACTGCATCTAGAATATTTGTTTTGATTTTTTCTATCTTGATTTTCTCTAAAGAAGAGTAAGGGATTTCTTTAAGCTTAAATACTATACTAAGCTGCTGTAACTGTGATTTTGTTCATTAATACAGTGATATCCTTTTATCTTTTATTGGAAACTATATCCATAAAAATGGTTTCTATTTATTCACAGGTTCTCAAATCATTCCATAAGCCAATTAAATTACTTTAAGTTAAAAAAATCAATTAAAAGTGAAATTATTTGAGGAACATTTCTGTTGTATATTCTAAGGCTCAGAAGTTTCTGAATGATTAAAAAATCATTGTGAACTTCTTCCAAGTGAGCAGGACAGATAATTCAGAATAAAGAAATACATAACTACTTGAAAAATGTCTAAACCTCTATTTTTCTAATGTTCTAGCTATCTATATGGATCATATTTATTGAAAAATATTTGCTGACTATTGTTTCTATACCAGCTTTTTTATAAACTCAATAGCATATCATGTCATATATACCATGATATGTATATTTGTAGTACCTATGAGATATGTATAACATGGTATGCCATAAAAAAATAGTTTATCAGAAAGCTGAGGGAGAAAAATCATAAATAAAGTTGCTTAATATTTAGGTCATGGGAACTGCATACTAAAATTATATCATCTTTAAAACAAATGGGTTTGTAACTAATATTGGTAAAATACAGGAAAACCATATCTTATTTCATGAACACACCCAATTTAAAATAATTGTTACCTCTGGCTTTCTTTTTCTTGGGTAAACACTTCTTTATGTTTCTGTCTTTAAAAAATTTAAAGATAAATCAAGGCACAAAGTTAAAGCATGATAAACAAAAATGTAATGGGAAAGTAGTATAGAGATTGCTCTTAATAGCTATCATATGTATTATTTTTGTAATATGTAAAAAATAAAAACAGGGAAGAAAAATCAGTGTGCATATTTTCCAAAAACTTCTCTGAAAAAATCACTTCAAAAGATTAATTTTATAAATAGTTCACAGGAAAAAATAGAAAAGCCATGAAATATTTATATAATCAACTCTGCTTTTAATTAATGAATTTCAAAATCCAAACAATGATAAAGTTCTATTTGTATTGCCCATTCCAGTGCTTGTGAGATTGGAGATAAGCATCCTTTTAAGATTGTATTTATTTTATTTTTAGACAGAGGGGAAGGGAAGGGAAAGAGAATAAGAGAAATATCAATGTGTGGCTGCCTCTCACATACCCCATCCTGGGCACCTGGACCACAACCCAGGCATATGCCCTGACTGGGAATTGAACCAGTGACCCTGTGGTTCTCAAGCCAGTGCTCAATCCACCAAGCCACACCACCCAGGGCTATTGCTATAGAACTTGATGAAACATTTCATAGGATAATTTGGCAATTTTACTGCTAGTAATTTGTTCAATGTATGAAGTTCCATCTGTACTTGTAAACACATAGATGATGTTGTTCATCTCTGTTTTTGGTAGTAACAAAAATGTCAAAATAATTAGTAGAGGAAAGATACTTGCTATGGCATTTACTACAAGGGAAAACATAGGTTCTTAAAAATAGAGACTTATTTATACATGCCGAGTGGAAAAAATCTCCAAAACAAAAGTAAGCTTAAGGTAGTAGGTATGTGCATGTGAAAGTGTGTGTATGAGTGAGAGGGAGAGAATGCACCTGCATTAAGTTGCAGAAAGATTTTCTTTCAACTGAAAAATGCACAGTTCTAAAAAAATTATCAAATGTTTTATGTAAAAAAGTTCTAAAAATTATCAAATGTTTTATGTAAAAAAGAAAGAAATCTGACAAGATAGCTAAAGGAATAACAGTATAGTAAATATATCTCATTTAAATCATTGAAAAATATTAACATCATAGAACAAGGGAAATTTTTTTTAAAAAAGCAAGATACATGTTAAGAGCAGTAAGCACCTGGGAAATAGAAATCAATATGCAGTCTTGAAATCATTTACTAAAAAAAAATGAACAATGTAAAAATAGAAATAATATAAAAATCATTGGACTTTCACCTACAGAAGCTATACAATAATAAGTAGTTAGTGGCTGGAAATAATAAAATAGAAACAGCAAAACCAAAACCTGGCATTTGAAATGGTTAATAAATATAACAACCTTCTTCAAGGCCAGTGTGGGGGAGTGGTTGAGCATATACAATTGATAATATTAGGAATACACACTAAAAATAATCACAGAAGGAAATTAAAAAGCAAAGCTAACAGAAGAGCAGAGATAATTATCAGCTGATGGCAATGCCAACTTGAAATCAGAAGTCTGCCTTCTGAATTCACACCCACAGTGCCTGTCTCTTACACATCCTTTTGTCTCACATGGAGGTGTGGTCCACGAGATTGTAAGCAGTGAGAGCACACTGACGGTGGTGCAGTCATCTTGCCACTTGTCAAAATGTCAAAATAATATCAGATGGTGAATAAATGAATCTATTAATGGAATTATGGTAAATTCAGTTAGTGACAAAAACCAATTGTATCTATCCTGTACACATAAAAATATTCGTACAGACTTTGATATAAATATTTGGCCCAGAAAGCTAAATTTTGAATTCATCAACTCAAAATAAAAGATTCTTGTGAATAAAACCTGGACTAATTGTAATTTCTGCTTTTGGACTGTATTGAGTGCTATTTATCTTATGTGCACATCACAATAATTTCAAATGAGCTTTTAGAGCTTATTTTCTCATTTAAATAATATTTTTCAAAATTGTTTGTGAGATCAAATATCCACAATATTGATGAAATGCAAAATGCTTCTTACCCAGGAAGAAACTATCAAGAGAAATGTTCAAGAGAAACTATCAAGAGAAAGGGGTCTATATAAAACATTACATTTCTCTGAATAATTTTGTTCATGTCTGATTATGAGAAGGATTTTATATAGACCCTTTGAGAAATGTTTGAAAGGAAAGCATTTCAGTTGCTTTACCACTCTTCTCTACAGGCCCTGCCCCACCTGAAAGTAAAACTGGGGCAGATATATTCTATAATAACTTTATAAAAATCACTGCCTAAATTTCTTACTTTTGTGAAATGAATGTGCAGCTGTTGAGCCTGCTTGCAGGAGAAACACTGTAAAAATGCATCTGTGGACAAGAAACAACAGGATAATAGGGGACAAGATGGAAAAGTAAGATGAAGAAACAACGTATCTCTGTCTCCCAGTACATTATATGAGGAAGGAAATGACAAGGGCAAAATAAGTCTTATCTGAAAAAACAAGATAGTTACTATTTTGAACAATGTGAATCATTGTTAAAGTATCAGAAAATAAGTTCCTTTTTACCAGGTTATATTAAAGCAGGATAGAGCGTAATCATATGTAATATAGAAATACAATGTACTATATTGATATCTAATAGTGTATACTCCTTATTTAAGTGTATATTAATAGTGTATATTATCATTATCAATACACTATTAATGGTGTATATTTATTTAATTTTTACTTTTATTACATTTTGATATTCAACAAAGATATAAAATATAGTCTCCCAATATGTATACTTTCTACTCATTGTATTTAAATCATCCATATATAGTCATTTTCTTCGACAAAACCTATTTTTAACATGAAAGCCTAATTGAGTGTGTCAAAGTTTTCCACTTAAGAACAAGCCATTCAGTTTGAAAATGTTACAGCTCATCATGTTTTATATTTTCTTTTGTGTAAGGTTGTCTATTTGTACAACCTTATACAAGGTTAAAAAGGTAAAATCTTTCATTTATTTTTTCTGTGATAACAAACACTATGACAAAAGAAACATGAGCAGTAACTCAGTATGTATCCATTTAAAATAAAATATATACCAAAGAAATACAAATATTGCACATAATTTATTTCACCAGACATTAAAATCTTTATTCTGTTTAAAAGAGAGAAAAAGAAAGAAGGGAGGGAGAGAAGGAAGGAAGGAAGGGAGGAAGGAAGGAAGGAAGGAAGGAAGGAAGGAAGGAAGGAAGGAAGGAAGGAAAAAACATGCAAGCTTAGGATACATTAAATTGAAAACAGGCCCGGATAAATGATAAGACTCCAATAACACTGAAAAGACACAGAGAATTGAATCTGTTATAAATGATTTATGCTCCAGGATCAGGAGGTTAAAAAGGCAAAAGCTTTAATGCTCACTCATGCAAGAATGTCAAGTCACTGGTCTAGATAAAGAATTTGACAGTAATAAGATTTTAAAAGCGGATATTTTCTGGTAGCACTGTCTGCCATAATAAATAGAGGTCATAAAGCTTTGGTCTAAACATATTCAGGGGGGATTAATACTGCAAGCAGATCATTCATCTGAACTTTGAGAATGTACTTATAGGCCAATTTAATAAATGGATAATGACATAAAGACTATTTGTGAGTCTCAGGAAAACGCATGCTTCTTCCAAGATTTTTTTTTATTTCACTATAATTCTTCTTCAAATGAATAATTTTTTATTGCAAATTTGAACAAAACCATGCCTCTTTTAGAGTGAAACATATAAATCACTTATATTAACTACAACAAAAAGTCACTACCGCAAATATTAATTCCTGCATGCCCAAAGGTGCTGAGAAAAGTGAACTATATAATGAAAATGCATTTATTTTTAAGGACTATAACTTTGTCCTTGCTAGGTGCCTCAGTCAGTTAGATCATCGTCCCCATATACCACGATTGTGGGTTCAATCCTCTGTCAGCACACATATAAGAATCAACCAATGAATGCATAAACAAGTGTAACAACAAATCAATGTTTGTCTTTTTCTCTCCTTCTACTTCTTTTCTGTCTCACTAAAATCAAGTTTTTAAAAAGAAAGAGAAATCTTTGAATCTGAGTAAATCACTCTTTTTTTTAAATTTGTTCATCTTCTAGGAATTTACTTGCACGGATATTGTTTTTCTTTAATATTTGACAAATAATTATATTTTAAAACAATGAAGTGCAACATGTCAACTTAAAGACAAGTCAAGTTTGTTTCAAGGATATAGGTTAGTGATTAACCAAAATTATTTGAGTCTATCTGTAACATGTAATGCAAATTTCTGGCATTTATTTAGTACAGAAATACACTTGCCTGCAACCCCTGTATAACATTAGGGTCTTTTAATTTCTGAATGTCTCTTTTGTAACATATTTCCACTATATGAGCAGGCAAAAACTGGCCCTTGGGAATTGGGCTTAGATTACTAGCA
The DNA here is from genome assembly GCA_039655065.1 of Glossophaga mutica. Lineage (NCBI taxonomy): Eukaryota > Metazoa > Chordata > Mammalia > Chiroptera > Phyllostomidae > Glossophaga > Glossophaga mutica. The sequence continues at coordinate 34,171,338 of CM077306.1, read as the reverse complement.
CCAATAAACTACTTCTGTAAGTAATAAAATACCTAAATCCATTTGGACTCAACTTCTTAACAGCTGAATCTTGGGGAAGTGTGTTAAGCCAAAGTAATGACTGTCACTGTGTGATGCTTAGAAATTGCTTAACCACTTTAATTTATAAAATTTCCATCCACTTGGGTATTTCTGATGTTTCCTCATGATTTCAGTCAGGTTATTCATTTTTGGTAGAAATACAATATAAATAATACTGTACCATTCTCATATCACCATAATAGGAGGCTCATAATGTTACCCGATATTGGTGATAGTGTGATTACTTGATCAAGGTGATGTCTGATAGGTTTCACCACTCTGAGATTACTTGTTTTTCTTTATTGTAATTAATAAATAATGTATATGGATAAGTTTTGAATGTTTGCAAATAACCTGTTTCTTACTGGTTTTGGTATCCATTGAAGATTCTTACTTGAATTAATTGCTACTACAAGGACAGAAAGAGCCTGATTTTTCTATTCTCATAATTATTTTTATATTAATGAATGGGCACCTTACCATAAGGAAGATCTTTTACTTTGTGTGAATGTTTGTTTTATCAGTTTGGCCATGTGGAGTGTATTTTATTTAATGAAGTATAAATTATTGGTTTCATTATGTTAATAGCCTAAATTTAGTTGTGGGGGGAGGTCTCCTGGGAACGTTAGGCGTGACCCACTCTTATTATTTTGTTTCTGTTTCACTTTAGCTCTTAATTTATGAAAAATAAATTTTTAAGCTCTGTTTCAGCCCTAGAACCAATTACCCTCAGGTGTTCTAGATTCATTGACTGGGTGAGAGGTTTGCTAATTGCTACATGTCATTGCTCAGAGGCATCTTAGCAACATGTTAGAGGTAAAGAATAGGTATGCTGAGAATTACTTCAGAATTATGCAGCTGAGAACAGTAGAAGCTGGTCGAATTAAACACAGGACAAAATGAGCCATCATTGCTGAATCTAGCTGATGAATACATGGGGTTCATTGTGTTATTTTATCTACTTTAGTATATGTCTAAAAATTTCCTTAATAAAACAATTTCAAATCAGCAGCAAAAACTCCGCCAAACCAAAACAATTTTTTTTTAATTTTAGTGGTATTACATCAGAAAAGCTATTCAAATAGATATGTAAATATTTAGCATTCAGCTACAATAACTAAAATAGTAAGATTTCACTGTAATAGTAATGGCAAGCAATTTTATTTCATATAATAAATTTACTTTGTTTCCAAATTTTATCTTATTCCCAAATTCCTCTTATCAAGTCAACACTATTTATATGAACTTGTATTTAATGCTTTAGTTTTCCCTTTCATGCATAGTTAAATAGGTGCTGAAATTCTGGCTCACATAAGATACAGAAACTTTTTCCTAAACTGATCATGAAAAAACATATTCTTTTTCAACCGTATTTAGGACCTGACCCCTACCACCAAACACCTATTTTTCTTCATTACTATATGTTTTCTTTCTTTACTTTTTATTTTGTCTTTATCTTTTTTATTTCTGTGATATCTAAAACACAAACATGGCCCCCTCAAGACATCATGCTTTGTGCTCCATCTCCATGTTTCCCTGTTTTATAGACTCTACAAGGACTCACATCGGCCACATTTCCCTAGAGGGACCAAAAGACACTATTCTTTTAAATATGTATTTATGTGCATATATATATATACATCTACACACACACACACACACACACACACACACTGGGAAAGTACCCTAATTAGCTCAAACTAGATTTGTTAAATATCCGCATTTATTGTTGGATGACAGGAAACTGTACTTGGCCAGCCCCTCTAGAAACAAATGATTCTATTTGTATTGCTTAAAGCCAAAAGAAAATAATTGAATATGCTAAAACAAGAAGGTAGAAAAAAGTGCTGGGAAGATCAAAACATTCCTATCTGCAATCTATTCTTTTCAAGCAGCAATCTATCGTGGATCAACTAATATGCTTAATTTATCTTTCTAAAACACCCATTTTATAACCACTTTGCAGTAAAAATATCACTGGGGATTTCAAATGAATAATTATAAATCCTAGAATTTTTAATTGATTTAAGATAGAGTTTTCAGTCATTTCATCATTTCACTAAATGATGATTACCGGAAAAAGATCACAATTAGGTAATTGATTATTTAACAAAAGGTCTAAGAAATTAACATCAAAATGCAGTTAACAGCTGTGTACACATTTCAAACCCCAAGTTTGGGATTGAATGAAATTTATTTTACTTCTCTTCTTTTTCATTTTTTAAATAATATTTCTCTATATAGGCTGCTTTAAGTACTGAAAATTTAAGACATATTAGGGCATACCTTCTCATTTCATCATAATTTTTTCTTTTTTGGCTGTCTTTTTGTGTGTGTGCATTTCCATGCCTCTCCGTTACTTTACACCACAGTCCATGAAGAATCAGGCTGCCTGTGAAACAACATCTTGATAAAAAAGAAATCACCCAGCCACAGCATATCCCTAAGCATCTGGGTTGGGAGAATCAAACACATAGTCTAAGCATCTTTGCACATCTGTATGAAGCATAGTGAAGTTAGTTTTATTTGTTTGTTTCCTTTTTACAGCCTAGAAATGAAAGCTGGTGCATTTGAGGCTTACAATAATGATAACAAATATTCCAAAGGCTTTCATATGCAAAATATTTTAATTGCAGAAGACTTGGAATAAATCTTGGCTCACTTGCATTGACATTTCTCTTCTTGGGGCTTTGCTTTATTTTCACAAAGTCTGTATTATTAGTACTTTGTCAAACTTTGCATAAGATTGCTTTCTCTTGATCCCCTAGCTGTAGAAAAATAAAGAAACCCAGCTCACACTGAAATTAAATTTCATAATTAGTGTTCAGGCTATAACAATGTTCTTAGAAATTTTACATAATGACTGATAAATCAGCAAATCAAGTCTATTCCATTTTGAAGCAGCAGGCTTTCGAAATTGTTAAGACATTGTGGTAGTGATATAAAACCTTAAGAAATATAAGATTTAATTAATAAAATATTTCTCCCAAGGGAAAAAAATCATGATAGCATCAATTGCCATGAACTCAAATGTTGGTGATTTCTAGAATTTGTGCATCCCTTCTATTGAAGAAAGTTGAAATAATATAATTTTTCAAGTCTTATTTATAATTAGATGAAGCCATGAGATTTATTTCTGGCCAATATAAGGTAAGCTAATATAATGTGTACAATATAAAGGCTCACTAAAATTAATTAATTAATTAAAAAACAAACAAACAAATTAATTAATTAATCCTGTCTCTTTTTCACCATCTCCTCATGAAAGTAGGTACTGGAGGGGATTCTGGGGCTTCATGGGTCGACAAGGCACAAAACGAAAGGTACCACAGTTCCTGGGATTCCTTGCATAATGCTGAATAAGAAATAAATATATCTATTAAACCTCACTTCTATTTTGGGGGATTGATAGCAATTTTCCTGTTCCGACTTCAGCTTCAGAGTTATCTTCACTGTTTTGGGCCCTTCAAATCTCCACAAAATGATTTTTTTTTTTTGGAAATCAGCTGATAAAGTGGCAGGCACACATGCCCATGTGTGCATGCAGGCAATGAATGCATGCTGGGACTGGGACTGCATTTGTGTCAAAGCAGGGTAGAGGGTAATTTGAGGGTGATTTATAACCCCCACAGTACAGTGCTTTCAAGCCAAAGCCATCACACATCCCTTTATTTGTATTTACTTGTTCTCTCAATATTGCGTTACAGTTTTCTATGTAGGTGTCTTGTATATTTTTCATTAGATATGTTCTTTTTTTATTTGTTTGTTTTGTGTTTTTTTAATTTTTTATTTTAATTGTTGATCTCGTACAGTTTTCTGTCTTTTACTCCCACCCCAGCCCTCCCCACCTCCCTCCCATTTCCACCATTAGATATATTCTTTAATGTTTAATCATTTTGATGGTTGGATAAGATATTTTTGAAATGCCACTTTCTTAATTTTACTGTTAATACATAGAAAAACAGCATTATTTTCATTTCAAGTATAACATATATCAAAGTGCACTAATCTTAAATGTACAGCTTGTTGAAATGTTGCAGCAAACAATGCAGAAATTAAGCTAAAGAACTTTTTCAGAAGCCAATAAGCTTCCATATTCACCTTTCCAATCAATGACCATGAGGTAACCTTTATTCTAACTTCTACCACTTTACATTATGAATATATATATTTAAATTCATATAAATGGAATCATACATTATGTACTTTTGTATCTGGCTTTTTGTGCTAAATATAAAGTTTGACATTTATCCATATTGTTGCATATAACAGTAGTTCATTAATTTGCATTTTTATTGTATATAATTCCATGATTATACCTCAATTCTTCCATTTTTATGCTAATACATTCGTGTTGTTTCTCATTTCAGTGTATTGAAATGAGAAAACACACTGTCAACATTTCTACACATATCTTCAAAAATACATATGCACTTGTTTACCTTAGCCATATACCTAAGAAGGAAATTTCTGCATCAAAGGAGATAGATACTTGTGTTCAGTTTTAATGGATATTACAAACATATTTTAATAGTGTTTATGTCCATGTCCATTCCTAGTTGCATTAAGAATTTTGGCGACTCCACATCTTTGCTTACATTGGTATTGTTTTATATACATATTTATTGTATGTGTGTATATATACACATATGTAATGCATATGTATATGTGTGTACATAGACATATATATATACTTTATCCATTCCAGTCGGTGTGGAATGAATTTATTATGGATTTAATGTGTGTGTGCATTTTCCTGTAGATCCATGCTGCTGAGCACTTGTGTGTATACTTACAAATATTTGGATTTTTTCCTTCACAAGGTCTCATTTCAAATTTTGGTACACTTTCTCCTGATTATTAGAAATTTGTTGTGCATATTGAAGAAAGGAATCTACCTTTTACTCTCTTACTGATGTGTTCTGAGAAGCAGAAATTACTAACTTTAATAAAATCCAATCTGTCAATTTTTCTTTTTATAAATAATTCTTTTTGTGTCCTTTTAAAGAAATATTTTTCTCCCTCATAATCACAAAGATAGTCTCATTTTCTCTTCCCAGACATATATTGATTTATTCCTCACATATATATCTATTATTCATCTTCAATTAATTATGTTTGCTGTTAGGTAGGGGACAAAGTATATGCTTTCCCTGTGGAAAATACATATACATCTTTTCTAAAGGCCATCCTCTAACCTCCTACATTGGTGCTCTTTCTTGAACCAAGTGATGATATATGTGTTGGTTTATCTGGACTCTTTGCTCTTCCATCAGTAGATTTGTCCATCCCCGCAAATTCCTTCAATTCTGTACTTTCATAATTACCGTAACTTTATGGAAATTCAGAGTTCTTATTCTGCATTCTTTCAACTATCTTTTTCTTTAAGATAGTCTTGGCTATTTTACGTCTTAGAATTTTGGTAAAATTTTTGAACCATCTTGTAATTTCCCACAAAGGAGTTTTTTGGGTTTTGCTTGGTGTTGCATAAAATCTGTAGGCAAATTTGAGAAAATACTATCATATAATGTTTTAATCCATAAATAGATTATAAATCCATATTTATAATCCATAAATAGATCGTTTGCTCTATTTGAGTATATCATCTAAATTTACCATTTTTCAATGCAGAGATCCTTGGAGTTTGAGACTTGTTTTAAAATATCATAAAATTGTGTTGTTAATCCTTTTATATTTATTTTTATGACATATAAAAGTATAAGGCCTGTTAAATATTGATCTTATAGCCTGTGATCATGTTACATTTACTTATTACATTTACTCATAGTATATCAATTTTTTTACCTATTTGCACATTTATCTTAAAATGACAATTATTTTATTATAGTATTGCTTATTTTTTCTTTTTTTTTGAATGATGGGACTTATTACACCAAATGGAACATCCAAATGTTAAATATAAGTAGTCCATAATTGGAATCTCATTCCAAATCTCAGAGAGAGAACATTTAATATTTTACTATTAAGTATGGTTTCCTGCAGGCTTTTTGTTAATAGCTTTTGATCAGAATAAGGAAGAATGTAACATATTTCTATTCTGTTTGCTGAGATTTTTAAAAATAATAAGTGGGTCTCAATTTTATAAACATTTTTATATAAATTAAAGGCATCATGTAATTTATTCTGATGCTTTATTAATATTGATTATATTTTCAGTATTAAATGAAGTTGTATAATTGGAATAAAGCTATTTGTTATTATAAATTATCCTTTTTAGGTATTATTGATTTGTTAATAATTTATTTAGAGCTTATCATTTATAGTAATGATAGAAATCATAATTTTATTTTCTATAATATCAAGTTAGGTTACTAAGATTATGCTGTGCTTATGACAAAGTTTAAAATGTTGCCTCTTTTTTCTATTAATTGAAATGTTTTGCAAGTTTGATGTTATTTCTAGCATATTTGGAAGAGCTCACATGAAAAGGCAACTGAATTAGAATGTTTTTGGTAAATGCTTTTGGTAAATATTCAGTTGCTAGTCTAATTTTTTTACAGATATAGACATAATGGGACATTTTACTCTTTCTTTGTAAGTTTTGCTAAGACTTTAAGTCATTTAATCTTAATTTTCAAGTTTATCAGTGTTATATTGTTAATGTTTTATTATTTTTTTATTATTAATAGTGTTTCTATTGATGGTCTTCTTTTTAATTTTTAATATTTTTGGTAACTTTGTCTCTATTTGAATGGCTAATTGATTGATTGGTCTAAGGAGAATCAATTTTATTAATCTTTTCAAAGAAGTAACATGACTTTGTAATGTTTTTGTGTATTTTAAAATTATATTGATTCTGCTCTTTTCTTTGTTATATTATTTCTTCCTTTTTCTCTTGCTGTAGCACAGTATTTGTTATCTATCTAATATATTGCTGGGCAGGTCATTCTAGACTTTTGGCTTGTTTGCATCCTTGAATTTCAGACTATGCTAATTTAGATAAATTCTAAATTAGTTTATTAATGTTACATTTTTAGAAGCTAAGACAATAACATAAAACTATATAAAATTGTATATATTTTTTATAATTTAAAATATTTTAATGCTATTACTCATACTTCTACACTACGCATTCAAATAATATTTAAATATTCTCACATTTTATAGACACTTTCCCAATGTCATGCTGCAATATATTCCACATTCAACTATTATAAATTCAGATTCTGAGCTCTTCCATTTCTTATACTGCATTTCTGGTCTAAGAAAAATAAATTTATTGCATTTTTTTCCATTTTAACTATTTATATTTATTCTTGTGGCATTCTAACATTCTTTAATATTATCTTCTTGGGAAAGTAATGAAAATGAATCTTGGAAGGTAATAATGATATTTAAATAAAAGCATGATCAGATAATAATTTTTTAGTGAAATCCATGTTATCTTAAAAAATAATATTTAAGAAGGAGGCAGATTTTGTTTCATTTGGTTTCTGATTGGTTGCTTTGTTTAGCAAATGAGGTATATGTTAAAAATCATGAAGAAACTCCTGCTCTAAAGTTGGGATTTATGTTATTACAAATTTGAAGATAGATTTGCTAACAAAATTCTCTTAATTGTGATGGCTGGTATCGACGACTGGGAGATTTTATGGGTCATGCATATTCAGGTTGCTCTTCAAAAGTACCTTTTCTTCTGAAATAGTATGTGTATGGACTAAACTGTGTCTCCAAAATCTATATATTCTGTCCCCTAATGTAACTGAATTTAAAAATAAGGTCGTTACGGAGGTAATAAAGATTAAAGGAGGTCTAAGGGTAGGGTTCTGAGATGAATAAACATCAGAGACCTGTCTATACAGGTGCACAGAGAAAAAGCCATGGGAGGACACAGAGAAAAGAACTCACTGAGAGCCAAGGAGAGAGGCCAAATCTGCTTTGATCTTTGACTTCTAACCTCCAGAACTGTGAGAAATAAATTTCAGTTAAGTCACCCAGTCTGAGGTATCTTGTTATGGCAATCCTAGAAGAATAATAGAATATATTTTATGAGTGTTAGTACAGAATTGAGAACAAAGTTACAAAGAAGAATGTCCCCTTAACTTTCATACACACACAATTTTATATAGATTTTAAAAATATGTTTTCTTGTCTTGAAAAGTAAGAGGATTAAGAAAATTCAAAAAGAAAGAAAAAGAAAAAGAAATGAATCTCATAGACAGATAACAGTATGATGATTACCAGAGGAAAAGGGGGTTGGGGATGGTAGGAACAGGTAAAGGCAGGATAAATAGTGAAGGAAGGAAACTTGACTTGGGGTGGTGAGTACACCATACAATAACCAGATGATGTGTTATAGAATCATATCCCTGAAATCTGTATAATTTTATTAACCAATGTCACCCCAATAAATTCAATAAAAATTATAAAATATTTATTTTGATTGTTTAGGCTATTTCATTTTGTAGTATTGGGTGGATATTGACAGGGCAAAATTCATTAAATCACTACTTAGTATTTTTAAATTAAATTTATTGGGTCACATTGGTTAATAAAATTATGCAGGTTTCAAGTATACGACTCTATAATACATCATCTGTGTATTGCTATGCCACCACCCAAAGTCAAATCTTCTTTTGTTGCCATGTGTTTGACTCTCTTTGTCCTTTATTACCCCCCACCACCTTCACTCTGATAATCACTGTACTGTTGTCTGTCTTTGAGCTTTTGCTCATTTGTTTTTTCTTGTTTGTTTATTTGTTGATTTCAGTTTTATATTTGTATCCCACACATGAATAAAGTCATATTGTACTTGACATTTTCTGACATTTAACTTAGTGTAATATTCTAAAGATCCAACCTTGTCGCTGCAAATGGCAGCATTTTATCCCTTCTTAGGGCTAAGCAGTATATGTATATTCAACAACTCTGATAAATACATATTTAAAAATCCTAAATAAAATACTAGCAAATTGGACACAATGATATAATGATACATTACAAAATAATACGTCAATAGCAAGCGAAGTTCATTTCAGTGGCACAAGGATGGTTTGACCTATGCAAACGGGTCAATGTAATACACCACATTAACAAAATAAAGGATAAAAATCATATGCTCCTATCAATAGATAGTAGAGAAAGAATTTGACAAGATATAACATCTCTTTATGATTAAAACACTCATTAAAATAGGTATGGAATGAAAGTACCTCAAAATAATAAAGTCCATACATGACAATCCCTTAAGTGATATCATTTTCGATGGTGACAAACGGAAAGTGTTTCTTCTAAGATCCAGAACAAGACAAAGATGCCCGCTCTCAGCACTGTCATGCAACATAGTACTGGCAGTCCCAGTCAGAACAATCAGGCAAAAGAAAGAGATCAAAATCACCTAAACTGAGAATGAAGAAGTAAAAGCATCATTTTTTGCAGATGACAAGATTCTTCATACAGATAACCCTAAAGACTCCACAGAAAATACTATAAGAAACAATAAACAAATATACCAAAGTTGCAGAATACAAAATCAATGTATAAAAATCATTGCATTTCTCTATAACAAATATCAAACTTCAGGAAAAGAAATGGAAAAATGATTCCACTTTCTATTGCAACAAAAATGTAATAAAATACCTAGGAATAAACTTGTAAAAGGATGTGAAGGACCTATACACTGAAAACTACAAAGCATTATTAAAAGAAATTGAAAAAGACACCAAGAAATGGAAAAATATTTTGTGTCCATGGACTGGAAGAATCAACATAATTAAAATGGTTATGTTACCTGAAACAATACATAGATTTAATATAATCCCCATCAAAATCCCAATAGCATTTTTTAAATAAATAGCAGAAAGACTCATCAAACTTGTATGGAACTATTATCTAATAGCCTATTACTTTCAGATATTTCTTTGTTTTTTGAAATAACTTATAAACACAAAATTATATAATCACCCACAAATTTAATAAATCATTGGTTTTACAGTATACATTTACAGTAATACCATTAACCCTCTCAAAAATACTTGAAAGTATATTACATGCACAGATATAAGCATCTATTGAATACATTTATTATAAAATATTTCCAAAGGACCTTCAGGGGAGTTTCCATTTCACAGTGTGACTCATCAGTTGGCAATGGCCCACTGCTGTTTGCACTAAGCAAATACGGTAGCAGATGGGTTTTCTGAAATACAGCACTGCATAACTACCAGAATTTTTAGTTTTATTTTTATTCAATGGTACCAAGTTAATTCATGTACCATCACTCCACCAAGTTTAAATTTTGCATCTCTTACATTAACTGTGCAAATTTTTCTAGTTTTGTGGTTTAAGAGTTTGAAACTGTGGCAAGGATATTTTTGGAATTTAGAAGTTTGAATGAGAAATTAGAATTCATTTGTGAAGAGTTTTCTGGGACTGAAGTGTTGGAGACCAAGAGGCCTGTGAGGGGTCGAGGATAGGGTCCTGCACCGCAGGTGTGGTGGCTGGGCCTGGTTTCCGGCCTTGGGGCTATCTTGGTCTCTGACTGTTCTCATAACATTGGCCTTCGAATCATGTACACAGTAGCAATGCTAGTCTGAGAACTCCCCGACCTTGAGGGAGTAGATAGTCTCGTGCCAGAAAGCTTCTCCTTTGTCTGCTATGCACTCATGATTGTACTTAAGCCTGAAGACTGCGCAATAAACTTGCCTTATGCCAGCAGAGCATTTGGTCCTCTCCTATATTCAGTCCCTCGCCCAGCCTCACGACCACCCTTGCTGCAGCGGGCTGCGGCAGAGTGGCGCCCGAAACAGGGACCAAGAAGAGTCCGAAACAGGGACCAAGAAGAGTCCAGAACAGGGACCAAGAAGAGTCCAGAACAGGGACCAAGAAGAGTCCGAAATCGTGAGGATTTGGGATCCCGAGAGGACCGCTGCTACGGGGGCCCGGTAAGTTAAAAAAGTAAAAGTAGCAGGGAGCAGAGCAGGAGAGTATAATAATGGGAAATTCCCACTCTTCCGAAAGGGAACTGTTTGAACAAGTATTGTGCACCCTATTAAGGGGACGAGGTGTCATGACCTCAAAGAGACAAATTCATCATTTTGTAGATTTTATCCAACAAGTATGCCCGTGGTTCCCTGAGGAAGGAACCATAAATATTGATACTTGGAAGAAGATTGGGGAGCAGATTCGAGAGCATTATCGAGCTCATGGTCCTGAAAAGACTCCCGTTGATGCCTTTTCCCTATGGTCCCTAGTGAAGGATTGTTTGAAAGGGGACTCTGAACTAGATAAATGGGAAAACGGGACTAGAGGCAGTCTCACGCTGCGAGCTACTCGCTCCGCAGAGGATCTGTTTAAAAACCCCCCGCCTCTGCCACCTGCACCTCCGCCGCCGTTAGAGCCTCCGCGGTATGAGCAACCAGATGTTAAGCCTGAGAATTTTGAATCTAGAGATCCAGACCCTGCGGAGGTCGATTGGGATGATCTAGAGGAACAGGCGGCGGCGGCTTATGATCGCTCTCATGGAGCGTTTGTTGCCACTGAGATGAAAGAAACTAAGAAAGATAAGTCAGAGCCAGCTGTGTTCTTTAAGGACCTTCTGCAGTTGTTACACTCCCTTCAGGAGCAGGCTCAGGGTTCTGGGAAAATTGTTGCAAATAGAGAGCAGACCTCTGTTTCTGAAGATCCTGTGTTTCCCAGAGATCCCACCTCTCCATTAATAGCTCAAGTGGGATTTCGCCCGCACCCTCCCCGGGAGGATGCTGTAGCGTCGCCTTTGCAGACTGCGCTGCGGCGCGCGCTCCGTGATGGGGAGTCAATAGATGGCTTCTCCCCCGAGAAACAGATTTTCCCTGTCCTTCAGAGGCAGAATGATCAAGGCCAACAGTGGCGAGATTATGAGCCTATTCCTTACAAGACCTTGAAGGAGTTAAAATTAGCCTGTGCCCAGTATGGGGCTACAGCCCCCTTCACTATCGCTACCATGGAAACTGTAGCAAGCCTTGCTCTTCCCCCGCAAGACTGGAAAACTATGTGTAAGGCAGTGTTAACTGGGGGTGATTATTTGTTATGGCTTGCTGAATATCACGAGAGCTGTGAGCAACAGGCAAGGTCTGAAGCTGCTCGCAGACTTGGAATAACATGTGAGCAATTGGCAGGAACAGGGAGCCCGGATAGCTCAGTCGGTAGAGCATCAGACTTTTAATTTGAGGGTCCGGGGTTCAAGTCCCTGTTCGACCCTCAAGGACAAGGAGTCATCGAACGAGTGCACCTTTCCCTCAAACAACTATTTGCTAAACTGAAAGGGGGGAGATGGTAGAGCAAAACTGCTTGTATTTCATTTTTTATTTGTTTTGCAAAATTGCTTGTATCTCATTCTTTATTTGTTTTAAATTTTTTAACCATGGATTCGGAAGGGCGCTCCGCGGCATGGCCTGACCCGATACTAATTTGGGGCCGAGGGCATGTTTGTGTTTTTCCCACAGACGCTGAGTACCCACGGTGGTTGCCCGAGAGGTGTGTCCGCCATGCCCATGTCACTGAGGAACCGGAACACCCATCCCCGGAGAGCCCAGAGGAGACTCCAGCAGTTGGCGCTGATCTTGAGCCTCCTGTGGATACTGAAAACTCAAGTGAAGGCTGAAGAATATGGACAAGGAATAATCGGACCTATCAGACTATGCTTTGGAAGGCAGTCGCCTCCCTTCAATATGTCACCGTAGCCAAGAGACAGGTAGCTTGGATGCATATAGGGACACAGGACGCTATCTCTGTGGACGGAAGCCAGAAAAATGTGTCTATCATAGCTTGTGTACCTGACCCCTTCGCGTTTGTTGCAGGGGATCTGCGGCTTGTCCAGAATGCCATGTATAATCTTACCTGTCACGATTGTATTTTAACTAACTGTCTTAATTCCTCCTTGAATGTAAGCTCTTTTGCTATTGTTAAACAACCCGCTTTTTCTTTTGTTCCTGTTAATCTCACTGTTCCCTGGTTCAATGATCCTGGTTATGCTGTCATTCGAGCGGCTAATGAAATCATACTAGCTCGCTCCAAACGCTTTGTTGGGATGCTGATTGCAGGAATAACTGCCCTTGTAGCTCTTATAGCTACTGCCGCCACAGCCACCATTGCCCTAACAGAGGGAATTCAAACGGCAGAATTTGTTAATGAATTGTCTCATAATGTTTCTGTAGCTTTTCAGACTCAGGAGGACTGGGATCGAAAAATAGAGCAGAAATTGAATGCCCTCTACGATACGGTCAGAGTCGTAGGGGAGGAATTGAATTCTTTGGAAGTTCGGTCCTCATTGAAGTGTCATGCTATGTTTTCTCACATTTGTGTAACCCCCTTTCCTTATAACTCTACCACCTTCCCTTGGGATAAGATACGTAATCATTTATTAGGTATTTGGCATAACTGCAATACTTCTTTAGACCTTGCTGCCCTGCACAAGGAGATCCAAAATTTGGCAGAAGCACCCCCTATAGATATAGATATTGCTCGAGACGCTCAGAACTTTCTGTCAGCCTTAGCCAAGCGGTTCCCTACCTTTAATCAGCTCACGTATAATTGGATTGGTGTTGGAATTTTTGTACTTTTGTTCCTCTTGTTAATACCCTGTATTTTCCGAGTGTTTGTAAGCCAAATCAATGGCTTGTACGTAGATCTAAAATGGCAAAGATTGGATATGACCAAAAATGAAGTTCCACTGCGTTGTATAAAGTAAAAAAGGGGGATATGTTGGAGACCAAGAGGCCTGTGAGGGGTCGAGGATAGGGTCCTGCACCGCAGGTGTGGTGGCTGGGCCTGGTTTCCGGCCTTGGGGCTATCTTGGTCTCTGACTGTTCTCATAACATTGGCCTTCGAATCATGTACACAGTAGCAATGCTAGTCTGAGAACTCCCCGACCTTGAGGGAGTAGATAGTCTCGTGCCAGAAAGCTTCTCCTTTGTCTGCTATGCACTCATGATTGTACTTAAGCCTGAAGACTGCGCAATAAACTTGCCTTATGCCAGCAGAGCATTTGGTCCTCTCCTATATTCAGTCCCTCGCCCAGCCTCACGACCACCCTTGCTGCAGCGGGCTGCGGCACTGAAGGACAAGGAAAATCTTATCCCAACAACTTTTATCTTTGAATCCCTGCCCTAGAAGTAGTCCAATGGTGCTTTCCAGTGGACACAAATGGTTCTCTCTCATGTTATGAAATATTGTGCTTCCATGAAACAGTGAATAGTCCAAAGATGCCCCTTGCTTCATAGATTTTGTAATCTTGCAGAAATAAATTAGCATTTAAAGGCATTAGCAACTAATTCCATGCAAGCAAGTGGAAAATAAAGCATTTAGATCATTATTCCAATTGTGCTCTCTTCATTGTTCCAAATGGACTGTGTTAAATTCTGTCTCAGCATCCTCAAACTTCCTTAAAACTCGCCATACATATAAAGATTGCTCTTTTTCTCTTGAGTGAAAAACAGAGATAAGATTCATGACTATTAACTATGGCTATCAAGTAAGGTATAGACAACGTGTCCCTTTTGTAGAAAGAGATTATTTTACATTGTACTGATAAATGCAGTATGCATTTTTTTAAAAAGTCCTTGTGAAATTTTTCTACTCAAATAAATTGCTAGCTTACTATTTAATTCTGGTACTAAAGAACTTACTTAAACGTAGTTACATATTCAGGATTGGATATCATCATTGCCCATGGTATCTTCCCTAAAATGAGTCTAAAAATGGTAAGCAATGCTTTCTTCTTTTGAAGCACATAAACAATTGGAAAATATGTGTGTCCAATTATCATGAATATAGTAAAAAGATTAACAATATAACAAAGGGCTAAAACAAGTATACTAGTTTCATCATGCAATATAATATTATTGAGTACAGAGTAAAATGGTATTACTGAGTACAGGGTGGAATGGTATCACTGAGTACAGAGTGGAATGGTATTGCCGAGTACAGGGTGGAAGAGCAGCACTGATAATCAGACTGGCATCTGGGTAATGTGGTATACTGTATTCACCAGTTTATTACTTCAAAAGTAAAGAAAAGAAAAAGACTAAAGAAAAATAAGATTTAACTTAAAGAAAGAAGGATATGGAGATATATATGTGCATGCATGTGTGTATATATGTATATATACATGTATATATATTACATATGTGTAAAATTTTTGCATGTATATACCCTTCAACCAACATCTAAGAGAAAAGAAAATGTGAATTAGTGTTGAAGTCTATGATTTTGAAAACAAATAATATTTTGTAGTAATTTATATTGTCAATAACCTAGCCAGTCTTAACTGTTATAACATATTATAAATTTTTGATGTTATTAAAAAGAATTACCTATTTTAAACCTAACATGGTTTGTGACTCTTTCTAGAAATTTGCCCTGCCTTCTTTAAGTCCTGAAGAACCCATTGTCTTTTATTCGACCTTAATGATGTTGGCCTGAATCAGGAATTTGGGAGAAAGTGTTGCAGCCCAGAATCATCCTAGTCATAACACATTTGTTTACTTTCCAATTTTACTTTTTTCCCCAATTTTTAAAGCTCATCTTTGAATTTGGTTACAACATGAATCATTTCTACAAAGTACCCTCATCTTTATTATGAAAACAAACCTAAACATCGTTTAAATTCTGGAATCCCAATTTGGACTTTAATCATTCTATCACCTGCAATTATTCAAATATGACACCTTCAGCTTTCTTTTCATTATACTATATGTGCATGTAGTGCATGTTTCACAAGCAACTGCCACTTACTACCTGCTTCAAGCTCCTCTCAATGTTTCTCTCAATTATTTTTAAAATTTTGCTGTATCAATTTCACAGAAATCTGGGAAAACCAAGTGATCCCCAGCAGTCATTTTTCTCTCATTTTTAATGTACTTCAGCTTCTCTTCCAAACCTTCTGATAACTAAAATCTTACATGCCATAAATGGGGCTCTGCCTCCCAATTCTGACGCTTGAACCTGAACGTAGATGAGGCATTGCCATGGTCAATGAGCTACAGAGGCACTATGTTCTTTTCCATCGGCTAAACCTTCTGAACACTAGAAACTATTATTTGAACAGATCTTTAACATCATAAAAATAGCTGCCATTTATTGAGAGTTTGATTCATGCCTGACATTTAGCTAAGCCCTGTAATACATCGTCTTCATTTAAAACTCACTATAATTGTATTACATATTCTTAATGTGCCGTGTTATATATGAGGAAAACATGGCTCCACAAGAGTAAATAACATGTACAAACTCATTCAAAACAGAAATGGGGGAGGGGGTGAATTTAAACTCACTTGATTTTGATTTAGAACCTACAATCTCAATCATTAATTTATGCTGCCTCCCTCATAATTCAGACTCTTTGTTAACATTAGAGTACATTCCTGCCTAATAGGCTGCTCGGTTTCTCATCTTAATAGAGTGTTAGATGGATATCAACCATTTTCTCAGACATCCACATACATATATATCTTAATCCTAGCAGTTGGTAACTGAGTGTAATCTAGAATATATGTAAACTATAACTAAAACTTTGTGCAAAAACCCCCTTAAATAATTGGAAATAGTCCAGGTTGTCAGCAAACTGGAGCACATAGTTGACAAGAACATACTAATAGGGCCAGATCTATTTGGTGAGTTTTAACAGTAAATGATTTAACACACCAGATTCTGCAGCTTAAAAAAACATTAATTCGCTAAATTTTAGATATGCTAAAATATCCATGTCAGTAGGACATGATTATTTTTGGACATTTAACTCAATATCTTTACATATTTAAGAGTTAGAAACTATCCCATTCATTTCCTTTTGAATCCATATCTTAAATGTTTAGCATTACATGACTAAAACCTCTTTTTATATATCTCCCAAAAAATAAACAAAACTGTAAAAATAACATAATAAGATAAATAATACTATGGATATGAAAAGTAATTATATATGTTCATGTTTACATTATTTAGATAATGAAATTTAACCTAATCATAGCATTTTGTAGAATACTTTTTTAGGAAATTCCATACTGTTTTCCACAGTGGCTGCACCAGCCTGCAATCCCACCAATAGTGCACTAAGGTTCTCTTTTCTCCACAATCTCTCCAGTACTTGATGTTTATTGATTTATGATGGTCATTATGACTGGTGTGAAGTGGTATCTCAATGTGGTTTTAATTTGCATCTGTCTGATGGCTAGTGATACTGAGCATCCTTTCACATGTCTCTGGGCCTTCTTGGAGAAGTATTTATTCAGGTCCTTTGCCCATTTTTTAATTCAGTCTTCCTAGTGTCACATCATATGAGTTTTTTATATAGTTTGGAAATCATATCTTTGTCCAAGGTATCATTGGCAAATATATTTTCACACACAGTTTGTTCCCTTTTCATTTTGCTGATTTTTTCTTTAGTCATGCTGACAATTTTTTGTTTCATGTAGTCCCATTTGTTTATTCTTTCCTTTGTATCCCTTGCTCAGGGAGATACATTGGCAAAAATATTGCTGCATGGAATACCTGAGATTTCCCTTGAGTCATCCTCTAGGACTTTTATGGTGACATGTCTTATATTTAAGTCTTTTATCTATCTTGAATTTATTTTTGTGTATGGTGTAAGTTGGTGGTCTACTTTCATTTTTTTGCATATACTTCTCCAGATCTTCCAACACCACCTATTGAAGAGGCTATTTTTATTTGATTTTATGCTCCTTCCCCCTCTGTCGAATAGTAATCAACCATAAAGACATGGGTTTATTTCTGGGTTCTCTATTCTGTTCCATTGATCTATGTGTCTGTTCTTATGCCAGTATCAGACTGTTTTGACTATAATGGCCTTGTAATGTAATTTTATATTAGGTGCTGTGATTCCTCTTACTTTTACTTCTTTCACAAATTTGCTGAGGCTATTTGGGGTCATTTATGGTCCCATAAATTTTTGAAATATTTGTTCTTTATCTGTGAAGTATGTCATTGGTGTTTTGATAGGGATTGCATTCAAACTATTCAAAACTATTCAAAGATAACTGTGGGTAGTATAGACATTTTAATGATGTTGATTCTTCCAAACCATGCATAAGGTATATGCTTCCATTTATATCTTCCTTAATTTATTTCTGCAATGTTCTTTTACTCTCGTCTTTATTTTCTTTGCAAGTATATTTTCATTCTAATTGCTTAACAGGCTTTTACCTTTATATATTTTAGGGTAATATAGTCTTTAACTGGTCATCTTATAAAAGATATTAATAACAAAATATTTGTGTGGGCTTTATTTATAAATTTTATTTTATCACCCGAGACTTACCAGTTGTAATGTTTCTAAACATGTGATTAAAGTTTCACAGAAATATATAATTTAATTAAATCAATCATAATGAAGTATTTCCTAAGCAGTAAGTAAAAGAGAGTGGTATATAATATGTCATTTAGTATATTATTTCATAGGAAACATGGTATTTGATTATTTATAGAAACACAAAAAATAATGTTGTTTCAAGATTCTCAGCATGTATTGGGAAAAGCACTACCGTCCAGGTGTAAAGAAAAACATTTTGGGGTAAAAATCAACCATGACCCTATATTGGTAGCATTCCTGAATCAGCCTTGATTTCAGAAACAAGCAGACCCTGTTTTTAAAAAAAAAGTAACGATACGGATAATATCAATCACATATTTTATAAACTTTTTCAAACCTAAATACATGAATACATCATCTTATTAAATTTTCACAACAGCTGTAATAGTTATCATTTACTCCATGTTACATTGAAATCAATTAAAACAAAGCCTAAATAAGTAGAGATTAAGATCTGGGAGTCATCTCAAACTATTGTGAACGCCAAGTTCTTGTTCTTGGCCATTTTACCATCCAGCCTCAGTAGTACTACTGTACATGGTATTGCCTACCACTGTAAAGAGAAAAGAACTAGTTGAATTTGATATGGAATAACATAAGGACAAACCATGAATCTTAAGAATCGGTAAATCTTGTTTGGGAGAGACAGAAAGTTTGCATTAAGATATTTATAATTATATGGTCTCTAGAAAAAATATGTGGCTTATCTTTAGCAATAATTTTTTTACTTTATATTTATTCATATCACTTAACATCTTACAATAGTCTACATAGTTAACATATTTTATTAATTCTTGTGTGTTTTGAAACTCTACATCAAAAGAAGGCTCTTTGAGAGCATATTTTTTCTATTCACTGTTATATCCCTCCTCACCACTGAGAAAAGTGCCCAGTAAACAGGTGAAGGATAAGTAAAAGTTTAATAATTTGTCTAAATTGGGATGTATTTTTAAAAAAATTCTTAGTATCAAAGTTTACTTATTGTCATTATAACTGTTTTTCAAATTTTCTTAGAACTTGTACCTTCTTCTAAAATAATAAATCCAATGAGAAGGTAATGATGACTAGTAGATTTTTTTGTCTTTAATTATGTACTTATAGGGATATAAAATTTATTCCAAGTTCAGTTTTAGCAGTATTACTTCAATTAAATTATTAAGAGAGTTTGCAAAAGGTGAGATCTTACCGATGTTCTATAAATCAAGTATGGTGGATGTTTCATTATTCCAGCCATTCATAAGATCAAGACCCAAACCCTTCTGACATTTTAATTACCTTATCAATAATTTTCTCAGCATTTTTAAAGGAACACTCTTTTTAATAATACCTTGAATTTGTATTTTATTTTCTCTCAATTTTTAGGCAAATTTTATGCCATTATATTAGAAAATTCTCCCTAAAATAAACAAAATTTAAATGTCAAAAGAAAATTTGCTGTTTTTTAAAATCACTAATCTTTTGTGTGAAGTATATCCTAAAATAGCTTCTTATGAAACAATTTGTTTTTTCAATATCTCTGTAGAAGTAAGAAAACCAAACAAAAAACAGACACCAAAAAAGAAACAAAAAGCCAACAAATGATAATTTGTGTCATTAAAATTTAATTTTAAGAGACCTTCTATTTACATTTCTGCTTTGTATAATGAATGCCTTGCCAAATTCATTTAAATCATCAGAGTAATTTGTGGAGTTTGAGAAATTCAACCAAAAAGTTTTATAATTCCTCAAAGCATATCAAACATTTCTTACTACAGAGGGTGTTGTCATGTATATACTGCATTTCTTACTCTCTGCATCTGAAATAAACATTTTATGTCTTATAATGTAATCATCTGAACAGAAAATGCAGTAGTAATTTTTTCAAATGTTGCCAAGGAGCATGAGAAGCATCAGAATTTATCATACAAAAATATTAATGAACCATATATTAATATTAATATAGTCCTTTGGTAAATGAAACAAATAATTAAAGGTTCACAAAACTTTTCTCCTCACTTTCAAATACAAAAGTAAAGGTTGTTTTCTAATGCATATAAAATACAAATTCAAAAATGTTTAGATATTATTTTGTCTTCCTGTCATAAGTCAAATGTTCATTTTTACAGAAGAAAACAATTTGTCAGTTGAAGGGGATTTATTTTTTGTTTTACTTCAGTGATTTGTGAATTCTACCCTCCCTTTATTTTATCCAATAAGGAAGTAAAAAGTATGACTTGCAACACAAATTTTATTGACCATAAGAAAGAGTGAGCATTTGAACCAATTCAAAGATAATATCCCCCTGGGTTAAGAAGAAAGTGAATGTAGATTTATAGTGTTTTAAATCACTAACATAAACACTAGCAGAACTTTAAATCCATATCCAAGATTTGCTAATTAGGACATATATTTTCATTCAAAAAGTTTCATTCAAAACATTTTAACCAGATCAAATTCCTTCAAAATACATGTTTTTTTATCTAGATATATTTACAAAGTACCAGCCAATGGAAATTGGCAACCAGAAAAACAAAAAAAAAAAGGAATAATGTGAAGACAAGTACAATTATCTGACCCAGCAAACTATTTTCATAGAAGAGCAAACTAAAATCCAAGAGATTAAGTAACTTGCTAAATGGTGGGACTTATATTAGACCCACCCAATAATTTTGAATTCTCAAAAAAAAATGAACCATTTAAAAATTTAATATATGAAATAAAAATCGGATTTAACATAAAAATCGGAGATGTAAGTGTTTAAAGCTATATCTGTGTCTGTCCAGTGAAATGCTAAAGCCTCTTTGTTCTACCTTATCAGAGATGATTTTGAAATTTTTAGGAATTTCACAAGACAGTGTTTAAACACAGGCATTGTTAAAAATTAAATTATATAAGATTACAATTAAAAATAAAAGATAATTAAAACTTATCATTTCCTAATTATTTTTATGACTTTTTGCTATTATTCATAGCCTTGATATTAATTATCATATCTTTCCTATCTTTAGTGTGGAAATACTATACAATGTTATACTGTGGCACATCTCTTCCAACTCTATTAATTGACTTCATGCTGGTAGCCAAAAATTGACCATGATGAGATTATTTATTTTTTATGGAAATCAGCAGACACTGTAAATCAGGGCTTGATTTATTGATTGATCATCTAGACAAAATAAAATGATGAAGAAAGTGTTAATATTTCAGAATAAAGTATGTCTGTCTACAGTTGTTACATCATCTTTTGTATACAAAAGATGAAGAGATATCCTTCCATATTTCAGGAATTATTAGTCAATTCAGTCAAGAAATATTTCATGCCATTAACAAACAAGGAAAGTTCTGACACACATGTTTATTATCTCACTTTTATTGTATTTGTTAATGTAAAAAAATATCAACTAACATGCATATTGGAACTATACTCATTTATCAATTAAAACCAGAATCAGGCTATATATTTGCCAAATATAAGAGTTGGCAAAAATCTAGTGAAGCATTTTATAAGAATAAAATGGTTATGTGCAATTTAAAATAATAAGTATTACATATTTTATTTTTAAATTGTGTGCAACACATATTTTATATCTACAACATTAATACTGAACTTTAATAAGTATATTCATGCATACATCATTAGATGGTTACTACACTTATCAACTTAATATTTTCTATATTTATATCTATATCCATAATCTTATCCATATCTGTATCTATACGCCTTCTTAAAATGGGACTCAAGCAACCAATCTTTATTTCACAAATCTATTTTAAAGCCCCATCAAATCATTTTAAGTTTATAAAACATATTGTTTTGTATTATTTTGTTAATGTTATATTAACAATGTCATTTCTCTCTAAAAACATATGTGTTGCCACAATGCATTATATTTCTTTTGTAAAGAAATAAAAACAAAAAAGACTATCTATTACTTTTGTCTCTCTTATCCTTCAGGGTTATAGCCACCCACTTCATTAATCTACTGGTGTTTGTATTACTTCCCCTATTGTCTTCCTTTTTCTTCCCACTGCTTCACATTTTTTCATTATCATCGTAATTTATTTGTCAAAACCATAAATATGACTGTGTAAATTCTTCCTGCTCCTGCCCTTAGAATAATAATATTCCTTAGTAGGTTAAAAATGGCATAAATGAACAACAACAACAACAAAAACAATTCTAAGAATTAAATGTGACAGTAGACCAGGGTGTGGTGGAATTTTTCTGTAAAGGTCATTAAATAGGCATTAACTCTGTAGGTTTTGCAAGCCATTCAGTTTAATGTCACAACTGCTCAGCTCTGCTGCTCTAACATACAAGCAGTCATAAACAAGATATAGAAGCATAAGACTGGCTGTGTTAAAATACAATTTTATTCAAAAAGCAAGCAGTAGGCAGATTTGCCTTGGGTCAGAGTTTGTTGACCCCGGTACTAGACCATTCTAAACGGTTCTCAACATAGTCATCCAGCTTTACCTCCAAGTAATCCTTTCCAAGCATCCTAAGTACAAAGAAATAATTAAATGCCCACTACTTTCTAAGTCTGTCATATGCTTTCCCTTCTACTGTTCTATATATATATTTTGCTTTATTTATTTCTGCACCAGCACCTATTTCCTTAAGGATAAGAGGAAAAGATGTATAAAACATTTTTATACGTTTCTCTCTTGGATTCTTGCTTAACGGTTACATCATTTTTTTAGGAAAAGTGATTAAAGAAGAGAGTTGAGGGTAAATAATGTTTGGAATATGTTAATTCTTTTAAAACTTTGTAAGTCGGGTTTAAATGTCCAATAGGCAGTTATAGGATCCACAAATCAAGGGACCAGTCTAAAATAGACTTAGGTTCTCTAATATGTAAAAAACTTAGATATCATCACTCACATTCTTACAATAGAAAAACTGAACAAACCAAAAATTAATGACTATTCTCAGACCCATCAGAAAACTAAAGTCACAAGCCAAACCACCACCCCAGAATCTGGACAGGGGTTTTTATGGTCTCAGTGGTGACACTGCCCCAAACATATGTTGAAGTCCTAATTCTCAGTTCTTCACAGTGTGACCTTATTTGGAAATATCCCCTTTACAGAGTTAACCAAGTTAAAATAAGCCCACTAGGGTGGGCCCTAATCCAACCTTTATAACAAAAGGAAATTTAGATACAGACACATACTGACACAGAAGACAACTATGTGAAGACACAGAGAGAAAGCCATCTACAAGCTTAGGCCTACCTGAAACCACCAGAAGCTAGGAAAGAAGTGTGGGAAAATTCCGCCCCCTGCACAGTCCTCAGAAGGAATCCACTTAATTAGGGGAGTACATCTAGTCACCCCTCAAAGCCATATAGAGTCACAGAGAGTTTAAAAGACAGAATAATATTTAAAAGAATCTGAAAAATGAATGGCTGCTTAAAAACTCGATTGATGAAATATTCAATCCTTAAACTAAATCCATTCCCATTTTAAGAATGCAAGTCAATTCTGAAGATCAGGAAGCCTTTAAATAATTTGAAATGTTCCATGCAGGCTCTGAGTTGCAGTTTATTTTATTTCCCAAAAGGTTTATATAAAATACTTGATTATTACTAAAAAGTCAAAATTTGAAGGCTTTGTATATTGTACCAATTGGTCTCAGATTTGTCACTGAAACGAATTATACTATGTTCTAAACTCATACCATGAGACTGGTCCTGGAGAATCATGTCTTTCTGAGAATGGCAGCTTAAGAAAATAGTACATAATAACAAGTATGGACTTTTGGAAATGTGAGCTGTAGATGACCCTATGTCTCCTTGCCTAGTTAGAGAGTTGCAATGTACTCATGTCCCAGAAAGTTGACAACTGTATCACCAAATGTTATGCAGCTGAAAGACACTATATGTAGGTTCATATTTGTATGTCTTTGGGAAATGGAGAATTTCAATACAAAATATAAAAGATACAAAAACAGCAAGGTTTTAGTAATTAATTTAATCCCGCTGATAACAGGTATTTGAAGGAAAATGGATTAAATAAAAAAAGAGGGTCCCCTGAGTAGTGGATTAAAGGAAGGAAAAGAAGTAATAGGCTTTACCACATGGCAGTAAATTTTCTTGAAGTGAAAATGTGGAAAATAACTTACTTGCTACATAATATTGATATAGATTTAATAAAGTGATAAACAATTTATGCCATGTATTTTTATATAATGTGGATTGGGAGCCAAGTGAACTAGAATCAGTTCAAGAAAATCTAACACTTGTGTGCTAGGTGAAGCGCAATGAGCCTGAAAAGGAGCATTCTGACAAATATTAGATTGAAAATGAATTGTCCATTTTTAGGCTCAGTGGATCTAGATTTCATCAGCCAATCATAATAATGGATCTTTAGTCTGAGGAACTCTCCAAGAGTGGTTCAAGATTTTCAGGTTTATGACTGGTTCTACAGATGGGTCGTAGGTTTATAATGTCATACACCTCCATAAACATTGGAAAAAATAAGAAAAAATAGATAATCTGATTAAAAGTAACTAGATACTTGGAACCCTCGTATGTTCAAATTCTACCTGTAAGAAACTATAAATATGTAAGTTGTAATTAAATATTGCTGAATTATTACAGTTTAGGGCAATAAACTGGTAAGAAGGAGCTTAGATTTCAAGATTATAGTAGGTGTTATGTTCATATGTTAGAATGGTTAGAATAAGTTGATTTAATGTTACATCTGTTTAATGTGATTTGAAAAACATATTGAAATGACTTCAATAATAAGTGCTACTGTTAGGGTTTGAAGTTGAGTTGGGACCATGTGGCACAGCTGTACGGAGAGATTAATGCTAACACCAGCCTGCTCAAAATTTATATACACAGGTTTTTATGAAAATTAATTTCTGAAGTTGTGTTTATCAACTGCCTGGCACAATGTCAAATGAGGACCTAGCTTAGTTCTTAAAGCATAAAGTGCTAATTATGTTTTTTCCCAACTTCAATAAAGATGAAAAATATTGGCAGTTACCAACAGTTTTGCAAGGTTTGATCTCTCTTTATGCAGCTTCCCATATTTCAGAGTGTTAAAATAAAACTTTACATATTTATACATTAAAGCTTTAAATTTGTATACTCCTATGGTAAATTTAAAGGCATATCAGTTGGAGAAAACAAAGAAAAAAATGATGCTAGGCAAAAAGATTTACGATTTTTTAAACAGTTAATAATTACTAGTTAACTGAATATATTTCTAATAGTCACTATTAAATAAGTAAAATAGTAATACTACTATATAAATGCACTTTTAATTTTTTAACTTTTAAAGACTCAAGGACCAATAGCTGGAGGTGAGAGAAAATTTCTACTCTGCCCCTCAATATAAGTTTTCTAGGGCTTCTATAGCAAAGTACCGCAAACCAGGTGGCTGAGACCACAGAAATCTGTCTCACAGTTCTGGAGTATGGAAGTCTGCAATCAAAATGTCAGCAGAGCTGTACTCCTCTGAGACCTACAGGGAAATTCTACATCGCCTTTTCCCTGGCTTCTGGTGGTACACTGGCAATCTTTTGCATTTCTTGTATTATGGAAACATCACTCTAGTTCTCTGTCTTTGAAAGGTCTGCTACCTGTGTTTCTATCTTCATATGGCATTCTTTTCAGAATAACAGTAGTCATATCAGATTAGGGTCCAGCATTACTCTTGTATGACTTCATCTTTACATGAAGGTCTGCAACAACGCATCTCCAAATAGGGCACATTCTGAGGTGTTGGGAGTTAGTGCTTCCATATATATAAATTGGGAGGAAACACAATTCGACCCATAAAATCCTCCTTTTAAAAAAAAAGAAAGAGAAAAAGAAAGAAAGAACGAGAGAGAGAGAGAAAGAAGAGGGAAAGAAAGGAGAGGGAAGGTGGAAGAAAAGAATAAGAAACCATCGCAAAGCAATCCACAATTACAAATTTAGGTACCTCATATTTATATTAATTATAAGGAGGATGGGTACATAGATAGAGAAATGATAGGTAGATAAATAGATAAGTACATGCATAGATAGGTAAATTTAAACTTATGTCATTGACCTACAGTACATTATTATCTCCAAATTTTTTTTATAGCACTCCCTTATTTTGACTGATATGAGATAGATAAATGAGGGGAGAAAAATCTGAGTATCCCTAAGTCCTTCTTTGTGCTAAAGATCAGCAAATCAACTGAACAAAAATCATTGTAAATATCTGTTTGGTATCAAACAGTCAGGAGAAATGCAAGACGAAAGAAATAAAAAGTGCTCAACAACCACAGAAGTATCCCACAACACCTCTGATGGTGAGCTGGGCAGACCTCATATCTAAGAGGAGAAAATGAATGGATGGGCGGATGAAGACAGGGTGCCAGCCCTGAAGGCATGGTGGATATCATA
Source organism: Glossophaga mutica (assembly GCA_039655065.1). Taxonomy (NCBI): domain Eukaryota; kingdom Metazoa; phylum Chordata; class Mammalia; order Chiroptera; family Phyllostomidae; genus Glossophaga; species Glossophaga mutica. Next base: position 34,144,581 of record CM077306.1, on the reverse strand, counting down.
ACGATGTTTTCTGAAACACCGTACAATAATACATACATACACACACATAAAGGTTGCTACTCTGAGCCACCTTCTGACCCCACAAATTTGTTAATAACTAGACTGAATTAAGATAATTCTATTAAAAAATCAATAATTATAAACCAAGATTTTCATGTAGATAGTGTAAAATTAGTTGAAAGAAACAAAATATTCCAAATAATTGTTTCATTAAGAAAGAGCTACATGCTTCTTTATGAGTCCAGAAGATTAAAGAAGTCTTTTATCTTTAAATAAAGTTTGAAGATGAGATAAGTTAGACACTGAAATAACAGAAGCACATTATAAAAGAAATAGCCAAGACTGCATGCCAAGCATGATCCAAATTTATTGCTTGACCCTGTGATGTTGGTATGATTACATCTAAATCTGCAGATGAGGAAACCCAAGAAGCAGAAGATATAACTTGTCTACGTCCCCCACGCCCCATAGCAAGAGGTGGATCTAGGATTAAAACACCGGCAATCTCGCGCCACTGTCCATGGTGTCTGCCTTTGTGTTATGCTGCCTTTGTGGATATCAAAATCAACTTAACAACAGTCGGAAAGAAACGGAGTGCAAAAATAAAGTCAATAAAGAACTCAACAGCCCTTTAAACACAGCAAAAACAGAAGTTTCTTTCAGAGGAAAACATACTCTTATAATGGTGAATTATTTTTATAATTTTAAAGTTTCGTCTTATTTTAAAGAGTACCTAATGTGAAGTACAGAAGAGGAAGGAAATTGTAGGCTGACACCCATGTTGTGCATCATCTTCATCACAAAAGGAAATTCTCACTAAGAGATTCCTTCTCCCCCATCCTTTACCCTGTAGGGGAAAGCCAAGGAAATGGAGCCTCACTAAATCTTGTGTTATCTGAGCATACAGGGATGCCCTCCCTTTATGAAGGGCAATGGAGATCATTGATTATATGGATGTCACCATGCCTTCTGTAGGACGTTTTCCCGAACTCTGCCGCTGCTGTTGCCAAAGTCTTCCTCGGAGTCCTGGCTCTTCACTGTGCTGCCCTTGCTGCTGACTTCATTTCAGACTCGCAACAATGTGACTGGAAGTTCCCGTCTTCATATTTGATATAACTACCATTTCTTCTTGTGGCTAAATTAAAGGAAAAGACACTTTTCCCAGAATATTTTGGGCACAATGACTTTATTCATGTAATTAACCAAAAATTGGCTTTTAAGTGCTTTCCTGAACCAATTGCTGGTGAGAGGGATGGACTGGATTAATCATCTTGGGTGGAAAGGAAGTTTTAAGAATGTCAGTTACATTAGTTCTTAATAATTTGTTTTAAAATAAATGTCCTATTTCAAATTGGAGCAGTAAATATTTAACATTTAAAAGCCTAATATTTGTACAGCACACACACACAGCAGCCTTAGAGACAACATAAAGCCAAAATAAATAGAATGCTGATCACAAAAACAGCAAAAAGGTAAGGGAAAGGTCAAGGAGAACAATAGCTCCAAACAGGATTACTTTGTGTATGTACATGTAGTTCCTGACTTACGATGGTTCAGCTTATGATTTTTCAACATTACTTTGGTGCAAAAGCATTATGCATTCAGTAGAAACTGTACCTTAAATTTGGGTCTTTTTCTGGGCTCGTGACAGATGGTGCAATGTCCTGCCGTGGTGCTGGGCCATCGCTCCTAGTTAGTTATGCAGAGGATAAACAACTGACATTGTACAGTGTACTTTATTGCCAGCATTTGGGGGGAAAAATGATGTTCTGTGCTTTGTACTCCATGGTGTCTACAAGATACACATTTAGGTCTCCTGTTTCTGGTGAGAGAAGGAAGACAATTATTCTTAAGATGAAACTCAAGATTATTGTCCAGTTTTATTCTAATGTAAATGTTCTGAGCATGCTTAAGTAGACTAGACTAAACTTTAATGTTCAGTAGAATTAGGTGTATGAAATTCATTTCAACATATGATACTTTTAACTTGCAATGGCTTCATCAGGATGTAACTCCATTGTAAATTTTATTCCTAATAAAATAATGATTAAATCTCTCCCCAATAATTATTTTATAATCTTTTGAAAACATAAATTTGAAGAAGCAAATAGATAACAGAGTGGCTGAAATCTAAGCTGACTTCCACAAATAATAAAGTATTAGTGATCAGAATAGGAAGGAAAATAAGCTTGGGGCACTATAGACAATGTACTGCCTTAATTGAGTTCCATGTGTGTCTACCTGAGTTATATATTAAGAGACACTAAACAATGGAGAATAAAATATAGCATCTGTGAAAATATTTCTAAAATAATGTATAATTATTACTACTTATTTGGAAAACAGAGTCATACACTATTCTAATGTTTTCTTCTAGTGTTCCCTTTACCTACTCTTATTTTAACCTCTGAATCTGGGCCAAACCGCACTGATACAGAAAGATATTGTTACAAAATTATTTGATAAATAATAAGTAGAATGACCTAATTTACATTAATATTTTCCACATGTCAATTTCAACCTATTTCTAATATATTATCAACACATTAACATGCTGCTAGGACATTTATACAAGAATTATATTATTTTGTACCTAATTATTTGTCTCAGACACAGGGCTTGTGCGTGTGCCTCAGACTCTGTAAAGACAGGAAATCTGTCCATATGCCTATAAGAATATGTGTATAGTATATAAAACAGAAAAGTGAATTGATTGTCCTTCTCTGATATTAGCAAGTAGTACATGTTTACACGTACAATTTTGCGTAGATGCCAATCCATCAATGTTATATACATTTATTTGATTGACTACTAGAAGGGTCCTAGAATTGACAAGGAATCCCGTTATCAGTCAGTCCAGTCAGGAGACAAAGATAACACCAGTAATGGAAAGAGAAAATCTCATATAGGGAATAGTTAATGAAGTTTAAGGTTGTTAACAAAGCAGCTATAAAAGCAAAAAGGATACATTAAAATATCACAGAGGTAGCCATTGATAAATGGAGCAACCAAATCTAGGAATATGTATTTGCTTGCCATTATGGTATAGTAAATTCAATGAGTTCTGTTGGTATCCCCAGTGGCTTCCCACTGAGTTTATAGACACAGTAATGAGATAATTCTCTGGAAGTTTAGGCAGGACCTCTGTGGTAACTTCCTAGCAAAGTCTCAGCAAAGTTCCAGTGGCCGGATTCTTAGTAAATTGTTTCCGAATCTCAGCAGGCAGTTTCTTCCCTCTGCCTGTATCATCTCAGTTAATTTATCCATAGTTCAGTGGACCACAGCCACACATTCCTCAAGTATGTTCGAATCTCAAATTTTGAGGGGCTTTCTTGAAAATTTGTTTCTTTCTTTGGTACTCTGCCTCAGTCTTTGAGGAAGTAGCTGTTCTCTATATGTGCTATTTTTCCATTCTTTGAAGGAAGAGCCCCTTAGTAGTTTAACTCTGTTAGATATTACTAGTTAATATATTCTTTATGTTAAATTTTCCCTATTAAGACTACTATATGATTTCTGTTTCCTGATTGGACATAGTGACAAACACAAAACTTGTATCAGGAATGGTCCAAGGAAATAGATGTGCAAAGATGAGTTTTGAGGATCAGTTTGGTTATGTCATTAGTCTTGAGTGCAATGCTGAGTTTTGTTAAATGGGAAGCAGAGTGATAATAATCTATGGCATGCAGTGACATCGCAATTACTCGATCTATTACCTATGGTTAATTTTTATGAATTGCCTACTGAAACAACACCTTGAGATCCAAAGTACCCATTGCACTTGATTATCATGGCAATAAGATGACAAAAAAAAAAAAAAAACCTATTGTGTGAATAGAATCTCCTGAGTGCACTGAGCTCTTACAAGTGGGGGAAAAAAAGACAAGCTTGGTTAATTAAACTCTCAGCTCAAGATGGGATTTGAGAACCAGGGCATTTCTATGACAGTCTTAAAATAATCTTTTATTTTTTTTTCCTTTGTAGCACATGACTAATGTTACAAAAAAATGCAAAATTGAATTGGGTGGATTGATGTCAGAAACTCATCATATTTCTTATGTGAAAGTTAGGACTCTATATGGGAAAGAGATATTCTAACATTTTATTTTTTATTGTTTACCTTTATTTATTTTATTAAATATTAATTATTTATGCTGTTACAGTTGTCTCAACTTTCTCCCTTTGCCTCATTCCACCCAGCTTGCCCCCCACTCCCACAGTCAATTCCCACATCATTGTCCATCAGATTCTAACATTTTTTTCATTTATTTTAATTGTTGTTCTTGTACAGTTTTCTGTCTTTTAATCCCGGCCCACTGCCCCAGCCCTCCCCACTTCCCTCCCATTTCCACCTTCCCTAGTTTTTGTCCATGTGTCTTTTATACTTGTTGCTCTAAACCCTTCCCCTTTTCCCCTGAAGTTCCCTCCCCTTTCCCTTCTGGTGTCATTTTAAATGGGAAAATTGCACCCAAATGAAACTAAAAATCTAGAACCCTCAAGTCACTCTGAGCTTCCATTGCTACTAAAAGTAGATTGTGCCCTCCCATGTCTGAGCATACTAACCTATCTTTTCTTGACACCCCAGTAACATCAAAACCTAGAATAGATACCTTGTGGATTAAGCCCATTCTCCTCAAGAACCACAACAACTACTCCCTGTTGCCATCATTAGTGTAAAGCCTCAGGTAGTTCCTAGTGGTCAGGTATATATACACCATGACCTGGGAGGAAATAGTTCACACATTAAAGGAATTACAAGGTAAGTATGCATTCATGTGTGTATCTATGTACACAAAAATATATATTTTATATTTATATTCATTGCATACCAAAAGAATGCAAGATGTACATATCAGCAAAGGATTGAGGATATATGTGAGAGTAGATTCTAAGAGCATCAATGAAAATAGGTAAATATATAATCCTAGATCAAGCTAAATTTATTAAGTTGAGCACACTTACTAGAGATCACATATATATATTGTGCTATCTTGTACAATTGAATTGCCTTTAACAACTCACTTGGTTTGATGCCTGAAACTTGAACTCACTGGAGGCCAATATTTAATGAGGATGAATTTCTCAACATAATATGGGGGGAGAAATCCAAATGTTCCAGGATATAGAACTGTTGAAATGGATTCATCACATCCAACCTACACATCTATTCCCAAACTATGTCCTGCTAGAAGATCCAAAGATGTTTTCCCCTTCATTAAGATGTTGAGTAATACTTTACTGAGGGAATTCCCAGTCTGTGAAACAGTCTATGGCAGGGGTGTCAAACTCATTCTCACCAGGGCCACATCAGTCTCAAGGTTGCCTTCAAAGGGCTGAGTATAGTTTCAACTCTTACAGTTAAGGAGTAGTTACATTTATACAGTCCTAAAATTATTTTGGCTCTTTGAAGGCAACTGTGAGGCTGATGCGGGCCCCAGTGAAAATGAGTTTGACACCCCTGGTCTATGGTTTCTGTCCTCTAGAGGCCAGGTTTGACTGTGTATGTGATGCCGAGACGGGTTCTCTGATGTCACTGAGGATGATAGAATCACAGAACAGCAAAGTTGCAGTACATAACTGCCAATGAAACATGGGAATACTAATCAAAAAAGAAAGCAAAGATCATAGGGATATTTGGTGACATCTACATGTTCACGGTGTGCCTTAGGATGTATTAAATAGAACAAAAAGCCTGCTAAAGCATTGCTTGTGTCACATAACAGAAAAAAAAAAAAAAAAAAAAAAAAAAAAACCCTCCAGATTTGAAGACTAAAGACCTTATTTAAGCTAACCCAATGAAAGATTATATAAATTGGCTTCCTGACCCATGTTGCAAAGGTTTCATGATAGCACCTACAACTTACCCTGCGTAGAAAGAGAGTAATATCATAGCCCCATTATGTTCATCAGTTCAGCCTGTACAAAAGTCAGATGGATCTTAGATAATTGACTATAGACAACTGCAAAGAAATCAGATGATGACCCCAATGGCAGCTGCTATCTAGTCTCTTTCCCAGAATAAATCAAGGGTCCCTGGTATCAATAATCTCCTAGTCAATGTATTTTCTCCATCACAATTTAAAAGGACTACTAGAATCAGATTACCTTTACCTAGCTGGGCCAATATTACATCTTAATCCATATGAGCAGACAGATTTCCAGTGAGTTCTAGAATTTCAGCCAGCTTTCCAGGGAATCTTACAGATACCATAATGGCTGGCTTCCCAGCAAGTTCAATTGGTACCACATAGGGCAGCTTCCTAGCCAGTTTCAGGGACACAGCTGCCAGTAGCTTTCCAGCATGTCTCAGTAGCACCCCATAAGTGTAGCCACCCAGTAAATCTCAACCCTGCTTCCAACTGGGCCTCCTCCTTATAGATTTTATTCCTGATTTCCTCGCATTCTCTTTACTCCTTAGTAGTTAATCCCTTTTACTAGTTAACGATATATACTTTTTATATTATATTATATTATATTAATTATATTATATTATATTATATTATATTATATTATATTAATTATTATGTTAATTTACCTGTTCAAATTACTGGTGTGATTTCCTCTCATCACTGAACTCTGACAGAAACAATAGGTAAGTTCTGCCATTTGATCCTTATTCTTCTGGGTTCTTATTGATCAGGGAGCCCACCTTAATGGCATCTTTTCAATTATAAAAGGCCACACAGAACTACTTGATGAGGCTGAAACTAATGTATTTCTCAGCGTCTTACTGAAGAAAGTATCCTCTAGGACCTCTAAGGAGCGGTAGTCGGCAAGGTGGGTATGCAGTCTCCCTATGACAAACCCATCCCAAAATCTCTGTCTGCAGAAGAGTTGTTACTGCTTTCACTACATTAAGCCAGGGGAGTTGAGGCATCTCAACATCATTATCACAACAAGTCGATTTTGACTCATCCAACCAAATAAATTATAACAAATCATTTCAGTTGCATAAACTAATCTAGAAAATTTTATGTACCTGTACCAATAAATTTAGGCAGATCCTTTGTTATATTCCATCCTCTTTGGTTTGATACCCTTACAATCCATTCCTATGCATATCTTCCAGATCTTTGTTGATACAAATTATAAATATCTTATAATTTTTTCAATGTGTATAAATGATTTCCTCTCAGGTCACACTCTATACCTAGACCCCTGGAGCATGGACAACTCTCACCCTAGTTGACAGTCTAGTGTAAATAAATGGTTACTGGGTTTGTCTGGAAAAAAGCATCTCCTTTCAAGTCAGCTTTCTCAGATGAGGTAATTTCAAGCATGGAAAGGCTAGTCTCCTCAGAAACAAGATGACAAACTACAATTATTTGCTGTGTCTGAGTCCAGCCAGATATCCCCAAACCTTGTTTCAGGCTTTTACTCCATCCCACTGAAGCTTTAACCTTCTCACGTAAGGCACACGGGAGGCTATGAAACTTACATTGTAATTCTGCAACTTACATGATTAAATTTCATGTCTGATTTTCAGTAGTATCGACCTTGTAGTTATAAGAGATAAACAATATTAATGGCTGCCTTAGACATTCTCTTATTATTTGACTATCACGGAGATGAGAATTTAAAGACATGAGCTTGTTGCCTTTTCTTCTATAGGCATGATCCTGTACTCAGAAAAATCCACCCCACACAACAGTATTTGTAATCATAACTACCCAACAGTCAACTGGGGCAAGAACCTGGCTCCCAGAACACATACTTCAGTGGACACTTTTCAAAATCAATCACAGGTGATAATGTGAATAATTGTCTTGCCAATGAATAACATTATTACTAGCATCCTATTTTCCATTGTTGAAGAGATCAGCACTATGTTCAAATTAATGGATATATTAAAATTAATATCAAAACCACATCTTTGAGAGTCTATTTCCTAGAACTTCTGGTCTTAATTTCAATATCATTTAAGATCCAATCAAAAGACATACGACACTCTTCTTCAGTGGAGAAAATTTTATATAAGAAATTGTTCACTAAACATAAACTTGTTAACTAAATACTGGAAAAGTCAGTAAGAGAACACTAAGGTATCAGAGAGGTAGCAGTTGAGGAAGCATCTATCATAACTAAGGCTAGAGGAACAAACAGAAGAGAATGGAATCAGTAAAAACTGGAGGGAGGCTCTTCCGACCTGAAACTTATACCTTTGAGCAGGTTTGTACTGCTTGGCTCTTATTGGTGCTCCTTGGATCTCAGAGCAAGGGGATCATGGGTTGGAACCCAGGACACTCTTTGGGGTGGGGAGGGGACATGTTGGTAGACTTGTTCTGGCATCTCAGGAGCAGGCAGAGATTGTAAAAAGAGTTGTCTACAAGGGATGAAAAACCTGAAAACTGAATACAGCTACATCTCCAGGAAGAAAGATAAGTGAAACAATGGTGAGGCAACATCCAAAGGAAAAGGTACGTAGGCAGACCACTGGGAGCAAATAAGAGCAAGTTTCTTTTTCTTGCTTCAGTCTAATGGCCTGTTGATAAAGATTGATAAGGAACCATCTGGCAAAGCAGAAATGTGCTTTCTAGAGATTTGTTTTTGTTTGTTTGTTTGTTTTTGTTTTTTAAATCTTGAGTTCTAAGCCAAGAACCACAAAGCATACTATAGTTTTGTGAGTTTGAAGATGATAAGCAATTATGAAAATCCAAAACAGAAACCTTACAGAACCTGTGGCATCTCTGTTTCACCACCAATATAGTTGTTTTTTTGTGGCTCTTGTATGAAGTAAGATTTGTATATTGAAGTTATGTCCATGTGTGTGCCCTTAATTAAAGTGCATAAATAAGAAATAGTACTTTGTGCTTTAGCTATGAATCTTTGCTTGTAGGCAAATAAATCTGAGTCTAGACAATATAAGCAAAAAAATGTACTGGATAGATGCGGAACAGAGAACATAACTTTAGAAACTTAACAATCAAGATCAGCAAAGCAGAAATCAAGAACTTACTGCCAAAATCATAGAAAGACCACAACAGATAAAAAAGGAGGAATCATTATCATTGTTTTGTAAGTTTCACATTTTAGAAATTCTGACAAACATTAACAATCAGAAGAAGTTCACACTTCCCATATTTTAAAAACTCTGACAAACATTAACAATCAGAAGTTCACACTTCCGTGCTTCAAAATTATATCCAGGTAAAACTGCCATTTTCTTAGTACACATAATTTTGGAGAATTTGTACAGTTTATGTTGCAAATACTATGCATGTCATTTACTGCAGGATTAAGTGTTGTTCAGTTTGTTTTGTTAATATTGTTGAGTTATATATGTAGAGTTAGAATAGAATAATTTTTACCTCAATTAAGGACTGTTGTTAGAATGCTCATTCCTTGGCTTTTATCTATTGTCCAATATAATGTAATTTGAAATAGCACTTATTTTTAAATGTTAGTATTAATTACACATTTTTTAAAGCAGACTTGAAAAAAATGATAAAATATAACTTAGCCTAACATATTTTGGGTACATGATCACAAGTACTTTTAATTTAATTTTTAGAGATATACAATGCATTTTTAAAGTAAGCATGTAATTTTAAATGAAATAAATAATTTTAATTTAAAAGTGGAAATTAGACATATACATATTTAATTATGTTTTTTGGTCAATGAGATATGAACTTTAACAAGATACTTTGATACATTATGCCAGAGCTGTTACAGATTTGAAAATCTGTTTTCCGATCTCCAAATAAAGTATAGGAGAAGGACTTAACTCAAGATAAAGAGATAATCAATGTCCCCATGCCCTTATGAAAATATTAAATATGTAATTCAAAGGTCTAATTTTTAATGAAAAATTAAAATTAACTTATTTTTCAAAAGTGATTAAGTATATAGAGTCAGGACTACAATCAGGTTAATAGGACCAGCTACTATAATTGTGCCTTTCTTTCATTCATGCCTTAAACACATGTCATGTAACACAGTTTACATTGTCAATTTAATTACAAAAAGATAGGAAGACATACTCAAATTTTACAGTACATTTTGAAGTCAAGAAGGATGTTTCTAAAGTATGATGATCCTTTTTCATAAAATTCTTAATTATTTTATTGGCAATAAAACCATTGCTACAAGGTTCAAAATTATCTGTGACAATTTCAGAAAATGGTTGTTTTACTTTTTTGTATTCAATTCCCAATACTGATAAGAAGTGTGATTTAATATATTCTTGTAAGTGTTGGAAGAGATGTAATAATTTTAATTTTATAAAATTAATTTTATGAAGCAAGGTATTTTTATCATATTAATGAAATCATTAATTATGTATATCTAGAGGAAGAAGTTAAGTCTATAACATGGACAATCACCTCAGTAACGAATTTCTAAGTTGAGCCACCAATCTTAATTTTACTTCCCTTGCCTGTAGCTTACTTTGTTTTGAATGATAAATGGAAAGATGGGAATAGGATTAAAGAACTGGAAAAGCAAATGAGATATTTTAAATGTCAATAAATATATTTTTCAGTCTGAAATTTATATTTAAATATGTAGTTTTCCCCCATTTTTAAAAATAATTTTACTGAATACAAAGAAGGAAGCATTTATTATCTCAAGTCACATGTTCTATTATTTGTTTTACAGAGTAGATTATCAAAGCAAGTTTGGAAGCAATTTTCTAGTAAACTGTATTTTTATCTTTAAGAAGCGTAATTGTAAATTTCAGGTTATAAAAATAGTCCAAATTATTCTATCTTTTAAAATAAAATATGCCTTAGAAGAGTATTATGGTATAATTATAATCATATGATTAGCTATTTTAAAAATAAAACCATGAGAAACCATTGAGAAAATACAGAAGTATTGCATAGTAAATCCAAAGTCTGTATTTTGAGTCACACAGATTTTGGAATGTTCATGGTAATAAGCCAATCAATAATTAATAATTCACCACCATCCGCATGCAATTTCACTAACATTATTCACCTTGAGACCATTGGTTTAAACTCATAATGTGTATCCATTTTATGACTGGGTATATCTTTGTTTATGCCCTGCTGGGAACCACCCTGCCTGGTTTCAGGAGCTGTAACCCCCCATGGCTAAGGCTGAGTGAGTGACCTTCAGACCATAAGCCACTAAGGAGACAAAGCTTATCTCCCTGGCAGGCGTCCTGCTTCTGCTCCTTTCACTTCACCCTGCCTGGCCCCCAATGCTTGATCGGTTAGCCAGTGATGGGTAAGATTTCTCAAGGGGGGAACAACCTAAAACAGGCATGATCATGGGGAGCCCCCAGGGAAGGACTTGGGGGGCTATAGCAAAAGGGGGTGATGGACCCTCGCCCCTTGGCTTTGACATAGCCTGAGTCCTCATTCTGTCTGTGAGAAGTCTCCTAATCTCTTGGCTGCCTTACTTCCCATGCCTGACTTAAGCCTGAAACAATGACAGAGGGCAGTACAGCTCTGTACTGGAAAGGGCGGGTTCCCTGAGTGATCAGACCGAAGAAAGCATACAAAAAATCCCGTGAAACCTGCTAAAATCATGTGAATTCTCTGCTAAGAATGCTCTCTATTAAATGATAAGGGTCTGAGCAGGAAATGAGTTTGTTTCCCAAAGTTCTATAGCCTTTTAGCTAACAGGCCCTGACTCAGAATAGGCCCTCATAGTTCTTTGTATGCTACCTTACTGCCTGACAATGATTTATGAACTTTACCTGTATTCCTGTGCAAATTGAAACCCAATAAAAACTTGTCAAGGCAAGGGTCAGCACACTCTTCCCTTAAGAGAGTGTCCAGGCCATCCCTTTTCTTCCACAGGACTCAGTAGTCCATGTGAATTTGTTTCGTATCTCATCCATAACACTGCAGACATTACAGGCTGGTGTCCATGTCAATGCCCACAGAAAACACAGAATTTACAGACCATTTTTATCTTTTAAAATCTAAAATGGCTCATATCCATCATTTAAGTCTTAATTTTTCACTCTTTTCAGCTCCTAAACTATATCCAGTGTTTGTCATCAGAAAAAGATCTATATATTCAATCTCTTTTACTCTAACTTAAATACGGCTTTCTTTTGAAGCTTAAAAATATTAAGTAACTTATGTGCAGATGGCTAATTTGGGCTGCATTTTGGCTTTCAGATCCGAGTATGCTGTTTCCAAGTGACTATAGAGTCATGCCTCACCATTTCTTTCTTGGGGATCACTGCTAGACTTTCCAACATCATTTAGTCTATACTGTAAGTCAATGCCTATATATACACACATTATATATATGCATGTACACACACACATATATGTGTGTGTGTGTATATTCTTAAAATTCTTCTTCCTTAACTGTTATTTCAAAATACCACTCCATTTTTTACTTCCTTCTTTCACTATAAAAACCACAAGATTCTCACTTGCATCCTGCTTAAAACTAGATATTTCATATTTCCTACCATCTTGGTCTCTATAACTTATGCCATGTAGTGGTTCAAGCAAAGGAATTATAGTCAATTTGACTTTTTCTTCTCACTCAACTATCCACATTAATTAACTAGAATCTACCTAGAAAATATTTCTGAAAACTGCCATTCATCTATATGTCCAGAGTGATTTTAATTTTTTATTGTTGTTCAAGTATAATTGTCTCCATTTTACCCCTCCATTCCCCACCCCCACTCAAACCCACCTCTCACTCTTGATCCTACCCCCTTTGGCTTTGCCCATGTGTCCTTTATTCAGGTTCTTTGATGACCCTTCCCCTATTTTCCCCCATTATCCCTTTCCTCTCTGGTTACTGTCAGTTTGTTCTTTATTTCAATGTCTCTGGTTCTATTTTGCTTGCTTGTTTGTTTCGTTGATTAGGCTCTGCTTATAGGTGATATGCTGTTGGTGGGAATGCAGACTGGTGCAGCCACAGTGAAAAACAGTACGAAATTTCCTCAGAAAGCTAAAAATGGAACTGCCTTTGACCCAGCAATTCCACTGCTGGGATTATACCCTAAGGACCCCAAAACACCAGTTCAAAAAACCTATGCACCCCAATGTTCATAGCAGCACAATTTGTCCAATGTAAGTGTCCAAAGTGATTTCTGAAACTTTCTTTCTGCATCTTTCCCTTGGGTCTCTTGCTCCACCTTTCTCTTTCATCCATCGAATTGCCAAACTTAACCCAGTTTATGCATTTCTCTAGATTCATTTGGCCATTGTGTTCTTTTTTTTTTTTTTTTTTTTTGCTACTAATACCCTCTGTTATCACCCACATTCTTGTCAGCCACAAAAAAGTTTCTATTTCTTTGAAGAAGCAGTTGGAGTTTCAACACCATTTTCATGAAATACTGTATTCACTTCTCTCTGAGAACCTTTCGAAACCCAGAATTTTAATATATATTTTGACATAAGATTTAGTAATGTGAAATGTCATTTAAGATACTCTTTTTTTCTGAGATACTAATGTGACCATAAATTGACCAAGTCTTGCTCAGGGACAGTTTTTAGAAGAGCTTCCCTCAGGAGTTCTTGCCAGAACGATAGCAGAATTAAAAATGAAACTCTGACATCAGATGCTCAGGAGAAGTAAATAAGTAATATAATGTAGTTCCCTCTGGTTATACTCTAAGCAGTGAATACAAATATAATGACAAAAAATTAATGTGGACACCAGAGTTGTAGATCAGCATCACATAATGGTTTTCCATTTACATCCGTAACCATTCCAGAAATAATGTTTCAAAAAAAACATTATTTCACAGATATTTCCAAGACTGGCATTGTATTGCATCTTCAAATTCCCTGTGTTTGCACCAGGGTTAAAGACAGACCTGCGCATCATATTTTTTTTACTGGAAAATAATGATTTTCAGCATGGAGTACATCAGATGCTATTTCAAAGATACAGACGCCTAAAAATATCATTTGAAGGAGAAAATCAATACAAATGATCAAGGTTGGTTGCTTTATTTAAGACATCAGAAGTTATCCTTGAGATGTTTCTATGCAAATATGTTTCACCTGATTTTATCTTCTCTTTGTTCCAAGATCATACCACAGTTTATCAGGATAACTTGTGTTTTACTGTCAGAAGGCTATACAGCCAGAATAATTATACTTCATAGATGACCAAATATAAAATAGTAACCTTTTCACACTAAATGAATGCATTAACGTTGAGTACTAAGGTTGAGATGAAACGTGCTCCAAACTTACATTAGAGAAAATGTTGAACTCATAGAGAAATCAGGGATGGGAAGAGAAAAAACTTCACTCAAGTGCTGCTTTCAGCGGAGTAGTTCCAGGTGCTTGGCTCTGCTTTACAATGTAAAGGGTGGAATTGGCAGTCAGCCAGTGATTTGGAGCAAAATAGACAATAATTTACATAAAAACATTCAGGTAGCAGACAGAGATGAAGTTATTTGCTTTGAAGAAATTTTTCATTTAAAAAAAGGCACTGGGGTTTTATGAGAGGAAAAGAGGACATGGTGCTAGCTAGCCAAGGAGACAAACTAGCTGTATCAGAAGGTGGTGAAAGAAAAAAGTAGCATCAGGTGACTGGAAATGAAGTTTTATTAAGTTTCTCTTTAACTGTTACATCCTCCAGCAACATGCTAACGCAGCTCATTGTTATGCTTCTGGTATTTCTCTGTGCACTCCTGATCAGATAGCTCATTAAACACCATCATTTTAATTTATAGAGAAAATGCACAAATCTACTGGACTGTGTCTTCAATGGAAGGACCATCTATTGAGACCCAGAGAGCCATTGTCATTCTAAACTCAACAAAAGTGACAACTAACTCATAATTATTTACTTATAAATTCTGTTTCAGATTTTGATATTTCTATCAGTAGGCACTACTTTTCTTCTAGTTACCTAATTTAGAAAATTTTAGATAGTCACAGACACACCCTCTAATGCTCTCCTCAGTCTTACTAATAAGAGATGCTGATTAGTCCTTCTTCATGCCACTTGCATTCATCTATTTCTTTTCCATTCTTGCTGCTATTATAAGCACAGCTTCACATCCAGGTTAATGAATCAATCACATCCAAAAAGAAAATTTTAACGTTGTGATTATATAGTTCTGCAATTAAATAGGTGTAGTACAAAAGTAATAATTTAATAATTCTGTGGACCTAAGAAATTTTCTTATATATTAAACCAAAGTTGCTCATCTGTTAAAAAAAATTTAAGAAAAATAGTGAATTCTTCAACCTACAGAGTTTCAGTAGAGCCCTCATGGGAGGCCACATTACTGCAGTGCACACAATATGTTTCAGAATCTCCTTTGAAATTTAAATATATTAATTTGTTTAAAATTCTAATATTGAAATAAAAGTTCAGGGGAGAGGAACAGTGACAGTTCTCTGGAAATTACTGCTTTTCCTAGGCAAGTTTGAAGGGTTTTGTTTGTTTTTTTAAGACACTGACTCAATCCCAGGACTTTTTGTTTGTTTTGTTTTTGGTTTCCTTGCTGTTATTGAGTGGCTTGGCCTGTGCCTTGTTCTTACAGTTCAAAAGAAACTGGACCTTAACCAAGAATTTCTTCAAAAAGAAAAAAAAAAAAGCACAAAAAAAACAAATGTATATTTAAAATGTTTTAATGTGAACATTATCTAACGCTTAATTCTGACTATCAAAGTTTCAAAGGCAATCTCATCACATTCTCTTCAATTTCTCTCTCTGTATTATCTATAAAATACATATCATACCTGATATATAATATATTACATATTATATCATATATATAATCTTTGAATATTATTTTAAATTCATGAAACTTATATTTGCTATTCTAAAACAAAGCTGTGGTACATTTACACAATGAAATACTATTCAACCATGAAAAAAGAAATCTTAGCTTTTGTGAGAGCATGCATGAACATGAAGAGCATTATGCTAAGAGAACCAGTCAAAGAATAAAAAGCACTATGTGGTTTCACTTATATGTGGAATCTAAGGAACAAAATAGACTAACAAACAAAATGGAAAGAGACTCATAGCTACACAGTGACAGCTGTCTCAGGGGAGGGGTGTTTGCAAGATGGGTGAAAAAGTTGAAGGGATTAAACAAAAAGAAAATAAACAATAGAATAACAGACACAGACAACAGTATGGTGATTACTAGAGGGAAAGGGGGTTGGGGGGGTATTGAAGAGGATAAATTGGGGATAAATCGTGATGGAAGAAGACTTGACTTTGGGTGGTAAATACACAATACAATATACTGATGATACAGTATAGAATTATACACTTACACTTATACAATTTTATTAACCAGTGTCACCCCAATAAATTAAATAAAAATTTAGAAACTTATTGCTATTATTTTTCAAATATTGCATGTTTATATGCCTTTTTCAAATTAATAGAGTCAGTAATAGTCACCTTGGACCATGTCTATCCACATATTTTTTAATGGATCCAGTCATCTTTAAATTATCCCTGCTTTGACAGTGTTTTACTCATTAATTTCATTTCTACAGCTATAATTTGTGTGATACTTATGAACTACTTCAAAAAATAACATTATCTGTAAGGGTTATTTAGAAATATGATTTTATTTACAGCCCCAAATTCCAATGTAGAGAAAGCAGAAGCTTGAGCAAAAGTGATATATTTTCATCCTATCAAAGTTTCTCTAGACAAAGAAAAAACAATGTCAACAACCTTTTTTCCTGAATTTAATATATTATAGGGACAAAGTTGGAATCCATAGTGAACTTGACATTAGCAAAGTTTGAGTGAATATTATGATCTCTCAGTAATAATATGCATTTCTCAACTTCCTGGAAATTTTTCATCTAAAATAATAGATATGGAATACTATTCAGTCATAAAAAAGAAGAAAGTTTTACCCATTGTGACAATATCAATGGACCTAGAGAATATTATGCTAAGTGAAATAAGCCTGTCACAGAAAGACGAATACTATATGATTTTACTCATATGTGGAATGTAATGAACAAACTGAACTAACCAGCAAAATTGAGACAGACTCATAGATAGCTCTGGGTAGGGGGTTAGGTGTTGGAGAGATCGAGCAAAAAGGAAAAAGGACTGGTGAACATGGACAACAGTGTGGTGATTGCTGGAGGGAGGGGGAAGGGTCCAAGTGGACTTAATGGTAATGAAAGAATACAATTAAAATTATTTTTAAAAGCCCTGGCTGGCATAGCTCAGTTGATTGAGCATCGGGCTATGAACCAAAGGGTTGACAGTTTGATTCCCAGTCAGGGCACATGTGTGGGTTGTAGGCCAGGTCCCCAGTGGGGACCATGTGAGAGGCAGCCACACATTGATGTTTCTCTCCCTCTCTTTCTCCTTCCCTTCCCCTCTCTAGGAATAAATAAATAAAGTCTTTAAAAAATTATTTAAAAAAAAGCAGAGCTATTTCTACAGGCATATTTATACTAAGTTAAGACTGTATATGTGAAATCTCCCACAGGAAAATTAAAAGTATGCATGACATATGACATGTCAAACATAGAATTTAAGAGTTTTAATTACAAATATTAATGATTGTTTGTGTTGAATGTATAAATATTTGATTTTCAGAAATACAGTTGAAAATGTATAATTGGTTTATGAAACTCAGTATAGTTTTATACAACATTCACTTCTCTCACCTAAAAAATTCCATCAAAATGTTGCAAAAGATTTAAAAGATCTTATGAAATCTGTCCTGATTTAAAACATATTTCTACATAAAATATGGAACATTGTATTAGTTTGCTGTTGCTGCTATGACAAATGACCACAAATTTAGTGACATTAAATAATACAAATTTAATTTTATAGTTCTGAAGGTTTATAGTTCTACAGACCTCACCCAGCTAAAAATTAAGGTGTCAGTGGGTTCTAGGGAAGATTCTATTGTCTTGCCTTTTTCAGTTTTTAGAGGCTACCAGCACTCCATTACTTGTAGCTCACTTCTTCAATTTTTAAGGCCAGTAAAGTTGAATCTCTGTCTTTACTTTCTGTGGTCGCATCTCTTTCTGACTACATCCAGAAAATGTTCTCTGCTTTTAAAAACTCATGACTGGAGAGAGCCCGCCTGTATAATCTAGGGTAACCTCTTCCTCTCAAGGTCCTTAAATTCTATCAGAGTTGCAAAGTCTCTTTTGTCTTACATTTTTATTTCTTTATTTTTATAAATTGTTTTCTTATTGTTGTTCAAGTACAGTTGTCTCCATCCCTCCCAAACCATGACCCAAGTCATCTCCACTTCCCACCCTTGATCTTTTGTCATTCAAAGTAACATATTCACAGTTTCAGGTTCTATGAATTAGAAATAGACATTTGGAGGGAGGTGAATTATTTTGCTTATCACATATATGTATCACCCATTATAGTTTTGTATGCATTCCTCAAAAACATTCTGTCAAATCACAGTATCTGGCAAAAAAAAATAGTTTTTGGTAGATCTGCAGGAATTAATAGTTTTTTGTGTATTGGAGTTTGATGTGGAATTTAACAGACATATGCCTAATATATAAATTAAATTTAAAAATTAATTAATGTCCTATGCTACTTTTTAAAGCTCGCACTCTACTGCTAACAACTTTAGATTAATTTGGAGGACAAATATATCTTCTGAAATAATTTAATTAATTGTAGATTTTCTACATCTTACACATATTTTTTCAGACTATAAAATTTACCTCCCCCTCCCAAATATGGGAGAAATAATGGTTGTTAATGCTGTTGTTGAGTTCTGTTTACATTTACATTGGAGAAATATTATGTAATTTATATTTTAAATATTTTACCACATTTTTTGCTTCAATTTTTTTCCTATTCCTCTCTGAAACCCAGGTGTGTCTTATGGTCTGAAAAATATGGTATTTTCACTTTTATGGCAAAGCATTTATTTAATATAATTTCTTTTCAACAACATTAATGGCCACAAGCACAAAAGCTTTATTTGGTTTTGTAAATGAAGCAAAACAATATAAATAACTTATTGTACTTGAAGGATCTTGTATTCTTAATTGAAAACAAATGGAACCTAAGCTAAATTAAATGAATGCTTAATCTTTCATTCCAACTCAAAGGTTATTAGTTTGTTCAAGTGTGGACATAGTTATAAACAGAAGAAACAAGTAATTGATTAACTTTGGAAAAGTCTAAACTTAACATTTTGATATGTCAGTAAGAAGAAATAAATAATTGCATTTTAAGCAGTTCAGAACATTTTTTTAATGAACATCTCAGTATCTGCTTATGACTCTGTGAGTATAGTAAAGGATGAGGCTATTATCTTGTGATGGGCCCTTTATTTGTTTTTTTAAGAATACAAAGTAACTTTGTATTGAAGGTTACTTTGAAACAAAGTAGTAAAAGGTGCTTAGCAAATCCTTATCAAGGACAATATGTTCATGCTGTAATTCTTTTAAGAACCACCTTAATAATACCTTGTTATCTACTGTGACAAATTTCAGAGGCTAGCAGGTTTCCACAACTGTAATTCATTTTTCCATAACTGAGTAAATTTATTTCTTGAACCCAGTGTTGTCAGATGTTTAAAACCCAAATCCAAGTTATTCACTGAGATTGAAATTTAAAATGTATTACAGCTTTTCCTTCCAGTGAAGACTGGGATAACTCTTTTATTCCTTCTTCATATGCGTGTCTATACATTTCAGTCATATGATCATCAGGAGACACGAATGGGTGTATGATGCTGGGTGTATGGACCACACTAGGGTCTGAGGCATCTTTTACTCTCTCTCACAACTTGGGCTCAACCAGAGGGCCCAAACGAGATTCTCTGAACTTGCTTACCACCCATCTCCTTAGGAAGTCTATGTAGCTGTCCATCACTAAACTACTGCCCTTTCTGCAACATGCTGTGTTCCAAGGCACCTTCCAGAGGCCCAGGTTTTAGGGGGGTGTAACTTTCCTCTCATGATTTTGCTTCTTTAAACATGTTAGGTCTTGTTCAAGCAGTTCAATGTATGGCCCATAAATATAACTAGTGATGGTTGTGAAAAATGATCAATTTTAAATCTAATAAACAAAAGACTGGAAAATTTGAAGATAGTAGATATGACTAATGCAGAAATGGAATACTTACATGTATTTATTGAATTGAGTTGAATATATTGTAATATATTCATTTACTTACAGTATATCTTATTTCCAGATGTATCTGTGGTAGGAACACTGTCCAGAAATCTGTAACACAGGGACATCACGTTGTCAATGTAGGACTTCAGTTTCTAGGATATGCTTGGTTGGAACTGTCCTGCTTAAAAACAGGACTTGGTGAATCCTTGATTTCCCTATCTGCCATTTGGACCTCTATGTCTCAGTATGTAATTTTATGCCTAAAATATATTAGGCACCACCAAATTTATATGGATGAATGATCTCGTAACTCATGTTTGAATACATCAACAGGTAGGAAGGAAATAAAGAATACTATTACTGAAAGTTTAGGAAAATTTAAAAAGAAAAAATAAAAGTGGATTAAAGATAGTATTGGAATAGAGGACATTTATAAATACAATTACAACATTTTGTCAAGTTTTGAAGAAAAGGATAGAGACTGAGAAATTATCTTTTGGAAAAATAGAAGCTAAGTTAGATTGTCACAAACAATCAGAAAAGAATATGGTTAACAACTTATGGTCAAAGCCAATGTCTCAAGTGTTGCGAATGAGAGCCCAGGTTTACACCAAGGGCAAGTTGCAGAGTTGCTTTGAGAACAGCTTTCTATCACAGGTGTGTGGGAGAGGAATAAACTTTACTCTCAAATTCCTTTAAGAAGGCCTAATTATGAAAAAGATGTCAGACAGACTAGCAAGTGAAAATAACTACATATAATACATACATATGTATGGAAACCTGCATCCTTAGAGTCAGAGACCCCACGTGTAAAAGATGTTCACAGACGGAAAGGGAACATGGGTATGTAAGACATTCTGATCTAGGGACAAGATAGTGCACCATGGGGCTTCAGAAGGTCACTGCAGGAAGAGCAGATGCTCAGTAATTTTTAGTTTGTCCTGCCACATAGACATGTAATAACTCATATATCGTGGGCCAGGCTCCTTATTTAAATTCTTTCAGGTGATTATGGTATGTGAGTGTGTGGCTGTGGGAGGGGGCAGGAGTTTCTTTGCAACCCACAGGGTCTCAGTTGCCTTAAACTCAAAATCTGCACATGACTGAGGGACAATTTGGGATGGCTCACTCTGAACCCCCCACAGTTGCTTTTATTTCATTTACGTCATTTGCTTAGTAATCTACCAAATTCCAATGAAGACATGAGGTTTTTTCCAGTCCTGGAAACACTTTACACTGATCTGATTCCACTTAAAGCACTGCTGGGTTTACTTCTGAGCATCTCCTTTGGGCAAATGGGAGCACATGCAGAAGAGAGTGAGCAGGAGTAGGGAGGGTGACAAACAGTAAAAAAATGAGAAAGTTGGAGAAGTTCGAAAAGAAGCTTAATGGAGATTTGATAGCTGTTTTCAAATATCTGAAGACTTGTGATGCAGAAAAGAAAAATTATTAGAATTGTTTCAGCCTTGGCTGGTGTGGCTCTGCTGGTTGCATGTCATCCAGCAAACGAAGGTCTCAGGTTGATTCTCAGTCAGGGCACACGCCTGGGTTACAGTCTCAGTCAGGGCGAGTGCAAGAGGCACCCAATCAATGTTTCTCTCTCACATTGATGTTTCTCTCCCTTTCTTCCCCTCTCCCTTCCTCGCTCTTTAGAATCAGTAAAAGAAAGAGAAAAGAATTGTTGTTTGCAGTGCCACAGAACAAGTATTTGGTAATTCAAAAAAGGCAGGTTCTAGCTAAAATAAGGAGGGGCTTTTCAACAATTAGAGCTAATTTAAATAGAGGAAAGAAACTATGTTACAAAATATTAAACATTCCAGGCAAAGTCCTAAAATTATCTATTAAAATATTTTAAAAGGAGTATTTACATTGGACAGAAACAAGTAGATAACCTCAGACCACTTTGAGTTTTAAGATTCTACTTAGTCATTCTGTAGAAGTTCCCATAAGAAGATTTTCATGAGCTTGTGTTGATACTCAGTTAATTTATCAGATATGGCACTGGGTACCTTTCACTTAATGGAAACAGAGACTGGAGATCTAAAAATCTCTCTCTCTATCTTTAGTTACCTTCACTTACTACATAAACTCTTTATAGTAGAGTCTTGAAATCCGGGGTCCAGATATAACAAGTAAATACAAATCAGTTAGGGATTTAGGAAGTTTTTGTGTGGAATTTGGATTTAATTCTTCTGCAAGGTTCTAGAACAAGTGATTAATTCTGAGAAAATAGGAAAAAGAGAACTTTGCTACGTGATTACCAATCTTATTATAGTGTTGCAGCAATGACCACAGTTTGCAACTAAAATAAAAATAGATATATAGGTCAACAGAGTCAAGAATCTAGAAATAGACACATACATTTTATAGGAAATTTATATTATAAAGGTGCAAGGTAATTCAATGAAAAACATAGCTTAAATGTTGCTTGAACAAATGGGCATTTATATGGGAAAAAACACTGTCTTTTAGTTGATATCATAAACATAAATTAATTTGAAGTGGAACATAAACCTAAATTTCTGAGCTACAACTATGAAGCTATTAGAAAAGAGTACAAAAGAAAACTTGGTAACCTGCAGTTAAGCAAAAATATCCTAAATACTATAAAAGCACAGACCATAAAAGAAAACCTCAATGAGTTGAACTTCATTAAAACTAAAATCTACTCTTCAAAAAACATGACTTGAGGAAATGAAAAGACAAACCATAGACTAGTAAGAAGTTGCATTTAAAATATATAGCACACTTTTACAACTCAGCAATGAAAGACAAGCAACCTAATTAAATAATGGGTAAAAGATCTGAATAGATACCTTGTCACAGAAAGTATACTTCTGGCAAGAAAACCCTTGAAAAGATGCTCAAAATCATTCATTTTTAGGAAATGCAAACTGAAATGACAATAGGTTGGCACTCAGTACCTATTAAATAGTAACACACACACACACACACACACACACACAGAGAAAACAATAACAACAAAACCTCTAGGAACATTACACGAACAGACTCCCTTCTTGTCCATTCAGTATGAGCTGCACAAGTTCAAATCTCTTCAGCCTAATATTTTAATATTTGTTGGTTCATCTCACTCTTGTGGGAATAACTAATGCTATGTAATCCCATTACCAAAAAGAAATATGCTGCTTATAAAATTTTAACTTCTTCCTAAAGATCTGAAGGTCACATAATAAGGAGAATTTTTTTAATGTAAGTTGGTTAAGAATCTAGCAAAAGTAAAGATGTCAATTTAAAATTCATGTGCTTAAGTAAAGGCTCTTTCTGATGTAAGAGTAGCACATACAGAGAGTCAGAAACTATGCCGTGTTTATGATTCAACTGGGTGACATTTACACGCTGTGGCAGCATTTAGTGCCATTCCAGTTTCAAGAAAATGATATCAAAACTACTGTTGAACAACATGGACTTCGAGGAGTTTATTTTTGTGTCAATATACAGCTTGAATACTCTCCTATTACATTGTTTTCATGTGGATGGAATTCATAATATCTAAACACATCAATAGTTTAACCATTAAAATATGTACATTTATAGCATGGTTGTTAAGCATGTCTTATCATTATCTGCTATGTTTTTAATAACACAATGCGCATTCGCTATTTTGGGAAGGGATTTTTGGAAGATTCTAATGGAAATGGACTCTTTGCAAATGATTGCTTATTTCACTCTCTTTTCTGATTTTCCTCATCTAATTAATAATGAAGTTGTATATATTAGGAATCTGTATATGCTAGGGGTCTGCTCAGCCGAATTACTCTTTGTTATTTGTGAGAAAGCAAAAAACAGAAACTGCCTGCAAACAGAACATAGCTCTAAGCTGACAAAGTGTGGAGAGGAAACAGGAACTGGGCGGGGGGGGGGGGGGGCAGGCATGCCCTGCCCCACAGTTAGGCAAAGCTTTGGAGCAATGCTTTCTCTTTCTTTGCCTCAAATTGTTCAGAATGGATCCTTACTTCATCAATTGATTCTACAAGACAGTTTGAGAAAAAACCCAGCCCAACATGCAGTTACTGGTATCCTAACATCTGGACTTCACTAGAGCCAGCACTGGTATAAATCATAGATTCGAAGAGGTCCAGAGTCAACCATCCCTCCCCCAAGAATTTTTTTTCTCCTTGTTTCTCCATACCTTGAATGCATGGAAAAGAAAAGGAAAGGAAAGGAAAGGAAAGGAAAGGAAAGGAAAGGAAAGGAAAGGAAAGGAAAGGAAAGGAAAGGAAAGAAAAGAAAAGAAAAGAAAAGAAAAGAAAAGAAAAGAAAAGAAAAGAAAAGAGAAAAGCTCTCAAAGAGAATATGTAAAATATAGAGAAAGACTGTCCCCATCGTAAGATCAGTGATGGAGGGCAACAAAGACAAGTGGGCAAGAACAATATGGTACTCTGGGCCCTCTCTCCCACCTTGGCAACCATCATGAGACAACATTCACTCACGCCTGTGCTTTGTTCCTAACACATGATCAGTATTACCAGCCAATGGAGTTGATTCCACAAGAGGAATATATCCTTAAGGGCAAAAATAACAAAATTAAGGTGCTCAGTAGTGATCAAGGAAAGATAACAGGAGAGAAAAGAGGAATGGAGGAATGGAGACAGAGGAAGGAGAAATACTTGGAAAAGGTAGAACGATTAAAAGAGAAGGAAGAGAGAGACATACACACAGATAGTTGGAAAATAAATAAAACATGAGGACATACTAGGAGGAGTACAGATTAATAGAGGCATGAAAATGAGAGATATTAAAGATGGAGAAAGGTCTTGGTTGCATGTAAAGTAAGAATATCACTGCAATTACTTTTCTCTATTTAAATCTTTCTGTTCACTAGCAACTTGAGCATAAGTATTATTTTGTCATCACTTATCAGTATGCTCTAAAGTGTTAATTTACTCTTCAGGGGTTTTAAATAGATTATTTTAATCAGAGAATTATATTATATACTTTTATATTTAAAATGTATCATTTAATTTTAAGTAAAACCTCATTTTCCAATTAAATTTTAAAAGATTTACATTGATGTATGATAAACGAAGTATGTTTTTTAAATAAATGATTTTAAATGAAGAGTTAACTTTTGAAATCTCACTATTTCTGTAATTACAAACATACACTAAAAGTAACTTTGACATTTGGAAGCTGTCAAATTGTCTTATCCTGTTGTTTACATGGATAAATACTACCTAGTTCATAACTATTGGAGGTTGCATTTAAAATAAGTACTTACAGCATCACACTAAATAATTGTATTTCTCAAACACACAATTTGTAAGTTCCAATAGGTTTCAAGGGGTAATGATATTCACTATTAATGTTGTGGCAAATTGCTTTATTGTTTCCAATTCTTTACCTTTTCCTTTACAAAGTACCTTCTGCTATATCATTACTAGTTTTTCCAACTACAGGCAGAATATATTTCCTGTCCTTGCTGATTATCATTTTGACTATGTTACTTATGTTAGCCAACGAGATATGGGCAGAAGTACTCATTTCAAGCTTATCTCTTGGAGGCCCTGTCAATTTCTGTTTATCCATCCTGCACTTCTGCCACAGCTAGTGCATTGGTTCAGGGACCATGAGAGTCATGCAGGGTGGGTTTGGACCTACCTGAAGCTTAGAGTCAAGCCCAGCAAAATTCAATCTGTTTCCGCCAACCCCAGCTGATTCACAGTTCCATGATGTGAGAATAAATAATGTCATTGAGTTCAGAAGTGGTTCACATAGCACTATTTTGTTAACAGCTTACTGATACAGATGTATTATCAAATGCGGTAATGTAACAATCAAGGCAACCATAGACTTCTAATCTAGACTCTTTTTTGTTTTACTCTTTCAATATTAGTGTTGGTGAATTTATATTATAACTGGTTCATACAACACAAAAACAATCACATGAAAAACTGTATTTCTTGCATAGGATCTGAATCAAATATGACCCCTAAAGCACTAAAAAGTTATAGAAGCAACTGGTTGTAATTTCCCATTTATTAATCTAAAATCTTAAAACACCAGAGCTATTTCTTAAATGGTGTTATAATTATTTCCTGTTTGTAAAATACAGTATTTCAACTAGAATAATATCTGAGATCTCTTATAGCTCTAATTCTAGCAGTTTATTTGAGGCAATTAAAATGTCTCTTTAAAGAATTTTGCAAGAATTTGATCAATTTCAAGTCGATTTTCTTAGAGTGTGCTTTTCAATTATGCAGATGAGAGAACAGAATAAGAGGAAGCAATCTGAAGAATGAAGGTGTGATTTGAAACCAAGATCTCAGCAGTTCATACTAGTTTACCTTAGAGTATCAGATGTAAGAATCAATATTTTGTTTTCAACAGTCTGAGATTACCCCATTACAATACCTAATATAAGTCACATACGATATGGTCTGCAAAGTTTTTAGTTGTTTCACTTAACCATGAGGATGCAGAAAGGGCCAGAAATATACTGATCTGTGCTATTATACTGCTACTTATCAATTTATAAATGGAAGGGTGGGTTTATGGAGATTTATGTCCAGGGTTGATCCTTCAATGCCTCTAATATATTACAAGAGAATACAGTGATGATTTCAAATTATAACACATCAAGACACTATGACTGAAAGAAACAACACCTCTAAAGAAATTTTTAAACTGAAATCCATCAAGTAAAATTGAACGTTTATAGAACCCAATGTCTTTCTAGGTACTATAGTTTTCATTGTACAGTGATAAAAATAAATGTATTGTTTTCTTCAGCACCTGTCTCTTCAGTTCAAGCAAAAATGAGATTTTCTAGCCTCTGAATATGACAACTGGCATCTGTTGAAGCCAGCCCTTTTGGTTAGTGACTATCTGTTCTTGTTTTCAAAGCCAGATTTTCCCTGAACGTTACAGATAGAGGCCAAGAGCAAGGGGAGAGAAAAGGTCAAAGTTCTCAGGAGATGGGGCCAACTTTGTGTACATAGGTAAGCTTTTTCCTGTTCTAAAAGCCTTTTAAAAACTGACAGATAGTAAAGATACACATAATTTCATAAACTCTTTAATGCTGAGTCTATCAAAAAATAAAATGAAAATCTTCCACTATAATATTCTATGTTTTTAGGGACCCAACTTTATGACAAAATTGAAGTCATAGGAAAATACATAAAGTTAAATATAATTGGAAAAATGTTTATAAATGGCATTACTGCCTTAACTCTAATGATTTAAGCAGAACTGCTTTAATCATGTTCAGTAGTAATATGGGGCCATATGAGGTAAAATAAAATATAAGACAAATATACAAATATTTCTGCTGCTACAGGTTTTCAGCCTTTTAACACTTGTGGATGTCTGTTTGGGGTCTGACACTGACTATATCCTACTACTTTATGTATTCTTTTTCTGTAATTCTGTGAGATTATCACAGCCAGTTTACAGACCTCTGCTAAATGTTAATTCTTTCACAACTTTTAGAGTCTTGGGACTGTAGCACTCTTTTTCTGAATGAGAAACCCTCAAAAAGAAACTGTTTGGGCATCATCTTAAGTATTCATTTAAATAAGTGTTTTAAAGTCCCTTACTTGTAGGTTCAATGTTTGGGCTTTCTTGTGGAAAATTCTTATTTCCTCTTTCTTTCTTCCTTTCTTCCTTTCTTCCTTTCTTCCTTTCTTCCTTTCTTCCTCTCTTCCTTCCTTCCTTCCTTCCTTCCTTCCTTCCTTCCTTCCTTCCTTCCTTCCTTCCTTTCTTTCCTTCCTTTCTTCTCTTCTGTGCATGCATGCCATTTTCATGTTTCTTTATATTTTCTATAATCATATTTGTTGATTACAGATATCTTAC
The DNA here is from genome assembly GCA_039655065.1 of Glossophaga mutica. Taxonomy (NCBI): domain Eukaryota; kingdom Metazoa; phylum Chordata; class Mammalia; order Chiroptera; family Phyllostomidae; genus Glossophaga; species Glossophaga mutica. The sequence goes on along the minus strand of CM077306.1, from coordinate 34,116,756 downwards.
ATAATATGTTGTAGCAACTCTGAACATACATCCTTCCACTCTATGGTTTACTCTTTTCACTGTTTGTGTATTTATTTAGTGACTACGCCAATGAATTCTGTTTCCCCTGCATTGGGAAGCCTCTGATATTGTTTCTTAGAAAGCACAGTCTCGGTACCTGAACAGTGTTCTTGACCAACATGTTAGGATAGGCTGTCACTTTGCCCAAGATCTGTCTGGCTATATCTTTCTTTGATTTTCTCGTTAAGCTTCTGACTGGTCTACTGTTTTACCTAACCCATATGATAGCGTCCACTAGTTGGTGTACAACCACTGTATTGTGTTTGACAATATTCAGGGGCGGTGACTGCTTCGCAGTCCAGTCCAATTAAACTTGAGCCCTTTTTGCAGATGCAGGTTGTTGTGTCTCTGAGGCTTGCTCTGGCTGGAAAAGCATTGCTCTTTTTTGTCTCTTTCCCTGGTTCTCTCTGATGAATTTATAGCTGCTCTACCATTCTTCTTGTTGCTAATAGTACGATGGAGCTACCAACTCTTTTTTTATTATTTAACAACAAAATGTTGCTTGTTTTCAACAAAACCCTTAAAAATAACCCCCCGTGCTTTGTTCCAAATAAAGTCAGCTTCCCTTTCGGGTGAGCTATGAAATACTCTGTTTTTACAGTTTTCTCCCAACAGGCAGAGCCTCTGAGCCCATGGCACTGAGGCTGAGGGCAGGAATAGCAGCCTGCTTCTCCCAGTGGAAAACCACTTTTCTATGAAGAGTTTGCAGGGTGAGGATGGTAGGTAGCACTGTTATTTTTTGGCTTGGCCCTCCTAGCATGAAACCTGCAACTATGAGCAAGCTAGAGCAGGGACAATTGGGGCCACATATTCTTAAATAGCTGCACCTGAGGTAGACATTCTACCTTATGAATGGGAGGTGGATGCAGAAGGGACCTCCAGTCCTCTCCTTGTTTATGGCTGCCTGGAATAGAACTACTGCAACACAAAACTGGGAGGATATAAGAGGTATTCGTGCCCTGAGCCTCTGCAGATGAAATGCTAGGACTCTCTTTCATAGACCAGGCAGAACATGTTCCTGTGGAAGCAACCCCTTTCTTTCAATGGGATAATAGGATTCTGGAGGAGGAGAGGCCAGATGGTGGTACTTAACTATCAGAGACAACGCTGACTTATTTAACACGCAGCACAGCAAGGCCAGAAATGCCAAAGGGTTTCATGACCTGTAGGTGTAGGCAGGCAACTTTGGCAATGGTTAATATATGTTTGCTTCCCAGGGGCAAAATGTATGGACAGCCAATGAGGATATTTCCTGGCTTATAAAACCAGAGTGATCAACAGGGGGTGAACTGAATGAGAATGTCAGCTGCTATGATGAAAAACCATTATTCCTATCCTGACTGAAACAGAAACCAGATGTCCTTGAGCAAGGATCCTATAATGCCAAGGACAAGCTTAGCACAAAGACATACAATGAGAAAATACTAGGAATTTTTAAAATTGAACAAAATCTAGGTACAATTGTAATTAAGATATAACAAAAGAATATTCTGGATCACTTTATACCAATTAAAAAACTGTGAAGAACTTAGAATATTAAAGGAACAAAGAGAATGTTAATGAATGGCTGAGGAAGGCCTAAAATAAGAAGAATAAGGTAGGGCTGAAACATGTAGACCTTTCTATGGCATAGAAAAGAGGTTTGTTGAAATTTTAATCACAATTGCCATGTAACCAGCAAAGAAACAAATAACCTGAATTGCATATTAAAGCATTACTTAGGCTGCTGAGAATATTTTATACTTTTGGAATAGGAAAGATCTTCCTAAGTGGGAGAAAAAAACCAAAATCCTAAACGAAGATAAAATATAGTTATCATATTATTTATGTTTATCTTAATATTTCCATATTCCAGAAGCTAAAATAAATTTTAATGGTTGACAGGAATTAGGAACTCTAGAAAACTAACTCACCAGCAAGAATTACTTATCCTGCTTACTAATGCTCAATAGCTATAGCAATGAGTTGTATCATTTTTTCCAAAACTCTACTCACAAAGGTTTTGATTTTATACTGGGTCTGGCAGAAACAATGCCCCCCTTTTTATTACAAACTCTTTTATTACAAAATCATAAGCATGTAATTCTGTAACATAGCAATATCACACTCACACACACCATATGACATTTTAGGTGAGATGTTCAAATTGCTGCCCGTCTCATGCAAGACACTCACATAGCCTACCACCCGCACTCAAGCAAACCTAAATTCTGCCAGACCCTGTGTTTTTGTGCAGCAATTTGAGGAGGCATTATGCCAAAATAAAAACTAAACTTTTAGCTCGTCATTTTAATTTCAATGAATACTGTCTAGAATTTTACTTAGTTTTGTGTGTACCAGTAAGGATTCAGGAAATCATAATTGCTATCAGTGATACAGACTTTATGCAATTGTAAGAGTTGATAAAGTAGTTTGTTGGGCTGTTGGCTCTGGGTCTAATATAAAACCTGAATTCACTCCAGATCAGCCAGAAACAGTAATCATGAAGGATGGCTGGGAAAAGAACAAAGACCTATAACGTCAATTGGAATTAGTAAGGCAAACTAGAATTCATTAGCACAGCTGGAACATAGGATGAAAAACTAGAATTATGTCTCTCTTTTACCACCTCCAGATTCATGCCATGATTAACCTGAAGAAGCAGGCACCTTTTACCATAGATATGCAGTGCACTCAAACCCAGGTTTGCAGAAACTGAATTAGGGGATCTGCTGGTGGCTGTTGGTCTGAGCTCTTTCCTAAACCCATTAGGTAAGATAGTAGATTGTTGATAACATAAGCAAGATACAAGGCATTTGATGTGTGGATCTTTGCTTAATTTTCGCCTTCCAAATCTTGCGCAAGGAAAGGGGTTCCAGAAACATAGTTTCAGGTTGGGCAGGTACACGGAGCGCAAAGATATTACATTGGCCTTTTGCTTTTTGGGGGGTTGGAAGGAGGAGGAAATGGCTGACCATTTTCCAGTTGCCCTGACAATATTATGATATGATGCCTTCCAGCCGGGATGGAGGCTCTATCCAAGCTAAGCCAGTCAGATGCCCACTTATAGGAAATGAATCCTTCGCTCAGGAAAGGAGAAAAAGGTATTGGAGATTAATTTAGTCTTGTAAAATTTTTCTTGCCAATATATTCTTGTTCTAGTTCTTGCTCTCAAAGTGCCTTGATCGCTGCTTTTCTTCCACGCAGCTGACCGACTTTATGATATGCTTCTAGTAGATTTTCTTCTACTTAGGGCAGCCATGATAGGTTCTATTGATTGAAAATAAAATTCTTAACAAATACGAGCTCAAGAGTGCACAACTAGATAAACGCGAGAATATATATTCATCACCGTATGGTTTATAATTAATATTAGGAAACATATATGCCTAACAATATAATGGTTAATTAAATATATATATTAAGGAATACATATTAATCTATTAATACATTAGAGCAAACACAGTGTCTATGTGAAACACCAAAATGAGAAATTATTTCTCCCTCATAAGTCTGGGTTTGCTTCTATTAGGAAATGTCTGCTTTAGTCTGAGGATCTCTGGGACTTGGAGGGGGATTCACTTCCTGTGGGTCTGCTCTACTCCTTCAGACTAGGATCAGGCACAAGAGAAAGCAGCTCTCTGGGTTTGTTCTTGTTATCAAAATAGCAATAACATATAGGAGTAAGCCCTACAACAAAATTACTTTTTAAGTCTCTGCTCTTGTATGTACTAACATCTTACTGACCACAGCAAATCACATGGTCAAGCCCATAGTCCACATGCAAGAAAGTACATTTCATTCCCCACAAAACCAGAGCAAGGATGTAGGCCTAAAATACTATTAGAAAGGAATTAAGAATTGAGAGCAATAGTTCAGTCTTCCACAGAATACAATGAAGCTTTTTAAAAACGATGAAATGTATCTGCATATGCTGTCACAGAAAGATCTTAAAGGTATGTAAAGTGAAAGAAACAAGGTTCAGAATAAATGAATAACATCATTTTACATAAAATATTTCTTCTCAAATTATATAGAAATATACCCTGTTAAATAAAAATATATATAATATGCATAATTCTGTTAGAGAAAGACAGACAAAGAAAGAGAGACCAGTCTTGAAAATTCCCTGGGCAGACGAAATCAGTTTAGTTCTACCAACTGAGCTCAATGTAGATTCCTCTGCAAAATTAATTTGACCTAGGTCATGTCTTGCTTATGCCTCTGAAATTCATAACAAAACTTCAACCGTTTCCCAAGGTTGATACACGGTAACCAGTGACAAATTCCCTGCCATATGAAAGAATTCTGACATTGTAACCAGTCACTGTGAAGAATAAACTCACTACCTTCTCACTGTGGAAGCTGCTTTATAACAACACATCCCTGAGCCTCATTCCATGTTTTGGTTTCAGTGCTCTTGGTTTGCAAACTGTCTTTTTGGTATGTGCACAATAAGTTTTTATTCACCACTACTTCAGTGATTCATTGGTTTACTTTGGCTGTTTATGACTTTTGACATTTCTGTAAGGATGTCCACTGACTATGATTAGCTTTTACTTCTGCTGAGGACGCAGAAAGGATTACAGCTGCTTTGACGAGGAGTTTAACTGCACTCTTCGGTGTTCGTTTGTATGAGAACAATTTTATAAATGACAATAAAAATTTAAAATAAATATGTCCTCAAAAATGTATTCTTCAAATTGACTCTGTCTACTATATTCTTATTTGGTCACAGTGTCAATCAAGTGAGAATTGAGAGAAAATGATTACTCTGAAATTCTTAGGCTAGTTATGTCCAAAAACATATTTACTAATTTATGAAAACCAAGAAACATTCTCTTTGTGGCCGTATCATTCTTAGGCCCAGAAAAAAACGTTTTCATCTTTCTCACGGAATCTTTTTATACATGCCTTATTTTTCTTCTTTGATAACATTTCTCATCTTACTCTTCTTCTTAAGCCAGCACCTAATTGTCATTCATCTGGATTTAAAAGAAAAAATCTTTAACTGATTAGTTTATTGGCCTCTGTTCAAACAAATTCTTTAAGAATTTAATCATGCCGCATAATGACTGGAAGAAAAGATATACATCCTTTATTGCTTCTATGTTATGCTTTTTTAAAATCAGGTCTAATGACTTGATATTCAAGTTTGTTTAAAACTTCATAATCTTTTTTTACAAGTTCAGTAATTACATCTCTTTTGTACAAATATATATATATTTGCTCTCCCACTTCTTAGCAAAAACACTCCTTTTTAACCAGGTGTTTTCTTTCTTTCTTTTTTATTAATTCATGTGCCTTACTTTAGGTTAGGGTCTTGTCTACAAATTTTCTCTTTTCCCCTTCAAGTAATCAAAATTATCTTTTAAGGCCCAAGGTAAGTTTTATTTTGTCCAAGAGACTCTGCTGACCTTTAATGGTGTTATATTCTATAAAGTCCAAGACAAGATTTGTCCTGCAATAAAAAGACAGTCTTTAAAATAAATAAATGATTAACTCACTCCAGGTAAGAATCACATTTAAGCATCCTCTGTATGCCTTGTGGCTGTTTCAACAATGCTAAGTAATTAGTACATGCTTGATTAGATGTTACGGGTCATCAATGGTTAGGATGATCCCTTACTTGATGTTTAGTAAGGATTCAAGTTGTGAATCGCCCCTCTGATTGCTTTCTTGGGAAACACTATCATATTTCTACTAATGCAATAAACTGAATGCCTGTGAATCACTGCCTTATCATAAATCAGTGCTTTTGCCATTCATTCTGTAACAGAGTGCAGCCAAGAGGGGCCCCAAATAGGAATTTGGAATGGGGTCCAAAATTTAAGTTGTCCAGGAAATATTGGAAAGATATGTAGGATGTCCTTACCTCCAACACACAGGTGTGAGTTAGGGGAAGGGACACATGGAATGGGGCCATTGAGAATTGTTTGCATAGCAACAGTTTTGCAGCTAATCTCTGGCATGGTCATTTAACATATCTATAACCTTTGACTGGTTTCATACATATGTTAAATAGCTGTGGCAGTGCTTTGAGCCAGGGGAATGGAAGTAACTTCCACCCAATATGTAATTGGGAGGCAACTCCCCCCCCGCCCCCCCCCCTCCACCACCCCATTATAGCACCTGCGTGAGAGCTTAAAGATGATTGGCTCCATGCCATGGGGCCACGCCTGCCCAGACTCACTAGTGCAGTCCAGTAAAGCCAGAAGGATACCAGAGTGCTGGCAAGTGTAGCCAATTGTAGGAGGAGTCGGAAATGGTGTCTGGAGCCTGAATCTACTTCTTCTTCTGAGATACGGTACCCCAATTTAGGGCAGAAGGAGAAGGAAGCACTGTGTGCGTCTGTGGGTATCCTAAAGGACTTTGATATTTTAATGAAGACATTAGGTCACTACTTTAAGTCTGTATAGCTTTACATGAACATTTCCTTTCCTTTTCACAAATCTCTGGCATTGAGAATTATCTTTCCTCCAGCAGCAGACAAGTGAACCTGGTGGGGAGTCCTTTTGGTAATTGTATATCGTACCCCCCTTTTGCCTGTTCTGTAACAATTCAATATATGTTAAGCTAAATAGAATTCCTAATGGAAAAGACAAAAAAACTTTTTATATTTCTGACAAAAGAGCAATTCCCTAGATTTCCAATAACCCAAAAATAACTACAATAGAAAGAAAAAAATGCATGCAAAATAAATCTACGCAATTTGTGAAATTTATGCGTTTCAATCATATGATTCTTCTCTGAGAACTCATCAACAAAGAAAATAAACTCAGAAATATTCTTAGATTTATTGTATTTTTATGAGCTATATGTCAAATTATTCAATTGTATTCTTCCTTGGCAGAATTCATTAATATTTTGTAAGACTCTGCTTTTTAGAAATGTTAAATTTATTAGATAATCCAGGGTTGTTTTCACACATGCCTATTTCTAAAGATTCTTTTTTTTCTTTTGCTTGTATTGCTTGTAGAGCATTCTTTTTTTAGAAACAACTCACTCAAGATCCTTAACTGTTTTTATCTGACTTTGCTTATTTCCTTTCATTTACTTTGCACTGTTGTTATTATTGTAGCTGTCCTGTGCAGGATCCTTTTGTATGTCTTACTTCTTCTCCTTGAATGGAATTCACATTTTCTTCCCAGATATTGATCTGTCATTTTTGTTAAATTATGTGACAGTGAACTAGTTTGTGTTTAGTTTATGAGATATTTCTAGCAAATTGCAGCACTAAAAATAGAAAGAGATATTTGCAAATACCTGCCATTTTCCCCCAGGAATATAATCTTAGTGTTGTTTCTAGAGGTAATGGCAATATGATCCACTTTTAATCTACCTTTTCACTGCATCTCACATGTCATGAAAAAATAAACAGCTTATTAAACTTGTCTACTTCTGCCATTAATAACTTTTGTGAGAATATCCCTATATATAAATATACACACTTCATGTTTAACAACAATGATATGAAAAACATCATGGAAAAATTAATCATGTACTTAAAAATATATACCTAGAAAGAAATTCATATGTATCCTTTCAGAGAAGTATTCTGCTAAAGAGAGAACACTTTGATCATAATTCTGGGCTACGCCGGAAGTAAAAAGACAGTTTTATTCATAATAACTAGCACTCTGGGACAATTGTATTTGATACAAGAGAGAAGCCATTGGACAGATTTAGGCTGTCTCACAAGGCATGGCCCATTGGTACAGCCTTATCTAACAAGGCTGGATCAGGTGCCCCACTCCATCAATTTGGAAAATCAATTCCATTTGTTCATCTAGGGGTATCTACCTAGACACTATAAAACAAAATTATGCTAACAGGCCCTCAAAAGAAACTGGTTTTTCTGATCTTTTCTCCCTTTATCCCCTAACCCCTAACCCCTGCTTCACATCCAGGCACTTTACTTCCTTACTGTTGTACAAATGAATAAGCATTTGTGATTTGTGACTTTTCTCAGGTTGTCCTCCTGTCTAAAACAGCCTCCCCATTCTTTGTGCTAAACAAACTCTTGCTCTCACTTCAGAACCTCATCCAAACTGTGAACCACTCTGTGAAATATTTTAATTATTTAAAAAGAAATATTCTCCCTATTCTTGATTCTCCTCCAGTATAGCATTTATTACTTATTTACCCTATTGGATCAGAATAGAGACTTACTCCAGACACATGCCTGAATGTCTTACTTTATAGACAGATTTTAATTATATCCACAGTTTAACAATAAAAGCATTAATTTTTAATTACTTGAACTCTCCTTTCCTCTAATTAACACACTTCTCTTCCCACTATCAAAGTTCTAGCCTATCAAATTATCACCCAGACCTGGGCATCATGAAATATAGAAGCTTTCAATAGACATTGGTAAGACCCATACAATTTTACCTGGGGTACCCAAAATAACTAATGATCAACTGTAGAAATATTTACTATATATTATTCATGATGCAAAGCCAAACAGTTGCTATTGGTCCATGTATTGACAGTGCAGAGAATGATCCATGGCTGTGCTCTTCAGTGGGAATTGCTGCAATGACAAAAGTGTCCTGCCAGTGCCATGACCTGCACTATATGGCGAGTGCACATACACTAAATTCTTAATACATTAAAATTAAAATTTAAAAGTCACCTGTTGCTAATGGTCACCAAAGTAGACAGAAGAGACCTACAGATTCCATCCAATGTAGCTAAAAATACACAATAATAATTTAATTCCACATATTGATTTCTCTCAAAAATATAAGATATTTTGTAAAACAAGACATCATCAATACACTTCTAAGAGCAAGGATCCAAATAAGTATATAAACCTTGATATTTAGAGAAAGAGTAAGAGTGCAAATCATTTAGCGACTGTTGCCTGTAAATTACGTTAATTACCATAATGGGTAAAGTATATGAAATTCAGAATTAAAATACATACATAAATAGCAGCAGGGTCTTTTAACTGGAGGAGTTTACAATCTAAAAGAGAAGTATTTTTTCAGAAACCAACTGATTTTGAGGTTTTCTAAATATTTATTCATGCTATCCCCAATTTACGTTTTAGAGCTCATTGTTAATTTCTGCCCTGAATTTTTCCATTAGGAGATTCTTTTCATTACATGGTCATTAAAGAAAATTATTTCCACAATAAAACTCAAATTGCAACATAGTATAGTAATAAAATTTGTACAATAAAGTTCTGAATTGCATCATAAATGCTAACAGAAGAGGAAAGTGACTGTTCCCTTGCTAGTGCTAATATTGGGTTGACCAAAAAGTAGTAGTGCTTAGTACTCTTTAATTCATTCAAAACAATTCTGTTTAGATTGTGTTGTGACAGCTGTTGTATCAGCGTGCATTTAAAAAATCTTATCAAAATTGGTGAGTTTTTGTTAGCCTTTTTAATATTGAAGATGGAAATATGCCATATTTTCAGCATATTATGCTTTATTATTTCAAGAAAGGTAAAAATGCAACTACAATGCAAAACGAGATTTGTGCAGTGTATAGAGAAGGTGCTGTGACTGATCAAACCTGTCAAAAGTGGTTTGTGAAGTTTCTTGGTATTACTGACATTTGGCCATATAATTCTTTGCTGTGGGGCTGTCGTATGCATTGGAAGATATTTAGCAGCACCCTTGGCCTCTACCCACTAGAAGCCAATAGCAGGAGATAACTAGTGTACTCAAAATATCCAAATCAATAAAGTTATTGGTGAAAATGAAAAACGTGTCTTTTATTTTACAGAAAAAAACTAATGGACTTTTTGCCAACCCAATCCACCTCAACACTTTAGACAGTCTTACCTATTTAGAAGTATCAGAAAAGACCACTTAGAATAACTTAATGGTTAGTTGATCTAAATGTTTAGGTATTTGAAAAGTTTTCTCTGGAATATAAGCATATGGACATATGTTTGGATATGTTTAAAATATGTAACAATAGTTTAAACAGCAAATTGTATTTTATTAGTGTTTTAATTTATATGCAACAGAATTAAGCATAATATTTTCAATGAATACTGTTTTATAAACTTAAATATCCAGAGTAAATACTTTCCTAAATAATTAAACATTTATAAGCTTTTCCTGATAAAAGTATATTTATTTGGTATTTGGATCTCTTTGTTTCTAATTCTATTTTATAGTCTACTAGATAAATCCTCTTATTTATGTGTTTCAATGGAGCTGAGTAAAGGTCATTTAAACTGGTTCACCTTTCTTATCCTCCTGTGTTTTACCATAATCCCTGCTTACATTGTAAAGGATCATAGCTTCCTTCTCAATATGTCTTTTCAATACAAGAAGTCATATTAACATTTTATTAAATAAACCTCAGCCTATTGAACTGAATTGCATAATTCTTTTCTGGGTTTTTGTTTTTGTCAAATTATTGAGATTTTTGTAAGCTCCAAAGAGCAGATTATTAGGGCAGTCAAAAGAATCGTAACGGTAAAGAAAAGTTTGTTCTTCTCCCACATGTGAACTAATACAATACATCTTCCTCTACATTTAAGGCATATTTACTTGGCTTTAGTTTTATTCAGCCAACATTCTAACTTATACAAATACACGCTTGTACATCCACTCCACTTTTCAGGGGATATGTGCCCTGGATATATTGTCTGACTTTCTAACCAGAATCTTCACAATTTGAACCAAATATCTCTGAATTAGTTTTGTATTCCAGAAATAATAATGCTAGTAGTAATTGCCTCCCAGAGTATTAAAATACTGACCAAGGAGTTTTCCACATTTAAAGGCACTTTAAAGTATTTCCCAGGGCACATGCCTGGGTTGCGGGCCAGTTCCCAGCAGGGGACACATGAGAGGCAACCATACATTGATATTTCTCTCCCTCTCTCTCTTTCCTACCCTTCTCCTCTAAAAATAAATAAATAAACAAACAAACAAACAAATAAATAAATATATATAAAAAAATAAAGTATTCCCATATAGGATAAGACAGGTTACTGATAGCTCAAGCTAGCAGTGTCTTAAGTATCTCATAGAAATACATAACCACTTTAAATACAAATAAGTTTCTTTTTATCTATCTTCTACACATGCTACAATTGTGTACATTTTATTTTGGTCTTAACATGTACAGCTAATTTTATCTCATTAGTTCTTATAGGCTAGCCTATTATAATGCAAGATCTAAAATAAATACTACTTATTACTGATTGCATCCATTCATACATTTTTAGGGAGAAAATTAAGGAAGTCAGTGAGTGTAAAAAATATTAAGTATATTTGAAAGCACAGAAAACTTCTCAGCTACAAAACATTTAACAGCTAAAACTTCCCAATATGTGTAACATCTGGCACCATGATCCCACTTTATGATTCTCTGTCCAAACAGTGATTAAAGATTTCGCTATCGTATTGACTACCTGTGTGAGCTCACAAGTAGGATTTCCCATTCAAAGGGTGGAGGTTTGGCATCTGGATTCTAAAAATGTTTTATAGGGAATCCTGACCTATACTTCATTTGAAAACTAACTAAAAAGTCCTCTATCATCATTGAGAAATAGTCTATGAGCCAGCAGTACTGAGTATCAAAAATTACTTTTCAAAATAAACAGAAAGGGGAGAGATGATGATCTCTAAATAGGTCCCTGAAACTGAACTAAATTCAGGGAAACTAATTACGGTTTTCCCCTGCTTATCTGTTTTATTTTGTTCCTTTTATCAATGGCATGCATATTTCTTTGGGGGGGAGTGGTATACTATGTCTCATTTTTTCTTCTTCTTTGTTTCCTGGAGAAGAAATAATTTAAAATATTCATTAGTAAAAGTCATACTGTCCCAGAACCAAATGCAGATATATATTTTTATTGCTATCCCTATTACCTGAAGTTTTTTGTGTGTTTTTTTTTTATTTTCTTTAAGGGTAACAATGAAAACAATTGGAGAACAATATGCAATTTATATTTTGTATTTAAATAACATGACAAAGAAGTAAAAGTTTAGTTTATATCAACATCTTTAGAAAAGGAAACATTATCTCAGAAATAGACCTTCAAGAAGGGTCAGCCAACACTCTATTTCCGAGCAATCTATGCTGCTTGCTGCACAAGGGGTCCCCTGCTGTTTCCAGATTGCTGGTAAAGCTTGCCAAAAATATAGAAGTTTTCAGTTGTTGTTTTTAAAACATAACAAAATCTTATTTAACTAATCAGTTAATTCTAGGAATATTTCCTCAAAATAGTGAGGAAATAAAAATAAGCTTATAATTACAAATAATGATAAATGCAATGAAGGAAAACTACAAAATGCTGTGACCTTATTATAAAAAACAAATCTAGTCAAAAAGAAGCATTGTCTGGAAAAGCTTTCTCTCAGGAATTGATATTTCAGCTGAGATCTGAAGAATGAATACCGGATCCGTAGGTAAAATAGAGGGTAAGGGGTGAGGAAGAGTATATAAAAACAACAGAAAGTACAGTCTCTGAGGTAGCAAGGAGCGTTATATATTTGAGAACATGAAGAAGTAAGGAGAAAACAAAAACATTAAGGAAAGAGTATTGAAGATAAAGTTTTGAAACTTTTGAAAACTGCATTCCAATAGTTTTTGGAATTCATATTGGCTAAGAGGAACACTGGGACAAGAAGAGGACTGGATTTGAAGAGACGAGATTGTGACCTATCTGTAAAGGCAGTGTGAATGATGACATTAGCCATGGAGAGGAAAAGAATGATTTAAAGTCAACCAGAGTTTGTTTGGATTGGAAGTGATATAAAGGAGGAGTTTTCTTCCTTCTGTAATTAGATCAATGCATGTGCCATTTACTGAGATAGTGAACATAAGAAGTGGAACATACTTCAAAGAAAACCTGTTTTTTGATGTTTGTTTTTGCAAGATCTTTGTACATCCAAGTAGGAATGTCAAGACTTTTGAATGTATATGTTGAGAATTCAGAAAACATAAAGATGTGGCCAAGACTGGCATATCAATAGTGTTTGAGGAAATGGAATGAGTGAGATAGAGTTGTAGCCTGCCTAAGAGATGTCAAAAATCAAGACTTAATGAAGGTTTAAACTGACTAAAAGTGAGTTTTTTTATAAGCACCAAGAATATTTAAGGAGACTTTTCTTAAGAATATTTGAAATACTCTTTCAAATATTCTACATACTGAATTCAAAACAGAGTACCATATGTTTAATCCAAGCAAAATTAACAAAAGACTGCAAAAATGGTAGTAAATAAAAGGTGGATGTGATATTAAACACCAACATTTCTTTACTGCATTGTTGGTAACTATAAGTAAGAAGTGCACTACAAGCTACCCAATACTCTTGTTGGAACCACTGTTACTTTTCCTGAACTGAACACACCTAACCTGCTTTTTTCTCTGTGCATCTGCATAAGTAACATAAATAACTTCCTTTTCCTAGAGATGGTGTATTGATTAAAAAATCATTCCATATGTCTTCAAATGCTCTAAATTCAACCTTTAAAGTAAAATTTTACCTTTACCACACAGCTTTTCAAATGACACTTTTATTGCTTTAGCTATTTCTTTTCCAATGTAAAAATTCACAGATTTATGAAATACTATGAATTCTCATATATGATTTCCATATACAGGGTCTGGCAGAGGCAAGGCCTGCTTGAATGTATTTGGTAGGGTAATAATATGGGTGTAATAATTTAAAGTTTTCATTTGAAAATTTCACCTAAAATGTCATATGGTATACTTGAGTGTGATATTGTTATATTACAGAATGACATGCTTATGATTTTGTAATAAAATGGGGCATTATTTGTGCTGGACCCTGTATTTCTACTACTTGAAAGTGGCTATGCATATCACTCTAAAAATATCTTGCGCACAATACATACTGAAGTTTCATTGATTTTAGATGGGTACAAATTTATTATCTAGACTAATATTATTTTAAAAGTTTCATCATTATTCAGAAACAACTCTCTGTACAAATATTGATCATTATGTTGTACATCTGAAACTAATATAGTCTGCCAATTATATCTCATTTCTTTTGAAAAGAACATTATCTCTGATTTATTCCTTTCTTATACTACTAGATAATCCTCAAGTTCAGAAATTGGGATTTAATCTCCTATTTGCTATTCCACAGATGTGAGTAGAATGTTATGTGGCATATAGTAAGGATGGGTAATTGAGAAGTGAGTGGATAAACACATTTCAGCCATGTTAGAGTTAGCTGTAGCATCACTGCCGCCACTGTTAGCTGTGGGTGAAATGCAGAAACTGCAATGTTCCATAAGAACAGGGTATTTCCACATACATGTCAATTAGCACAAAGACAGTTTAGACCACACTCATCCTTAAAGTGTGTGCAAAATGCAATCATACAACTTTGTGAGTCTGATTTTGGTTATTTTGAGGCCTGATAGAGACTGTTGGAGATTTTATAACAGAGAAAAACTAGTCCTACCCACTAACTTTTTACAAACACATGGACATTTATTCATTACCACCAGTAGTCTAGATATTAAATTTTATTTTATTATCATTCTAGTAGAGTTGATTCTTATTATTCACAACAGTTATGTTCTATAAAATTGCCACAAACACTGGAAAATGTAATACTGAACTATTGCTCCCAGGAGAAATAACAGGGTTAGTTTTACAAACTTCTGCTCACAAAATATTGTCACTCAGTCAAAACATAATCTTGTTTTGCTTGTATTTGTTTCAAGGCATTTTATCTAGTATATATTTCTGATCATTAGCATTGAACTCATGACCAGTAATACTAATAAGGCATGTCTGAAGGAAGTTTACCTAACGTGAATTTTCTCTAAAGGCGCATCATTCTTTGGAACACTAGTCTGCACTTCAGCACTATGCTTGGGGGTCATTTAAAACAGTGAATCATCAGCAAAAAAACCCCCACAAAAATGCTAAAAACTTTGCACAAAAAGACCACCATGAAGGACATTTGTTTACAGTATAAGGGCAGAAACAAGAGGTCAGTGTCTCCCAGTGATTTACATTCAACTTCAGCTGGGAACGTGTGCATCAGGCAATTCAATTTTTCTGCTTCTCTGTGCATGTCTGCACATGCCTGCAAATGGCCTCAAAAATGTCATGAGCATTGATTTTGGTGTTACAAATAAATTTCAGCAAGCAGTCCAATTTGCATATACATAATCTACAAGTAATAGAATCCACTGTATTTTAGTGGACTATAAAAGATGTACTTTGTTAATGTTTTTGGTGGCCATATTATTCAGAAGTAATGATGTACTTCTCATGCAATAATAACAAAATATGCATTTATTAAAAATAGTACTGCAGAACCCCAAGTAGAGCTTACTTGTATGTTGACACATCATACAATTACAGTAGCTTTGTTAGCAGTGGAAAGAACAGCACCAGGTATTAGCCCATTAAGGTCAGACTAGACCTTTGTTCAGAAACCTCAATACTTAAGTTCTGGCTAGGAAAGAACTCAGAGCCAAGACTCAAACAATGAAAGAAACTTTATTTAGAAAGTCAATGAGGTAGAAGAAGTGAGCTGTGAAAGAAATGGGCTCAGGAAACAAGTTATAGAGGCAAAAGAAGGGCCCTCGGTGCATAGGAGAGAATAAGGTAATGGTAACAACTGGGGGGAAGTGGCAAGCTCCCAGAAGGGAGAACATGCTGGGTCCTAAGGGCTTTTAAGGCTGGAGATTTTAGGAGAGGGCCCAGGGTAGGATCTCAATAGAATATTCATCCGCTGTCCAGGTGTATCTGTTGTGGGTCATGATCTCCACTGACGGGTCAGCCCTAGGGCAGGAGGTCATTAGTCAATGCAGCCTGGCCTGAGGTCAGTGATGGCATGATGTGTCTGGTTTTCCTGCTTTTTCTGGGCCCAGGTGTTATCTCTAGGGGTTAATGCTTGAGGGAATGGTCATGCAAGGGCCCTCTTGGGAGTCACCTGAGGCCAGGCCACTCTTCAAATACTTGTTCCTCCTCCAAGTGTGCCTACCACGTGACTAGCAACATTCCAGGCCAGGAAAGGTCAGGGGAGGGTCTGACCAGCAGTATGAAAAGTCAGGGGGTCTAAACTGCATGACCAGCAATATGTTAGGAGAGGAAAGACACCCCCTGGGGTAAGGTTCTCATTGTCCCAATTTTGCCCTTTGCAAGGTGCCCAGAGCTTTCTGCCCTGGTGGCCTTCTAAACCTGGCCTATTGTGGTTGCTCTGTTCATGCTTAATTGCCTACCACAGCGTTATATAAAATTATGTAAAAATCACTTATGACTTTATGGTCTTCCTAAAATAACAAACATAAGGCAAAAAAAAATGCTGATTCTCTCGCAATAGGTTTTTTTTCCACCAACTAAATAACTTCGAATTTCTGCCTTGATACCTGCCCTTATTTCCAGTCTTTTAATATTAAATTACAATGTTTCTAACTTTGCAGGAAATATGTTACTAGAAAAGAAGAATTGTGTATTTTATATTATCTCTTGTATGTATATTTAAATGCCAAAACCAATTCTGTTCTGGAATGACGTTGTGAGGTCAGCTAATCCTAGCCCACACATTACACATGAGGAAAATGAAGTTAAGGCAAGTTAAGTAATGAACATTCCCATGGCTAGATTAAATATGCGGTTAGCTTGAGAATAAAACATTTTATTTTACAATTATTCTTTTTGAATTTTTATTTAGAGGCTACACTAAATTAGCCTTGGTTTAGAAGCAGAACCCAAATGACCGAGAAGCCAGAAGCAACATGAAGCGATCGTTCAGCTTTTGAAGGTATACACGATTCAAATCATTCCCATGGTATTCTTGTTTCCAGGTTCTTCACCTGACGTTTCTGCTTTTTTCCTTTTCAGTGCACATATCTCTCACTCATGTGTTTTTAATGCAGAACTTTTGCTTTGAAAATGCACAAACTGGAACAAAGCAAGTGGATACTCCCTAAAAGATTGAATGTGAAAAGTAATCATGGATGACTGATTGGTTTACCTTGAAAATACACTGAGAATAGAGTTCTACTTCTGTTCGTTATTAGTTGCAAGGTGACTCAGAAATAAATACAGGTCTGTGAATTTCTCCTGTGCTCTAATGCTGTTGCAAAGTACTTTTTTAACCTTCTGATGCATAATGGTAAGTGGCAGGCACGTAGAAGATAGTAAAAAAGTTTGTTAAATAATTGTTAAATGGCTAAACCATAGCATTGATTTAAATAAGACCTTGAAGTACTTTTATAGACACATCTGGTTTTTCCTTCTCCATCAGCTTTTTAATTCAAATTAATCACTTGAGCCACAACCTGCCCAAATTAGCATAACAACAAGTTTCTCATTCTTGGGACCTAAAATTAACAAATAATGCTGGAATTTTAATCAGGCCAAATTCAAGTTTGTTTCCTCACACTTGAAAAAGATCTGCTTAGGGAACCTTTATCATCCAAATGCAGATACTGATTTTTAGCTGTCCTTGTATCTTTTACAGTAAAGCCCTTGTAAGCCATATCCCATCAGAGAGCACAGAATTCGTAAAAACTGTGATCCCACTTACTCATTTGGCTGAGTCTTGTTTAGCTTCTAAAGTGACAACACTCCAGTGCATGTTTTTATGCCCAGCCATTGCACCCAAACATGGCCTCACAGTGGGGGTGTCTGAACTAGCCCAGAAGAAGACCATGGTGTTAGCCACAGGCTGGGACGAACCCAGCCTTCCTGTGCTGCTTGTCAGCATAGACCTTGATATTAATCTGAGGACACCAGCCAGACTCCTCTTTCCTTCTTGTTGAGTTCCCTATCAAAGACCAGGGCACAGCTCAGCCAACTTAAGATCCTTTTAAGATTGTCTTTGTTTATCAGAGATTGTAAAAGCACTGAGCCTCAAAAAGTAGTGTTCTATTTCCTTCCCTCCTAAAAAAGTTCCTTTGCATCAATACAAAAATAACTTAAAAGGCCACCATAAACCATAAAATAGCTATCACAAAAGATCTCTAGGGCTATGGGATCGACTGTACTTAGACTATAACAAATAGGACTTATTTATAAAAAAAGAGCTCAAAATTGCTCTTCTCTAAGTAAAAGAGATCTGTCCTCTGGGTGATTTCCTGTGTCTCCCTGAGAGAAAAATTGTAGAAAACTTCTGAGTGGAAATCTCTTGAAGTCCTGACTACCTCTATCACACAATGACACAGGCACTGAATTTTTCCAATGCTGATTTTTTATAATATTCCTTTCTGTTCTGCTCTTCTATATTTGGTTTATCTTTACCCTGCATCAAAATTTGTTGCTAATATTTGCTTTGTTTTTTGCTTAACAAAGCATTTTCATGGATCTTATTTACCATAATATTCACCACAAAAGCTGCATACCTACCTGTACCTGCAGCTACATTGTCTAACTTCTTTGCTTCAAAATTTCCACAACTAACATCTAATAAGTTGCTTAGAAATTGAGAAGTATAAGTAATTTATATATTAACTATAATCTGGAATGGAAGGTGACATACTACTTTGATGATGAAAGAAAAAGTTGGAAAGTTGTATTCTAATTAAAAATTAATAGCATTTTGAATATTTATAATATGCTGTACACTGCTATATACTTGTCCCTCTTGATATTCACAAGCAATCCTAAAAGGTATACGTCATTATATCTACATAAAGATCAGAAAACAGATTTGAGAGCAAAGTTTAAAGCTAGGCCTTCCCTGAAGTTCAAGAGATTCTCCTGCTGGCTTCGAAAAAGCAATTACTCGTGAGTTTTATAGTAGCAAGGAAATGAATTTTTCTAAGAACCAGTTGAGTTTAGAAAACCTTGAACCTGGAAACAATCCCCAACCTTGCAGGCCCTTTGAGACCCTGCATAGGTGATCAGTTTAGTATGTGCCTAGACTACTTACCCACAAAACCTGAGAGATAATAAGTGTATTTTGGTTTTATACATCTGCCAAAGATCACACGGTTAGAACATGTTGGAATCAGAATTTGAAGCCATGGCTGATAGATTCCAAAGACCAACTAGCATCTCTAATAAATAATTGCTAACATTGATATTTGGTGGAAGGATGAAAAATAGAAAGATAAATTAGTTGGATAGACAGAGATGATAGACACACAGAGGCATTCTATAAAACTTAGAAACACAGAACTTCCAAGCCATTAGTCTGGAAAAAGACTAAATTCACTAAAGCCAGAGAGATAAAAGGCCAGAAAGAGCATTTTAAACAGTGACGTAAGTTCTAAATAAAATATTTGAATTTTAGGGTATCAAAAAGAATGCAAAATTTAAAATAACAGATAATACCTGTGATGACATTATAGAATAAATTTTTTAATTGAGTAGAAGATTAGTGAAGATCCATCTTATTTAGTATTCTTAAAGTCATGGCTTGAAAGCCTAAACTAATGTTTTTCTAAACAAACATTAAATTAACATTTCCTAGACATCTCTGATACATTTTTCTTTTTTTCCTACTAAAAAGCCATTATTTTTTGGCCAGTAGCCCTATTGCATTGCTTATTGAGCATGAGCATGGAATTTGGAATCACTGTTATTGTAGGTCATTAGCTAATTATTAATACATATGCAAAGGGAATTAGACATCGAGCTTAATAAACTAGGGAACGTGAACCTGTTTGCTTTACCAGGAAGCCACAGTTTCACACACCAGGGGATCATAGCATTGCTCTGCCAAGGGATTAACACTTCTCCCTTTCCCCTCCCATACCAAATTGTTGCAGGGTGCTGGTGGAGATGCTTGATCCTAAAGACCTATCAGTCTAACTAGGGGGTGAACCCATCAAAAAACCTGTGAAAGCTTGGAAAGTTGATTGGCTATTTTGATAAGGCACCTGGTCTGTCCCAAATTCAAGCTAATGTAATCCCAGCAGAACAAAGAAGTTTCTCTTGCTTGGTAACACACTTGCACAATGCACTTACACATTCTCTCTCACCCAGGAGCAGATGACTATGCAGATCTAGCAGCTATAGGGGCTCATGTGGGTCCTTGGATAGCTTTCCTCAGGCTCCAATCAAAAAGTCTGATTCCCTACAACATTTGGTGAGCCAGGTATGAGAGGAAGAAGACTTAAATCATGGTGAGAAATGGATCTCCATCTCCCTGTGCTGGGAGTTCTAATCATCATTTCCCTCTATTGGTCCTTGTGCAGGCTTTTTGCTTCCTTTTCCCTGTCCTCTGTAGCCTTTTCTGCTTCCACTTCAAACTCAGGTCCAGGACCAGCTTTGTGGGTGTGAGCTCAGCAGCCTCAGCCCCAGTTGCAGCCACTGCCTACAGGCCCGTGTTCAGTGAGAACAGGGCTTGTTTTTTTTTTTTTTTTTTTTTTTTTTTTTTTTTTAGCCAGGCCCAGGGTGGTTTTGGCCACCATATCCCCTAGAGAAGCAAGGTGGCCACACTTTGTTCTCAGTGCTGCTGCCACCACAACCACAGCATTTTGGGTACACACAAGGTGAGAAACTACTTGTCGCTGTGGAATGCAGAATTCAGAAAGTGTGCTCATGCCCACTGATGCTGTACGTTTGGTTTCTAGTGTGCAAAACCTGGCTGTGTGCCAGGTTCCCTTCCCTATTCAAAGCTTCTATACCAGCCAGCATGAAGAAGGAGGGACCTTTCTCAACTGTCGTGTCCAGCCAAGCTGTGCATATCATGGGCCTACAACTCCAGTCCCCTATGGCTCCCCACCTCCATCCTGATTTGCTCAGGTCCTGGGAGCAGCCAGCTGTCTCACACTACTAACCCGAGGGACTGAAGATGTGGCTGCAGCCCAGCTGCTTGCAATGCACATCTCCCAGCCTCATTCACTGTTCCATTCCCCCAGCTTAGTGCCCAACTGTCTCTGGATTGCTCTGAGCCATGTGTCCTCCAACTCTCACTCTCTTTTACCTCCACCCCGGAGGCATGCCTACCTTTGAGCAGCCTGGGGCTGGGAGCCATAGGGGAGAGTGTGGCAGAGAAAGTCACTGGCAGTAGCTGCTCCTTCTCTGTAGGTATAGGGTGCCTCATTTGTCCCCTAGTCCCACAGCGAGTTTCCCTTGCAACCATCCACTGCTAGGACAGCAGGAGCTGCCAGTGGGGCACGAGCCCCACTTGGGGTTTGCAAGACCAGCTGCTATTCTTATTTTGTTTATTCAAATAACCAGGCCAAAATAAGACTGAACTACAGTTTCTTTGAAGAAAATGAGAGTAATTTTAGGCAAAGAAATTGTGTTTCAATAAAATAGCAGTGCCCAATTATGGTATTAGACTCTAATGCAGTTAACTGTCTTCAAATTTTGTTTTCACATGCAAGCTAAACTGATTCCTGGTTTCATCTGGATTTTTTCAACTCTCCAAGTTAATGTTTTATTTATTCTCCCATCTTTGGACTAGAAATTATTGAGAATAAGCTTTTTTAAAGACTGTGTATGCCATACAGAATTTACCTCCGCACCTGATGACATCACTCAAGATGTTCAAACTGCAAAGAGAATCTGTCAAATTGATATTTTTTAATACATTCCATCAAAAGCCTTGCATTTGAAAGTCTTCTCAACTCAGTCTTGAAAACTCAGAAACTGATTTATAATTTGCTGTGTTCATTAACCTTTGCATTCTTCCTTCTGTTTTCAGAGTGTGTGCCTCTGACCTTATTGACCTGATTACTTGTTTACACAGTATACACGTCACTTTAGCCCCCAATCTACATTGGCATCTCCTAAAATGAGACTCAATGATTTGACTAGATTGACTTGTCCTCAGGACTAAAGGGCTGCGTCAGTAGGTGATCTATCAGCTTCACCTGAAAAATGCTTCACCTGAAAAATGCTTCACCTTTTCTGTTCAAATGGTTCAGACAGAAAAGGCCCACATGTCTTCAGGGGGACACATTTCAGAATATTTCCCTCAGACTAATTTGAATTAAGTATAGTAAGCAGGCGGGTTTCAGACAGGTATGACACACCTTCCTTCAGGGAAGCCACTACTCCAATTTAATCTGGGTCACTTTAGAGTTAGTCCTTTCCTGACGCAGACACCTTCTAGCAGTGTCCGCATCATTATGGGTGAAATAAAAACATACACACGGTAGTGGAGGAAAAAGAACCACAGCCTAGCTTTCCTCTCAAGGGGAGCAAAAGCCGTGGCCTCCAGCATGACAGGCCTTTATTCTATATTTCTTCACATTACAAGATGGTCCTCACTCACTATCCCCAGTTATAACAAAAGGAGTCAATGCCCCTAATCACATCACAGAAGAAGGATATTAGCAAATGAAAAGGCAAAAATGGTTAAGCCAGTTACACTGGTCCCTGCAAGGTTTAGCATTTGCAGGGTGAGAGAGTTTTCGGCCAAAAGCAAGCTTAGGTACACTGCAAATCTAATTACCCGCTACAGAAACTATCTGTGGGCGTGGGTCCTGTGCGTATCCTAGTGGGAGCTGGGCCCACGCCCACAGAAGGGTCTTCCACACTTTCCTCTGTCACAGAGTTGTCACCTGTCATCAGACCTTTGCTGTAGTTTTCCTCATTTTGCAACTAAGCCTGTTAACCTTCCTGCCAAATTTGTAAACTTTAGAATACAACATCGATGCCAGCTTGTTCAATAACATCACCCTCTAGACTTCGTATATGCTGCCTCCCAGGAACAGTCAACTGACCAGGACTTTGCAAAATGCCTCATCCCTGTGTGAAAACTCCTCTTTCCTTTTGCTCCTTTCTTCCTTTAGCAGAGAGGAAGACCCTCTTCACCTGGAAATATACAAGACTATGCTCCTGTGACAGCAATAAGCAGCTACAGAAAATGAGACCTTCATCTATTTACCCCTGTAAGATTATAATATTCAGGGTCTACAGAAGGGAACGTTACCATAGGTAATTAGCTAAGTATTAACAATAAGTGGAGAAAAAGGTATTAAACATTGAGCTTAATAAACTGGGGATGGGCCCTGGCTGGTGTAGCTCAGTGGATTGAGCGCGGGCCTGCGAACCAAAGGATCGCGGTTCTATTCCCAGTCAGGGCACATGCCTGGGTTGCCAGGCCAGTTCCCGGCAGGGGACATACAAGAGGCAACCGCACATTGATGTTTCTCTCCCTCTCTCCTTCCTTTCCCCTCTAAAGATAAATAAATAAATAATAAAAATAAATAAATGAATAAAAATATTTTAAATAAATAAATAAATAAATAAATAAATAAATAAATAAATAAACTGGGGATGGGAGGATGGGGCATGAGCCTGTTTGCTTCACCGGGAAGGTACTGCTTCACACACCTAGGAATCAAAGAATTGCTCCACCAAGTATATGAACACTCCTACCTTCCTCTTTCCCATAATGGATTATTGGGTGTTGGTTTAGGAGGAGGTACTTGATTATAAAGGCCTAAGTCTAAATAGGGGGGTGAACCTAACCAAAAGCCCACGAAAGCTTGGGAAGCTGATTGGCTATTTTGAAAAACACCTGGTCTAACATAGCCACATAGCCCTGGGGGAACAAAGAATTCACTCTTGCTTGCTAAGACACTCACCCCATGCATTGTGCATTCTCTCTTACCCAGAGCACACCATCACACAGGTCTAGCATTTACAGGAGCCTGTGATAGACTGTGTGGGCTGCAAAAGAGTAAGCTTTAGTATGAATCAGAAACTCTGAACACAGGCCTTTTTCTTGGCCTTGCTGCAGGCAAGGTTGGACTTTTTCCATGGTGGGATGGACAGAAAGGGGACACAAAGACAGCCTTCCACACAAATAACCATCTTGCCACACCACAGTCTCCATGTTTGGGGTCTTTGGGATTCTTTCCTCTCAATCCAATAAAAGAACCTGATTTCCACCGACAACAAAACAACGTATTCAAGTTACAATGGTGACACTTACTGGAATGTAAACTTAGAGCATTCCTTAACTCACCTAATCTCATTTTCTCATTTGTAAAATGGAAATGATAATAATAGTTTCTACCTGCCAATGCTGGTATAATAAATACCTTTTAATGTGTACTATATCTTTGTGACATTAAATGCTCATTAAAAAGTTTCCTTTGGGTATTTTTTGTGATCGGTGGCTATTTAACATTTAGACACAAGGACTGAGAGCACTTGGCATGTGCAAAAAATTGATTTAAATAAGTCATGATGATGTCAGTGTCAACAATCATCGCACTCTTCAGATAGATTTTAAAGATCTCAAGAGCAGATTTACATCTAGCAAACATCCGCTGTGTATCAGGAGCAATAGTAGACATGCATATCTTGTGAGCCATTTAAGATTTAATCTCCACCCAAACTCTCTGGGGTGTGTGTACATAGTTACTTCATTTTACACATAGGGAAACGCCAATAGATGAAGAGCCCCCAATGAGCTAGAACAAACAAAAGTATAAAACTAAGTTTTTGTTTCTGTTGTTTGCGCATAGCAAGCAGCAAGCCCTAAATGCAAATTAAGATTTCTTGTTGGCATCATTGACAAAGCAGTGCTTCCCAAACTGTTAACTCTAGTCAAGCACAGGTTGCTATGGAAAATTTGTCAGGTCAGTTATCTGCTAGCACTGAGTGCAGAGCTAGCTCTAGAACTTGCTAAATCAGATTTAGTTGCCCAGGCTTTTAGTTTGGTCCTTGCTAATGGTGTTTGGGCAATATGCAAAGCATCAAAAAAAAAAAAAAAAAAAAAGGCTTAAACAGTTGGCATTTTAAAAAAGGTGATTGGAAATATGAAATACACAAATGAGTTATGTATAATACCCTCATTAATCAAGTGAGAATACCAACATTTATACTGCCTGTACATCCATAAATCCCAAGACAGACAATGGTCTGGGACTAGTGTAATGATTAGAACCCTTAAAAGAATGAATGCAAAAGTATTTTAGGAACATGTTTCGACCAAGTTGTGTTATCATTGAGAGACTGAGAATGATGCATGAAAAATTCTTGAACCTGGGTATATCATGCACCATACCTGAACAATAGTGTACTTTCTATAATTCTGAAATTGAAGCAGTCCATGCAACATAGCCTATAACATATACCCAGGCAAAATTACATGCTAGAATATGTAAGAGTTATATACAAACATTTATACTTATTCCAGAATTGCTGATATTACCCACACTCAGAAGCTATTTGGAACTGTGTTCCCACTGCTAAGGCTTTTAGGACTAGAAATACTTTACTTCCTTTAGAAAATGTCGATTCTCTCTCTACTATCCTGATTATGCTCACTTACTTCTTCATTATTTAGATGATTAAACCTTGTTAGACTTCTTCAAATGTTTTCTCTTTGTGCTCTTCATATCCATATATTCATACTATTGATGTTCATCAAGATGACCTTTGTTCAGACATAGTGTCCTTAAGTCATTAATATTTTAATATCTCATGTTAATTTACAAGAAGGAATCACTACATACTTTTCTCTTACATATTTTAAAAATACACCAATAAAGATACATACATAGATTTATTTTTCGTTGATTATCTTAAGGAGTTTGAGTTTTGGAAAAGAAATTTACATAACATTGGCTTAAGCCAATGACACTCAAACTCTGGCTTTGGGATTCCATTCTATTAAGTCCAAATTACAATTCATTTTTATGTGGATTTTCTATCAGACTGTGTTGTTGGACTTACACTGTGGTTATCTTTTTAAAAATTTGCATGCTTAACTTTTTAAAATGCTAACACTTAATAGAATAAACATATGCACATTGTCTTTGAAACTTAAATCTTTAAAAAAGTAATTAAAATCTTAATTTCCACTGGGAATTTTAAATATTTGTTCTGATCTTACTTAATGTTTTATGCTAGATAAATAGATTTTCAATCATGAGAAGTTCGGCACTTTTATTTACCAAAATTGGGACTACTTTAATGATGTTATGATGCAATGAATATTCATTATCTCTAGTGTAAAGCATAACATTTTAGGACAGTTAACAGGCAAAACATTTTAGAGTTGCAGTTCTTGACACAGCAGGTATATAATGATTTTGCCCCTTTGACAGACTGAGAATTAAGTAAACTCTAGAGCAGGGGTGTCAAACTCATTCTTACCAGGGACCACATCAGCCTTGTGGTTGTTTTCAAAGGGTCAAAATAATTTTAGGACTGTACAAATGTAACTACTCCTTAATTGTTAAGGAGTTGAAATCACACTCGGCCTTTTGAAGGCAACTGCAAGGCTGACGTGGCCCCCAGTGAGAATGAGTTTGACACCCCCGCAAAGGGTGTCAATGATTGTCATTTCTCAGTTTCTTATAATACACCTAATTGATTTTCTGACATAATAAATGTTTTTATCTTTGGAGAAATGGTGACAAACTTTTAAATATCATGTATAAAAATAAAAAGGCAATTTAAGTATGATAAAACAATTATCAATAAAAAATTTGTTCAGCTTTACTGTTGGTTTTTTGGAATTTTAATTCCCATTCAAATTAGACCAGATTTAATAGTATACCAAATGGATCATTTTCAATACAGTTTTAATAAACATTACCATGTACTCTATAGCAAGGAAATAGACCTGAGCTTGGCAAAGTTTCATTCTCGGAAGGGCTATCAACACAAAAAACTTCCTACTTTGGGTACAATATTTAAGAGGCTTTAAAATTCTTCAGAGAGTTATTGGGAGTTACTTTGTAAAAGAAGCTATAAGTTGTGACTCTGAAACTGCATCTCGGTGTTTGTTCTCATCTAAATTTTTTTCTGCTCCTCGTGGCTGTCACTTTGCCTGGCTATTCAGAATTGTACAGGAACTGTTTTGTGACCATCTGCCACTTATCTCTTTGGCCCCCATCTTTCCTGCTCTGGTCACTATTGATTTTCCAAATGAATCCACCATAAACTAAATGTAGCAATTAGTACATTTATGTCAGGAAGAGTCTTTTCTACTGTACGTCATATCTGGATGACTAAAGAATCAGTCCAAAACAACCTACAAAATGAAAGTGTTTCCCGGAGCCATGGGATTTTAAATTGCTATAATTAAGTTTAACTCTATGTTATGATAATTAGCCCACATTTTCTATATTTTAAAATTAATTGGCCACACAAATTCCCATATTTAAGTCCTAAGCAAATGCTAAACAGCTGGTCTTCCCAAATGCATTGATGATATAATTTTTGAACTTTGTGCCATTTTTATTCAAAATTGAAATACCCTTCAGGAGAAACAACTGTTTAACATAAAGAGATATTTGAATTAAAATTCTTTCTCTTGAAAGTCAAAACTGTTGAGAAAATTTAAAAATCAGTGGTTGCCAGTGGATTGAATTTAGAGGGAAGCGATAAACAGGTGCAGTGCAGGGAATTTTCAGTGCAGGGTAACTGTTCTGTGTGATGTCATAACTGTGGATTCACGACATCACACATCTGACAAAACCTTTTGATGTGTACAACGCAAAGAATGAAGCCTAATGTAAACTATGGACTTTAGTTAATATATCAGTAATGGTCATCAACTTTAACAAATGTACCACACACACTAATGCCAGATGTTAATAATAAAGGAAATAGGTGTGTGTCTTGGGTACGAGGATGTGGCAAGGTGATAAATGAGAATAAATGAGAACTCCCTGTACATTGTATTAAATTTTCTCTAAGCCTAAAACTGATCTACGAAGCAAAGTCTATTTATTAAAAAAAAAAATCCTCCCTTTCATTGAATCTTCATGCTTAACTATGATACTGTATATCTATTTCCAAAATGTTGACATATATGGAGAAGAAACTTTTGAAAGATTGCTGCTGAGTGAATTGGTCCAAACTAAAATGTCATGAGAAAAACTCAATTAGAATTCCTGTGAACACAAATTATAATATGCAGTATATTGGTCTCTCCATTTTATTTTATTGTGGGTGGAACAGGGCTGGTGAAATAAAATTTTCATTCACACCATGAAGGAAACCCAACAACTGGTGATCAGACAGGTGGGGAGTAGCTATCCTGCATTCCCTGAGACAGTTGATGTATATACACCGTCAGTCCATCCAAATGTTCCCAGGCTGTGTATGACCAGAGACCCCACATGGTTGTTTGTTTTTTTCTCCTTTTATACTATCTTTTCACTTTAAAGACAGAAATTTATGTTTCTAATTTCAATATATAACATGGTGTTGGCCCAGCCTTTCTTGGTTATCAGAAAGAAAAGGATAAGTGCCCATCAATGGGTAAACAGATAAAAAAGATGTGTTACAGATACGCAACATTTTTTCAGTAATAAAAAGAATAAAAATATGTCATTTACAACAACATGGATGGACCTAAAGGGCATTATGTTAAGTAAAATAAGTCAGACAGAGGAAGAAAAATACATTGTGATCTTTCTTATATGTAGAATCAAAAAATAAATAAAGAAAGAAGAAAAAAATTCATGGATACAGAGAACAAAATTTTTAATCAGTTTATATATATTTTTATTTTTACTAAATTTATTGGGTGACATTGATTAATAAAATTATACATGTCAAGTGTACAAGAATTCTATAATATATCATCTGTATATTGTGTGGTGTGTTTAATACTCAAAATCAAATCTCTTGTCACCACGTATTTGACCCCCTTTACCTTTTACTACCTCCACCCACCCTCTTTCCCTTCTATGATCTTTGTTTGTTTGTTTGTTTATTCATTTGTAGTCTGACTTATTTCACTTAGCATAATATTTCCAAGACCCGCCATCTTGTGGTAAATGGCAGTAGTATTTCATCTTTTCTTATGGTTGAGTAGTATCCCATTGTATATATGTACTACAATAATCAAAAGAGCATAACACTGGCAGAAAAAAAGACATACAGAACAATAGAATAGAATCCACAGATCATAAATAAACATACATGTACATGGGCAACTAATCTTTGACAAAGGAGCTAAAAACATAGAATGGGGAAGAGAAAGCCTCTTCAATTCATAGTTCTGAGAAAATTGGAAAAACACAATCAAAAGAATGGAACTAGACTGCTGTCACCATACACAAAATTTAATTCAAAATGGGTCAAAGAGACACATATAAGACCTGAAACGATGAATTGTATAGAAGAAAATACAGGCACTAAATTTATGAATCTTGGCCTTAAAAATGTTTTTAGAAATTTGATCTCAAAACTAAGGGAAATAAAAGCAAAAATAAATGATAGGACTATATCAAACAAAAAGCTTCTGCACAGCAAAAGAAACTGTCAACAAAACAAAAGGCAACCAATGCAATAAGAGAAAATACTGACAAACAACAGCTCTGATAAGGGGTTAATATCCAAAATATATAAAGAACTAATACAACTCAACAACAAAAAATCAAAAAATCCAATTAAGAAAATGGACAGAGGACTTGAACAGACAACTTCTTCCAAGAAGATGTACAAATGGTCAACAGATATATGAAGAGACAATCAACTTCACTAGCCATTAGGGAAATGTAAATCAGAACTGCAATGCGATACCTCTTCGGTTAGAATGGCTATCAGGAAAGTGTCAAAGAGGTTATAAAGAAAAAGGAACCCTCATTTACTTCTAGTGGGAATGTAAACTGGTACAGCCACTATGGAAAACAGTATAAGGCTTCTCAAAAAATTAGGAGTTGCTATATGACCCAGCAAACTTTCTTTTATGTAACTACCTAAAGGTCTGAAAATATTTATTTGTAGAGATACAGGCATTCCTATGTTCACTGCTACATTGTTCATGGTAGCCAAAACATGGAAACAATCAAAACGTCCTGCAATAGATGATTGGATAGAGAACAGACTGTTAATTGTGAGAGACAGGGGGGTGGAGAGACAGGTGTTTTGACCCCACTAAATAGCGGGGTACCTTTTGACCCCATTATTTAGGGGCCCCCACTATTTAGTGGGGTCAAAAAGTACAAACTTCCAGTTATAAGTCATAGAGTTCTAATAGTACAATGTGGTGACCATAGTTAACAATCATTGTATTGCAAATTTGAAAGTTGCTAAGAGACTAAATCTTAAAAGTCTTCATCACAAGAAAAGTAAAGAAGAAGGAAAAGTGATATAAGAAAATAGAAAGTAGGATGGAAAGAAGTAAAAAAGACAGTTAGGGTTCATAACTTAACTCTCCCAAATGTTACTGAAGCTATATAGCTATTGATAGAATTTGTATGAACCCTCATTTAATGTTCTTAAGTAAATATGTTGATCCTAAATCCACTAGTAATATTGTTACTATACATTAAGATCTGAGTTAGTATGATTTAGTTAACACCATAGAGTAGAAACAGTATATATTTAATAATGTAAATAAATATTATATTTACTATAGAATTTCTACTTTTAAATACTCAAATATTTGAAGGAAGCTGCTTACCATTTCATTTGCTGGGCTTTAATTAATAGGAGCAAGAGTAAGAGGTAAATAACAAAAAAAGTTTTTAAAAAAATCAAGCCATAACCACTGACACTTATAGTCTTGCATTTACTAAGCTGAAATTTGTAAGGAGACTTATATTTACGACACATGAATGAGAAATACTACTGAATACCAGAATCCAGAAATGTGTTATAAATATGTTCTTAACTCCAGCCTAAATTCCCCATATTTGGAACAGCAATTTTAACCCAAGGGTCATATTATTATATCATTTTCCAAATCTTACTGTTGTCTCTGACACATAATGTCTCAGTTAATTAAGTGATAGAGAATAATTTAATGTTTCCTTAAGCATTCCATTTTTGAGAGGAAGAAAAAGAAAAATACTTTTAGTTTAACTAAGCACATGGTGTGCAAATTGGAATGAACAAACCCATTATCTGTTACCCAAGGACATTAAAAAAAACCTTACGATAGAATCTCTCACGTATTCATCACTTCCAAGTCGAATTGTGAAACTTGTGGAAGTATAGATATGAAAAGGATTGCCAATATGTCAACCACCTTAATACCATCCAAACTTTCTGCAATTGCTGCATTTTCTTCTACAGGAAATGTCAAGATTTCATCAAAACGTCTTTTAATTTGGATAATCTCCATACAGTTGTCTGGCTATTTTCGCTCTCTGGTTTGCAACTTCTCTTATACCAGTTGTCATTTCTGTAACCTTTCCAACAGCAACTGTGCCGTCTTGGGACCTTGATGCAGAATGTCTCACTCAACAATCCTCCCACAAACCATCTGCTCCTAGAGACATCAACAACTGTTGGCATTGGGCAACTCTGCCAAATGGGGAAGAAATTGTTCAAAATGATAAAGTGAGACTTTCTCAGAGGTCTTAAATCCCTAATATAATAGACAAATATTTGACATATAAAGACCAATATTACTTAAGTAAAATGTTTCAAGTTCTAGAAAAAAAAAAAAACCCAAACATTGTATTCACACAAAGTTGGATATCAAAAAATTTTCATTACAGTATTTAATCTCTTTAAAATTGTGTAATGTGCAAAACAAACCTTTACCAAAAAATGTGAAAAGATTTACAACATTCACCCAACCAAACATGAAAACATACATATATTTATACTTCTATACATATTTGTTTATATATATGTGTATACATACACAGATATCAACATATAAATGTATATATGCATATACATTTTTCGGTTTCTGAACTCTCCACTCTCAAATCCCAGGTCAAATTTATTCTTTGTCATAACTTTCTATTATTAATTATATTTTAAAACAATAAAAAAGAGAAACATTTCTTCCTAATTACAATGGCAATTTTTTCTGTCCTTTTTGGTATTAAAGGGAAAAAATTAGCTTGCAGGACAAGTACCAATAGAAAAACGATGCACAGTCCCAAATGTGTACTTCTACCCTCTAAAAATGTTTCTAGTCTTTTATTATAATGTGACCCACACCAACTCTGTGTGAAAGTATGAATAGAACTTGATCCTCTTTCTGCATCTTAAAAATCTTACTGTCCTTGAGTGATGAATGATTACCAATCTTTCAGGGTTAATTCTGCTCACTTTAATGGATAACTGAGTAGTTTTGGGCAGATTTCATAAGAAGTAAATGCCCTAAAAAGACTAATTAGTTTTAGAGTTGACATTGTAATTTCTTATAAATTTAATATGATTTCCCAAATAATCTTGTGAAATAACTAGGACAAATGTTATTATCACCAATTTATAGAAAAGTATTTGGTGAATCATTCAAAATCACATACCTTAGAGGTAACAGAGACAGAATTTAAAATCCATGTTTTACAATTTCAGAACAGTTTAAATTCTATTAAAATTTGCTGTTTCCTTTAAATTTTTAAAATAAAATGTGTTTTCTCTCCTACTTTTCTAAGATTACTTATCATCATATTATATGTGTGCATGAATAATAAATGCTTTAAATATAATATAAAATTAAAAACACAAATAGTTTTAAATGTCTAATTTGAACACCAAGTTCTGAAAGCTGCAAGGTCTTAAAGGTCAAAAACCACATCCAGTTAGTTTTATATAGAATATAATAGCAAATAATATTATGAAATTTAGGTTTACCTTATTTTTTATTTTAATAGTTTGTTTTATTAAACTTTTTCCATTACCATTTATCCCACTTATATTATACCTTCTTCCACCTTACTTTAAAGATTGTTTCTAAAGATTTAAGTTGCCACACAATATAAATGAGTTCTGGGAATTAACTCATAGCCAAATGCTTTTTGTACTCACTTCCTTCTGTTTTAATAAATTTTTTGTTACTTTGCCTAAGTTCTCAGCCTGTTAAATTTTATGTCATTAATGCCTAATAGGTAATGTTTTGGTCTATTAAAGGCCTAAAGCTTAAATGATTTGGGTTTGATGATTAGCAATTCTGTAATAGTGTGGTGTCTCTCTTCAGATCTCAGGTCTGTGAACCAGAGTCAAAGCATGTTTTATCCTGTATGTATTATTCATCACTCTCTTACTCAGAGGGAATTTTCACAGACATAAAAGTGCTTCAATTTTTCTTTTGCTGAGGAAACACTCATGTCCAATTGGACTAATTAGCACAGCCAGTTAACTCTCAAATATGTGGGCAAAACAAGTTGTGTCCTTTAAAAAGGTATGATTGTCACTATAAGTGATTTTTTTGTAAATGAGTGACTATGTCAGACTTACAAAGTTTCTGTCACAGGGGTGAGTAATTATAAATCTCTCACATGTTAGCAAATTTGCCCAAGTGATGTCAAACATGGACAGTCTATTACAGTATTTTGAGATCATTGGTTCCAGCCAGGGGTAGTTGCTTTCTCTCCGTGGGCTGTTAGGCAGTACCTGAAGACAGTCTTGGAAGTCACATTGGGAAGGGGTACTACTGGCATCTAGAGGATAGAGGCCAGGGATGTTGCTAAACATTTTACAATGCACAAGATATCCCCTCACACAGATGATTATTTTGCTCAAAATGCCAACAGTGTGGAGGTTTGAGAAATTCTGTCTTAAATGGGATTATACATGCAATAGTTTTTAAACATAAAATATGGCTAATTATAATTCTGATAAATTTGCTTTAAATTTTAAAAGCTGAGTGAATTAACTCAAGTTACTATCTCTTCCTTTAATATCTAATTTTGGTTTTAGTTTCATTCTTCTCTATTTATTTCTATATTAATTGTGGTTCTAAACTTTAAGTTGAGTTACACTTCTATAGTTGTCAGTGCATAATGAGTTGGGGATTGTAGTTTCTTTAAATTAATTCTAAATTATTTTATTTAAAATCATTAATCAATTATTTATTAATTAAAATTCATTTTAATTTCTTTTTTATTAGTGGTGATTATAATTTATTTTATTCTGATTGGACGAGGAGACACTTAAAAGAATAGTTTTCAGGTGATGAGAATTTCAGCAAACTATTCTACCACTTTTCTCCACTTAAGTTGGTGAACATAAAAAGAGAAAAATCAGATAGACTGATTGATTGATGGATAGACAGACAGACAGAAAGATGTATGACAGATAGATGGACTAGATAAAGAAAGCTTGAACCCCAGAGTCAGACACCCTAGGTGTTTACCCTGAGTCACTACTTACTAGTTGTGTGTTCTTTGACAAATAGCCTAACGTCTCAGGAGCCTATGATTTTAAATCTACAAAACTGGAAAAATTTAATATTACTTTATTAGCATTATTCTTAGAATGAAACACACAAATTCCTAAGAACAGTTCCTTCCTTATAATAAATGTTCAAAAATATTAACCCTCCATATATTTATTTCCATAAACATTTTTATCTCTGATAATAGCGCTTTAAAATATAAAAGAGCTTTATCACCTAAAACTATTTTAGCTTCTCCAAAATAGAACTTTTGAAAATCACAAGTGTCTTTGAATAGCTTTACTTGATAAACAGATTGATTTCCTCTATAAAAATTAATCTAATCATCAATGTATTTTTGATTATCATTGGAAATGAGGGGTAAAAATAAAATGAGTATATTTCTAGAAAATAACAGTATTTATTGATCCTGCTTTTGAATTTACATTTATTAAGGAACTTTTTGATCATTATTAGAAATGTAGAGTGAAAATGAGATGTTTGCATGATCAGAAAATAGCTGGTTAACCAATGTTGTTTTTTCATTTATAGCTATTAGTGGCTTTATGCTTCTGATTCAAATTGCTCAGACTTCAGCAATTTATTTTTCCAGGCTCATAAAGTGCTTTGGGTGATTTTGATTGAAGTTACTCATTTTTTCATCACTGTCATTGATCAAAGTCTTCCTGCACTTCTCCTCTGTAGTGACTTAAAAATGTATCCCGCTCTTCAACTTCTAGCTTTAATCTTTCTTATCTTAAAATGTCTGTCTCAGCCTGTTTATGGTTTGCTCCAAATGACTCCTACCTGAGGATTGTTCTCTTGGAACAACAAATTTATGCTCGCTCTCTCTCTCTCTCTCTCTCTCAAAAACAAATTGAACTCCAAAATATATAAAGAACTCACATGACTTCACTCCAGGAAGACAAACAACCCAATTAAAAAATGGGCAAAGGATCTGAACACGCACTTCTCCAAGGAGGACATACAGAGGGCCCAGAGATATATGAAAGGATGCTCAGCATCACTAGCCATCAGAGAGATGCAAATTAAAACCACAATGAGATACCACTTCACACCAGTCAGAATGGCCAGCATAAACAAATCAGCAAACAACAAATGCTGACGAGGCCGTGGAGAAAAGGGAACCCTAGTGGGAACACTGTTGGTGGGAATACAGACTGGTGAAGCCACACTATAAAACAGTATGGAATTTTGTCAAAAAAACTAAAGATGGAACTGTCTTTTGACCTGGCAATTCCACTGATAGGACTATATCCTAAGAACCCTGAAACCCCAATTAAAAGAACCTATGCACCCCGATGTTCATAGCCGCACAATTTACAATAGCCAAGTGTTGGAAACGACCTAAATTCCCATCAGTAAATGAGTGGATCAAAAAGCTATGGTACATTTACATGATGGAATACTACACAGCAGAAAGAAAGAAGGAGCTCTTACCCTTCACGAAAGAATCTGGAGAGCATTATGCTAAGTGAAATAAGCCAGGCAGTGAAAGACGAATACCATGCGATTTTACCTGTAAGTGGAACCTAATCAACAAAACAAACAAGCAAGGAAAAATATAATCAGAAACATTGAAATGAACAAACTGACAGTAACCAGAGGGGAGGGGAGGGGAGGTAATGGGGGACAAAGGGGAAGGGTTATCATGGAACGTATGTAAAGGACCCACGGACAAAACCAAAGAGAGGTAGGATTGAGAATGGGTGGGGCAGGGTATAGTGGTGGTGGGAAAATTTTAACAACTGTATCTGAACAACAATAAAAAATTGTTAAAAAGCAAAAGATTCTGGGATTATACAGTATAGGTTTATACAAAGGATCAGGAGTTTTCCTCCATGAAACAAGATATCCTCCAAATCAGCAGTCCCCAACCTTTTTGGCACCAGGGACCAGTTTCACAGAAGACAATTTTTCCATGATCTGGGGGTGGGGGTGATAGTTTCGAGTGAATGTAATTCAAGTGCATTACATTCAAGCTCACCTCCTGCTGTGTGGCCCAGTTCCTAACATGCATAGACCAGTACTAGTCCATGGTCCGGAGGTTGGGGACCCCTGCTCCAAATCAACTTGATAAAGTTAGTTCAAATGTAAAGTCCTCAGTTACTTGGACAGTGGCCTGCTAATACTTAGGGCTCTAAATCAGGATTCACTTTAAATGGAAGGTTGGGGGCTGGAGGCAAATGAGTCTTTGATTACTGAGAGAGAGCATTTAGAGTGCTAAGAAGTGGTAGATCTATCCTATGTGAATTGACAATTATGCAATTAGTTTTGCTGGGCTGTGTTTAGTCAGTTTTCAACATAACATCCAGAAAGAAATAGAACAGTATTTCTTGAATGCTCAGATTTGCACACGAATAACCAGATATGAAAGGGATAATGTAGCTGATAAGCAAGAGGATATGAGATAAATTGTTATTTTAATGTATAAATACCAGAACAATATGTTTTCAGAAAGCTTTCTAATATAGAACTTTCTATACATATGCTAGCTAAATGAGAAAGTTTCACAAACCTTTTCTTCAAATACCAGATGCAATATTTTATGAACTAAGAAATTTGAGTTTGGCAATGTCTAATATACTTTGTTCTAAGGTGACATGGTTTTACGGTAATATCAAATATAATTTCAAGCTATAAAAATGAAAGGCCCAACATTTTTACTTCATTAGTGTGAACTCTTATTATTATTTTTTAATCATTATAGAGTGTAAATGTAGAATTTTCTTTCCTGGCTATTATAACTTCTGATACCTGCCCCATATTCTCAAGGATTTTGGCTGAAACTTATATGATTTAACTCCATGTATCAAAAAGATCAGCCTGGTGCCTCTACAGAAAAAGTGTCATTGGAGCTTGAGATGAAAACCCCTTTTCATTTATTTCCCTTTCCTGCTATTTCCATATAATCAGTGGAAGTGAATACAGGACAGGAAACAGATCAAGAAGCCATCTCCTCCAATAGTAACACTTTGGTTCCAGGTAAGTAAATCACTTATCTGGGTGGATTTTTTTTATTCGTCTCTCCAAATGTTTTATTATTTGGAAAGTAACACTAGTCTTTTTTCAGGATCTATACATTAAATGATTTTTAAAGTGCATTGTTTTCTTAAGAGAGTAAAAAACCATAGTATTATGAAATATAATTCAATGTGTTTACTCCATGCTTGATTCGTGAAGATTTTTAGTGTAGTATATAATGCATTTTGGTAACGGTTTGATTTGCATGTCTTTTATGTACAACAGCCACTCAAATTCATGTACCTTCCTTTAGGTTCATCTTGGTCAAGAATATCTAGAAGATGACCAGAGGCTCCTAACATATCTTTGGGAATTCCAGAAAGACCAATCAAAGCTTTGGAAATCTATAGGAAAGTGCAAGTTCATTATCATTCTCATTATTTCATTTATAAGGTCAAGTGAAACTTATAGATGAAAGCATCTTGTGCTTCAAGGCATATAAAAATTATAACCAAAGATTATTTGTTTTTTTCTGTTTTTTTCAGCAACAACAATAAGAAATGCTCAGTGACTCATACAGATTATGATTTCTGCTAAACCACTGAATTAATAATATGAACACTATGGGAAATACGGCTTCAAAATACAATTAAGATAAATAACACATTATTCTACGATCTAAAACATGGGTTAATGCTCGTATGACCTATTTTATGCAAGGGTTATGGGAAGTTATGAGATTTGTGAGGTCAGCACAGACTGAAAGTAAAAACTGTGTCAAGCATCCCAACACTAGTCTTGTTAGTAGATAAATATCGTTGTTCTTAAGGAGGTCCTGTTTTATTCTCTCCCTTTGGGAATTAAGCTTTAGTGTGCAAAGGTACCAGCTAAACAAAAATTATTCTTAAATATTGAAATTATTAACATGTACGACCAATTCAAATTTTATATAGAGAATGAATTTTGTTTATGTACATGTAATTTTTTAATGTAGGATGGAAAGCTATTATTGTACAGGTATTTTAGATTGTGATGTTTACCTTAAAGTGGGTACAACTGATTTTACCATGCAGAGCTCTTAAATCTCACCAAGGTGACAGGAACCTCATTTTCTCCACAGGGCTGAATGCTCCAATTTGCCCATTCAGGTCTCTATTTTTCCACATCTACTTTTTCTTCAGCTCATTCATATATTGTCCATCGCAACATTTATATTACATTTGAGGGATCCTATAAATGACACACATCTCTTCTCCACCTATTTCAGAAACTATTGAGAAATAAATGTAAAATTCTGATAAAGGGATTTCAGCTTCTAATAATGGTAGAGAAACTTTCTTCAAATTATTCCTTTTACAAACAAAAAAGCAACAATAAAATCTGGGCCAAAAACAAATAAACAAATTTCTCTTTGATGCCATTAAAGAAAGACCAAGGAAGCTAGGACTTGAGAAGTCAGCATCCTGAAGAGAAAGAAGCTCTTTGAAGTCAACCCAACACTACTTTCCCTTTAAATGTCAACAGCTGAGAATCTAAGATGGCACAGGGAATAGCAGGTGAGATGGATCTAGTCTTAGTTTAGCATTAAGCAGCCTATGTGCTCAATCTCAAGAGTTATGACTCTAAATCACAGAATATATTATGTCCCCCCTTTCATATAAATACTGGTGGCTTATAAAATATTAAGGTAGTTTTAGATCTTCCCCTTTATAATAGAAACTTCCAGGGTCATCCATGAACCAGTTCTCTTGGCTTTCATCTTCTGACTTAAATATACCTGGATCTCCAAATGAAACCCCAAAGTAGTCATAAAGTTGAGTAAAGGTTGAAACCTTAAGCCTATTTTACTTATCTTTCTTATTAATAGCATGTAAAAGAGATGTTTGGCATACTCCTTTCCATTTGGTTCAGATGAAAATAAAGTAAAAGTAAAAAGAGAATTCTGTTCTGGTATTTTTTGTTAGTATTTATATTTTTAAACTAAGAGAATTTATTTTCATATAAACATAAACCTCTTAATATTATGCAGATTACGTAAATATAAATCTCCTTATATGCTAAAATTCTCCCTGTTATCTTCCAAAGCATCTCTTTTAAGTCTTATCACTGCTAATTTCAGAATTCAGGTCAGTTTAGAATTTATTTATAGTGACTGATTTGTCAAATTGTGCAGATATTATCAGTCAAAATTGCTGAAAAAAAAAGGTAAAACTGCATTCCAATAGTCAGAAACTGCTTATGAAAAAGTCTAGGCTTTTTATAGGTACATTTCTATATACCATGGTCTTAACGCATTTTATATATTGGCCAATTTAATAATAAACATAAGTTTTGAAATAAATGCTTTTGCTCATAGTTATTATAGTTTTATTTTATGCAAAAACATGGTTACCTTCTATTCTGTTAGCCATTTATAGCTTGATTCTTGAATTTTTGTTAGTATACTGCTAGAGGAACAGAAGTGAAGATATAA
Organism: Glossophaga mutica; assembly: GCA_039655065.1. NCBI lineage: Eukaryota > Metazoa > Chordata > Mammalia > Chiroptera > Phyllostomidae > Glossophaga > Glossophaga mutica. Next base: position 34,077,336 of record CM077306.1, on the reverse strand, counting down.
AATATTAATTTTTTACATATATTTATCAAAAAAATGTAAAATGGCCCCTGGCTGGTGTAGCTCATTGGGTTGAGCACTGGCCTGAGAACCTAAAAGTTATCAGTTCAATTCCCAGTCATGGCACGTGTCCAGGCTGCAGGACTGGTCCTCAACTGAGGGGGTGTGAAAGGCAACCAATCAATATTTCTTTCTTACATCATTGTTTCTTTCTCTTTCTCCTTTTTTTCACCTCTCTCTAAAATATAAATAAAATCTTCAAAAACAATGAATAAGGAAATTTGGCTTTGCCAATACTTAATATATAGATTAAGTAAGTAAATATAGATTAAGTATTAAGGTAGATAATATTAATCTATGTATTACTGAATGTTGTATGTAAAATGGTCCTTACTCAAATGTATGTAAAAAGTAAGACAAGTATTTGAAAAAAGTCCTAATTGCTAAAGGACTCAAGTGGCCAAAGTAATTATTTTGGAGTTAATTAAAATTTGAAGGTGACCAAGCATTTAAAATAAACCTAGTTGTAATTTTAAAAAATTTGAGCTCTTTTTTTTTCTTACTTGATCAGGCTTTGCAGAAATTAGGCTCCTAGTTTCTATGTACATACACAAAAATCTGTATTACAATTTCTGTTTCAGAAAATGGGATGAAAACCAGTGAAATCTGTAGAGCATCTGATTAGTATGGAAACGCAATTAATTGGATGGCTAGTATAATGGAATTTAGTCATTTTGGGAATTTAATCCTGTGAGGCACAGCTGCCAAAAGCATCCTATGCCATATTAGAGAATGTTTAATTTATTGATTAAAGATAACCCAAGCAAATCATAAGCATACTCTGATTTATCTTTTGACTAGTCAAACATAATGTATGGCAGGACACTTACACTTATTTAACAGGGAGTTACTCAATTTCAAGCTAAAAAGCATTTGCTAGTTTTGGTCATAAATCATTCCATTTGAGTCACAGTCATTTTGGGATTATATTCACTATTTATTTAAATCATCATATAATATCATTTATGATACATTATAGAGGCCATTTTTTGTGAAAGTATTCTGGCATGTTTTTGAAATATATATTCAAAAATATTTTCTAATTGAAAATATAGCATGTATATATATGGATATTTGAGAAGAGGCATGTACAATATTATGTCCTTTTTTTGTCATAGTTGGTAAATGATTCATTTTTAACCAGTGTATTCTATAGTTCCTTAGGCTTGCATCTTATTTATTGAAGAGTATTGAGAAAGTCCTAAAGATGAAAAATTTTGCTATGAAAGGGAACGTGTATATACGTCCCCAGTCTAATGACTGGTAAGTGTGTTATTGTCAACTCTTTATACTAGTCAAACATTGGTGTGCTTCGCAATGAGTTGCTTCTTTTGCTGACATAGAGATGCTTACCAAGCACAATTCTAAAAATCCTTAAAACGGGAGGGTTAGTGTTAAAAGCCAGTCACAATTAATACTCATCATTTTTCTTCACTGCCCTTTCTAAACCTTTCTTACTTTTAGACAACACATTCACAGGTCTATATTTCTCTCTGGCAGGTGTTATCAAGCCTCCATCAGTAAGATGTAAGTCCCTAGTACCTTGTCCTTACTAGGACATGGCTGTTGTAATAGCCTACGTATCTTTATTATCACACATGGAAGCATTACGCGGTCTTTCGGTGAATCTCCTGATTTCATGTGTGTCCTTCTCAGATCCCATTATGTCCTAAGAACCCTAGCTTTTTCTGATGATCATGGTCATTTTCCCCACCCCACTACAGTAATCTTTTTTTGCCTGCTTATCTCTCAGTATGAAGAACCCCAAATTATAAGGTAAAAATGTAGCTTTAAGTTCTTCAGAATTTTCCTGAATCCCTGATTGAAATGCACCCTTCTGAAGAACAGAATTTTAATTCTATAAAGCCCCAAAATCTGAGGACAAGAACTGCATAGCCTCCAACTACAACATTGGCTAGACAAGGAGAGGTTCATTCCACTTTTCTTTCCACCTTTGCTTCCTGGACTCAACTAATCTACCTTTCAGGAACATAGCACATATAAGTCATTGGTTCAGAGTATACAAAATATCTTGAGTAACAGTACCCCAGACTTGCAGTGTCATTCTCAAGACAGTGCCTTAGCTATGTTTTTTTAGAAGACATTTCCATCTTTTAGGGCAGCAGCTACTCAGTGATTCAATATAAGATAGGACCAAGGATCCCGTAGTCATGCTATCATTGTCAAACACTCTTTGTCATAAATTCCTTTACATTCCTTTGTCCAGTACATTTTAAAGGAAATCATGTCAGTAAATCAGTTCTAAAAGTCCTTGGGAAGAGAAGCCAAAATGACACAGTTCAGAGACAACAAACCCATATTCAGAATATAATTCAAATCTCGGGGTGATAAATCACTGTCTCCTCCATGTAAGATGAACTTGGGCAATCAATTTTTCACTGAGTGGTACCATATCAAGGACTCAGCATGAGTCAAGCATTCAGTAAATAAGGCAGTATTAATGAGAAGCACCCAATGTTACTAAGCTCATATGTAGGTTCTATTTATCTCTGTCACTATGCTTGCTCCATTCATGGGTTCATGGGTTCATTGAACAAACACTGGGATGGTCGAAGACAGAGGCTGTCTGACTTAAATGAATAATCTTGCCCATATATTCATTAATGCCTCTTTAAAATGAGGCCAAAAATCTGAATGTGTGTCTACTTCTATCTGTCCATTGAAATGGAAAGCTACAAGGTTAAAATTATAACCTACTAGAAACTCTAGAGGGATGAGGTAGTTGTGAGAAGCTGAGAGGTGAGAAGCTGAGAGGTGGAAGCTACTTAATGAGGTAAAGGATATGCATAAGTAGAAAAAGCAGCATGGATCAATAGATAGGGGGAGAAATCCCTGTAAAAATAAACCCCATTTTCCCAGTGATATCCTTGTATGTTATAGATTGCTATGGATTGTGGTCTTGGGTATGAAATCCATTATGGCTGAGAACCTCAGAAGAGAGAACTTTTTTTTTTAAATTTATCTCTGTGACTTGACTTTATGCCTATTCCTCAAATCCCTAGAGATGAGCTAAGCTTTTCAAAGTCCTTTGCTTCTATACTTGAGCTAAAGTTGAATGACAGCAAGGAGGTTGCGAGCGGTAGTGTTCAAAGAAGTTATTCATTTTCCTGTGCTAGTAAAATAAAAAGGAAAAGATTAAAGAAAGTAAAATAAAATTTTGATGTGTGATGTATACTTTAAGTTTTAGATGTGGCATTTCTTGAAAATAACATTAAATAAAAAATTATGTGACTATGCTTTTATATCATAGATACCATATACCATCTTAAAGATAAGATTTAGTTAAAAAGTTGAATATAATTATTCCAAATGAATACATATCATGGTATATACATTTATTTATGGTCTGCTAATAATTAAAAATATTCAATGACATGTTTATCATTTAAATAAATTGATTCACTTTACAGAAACCCTTTTCTCTTTACATTTATCTTATACCATCTTCAACATGTTTTAATAAACTTGTAGAAAAACAAAAAGTTTTTATAAAATAAGTGCATCTTGTTCTGGGCTTCAGCATCAATGCAACTCCTTTCCTCAACAAATGCTTTCAAGTCAAAGTAGCCCCAGAGGCAAAGCTCTAAAAAGGCAAATGGGAACCAGAGTATCTGTTCTGCATCTAAATACTTTAATAATTCATTAACTTAGAATTCTTTTATCATTTCTTTCATCATATAGTGCAGCATTTATTGGGAGAAAGTGAGAACTAAATATTTTATATAAATGTAAAACCAATATTTTAAAATAAATGTTTAAAATATCTGTTATATAGGAATCACTTTTATAGTGAATATTGAGATGTTTGAAATATATTTTATATAAAAGAGCAAATTACTCATTTATGCATATTTTAAAAAGAATACTAACAATGCCATTTGTCAAATTAATTTTTACACTTTCTATTTTATTAGTATTCCACTTTTTAATAACATTTATTAACTTGTTTGATAAATGAATAAAATTAGGATTTAGAAAGAAATATGTTGAACATTTTTAAACATACAATAAATTTCTTCATCAAAGTTACATAAGAAATTTGTAATAATTAACTAACAGAAATAACATGTAAAAACTTGATTTGGAAGTAAAAGTCCTTTGATATTTAAGGTGTTTAAAATAACATCATTTATCAAATCCTCAGAATATCAAAACACAGTTCAATCTAACATCCTTTGCTTTAAAGTCTTCTTTATAATTTTTCAATAGCAGCTGGATGCTTGACAATTGGAGTTGGTTAACAACAACAATAACAACAAAATCTCCTTCCTAAATGAAAACAGCTCATCAAATGATTATAATTTCTGGTAATTTATGGCCTTTTTTATCCCAGCTGCTTTTAAAACCAATTTATAAAATTCCTTAAACAAGAACATAATTAGTCATGTGAAAATAAATGGTAAGTTACATTTTTTTCTATCTCAGAGTCTGTACTTCTTAAAATTTTATTCCAAAAGAATCATTATCTATTAATGTGGTGACCTAAATTGTGAGTTAAAATTAAAAAAAAAAAAAAAAAAAAAACAAGAAACAACATCAAGTGAAGAAATGAAAGAAAGAAAAATGAATCAATAAGAGAGAGGAGCCTACAAATAAGTTAAAAGGTATAGCAAAACACCATCTATGCAAATGACATGGCTACAGGGTCAAGTACATTATGCCCCCCGCCCCCTTACCCCAGCTGTCCACAGAAAGTACTGTGGTTAAAATAAGTGAATGGATCTAATTCACAATTCATTCCTGTGTTCTCTCCTGATTTGTGAAACAGAATGCGGACTCAAAGTCAGAAAAAATAAAACCTGCTGTTTACAAAAATAAAAATAAGACAACACAAAATCACGTGTTTTCCTCTACACTGGGCTATTAGTCTGCTCTCTGTTTTGTCAATCCTACCTAAAATAAGTGCTGGTGTAACTTTTGCACCTTTAACAAAAATGGACCTCGTTGTGTGGCCTTCTTCACTCTTGAAATTCTTTGATGCAGAATAGGAGTTTGTAGATTTCATTTCTTGGCTCTGGTTTCTTTATTGCTCATGAAAAATCCCCATCAGTCTTTCCGCCTTCCCAAGACCTACTGAAAACAGGAACTCCATGAGAGAACTATTATCATTAATAGATAATGATTCTTTTGGAATAAAATTTTAAGAAGTACAGACTCTGAGATAGAAAATTACTTGACAATTATCAGGTTAACCAAATTCAAGTCTCCAAACACTTTTATTCTCATTTGAGCAAGTCTGTCCTGCTAGGACCCAGGGAACCATGTGTTTAGGCTTGTGAGGGGTACACATTTGACAACCTTGCAATGAGTGGCTAAAGATTTGTAAGACACATTTACAAGTGGGATTTTCTTTTCCTTTTAACTTACAGGTTTTCTGCTTTTGCATATTTGAGCCAAAGGGAGAGATACACAAACCCTCCCAATGTCCCTGCCTTGGGAACAAAGAAGAGTGTGGAAGATGGATGCTGAGCTGCTCTGCAATCTGGTCTATTGTAGGAAAAAAAGGAACAATGTGATAAAGAAAAGAGGCCGTGTACTGAATGTCCTCATTCAAGCTCTTTGTAATCACTATATCCATTACCTGCTTGGCAGAAATATCACAGGACATTTAGAAATGTTTTTTACAGAAAGGGGAAAATAAAGCTGTAAAACAAGGTGAATTAATGTGTGAAAAAATATTATGCTAAATGCATTCTCAGAGTAGGAAAACAAATTGAAATAAATGAGCTAAATAAGAATATATATAAAAATATGATTTTATAAAATTTCAAACTAAGCATATTAACAGAAGCACATTAGCAGCCATGATGTCCCTTATTATCATGACCACATTGTGACCATGAAGTGAAACATAATGGCATTTATCATTACTATGTCCTTCCAGCAGTGAATTGTAAAGTATTACCTTTTTTAGTGGCAATCTTTATAATTACCTGGATGGGGTGAATATTTATGCTTCTCTGCTGTGTTCCAACTAGAAGGAAGTGATAGCATATTCTCTACTAATTGTCAAAGTTAGCTATGAGTTTACTGCCTTTTGACCTCAAACTAAACAGAACACATTGATGCAGAAAACAGAGAAGTCTTTCATAAGGGACAGAGATTTCCTAGGTAGGAAAGAAATTAAGATTAATGAGGCAATAAATGGCTGGTTTAGTGTGCAGAAAACAGTTCCTTGTGGGCATTTTATGTCTCATTTTGCAGTTAATATATAGCTTTATATTTTTTAAAAAAGTATTATTTACCACACCATCATTTTCCCACAACCTGTAATTGTCACCTATGGATCACTGGTAGCCTGTGACCATGTGTTTCATTATCACTCAAATAAATGAGCCTAATATGTATATGATTCTGCAGTTTTTTTCTGGTTTAGTCTTGAATCAAGAAGAATAAATATATATGTGATCAGAGAAACACACACTCAGGAATGGGAAAAAGTAAGTTTAGAGTTGTATGTGAAACACAGTTTATTCTTGCATTATTATTTATGTATTAATTATTGCAGTATTTATTATTATTAACCTACTTGTGTCCACCCCTGCATATGGGCTTTTTAATTCCACCCATCCATTTTTAAACTGTTACTTGAAGAAACAGGATTCTAGTTAAAATCACAGAAAAAATTACATTTAAGAAACAGCGATTTTCCTAGAATATAGCTATATAATCATGGCTTGGACATTCAAAGAGGACTTGTTGAAATTTTTTTAACAAGTATAAGTTGAGTAAAAGGGTATTAAATATCATTTGGTGGAGGTAGAAAAGAGAGTGGTTCTCAACAAAAATGTCAAAACAGAATATTTGCAAGTTGCTAATTTTACCCAAAAATAAAATAACAAACACAATAGAAGCAGACTCATACACACAAAGAATAGACTGACAGCTGTCAGAGGGTGAGGGGCTAAGTGAACAGGGTAAAGGGATTAAGCAAAAAAATAAAACAAAACTCATGGACAACAGTAGGGTGATTAACAGAGGGCAAGGGGGTAGATGGAAGTATAAGAGGGTAAAGGGTGAATAAATGGTGTTGGAAGGATATTTGACTTAGGATGGTAAATATACAATACAATACACAGATGATGTATTATAGCATTATACACCTAAAGCCTATACAATTTTATTAACCAATGTTGCTCCAATAAAGTAAAAAAAAAAATTAATAATAAAAAATGAATCAATTTGACTTCTATATGTCACTTGTGTGTACTAAATGAATTAATTCTCAAAAACTCAGAGTAATTATAATCATGTTTTTATTAATTGGCTAAAATTAAAGATTTGTATATAGATCAGATATTAGTTTGGGTTTTTTTTTAAACTGTAGATTTTTGCTGTAGTTGTAAATGTATTATTTCAAAAATAATAATCATCATATTTAAAAAGTCTCATGAGTACAGGATTTGGTGTGATGATCCTTTTTACCATAAAAAAATGAAGAAGAGAGTCTTTGAGTTCATAGTGATATGATAAGATTGACAAGGGAGGAGGGTGAGAAGGATAATGGGGGAAAGAAGGGAAAGGGTCAAGTCAAGGAATTTGTATAAAGGACCCATCGATGAAGATGATGGGAGGATTGAAAGGGGATGGGTAGGACAGGGGAGAGTAATGAGGAAAAAATGGAGACAATTGTAATTGAACAAAAATTAAAAAAAATATTTAAATCAAGTAAGTAAAGCCCTGGCTGGTGTAGCTCAGTGGATTGAGTGCGGGCCTGCGAACCAAACGATCCAGGTTCGATTCCCAGCCAGGGCACATGCCTGGGTTGCAGGCCAGTTCCCAGCAGGGGACACATGAGAGGCAACCATACATTGATATTTCTCTCCCTCTCTCTCTTTCCTACCCTTCTCCTCTAAAAATAAATAAATAAAATATTTTAAAAAAAAAATAGAAAGGCTAAATCAAGTAAGTAAAGAACTTTGTCATTTTATCATAAGTGTAGATACTTTTGAAAAGAAAATAATATTACAGTAGAATATAATCCAGTCATGAAAATTGGGGAACTCTTGCTTCTTTAAAAATAATACTCATTGTTGAGACTTCCAGCCAAGATGGAGGCGTAGGCGGACACACTGTGCCTCCTCTTACAACCAAAATTAAGGACAACAAATATTTAGAAACAAGAAAACAACCAGAACTTACAGAAAATTGAACTGTACGGAAGTCCAAAAACCATTAATCCAGACTGGTAAGAGGGGCAGAGTCGAAGCAGGAAAAAGTGGAAGTGCGGACCCCGGCACGCAGGCGGCAGCAACTGGCTGTTCCCAGGTGCACAGGTGGTGGCTGGCGGACCCCGGGCACAGGGGGGCAACTGTGCAGACCCAGTGAGGCCGCACAAGGTGGCTGTTTGACCAGGTGGTCCCACATTCATGCACGCAAACGGTCCAGGCAGAGGGGAAGTGGCGGAAGGGACTAAATCCAGGAGAGAGCAGAGCAGGCACCATTGTTCCCTCTCAGACCCTGCCCCCATCTATAGCGTCACAACCTGGCGACTGGGCTGCCCCGCCCTGAGGAACACCTAAGGCTCCACCCCTCAGTACGTAATAGCCGCGACCAGACTAAAACCAAAAAAAAAAAAAAAAAAAAAAGGCTCAAATCTGAGAAAAAAATCAAAGCCCCAGAGCCAAGCCATTCCTCTAAGCCATGGAGAGATAGCCAACCTATCAGATGCACAGTTCAAAGCACTGGTCATCAAAATGCTCACAGAATTGGTTGATTTTGCTCACAAATTAGATGAAAAAATGCAGGCTACAATACGTGAAATGAAGGAAGATGCATGGGGAACCGATAGAGATGGGAGGAAAACTGGGACTCAAATCAGGAGTGGACCAGAAGGAAGAAACTAACAACCAAACAGAGAACGAGGAAGAAACAAGAATTAGAAAAAATGAGGAGAGGCTTAGGAACCTCTGGGACATCGTTAAACGTCCCAACATCCAAATTATAGGGGTCCCAGAAGGGGAAGAAGAAGAGCAACAAGTGGAAAACTTATTTGAACAAATAAAGGAGAACTTCCCCAATATGGCAAAGGAAATAGACTACCAGGACGTCCAGGAAGCTCGGAGAGTCCCAAAGAAGTTGGACCCAAGGAGGAACACACCAAGGCACATCATAATTACATTAGCCAGGATTAAAATGAAGCAGAGAATTCTAGAAGCAGCAAGGGAGAAGGGGACAGTCACCTACAAAGGAGTTCCCATCAGACTGCCAGCTGATTTCTCAAAAGAGACCTTCCAGGCAAGAAGGGGCTGGAAAGAAATATTTGAAATCTTGAAAAGCAGGGACCTACATCCAAAATTGCTCTATCCAGCAAAACTGTCATTTAGAATGGAAGGACAGATAAAGCGCTTCTCAGATAAGGTCAAGTTCAAGGAGTTCATCATCACCAAGCCCTTATTATATGAAATGTTAAAGGGACTTATCTAAGAAAAAGAAGATCAAAAATATGACAGTGAAAAGACAGCAAACTCACAGATATTAACAACCACACCTAAAACAAAAGCAAACTATGCAAACAGCTAGAACAGGAACAGAACCACAGAAATGGAGATTATATGGAGGGTTAGCAACAGGAGCATGGGAGGAGGAGAGAGGGGGAAAAGGTACAGAGAATGAGTAGCATAGATAGTGGGTAGAAAATAGACAGGGGGAGGGCAAGAATAGTATGGGAAATGTAGAAGCTAAAGAACTTATGACACATGGACATGAACTAAAGGGGGAAATGTGGGTGGGAGAGGGTGTGTAGGGTGGAGGGGAATGATGGGGGAGAAATGGGACAACTGTAATAGTGTAATCAATAAAATACATTAAAAAATAAAATAAAATAAAAATAATACTCATTGTTTAAGAAGAGAAGAGTGATATAGAAAATATGTTATTCTGCGTAAAAGCTCAGTGAAATACTCATTTCTCATTTACTACCTGAACCTGTAACTCTTTTATTAGCCAAACATTTCTTTTTCATTTCTGAACAAGTAGGGTCTCAAGTAAAAGAATTGTTTTCATTTTTTAAAAAGATTGTTTTTCTCTGGGTAGTGCACAAAAATAATGAAAATACAATTTTATAGTTTTTTTCTATTATTGTGCAGTGGTAAGTAGTATATTTGGAAAATGAGAACAGACCAAAAATACCACTGTTGTTTCCTCAGCTCCTCAAATTTCTTTTTTATAACTTTCTTGTTGATTTTCATCATACCATCTCTTCCACTCTTTTATAGATATAAAGATTAATGAATAATATACACGCGTAAGTAAATAGTCTACCTTTCTTTTCATTTGGGGAAAATTATCTAGCAAGTGTGTGTGTATGTGTGTGTGTGTTATCTTTAGAAATTAGAGAAGTTATTAGGCATGTCATTGACAGAGATATTTTTATTTCATTTATGTCATTTTCTCTCAGCTCAAAATTCAAATAAATTACTGAAGTTCAAAGGCAATCTAACCACTATTCTGCATTTAAACTATGGCCTGTGATATCTCACTGTTTTTTTGTTTTTTTTTTTTTTCCTTTGCTCCCTAAAGAACTTCTCCCCTTTCGTGGCTGATATCCTCTTCAAAATTTCATGAAAGCCCCATGTACAGTTCTTTAGTACATTTTCACATGTTTATTTACTGACAGCTCAGCGACTCTCATCTTGCTCTGATCATTGTTTAACTCACACTTTATTTTTCTTTCTGTAAGATCTCACAGAAATTTCACTTTCTTAACCATTCTGTTGACAGTCCAGACTTAATTGAATTCCTAGAGGTGACTTTTTTAATATGTGACTAATGCTACTGTGCATTTTTCTTCTTGACTGTGTGCACATGTCTTATTTTCATCAAATTCTTTTGAATGTGCTTTAGGAGTGAAGGCTACTTGAGACAGAAAATGCTTGCATTCATTCAAACCTGTTTGCTGCTTATGAGTTGAGATACAAGGCTAATTAACCTCTCTTAGCTTCAATTTTCCCATAGGTAAAATGAAAACAATAAAACCCACCCTTGGGCATTATGGTGAGAATAACTCATGTAAATAGCTTAACCAATTTGTAGCTTGTAGAAAGATATCAATACACGTAGGTTTCCTTCACCCTTTTATGTACTTGAGGTATGCTTAGCATAATGACCTCTACATAACCAAGTCTTGGTAATGATGGAAATACTGTTGTTCTTATATTAGACTGTTACTTTATGTTTACTATTTCGTGCATCTTTCTTAAGAAACAAAAGAATCGATTCTAGAGATTTCAGTTCATGGCTAGTAGCACTATCACAGAACACTCAAAATCAAAGTGAGCTTTTGTTTGTTTTATTTTCTGTTGTTAAGGATTAGGTGTGTGTTTTTGTATTTGTATGTTTTTCCACTTAATACTGGTAAACTGGAACTACTTTTTGATAATTTATAATCCTTTATACAAAATAGTGAAACTATATGCAAGTCAAATAGCATCAGAAAGGTAACAATCCTGTAAACCTCAGCTTGTATCTTAGTTCTTTTCTAAACCCAATTTCCACAGAGGAATAAATAATATTGCCTCTCATTCTGGCATCTTTTTGTTTCCCTCACTAAGTTTGTTGCATAGCTGATAGGATTCTTTGAATTGAAATTTCTATCTTCTTCTCCTAGAATACAAAGATACTGAATACACTAACAAATTACTTAAACAAGGACAAGTAAAAATAAAAATAACCAAAAAACATAAATGTTTACGCTTGAAATTCACATGAATTTGTTATTAAGATATGACTTAAAATAGTGATTTAGTTTGTGATGATTTCCATGTATGGCTCCAACACAAGTGTATTCCTTTCTATGAACCATTTTTTAATCCTTTCCAAATGCCTGCCTCATGAGTACTAATAAGTATGAAATTTTCAGGAACAAAGTGGTATTCTTCGATCAAAACAACTGAGGACATCAAGGAGCAGGATTTGGTATAGGACAAGGTGCAGATAATGTAGGATTGTTAAACTTCATCATGCTCAGAGAAGATGGTAAAGTGTTTCAAGAGGGCTGGGGCTAGCTAACATAGAAAGAAGGATATTGGACCAAGAGTCCTAGGTTATGCATGTAACTCATCAGGACAAGCAAGAAAAGAGTAATAATTCAAGTCATCCCATTGGAAAGAACTGGCTGGTTGAGACCCTGTGCTAGTTTACGGATTTTTTTTTTAATTTTTAAATTGATTTGAGAGAGAGAGGAAGGGGGAAAAGAGAGAGAGAGCTCAATTTGTTGTTCCACTTATTTATGCATTCATTGGTTGCTTCTTGTATGCACTCTGACCAGGAATAGAACCCACACCTCTGCATATGGAGACTATACTCTAACCAAGTACTTGGTCAGGGCCCAGCTTATTGACTTTCAAAAACCAGTTGTAAGACTCTCAAAGAAACATACTTTACCTCCTCAACAATAATCAGGTGTTATCCATTAAGTCTTGAATTAAAATGTTTATCTTAACTGATGGAATTTTCATTTTAATTAATGGGGATTATAAGCAACCAAATGAGAGAATGTGAACCATAGCTACAACACTGCTATTATGAACTAATGAATGTTTTTATCTCCATTGTCCACTCAGAAAACTCCTATTCATCCTTTAAAATCCTATTTAAACAGCATGATTGCATTATTGCTTCTGCAAGACTTAATCCAGAACAATGATCATTGTCTTATCTCAATCACTTCTATGCTTTGCACATCACACTAATACCACAACTTCCTATGGGATATACATTTTTTAAATTATTATTTCCTTATGTTTTCTACTCTACAATTAGATCCAGTGCTTTTAACTTTATGATTTCAGTATCAAGTAAAGAGTCTGCTAAATGGTACGTGTTAAATTACTGTTATTATCACTGTATCGAAAATGATGATGAATCCAGTTGTTAATTATAAAGTAATAAGGCTTACTTTAATTTATGATTAGCAAACTTTCCCTAAATAATTGGAAAAATATACAGTAAAAGATTTTAGGAAATAAATATAAATATCCTCAAAAATAAACTAGTAATTAAAAGGACTACTTTGAAATAAAATGCTCATTTGGAGGTAAACTCTCATTTTCTTTAAGCTTTTAATATATTGCCTTTCCCTTGCTCAAAATTTTGATAATTCCTTGGTGTAAACTTTGTATCTAATAGTGTCTCTGCTTTATGAGTCCTCACCTTCCTCCTCCAATGTGTCAGATTAAATCACTAAATAAAGCAAAGGCTGTATTCATGGGGCTAGGTCTGGTCAGCTGACATATTTTGATTGGTTCACTTTTGAACATGGAGACATTTTCTCATACAAATCTCTATGCTGTGCCTCCCTTGAACTGGGAGAAAATTCATGAATCCACTTTCATGTAGGTCAACAATTAGCTGGAGCTACCACATTTGAATGGGTACCTTTGGTTTGCTACAGTCCCCTGGCTTCTTTTAATTCATTTCTGCTTCTGCCAGGTCCCTATAGATATTTGAATTTAAAATTTTGGGACCATACCCTCTATTCTTTCATTCTGTACCTACCCAAATATTACCTCTCCCAAACACATCACAAGTACTTTAGTTTAGTTCTGCTCCTGATTATCTCATCCATCTTCAGATAAATCCAAGGAAAATCAACTTTTAATTGTCTTTTTTGTTTTTGTCTTAAATTAATTTTAAGCTAGACATTTCATGTTTTGAATTGCAACAACTAAAACATAGCTTCAAAGTCTTTTAATAACATGAAATATCAATATACTCATAAAAAATAAATAAGTACAGAGGAGAGTTAAATTTTGTAACTTAAAGTCAATGTGACTTACGTAACATCTGACTTTAAATTGAACTTGTTAGTTCTGAGGAGGTGACAGTTGACAAAAGTAAAAAGGTCAGCTTTTACGGAGATGGTAAAATGACGATCACCTTGAACTTTAAAGTATATAAATGGTTTTAGAGAAAATTTCACAGCAGTAAACCAGAAAGCATTGGGATAGTATTTTGGGATAAATTTTTCAGAGTCTAAAAAAAGAAAAATAGACAATGACTAACTCTTCAAAAATGACTATTTGAAAATGTCAGTAATAGTTGCCCCTGAAAAGTCCTTCCAGTTTTATGCCTCTGAAGTTATCTTCTTGCCTCTGACTTGTTCCATCAAACTGAGAACTTTGCGATAAATGTTATGATGCTGTAGCATATTAAACATGATTCTGTGAGGCAGATTATGTAGATAAACTATTAAAATGAATCACTTCAGACAATTAAGACTATCAAAATTTCTCACACTTAAATTGGTCAAAAAGCAATAAAAAACTACCACTGGTTGGAAATGGAAATTTCAGATGGGTAAGTTGCCCAGGTGAAACAAAAGTCTACATAATTATTCTGGAAAGTTACTTTAATATAGCAAATATGGTGTTCTTATATTAAAATATTAAGTATTAGAAGTACAACTATGATCCTACTCTTACAAAAAAGTTATATTTACTTATTTGATTTTGATTTTTAGCCCATTTTAAAAAACCAAAGCACTAAAAACTAACCCTAAAATTATTTGGGGGCATCTAAAGTTCTATAGAGGTGAAAATGACTTGTCTTTTAATATTTATTTATTTACTTACGTATGTATGTATGTATGTATGTATGTATGAAAGCAGCAGAATAGTGTGGTGGTTAAAAGTGTTGAGACAAACTGCCTGGGCTCAAACTCTGGACCCTTCATTTATAGTGGAACCTGGGGATGATGTTTAACCCTACTGTACTTTAGTATAGTGCCAAACTCCTAAGATGTAAGATCAGATGAGTAATGTATGCAAAATAATGAGATTACTGCACGCACAAGTAAGTACTAAATAGTTATTAACTGGTATTATTTTTGACAAAAGAATATAATAAATTTAACTGAGTCTAAAATGCACAGTAGTTACAGATGATGTCCATAAAATCTCTGTACAGTTCAAATTTTAATAAACTTTCTTCTGTGTCATATATAATAATCTGCATAATGCAACAGTAGAGAAATCAACTTAAATGCAAACAAAATTATTAATAATTTATTTATTCTGATTATATTTATTTCTCCAGATAATATATTCACTTCAAAATAAATGGGTATGTTAAAATATATCCAAGATCATAATAAATATTTTAAATTTTTTATTGATTGGTTTTTAGAGAGAGAGGAAGAGAGAAAGAGACTGATTTGTTGTTCCACTTATTTATGCATTTGTTGGTTGATTCTTGTATGTGCTCTGCCGGTCAAACCCACAACCTTGGCATCAGGAGGATGCTCTAATCAGCTGAGGTACCTGGTCAGAACCTATAATAATTTAGACTTTATAATAAATATTTTAAAGTCTAAATTTCTGTAATTAAATATAGAGTAAATTCTACTCATCTTGTCCAGACATGGAAGATTTTCAGTGGCTTCAATGCAGGGAGTAGAGATGGGGAGGAGAAAGTGGATAAAATTTGCATTTTGTGGGTTATCCCCTCCTGACACAAAAACGAATAAAATTAGGATTCTGTGAGCAAACTATGTAACAAAAAAACTGTAATGCAATAAATATCAATTGTGTTAGCAATAAGAGATTTCCTTAAAACTGGAGTGGAGACATTTGATAAACTTTATATTTGATTTACTATCTCCTGCAGTTACATTATCATTCATGTACGTTAGCATGATGTCAAGGCCCTGCAGGGCTGATCATTTATTTTGTTGATGCAATTACCCCTTGTAATTTTAAAATTGCATCTTTATATTATGTGAATATGTAAATTGCATGATAGCAACTATGTTAACAGATAATTGAAGACTTTCTTTAATAAAATAAATATATTTGTGAGGGCCCCTCTTAACAAACAAAATGATTTTCCATTGGTTATTTCTTTACTGATGATTGTCAGAAATAAATTCTAAATAGCCATCACTGCTTCAGCAAGATAGAGCAGATCAAAGAGCTATATTATAGTTTGCAGGAAAATTATTTATGATCAAGTAGGATTTTTTAAGAGAATGAGCTTATCTCGGTGATGCATAAAAGCAACTCATTGAACTATATATGCAATAAATAAGATAAACCCTATTAAAATCTTGGAGCCTTTATCCTCTCCAGAAAATATAACAGGCACAATTTAGAGAAAATTGGAAACTAAAAATACGTAATCAGAGATTTTCCCCTAAACTTTAGCTAAATTAATGCATTCATTCACAAAATATTGTGTGTATGCCTACTATATGCCAGGCACAGTTTTACATGCTGGAGATACTATAATGTATTGGGCAGCATTCCTGCCCTCAAAGAGCCCACTGAAGCAAGTAAATATGTTGTCAAGCTCAGGTCTCTGTGACAAATGGTGGGTGATTGGAAAAAGGTCACTGTGGAGTGCCATAGAAAGACAAATCCATTCTCAGGATGTCAGAAAACGGACCTCAGAGTTGGACAGATGTTGAAGAATGTCAGAAGAGTTGGGGTCAGAGAGAATAGCAAGTAGTGATCCCTACATGAGTAATGAACAGTGGTAGTAACAGCACAAGAAATATGGTTAAGGAGCAGAAAAGTGGGTATATTTGATAAATATATGGCTTTTAAATATCGACTTAAGAACAAACATAGCCTGAAGGAAAATGCTCAGGTTCTGGTGATGATAAGAGTAATAATGGAAAAGATAAAGAAATACCAGTACCAGAAAATGTTTATGAATGTTATGTCCAATGTATTTAGCAATAATAAAACAAGTAGACATTAGGTGAATATACTCCCTACCCTAATGAGACTTCTTTCTTCACTTCACATACTATACCTGCATTGGGCTTCTGTTTAGATGTTGAATAACAAACACCTCTGATATTAGGTATTTTCCAACTCTAAAAATTTAAGATTCTCTGAAATATAAAGTATACCTCTAAGATAGTATGGTAGAATACTGGAAAGAGCTCTGAAATATTTGTCTAAAATCCTCAATCTAATCAAGATTTTAATATGATAATTGTGTGAGTTAAAGCAAGTTAGTTAATTGCTACTTGCTTCAATCTGCTCATTGTAAATAGGAGTTGGACTTTATTGTACTTAGTAATCCCCTCTAGAATTCTTCTATAACATACATGTTCATTCTTTCTGAACTCATGAAAGTGGTCATTTTTCCTAGGTTGTCATTCATGTATTAAAATACTTTCCATTCTTTATATTCAATTTGGACCAACAGATGTTTGATAGAGTTCAAAGGAACAAGGATGGAACCATATGTGAATTTTAATATCATCTTCTACTACAGCTCTTTCCTTTGTGTTCACTGATATTACTTAGAGTTATTATGAGGAAATTATGAAATATAGATTAATGGTTGCATTTTAATGCTTTTGATGTGTTGTTTAATGAGGTACGTGCTCTTTTATATCTTACATCAAAGAGACATCTGCTAGAAACCTTATCATACACATCAATTGATTTTGCACTAATAAGTATAATCATCTGAATAATGGAAGATGGTACCTCTCTTTAACTTGTTCTAATTTTTAATTACAGTTGACATATAATATTAGTTGTTTCAGGTTTATAACCCAGTGATTGGACATTATATAACTTACTAAGTGATTACCCTGATAAATCTGGTACCCACCCGGCACCATACACTGTTATTACAATATTATTTATATTTCCTATGCTGTACTTTGCATTCCACTGTTCTTCTGTTACTACCAATTTTTACTTTTTAATTCCCCCCCAAAAAACAGTGTATCTTTTTCATACTGCTGAATTTACCTTACATAAATTTTGTTTCCATTTTGAAACATAGTTTTTAATATTCAACTTTATATACATTTATTATTGGACATATGCTTTTTAAAATAAACTTAAGTGTACCATTAGAAAAACAACAAAAATATACAAACATTTAACATTCCTATGGGTCACAGAATTATCCCTGTGATTTTTCAAGTGGAAAAATGACAGTAAAATAGAATTTGGTGTTATTATGTAAAGTAAAGGACTTTGTTTAAACAATGAAAAACCCCAAAATCACCCTTTAAAAATGGTTTGGCTTTATATATTTTAGAAGCTTGATATGTTAATTGGTATTTGTAAAAGTTGACTATATGTTACATTAATGAAAGTATTATATTAGGTAAAAAGAGCTTGTCCAGAAAACAAAAATCAAATCAGTAACTGTGAACACAATGACATTGCCCCGTGAGGAGGGCCCAGGTACTCATTTCGGTCCTGCGTTTAACTTGCCTTCTGACTGTGCTCAAACCATAGCTGGTCTAGACTTCACTCTCCTTGTCTTTATAGTGAAAGATACTGAGTGAAAGGATCCTGAGATCTCTTCAAAATGCCAAATATTTTATTGTTTAATAATATATTTCATTGTTAATTCACAAGTAGAATAATTTTGAAAATATATCTTCAAAAATATTATAGTAATGTACAGTAGCTCTTATTGTCCTGTGTTTCAAAAATTTTGAGAAGCCTGCCCTCTACCACTGCCACTTCTAGATAAAACTGTGTGCTGTAAATACATTTTTAATTCCAACTAAGCACATATATCCCTGGCTGTTAATTCCTAAGCAGGTTTTTATGTTGTTGTTGTTGTTGTTTTTTTGTATGCCATAGTTCTATCAATTGCCTGTAGCATGTTGTCCATCTTTTCCTGTCTGGGCATTTCAGATAAATTACTAAGTCTCAGTTGACATTTGAATTAAAATTTCTCCATGTCTCATTCCTACATATTTTTGGAAAAGGCTTTGAGAATCCAAGGGATAACAGTTTAATCTTACTTCTGTTTGACCTTGGTTACCTCAGCTCAGAAGAATATGCAACATGTCATCAATCTCAATTCATAAATTCGATGCCCTTTATCTCATTTCTTGTGTAATAAATTGCTTTTTATACTTTTAGGTCTGAGAAATGACTTGAGAAGAAAAGAAAAATTAGGTTTTAAAACTAAAGATGAGGAAAAAAATCTACTTTTAAGCAAAAATAAAATTTCCTCCTAAATGTCAGGGAATAACTGAGAATTTCATGCAGTGAAGATGTTTTTCCTAAACAAGAATGTAACAAGACAACACAGTAAACAATTACAAAGCCCCTTTTTTAGAAATGAAGAATGATTATTAGAATAGGTTACTGAGGTTTCAAATAACATCTGTGCATAGTTTCATTAAGGAAGATAATTTCCTAAATATATGTGTATACCTGTAAGTATTTGTGTAAATTCTTACATTTTAAAAGCATTTTATTTTCAGACATTGAATAAAACATTCATTTAAATATTAGCTATACTCTTGCAGTCTTCATGAAATATTCTTGACAAAAATAATCAGAACTGAATGAGGATAAGCTTTTAGATTTAATTACAGAAAATATGTGGAGCAGAGGAACTTTTAAAAGCATTACAGTTACACAATCAGAATAATCGATAATGTGGGAAACTATAGAAATAAGAACATGGCACATCAAAAAAATTGTAAGGAGGGAAAGGTAATCAATAGATTAAGATAAAATTAAAGGAGTCATAAATTTAATTCAATTTGTGATATTTATTTATATTCTGATTCAAATAAACCAACTAGTACACATATATGTATATATCAAGAAAAATAAAAATTGACTAAATATTTAATAATACTAAGAAATTATTGTCTTTTCAAGGAAAAAAATCTTTAAGCCTGATATCTGATCTGTTTATTTGTAACTAATTCAGAACCAGTTTGTCAGGCAATGTATTGGTACATTGCCTAACAGACTAGACATACAATAAAATGTTGTTTAATGTTTTTATTCATTAATATTTAAAAATATAGAATAGAAATAAACAGTTCAAGCCATAAATTTCAAGTACATGAAATTTTAAAAGATCATATTCAGTATAAGAGTCATGTCAAAGGGTTCAGAACATATTAATTTATTCAAATTTGCATGCTACATAAAAATAGTTTCTCTCAGACCTTGTTCTTTATGGTGAAGGTCAAAGGTTTAAATTTATATGCTCATATTTCTTTTTGAATTCCAACATAGTCCTAATTGGAATTTGACATATATGCCTATTAGTTGAAATTATTTCTTTTCCATGCTTCATTAACAATGCACTTTACTACACTACAACGATAATGCTCATAATAAAAGTCTCCTATGCAATGTGGATTACATTGAAACATGATTGATTATCTCAAATGTAACATAGAATTTATATTATAAAATTTCACATGACGAAATTGAGTCCATGACTAGAATTTAAATATATATAAAAAAAGTTTTCACTGTATGAAAATGAACAAAATTTTGAAAAAAATTAGCTTTATTTTGGCTATATACCAGTTAGAGGTAGATATGATATTCAGGCCTTTTAGTAAAAATATTTTATTTTAAGAATTACATATTATTTAAAATTATAAACAATTTCTGTTTGTAAATTTTTTCTAGCGTGCCCATGTTCCTATGCTATTATGACTTTCTATTGAGTTCTAGCATTGTGTTTTGCAATAATATAGTTTTTATAAGGTCTAATTCTCTAAAGTGCATTTAACAAAACAGCTCTAGAATGAATTATCATCTGATTTCCTCTCTGGCATGGATTTTCTTTTCCTTCTGCCAAAGCTGCCCTGGCTTCCCTTTCGTAGAGTTCACCTTTCCCCTGTGCTGCAGCAACCCTGAATCCCCAATGGACTTAAGCCAATTTGCAAAGGAATTGATCACAGTGGTTAGTTTGAAGAAAACATGAAGGATATATTTGCTGAGACTTTCTGGGAAAGACATTTCTTTAGTATTCTAAGCAAACAAATGAACAAACAAAAACTACTTAAAGATGCTCTGTTTTCCTCTAGTATGTGTGATATAAGAATATCATCCCTGGGAATGTTAAAGGCATTTTTCTACCCAAAAGATCAATCTCATGTTGGAGAAGGTACAGTTGGAGTTTTCAAAAACAAGGATACCCTACCTTGACTAAATGTGTCTGAAGCCTTTCCTACCAACCCACATTATTTTTCTTGAATATACAAAAAAGTATGTACACACTCATTTATTTTTATTTTTCCTTCTTTTATTATGTTTTTTTAATTGTTGTTCTAGTACAGTTGTCTCCATTTTCTCCCCACCACACTCCGCCCCACCCATCCCCTCCTACCACCTTTGGCTTTGTCATGTGTCCTTCATATGTGTTCCTTCCTGCCCCTTCCCCTTTTTTCCCTCTTTATCCTTCTCCCTCCTCCCCTCTGGTTACTGTCAGTTTGTTCTTTATTTCAATATGTCTGGTTCTATTTTGCTTGTTTGTTTGTTTTGTTGATTAGGTTCCACTTATAGTTGAGACCATATGGTATTTGTCTTTTACCACCTGGCTTATTTCACTTAGCATAATGCTCTCCAGTTCCACCCATGCTATCACGAAGACTAGGAGCTCCTTTCTTTCTGGTACATAGTATCCATTGAGTAAATGTACCATAAATGACCCTGAATAGCTGCAGCAATTTTGAGAAAGAAGAACAAAGTAGGAAGGATCACAATACCTGATATCAAACTATATTACAAGACCACTGTAATCAAAACAGCCTGGTACTGGCATAAGATCAGACACATAGACCAATGGAACAGAAGAGAGCCCAGAAATAAACCCATGTCTCTGTGGTCAATTAATATTCACAAAGGAGGCAGAAGCATAAAATGGAGTAAAAATAGCCTCTACAAAAAGTGGTGTTGGGAGATCTAGACAGGTACATGCAAAAAATGAAACACGACCACCAACTTACACATGCATATTTTTAGTTAATTCTTGAAAGGTCAGATTTTTTACAATGGCTTTAACAAAGCCATAGCTTAATCGTAGGCTGTGAGATGATAGATTGGGGACTTCCAAATAACTCCCCTGTTCTAAAGAATGCAAATCTTCAAAGAAAGACGTAAGAATGCACATTTTCATGGGTACTCTTAGATTATTCTGATGTCACCCACCACATAATTTATTTTACAGTTTCTATTTGTAACAAAATAACCAGGGAATGTTTTAAAAATGTAGATGCTTAATGCATTTGCTATCCTACAGACTCCACACTTACCCATTCAAATATTCCATCTCAGTGGAATAGGATTCAGGTAAAAGTATTCAGACCTCTAAGGCAAGGTTTTAATAGGTAGACAAATCACCCAGACATTTTTCAAAACTGTAGATTCAGATTCAGTAGGTCTTGGATAGAGCTTTGCATTTCTAACAAGCTCAAAGATCTCACACTGAGTAGCAATGAACTATATTATTTTTCACGGTGAATTGGGGTTGACATAGGCAGATATGTTACAAATGAAACAGATAAAAAACTTGTCATCATTAGGACAGTGTTAATAGCACAAATCTTGTTAAGGGTTCTAGAAAAATTCCATTTACCTACAGAGGATGATATGTAAATTTTATCATTTTGATATGAGTTGCTGTTCAGTAAAATAGCCATCACTAGGAGTCAAGGAAAAGGTAGATGAACTGTGGTAAGAAGAGATGGTGATACTAATTTATTAAATTTTCAATAATAGTAAATGCCTAGTATTTGAATTTATTTTAAAAGATATATGCAAGGCGATCCAAACACTTTAATAGCTTGCATGTGTGTGTCACTAACTTTTTAAAAGATAGGAAAGTCCATTTTAATGTTATGCATTTAAGAGAGAAACTAGGTATTAGCAAAATTGACATTTAGCAGTTGGAAAATATTGACTTGGTAGCAGGGAGTCTGTTATCCTTGCTGTTACCCTGAACATTTCAATTTCAGAAAGTTGCATGACTTTCGAATCTCCTCCATGTAAGACATTCTGTTTGACATAAGGATTTATTTCTGGCTTTCCATCAGCTTCTAATTAATAGCACCACTGTGTGCTATATGATGTGAGAATTGGAAATCTCTAAACAGTACCACAGGAACACCACATTGCACTTCTATTTGAAAAAAACACCTGATCATTTACCCAGCTGTTTCCTCCAGATGTTGTCTGTAAACTCAAAGGTCATTCTTTCAGTAAAACTGAGATTAATTTGACTTAAAAGTGTACTCACTATAAAAAAGTACAACTATTAAAATCAAGTTTTTAAATAGCCACAAGTATATGCAATTAAAACTTGTAGAACTTATAAAATATATGCTTCTTAATGCACTTTCTGCTCTTACAAATCTATATGCAAAAATGTATAGTTCATATGAGTTATAAATAAAATGTATGGATGCACAAGTATTTCCCGTTTTTACAAAAAAGCCTTATCTTCCTTCTAAATAAACTTCCATAAAATAAACGAATATATTATTTGTACAGAATAGTGACAGAATCTAGTTTAAGATAAAAAGCTCAACAAATGGTTACTGCTTTTGAAATAGAAAATAAAATATCAGTTAACTCTCTTTCTAATGTTGATCTGGAAAGGCTCAAACTAAAAAATAGAGTTTATATTTTCATGTTTAGCTTTTATTTTATAGGATTATTATACAACAACACTGTTGTACTGCATTGCATGAGGTTGTGTAACAGCAGGGTACTATTAGAGTTATAGGCATTACAATTTTTGCTCAATAAAAGGTGTTATGGAATTTAATTTATAGCATACTTTTTTGTAATACAATCAGAATTCAAACATTAATCTTGCAATAAGTCTAATTGAATAGCTAAAAGCAAGCAAATATGCTCATGATATTATAATTTTTGTGTGGTTTTTACAGAGTCAAGATTGCAAATGAGATTTAAACTTGGATTACTACTGTCTTTCTCTCCCTGGGAATATAATTTGTCTTCACTAATTGCACAGTTGATCTATTTGCTCACCAAATTAAAATAAACAAAAGACTCAGGGAGGACCATAGCAACATTTACTAAATGAATAGGTAGTGAGTCCCATTCTGTATATGTCACTGGGTGTGTACTCGTCCCTAAACCATGGTCCTCCATGTAATAATGATGTGATGTGTGTACATCAAAATTTTTTTTATTATGCATGTTCCCTATGAGCAAAGCATAGTTTGGTTTATGTCTAAATAAATTACTGTGTGTTAAATTATTAGTTCTTCCTTCAAAGGAAAAAATAACTTTTGATCAATGAAGTGGGGTTTGTATATAACAATTTTATAATTATATTAAACTAACAAACCACTACAACGAAAAACAAAACAAAAATCCATACTGGGTGAGGAATTGAAAGCTACAATTGTCTGTTATAACAAAACAAAACAAAACATGAAACAAAGGCATTTGACCTCAGCTTGAGAATAACAGTGACAGAGTAGAAACGTCACCAACAGCCATGTATCTCATGTTTGCTATGTGCCAGGCACTGTCTTAAGTGCTGTGTTGCTGTAAAAGTGCTTTTCTTTTTTTGAACTCTGTGAATCCAATGAAATAGGTAATTTTGTCGCTCCCACTTTACCTATGAGAAAATTGAGGCTTACAAAGGTCTTATTAACTTGTCAAATGTCAGATTGCTAATAGGTGGTAAAACCAGGACTCAAACCTAGATTAGACTTCAAAGACTATCATCTTAACAAAGCCACACTTGGCAGCCAAAAAGCAGTATAGCTAAAGACATAGAAAGTAGATACCTTTAACTGAATAAAATTATTCAGAGATAATTTCCAGTCAGAAGAAATAACCCTATGGGAAAAAATGATTGCCAAAACTTGATTGTGGTAATCATTTTACAACATATATCTATATATAACATCACTTTGTACATCTTAAATATATGTAATTTTTATTTGTCAAATATATTCCAGTAAATCTGGTGGGGGAAAAGAAATTGCTAAAAATCATGCTGATTATGATCTAGTCAACCATACAGCTGATGAACTACTTATTAATACGGCATGCAGTTTGTAACCATTTTTATCTGCTCCAAATAAAAAGACATTATAAATAAAATATTTTAAATATTAAGAATAAATAGTCACATTATAACACAAAAAAATAGACCAGGAAACTAATAGAGTTGAACAATGACAGCTAGCGAGGCTGTAACTTCTAGAAAGATCAAGCCCAAAGGCCAGCAAGCAGTGGAGACAGAATTTACTCTTGTGTGAAAATGAAACTGATTACAAGTTATTTGAAATGAGGAACTAAAACCAACTTTTCTATGTCAAGCAAGAAATTCAGATCCTAGTCTCTCTCTCATTGGTGAATTAAACACACACACAAACACACACACACGTTAGCAATTACCGACAAGGGTCTTCCTGGTGTGGAGCACTAACTGGGACTGGAAAGTGGATTGCTGCCTATATAATGTTGAGGGAATTAGAATGCAATACAATCATGGAGTGAAAGTCTGAGCTGCTAAAATAATACTGTCTCTGAAATCTGGATGTCTCCAAATGAGACCATCATAGAAACACAAAACATAAAAGAGAATAATGGAATGAAAGAAAATGAAAACTCTCTCAGGAGATGAGCTCTCAAATCCCATTCATATGTTTATAAAAAAAGCTAACACTAATAATCTCATTCAATAAACATTAAAGATGAAAGAAAGTATACCCAAAGAAATAGAAATAATACAGCAATCTGAAAGTGTTTTCAAATTATAGTTTAAAATTCTCAAATATGTAGCGTAGATAAAAGCATCTACAAAATAAAATCTGAAACCTATAAAACATAACAAATCTCAGCACATGAAAATTTAGTACAGGTAAATACGACAAGGAACAAATTGAAAATCAAGAAAATGAAAACTGTAATCCTTAATGTAAACATTTTGTAACACTAATAAATGGAGATAAAGAATAAATTGGAAAAAATGCAAAGAATGAAATAAAGATTTAGATATTAGAGAATACATAGACTTTTGGATGTGAAATAAAAGGTCAATAAATGGAACTTTACAAGGATAGAAAGAATGCTTCTTATTGTTGAATTGAAAATCAAGTCTGTCAAACTTAAGATTCAGAGAGAGAATATAAATGCCTCATCATGGCCTTAGAGAGATTTTCTGTTCACTTTGTAAATCTGCTACAAAGGGGTCCTACGATATACCAATGTGGAAGTAAATGAAGACCAGCCAAGTGAGAACAAGGAAGGGCTATTTGTTAAGAACTTGCTGTAGCACGGATGTCAGACACCGCCATTTACATTTTGTCAAAAACGCAAAGGCAGGCGATGGAGTGGGAAAGATTTATAGCAGGAAAAAGGAAGGCTTCAGGTCTTCCTTGACTGGAGATGGCTGGCAGGGAGTAACTATAGGCACGTTAATGGCAAGCAGATCATCTCATGGTGTTAGATTAGGGGTGTGTCGTTGGCCTTCTCTAGTTGGTCCTAAGTTAGAAGCAAGGACAAAACTTAAGGAACCTGTTAGTCATCAATCAAGTTCAGGCGATTTGGAGCCAATTGTTGTATGGGTCATTGCTTGTACTCACAGATTGTTGGTAGAGGTAGCAGTATGAATTCTGAGAAGTCTGGTTCCATAGCAGTCTGGCTTCCTGAACTAGTTACTGTAAATAAAAGGATGATATTTTGGGCTGATTGCAGATCAGAGTTCTATCTCTATATATGGTGAGACTATTGTCTGTTTGTATATTCAGTCTCTCACTAGATTATTTTTACAGAGGAATCTGCAAAAAGTATTTTTATTTTTATAGATATAAAAATATAGATATATAGAACTTCATGCTAAGTTCTAAACACACTTAAAGATGCAGGCTACTGATCGTGGATTCTCATACTACATATCACTATTTTGGGAAAAAGATATAGTTCAGAATTTGTCAACCTTTTTTACAAAAGATCTTTGATTATAGCCCTCATCTCTTCCTTCACACTTTCTCTTACGGAGAATCAAACACAAATCATTAGATCCCATTCAAGTATCAGTTAAAAGTGATGGGCTAATTAGTGAGAATACCCAATTTATATGTGAAAATGTTTGTAAATTAGCACTTTATAAAATAGTTACTTAAGAAGGAGCTATGTATGTTACTCATGTGCAACCAAGCCTGAAAGAGCCTTGACCTCTCTCTCTCTGGTAGTTGTGATAATCTTTCTGACTTGAAAATAGAGCAGGAATATCTGTGAAAAAAATCTACAAGGGAATATATCCTCACTTTCAAGTCCTTCTAACAATGTTGCATATAAAAGTAAACAGCCCTGTGAACTTTCTGTCTCAATTAAAGGCTATTTACCCATTTCCTTGGCAATGAGTGGAGGAAATGAAACAGCAATTCACTGATTGCCTATGATCAGAAGTTTCTAATTCTATATCTTACCTTCTATAGCCTTTATTTTACAATTCTGGCTTCTAACTGCTTGACAAAATACAGCTGCCAACTCCCTCAATTAAGTGCCTTTATGAACATATTTGGCTGCTTGGCTTCAGAACATTCTTAATCCCAGCAGGAATGCTTTAACATTTATTCCCAGAGCAATTTCCCTCTATTTCTCTCTTAACTGCGGCTATCCCTAACCCCACTCTGTCTGCCTCATCAGGTCGTCACAGAAACTGCACTGGGCTACAAATTCTAGCTGCAGTTCCCTTGGCACTGAGAACACCACTATCCACAAATAAGGTGGATTATACTCACATCGTGGAGGCTAGAGTAATTCACTAAATATTTAAGTCAATATACATAACCAAATGTGAAGGTAACTCAAGGTATGAACTCTGTGTGAAAGAACTGTGCAGTCACCTAAACATAACTGTGAAATAAAATTGACTTAAAGCCCCACCCGAAATGTTGCAGTGATGCAAATGACTAAGTATTCAATAATTACCTGCTACTTCTCAGACCTTTTGTTTTTTGAGTTTGCAATTTGGGAGGACTTGGAAGAAAGCTCTCAACTTTTGCAGTAATTCTGGCTATTTGCAGCTTTCGATGAGTTACTTTAAATGAGTTAATATTCTATCAAACCTAGTCTGTTAAAAAGAAAAGAGCAAGTTGAACATCCTGCCTAGGACAAGCATTGTAACTCAGGACCACATGAGGCAGTCTGCACCTGCCAAACCGCAAATGCCCAATTTTGAAATGTACATTAAAGTTATAGAAAGGAGATTGACAATGACTGAGGAGGTAGTGGAAAGGGATCGTTTGATCACTCTACTGCCACCCCTCCTCAAGTAATCCTTTACGGCCCCTTTCTGACAAGGATAATTATTTCCGCTGTTTGGAATTGTTAGTAAAGTAGACTGTGCATGTGAACAGATCATCTATTTATATCGGAATAGGCCCAGTCTCCAAGTTTGGAGAAATGCTGTTAACAAGTGGTTTAAGGAGAAAGATACAATATCTTAAATATTCAAGTCTGAATTCAAAGTTATAAGCTGACTTTATTTCAAACTTTAAAAAAATACTTTCTAATGATTATTTAAAGTGAAATAAACAGCAAACTAACTAGTGTTTTAAGGAGATTTTGTTGTTTTAATTTTTTTAAGATTTTATTTATTTTTTAGATAGGGGAAGGGAGGGGGAACGGTGGGAGAAAGACAGGGTGAGAAACATCAATGTGTGGTTGCCTCTCATGTGCCCCCTACTGGGGGCCTTGCCCAAAACCGTGGCATGTACCCTAGACTGGGAATTGAACCAGCAACCCTTTAATTCGCAGGCCTACACTCAACCACTGAGCCACAACAGCCAGGGCTGTTGTTTTACTTTTTTCCAAGAAAAATCCAAAGACTATAAATAGGGAACTGTCACAAGTCAGTCTCTAAGTCAATTTCAAGATTCTTATATCACACCAACAGAAAGTGCATGACTAAACCAGTCTAGCTCTTAAAGGAGATTCCTCACTCCTCTCAGCTCTGGGCTTGGAAGAAAGTGAGCAATGGAAATAGAGGGGTGGGCAAAAGTAGGTTTATGGTTGTTCATATGGAAACTAATACAATAAATAAATAATAACACAAGACTGAACAGTTTTTTGCATACTCCTACATTGCCCACCCCTGTACTTAATGCTTAGAGTATGAAAATGAGGTTCAGTCACATTAGTAGATCAAAAAATGTAATCCAACTCTGGAAAAATGATCCTTAAAATAACCATTCAGGTAATAAAGCATGTGGACCAGAGATCGCAGTATGTTCTGGTTTTATTTTTTCTATTTTTAAGTGAAAGATTTGTATTATGCTGTTTACCTTTCACCATCATAATTGCCATACATTGGGAAGTGAATATTTAGACAATGTGCGATATGAAGGAGAGCCATACCTTAAAATAATTAAGTATGAAATCCATGAGAAAACCTCCACTTGGAGCTAGATGCAAGAGATGAATATGACACCTAGATTTCTCTTCTTCTCCTTTGAATGAACTTTAGTTTTTAGGGGAAACTGTTGCATTATGTTTTGTCTGAGCATTTCTGCCACCGTATAGTTGGCAGAAAAATAAATAAATATCCTGCAATCAATTAAAAGATGTAATTTTATAGGAACAAAGAGCCATATTATTTCTTTAATTTGAATAAACTATTAAATCTACCTATTTTTTAATTTAATATGTAACTTATTTGCAATTAAAAATATGTTTTAAATATGTAACATTTTATTTTTATTTTTTTCTACATTTGTATTACTTAAACTTTTTTTTTTAATTTATCATCTTTTCTAGATTATTTTCTTTTTCCTCACCCAAGGACATGCCCATTGACCTAGGGAGAGGGTAAGGGTGGGAGAGAGAGAGGGAGAGAAATATCCATGTGAGAGGGAAACAGGGATCTGTTGCCTCTTGTACGTGCCCTGACTGGGGACCAATCCATAACCTACGTATGTGTCCTGAATGGGAATCAAACCCTCAACCTTTTGGTTTACAGGAAGATGCTCCAACCAACTGAGACATACCAGCCAGGGCTCCTTTAATATTTTTTATTTCTATCCTTTCATATTAAATTAATCAATTTTTAAATTCCCTTATTCCTTCCACAGGATTTAATGAAATACACTGCATTTTTAAGATACTTCTTAACAAACTTGTATACCAATATTTAAATTTAATTAATATCTCTATTCCATTCTCAAGGAACATAAGCAAGAACTTCCAAGATATTTTAATGTATATCCTCCTATTCCTCATCTTACTTGTGTGGTTTGGATTTTAATGCTTCCTTCAGTAAGTAGAATAATGCCCCTCAAACCTCAAAGATGTTCACATTCTAATTCTAAGAACCTATGAATATGTTACCTTACATGGCAAAAGGGACTTTGCAGATGTAATTAAAAGTCTTGAGATGGGAGATTAATTATCCTGGATTACTTTGGTGAGTGCAGTGTATGACAAGGGTCCTTATAAGTGAAAGGGGGAAGTAGAAGAGTAGATGTTGATTGAAGAAGAGGTCAGAATGATCAGACTGCCGCTGTAAAGAGGGCAGGAGCCAAGAAAAATGCAGACAACTTCTCAAAGAAGGGAAAGGAAAGGAAAACAATTCCCATGAACACAGTCTTGCTGATAATTGGACTGTAGTCCAATAACACCCATTTTGGATTTCTGAACCCAGAATTATGAAATAATATATTTGTGTTGTCTTAAGTCACTAAATTTGTAGTAACTTGTAACAGCAGCAATAGTAAACTAATAAATCTTACTTAGTCTATACCAATGCCCATTCCCACCCCACCACTCACTATGTTTACTTCAGTCACTTTACATTCCGTGCTCTTGCTCACTGACTTATTTCTTCACTGTTGCTCTTCGCACCACACAACAGCCTTAAGAGTTCAATTTCGTGTGTCATAAAGAATATCTTCATGTCGTTGAGTGGAGGCCTTTCTGTGTTGCAATCTATATATCTTTTTGTGAAATTGTATTTATTGTGCCTTAACCCCCAAAGGTGCAATTACCTGGGTATAGAATTCTATTTTCTCGGAGCGCCATCAAGATGTTACTACATTGTCTTTTTCCCTGTCGTGTGGCTTTGGGGAGACAATTAGTCATAGTGTAGCTTTTACTTTTGTTCTTCTATGAACTCATTCTTTCCACCTTTTTTAGTTAATTAGCTACTAATTCAACTATTTCTGTTAATAGTTAATTAGCTACTAAGAATTCTAATTAACTATAAATAATTCTCTAACATAAAACAATTAACAAACACAAAACATGTTATTCACTTATACTTATTTTTAAAATTTCATTGACAGCCGGTCTCTCAGCACAGCTAATTTTTTTTTCAACATCTTTCTCTAATTCTTTACTGTTAGCTGGAGTGCATATTTCTATGTTGTTATACTCAGTGTCTTTTTAAATTTATTTACTATAGTGCATATAGTCTAGTGAAACATTTTATTTTCTATTTGTTTCTATAAATACATTTGAAGAATTAAAATACATGGTGTATATTGACTGTTATATTAATTTGAAACTTTTTGGATATTTTCCATGATCATTCTGGCTAATGCTTAATAAATTTTATTGATCTTTAAAAATATTTTCTTTTTATTAATTCACTATTGTTTTTCTATTTTCTATTTCAGTTATTTTCATATTGATCATCGTGATTTTCTTGTATTTACTTTGTGATTAATTTGCTCTTCTTTTCCTAGTTTCCCAAGGAAGATACTAAGGGCTTCAATCTGAGATTTTTCAGCCTTTCTATTATAGGAGTTTACTGCTATCAATTTCCCACTGATCACTACTTAAGATACATATATATATATAATATATATACACACACACATATGTATCTTTTTCTTGCAACCGTATGAAATACAGTTAAAATGGTTTCAGTAACCTTGGCTGTTGAGCAAAATATCTGTGTTAGTTCTGAATCAGTTTCAGTTGATTAATTTTTCTTCTCATTATGGGTTGTTATTTTCTTGTTTCTTTGCATGACTGGCAATTTTTTTGAAATGTCAGACTTGTGAATTTCAGCTTCTTTGGTGCAGAATATTTACATTTCCTTATAAATATTCTTGAAATTTCTTCTGAGATGCAGTTGGAAACAATTTGACTTGGGGGTGCGGGCCCAACTGTTAAAATCTGTTGATAGAACTGGGATGGTAATCAGTCTCAAGCTCTTTTGCTCCAGGACTGACACACTGCGGCGTGCTCTGCACAGTGCGCTGTTTCCAGCCTCTCTGCGGAAACAAACTGTATTCTCAGCTCCCTGGGAGCACTTAGCATGTCGCCTCTGAAGCTTCTGGGTTGCTCTTTCTCCACCCTTGAGTAGTTCTCTCACATATATGTGCTGATCAGTACTCAACAGAATTGTCCAGGGGGAACTTTCCCACGTCTGGGTTTGCACAGCACTCTTTTTTTTTCCCAGTACCCTGTCCTGGGAACTCTAATTGCTTTCATCTTAGCTGGAAGGAGAACGTCTACTTGTAATAAACCTTAAAATGCTATAATTGAATCTAAAATTTTACTGAGTTTTCTGTCCATGTGTAAAATTATCTATGTGTGTTCCTTCATGTGTAAATCTAGTAATATATGTTGCTTTATTCCTTTCTTATTCTAAAGTTCTAAGCAAATGTTTGCCCTTTAAAATGACTTAGAAAAGTATACAAAGAAAATCAATTACTTAATAACTGCAATTATACTTTATGTATGAACTCCTTTGTCCAAATAGTCACCCACTGTAATTTATTAACAAAAGCATAGTGTTAATAGCAGGAGAGAAAAAGAACATATTCAACAAAAAGTTATTTTACAATGTAATAACATTAATTCACAAGACTATATTAATCCAGCACTCTGATAGTTAAATAAAATTGCCATTGACATAAATGAAAATTACTTTCCTGTAACAATACACAAATACAGGATCAGAGCCCACAGGATTCCATGTCTCTTTAGATCCATTTCACAGGACCTAAATTCTTGCATGATTGATTTTTGAAACCTTAAGATTTTCAAAAAAATAACTCTTACGTATGTAAGCTCCAGTAGAAGGACTAATTTTTAAGTCTTTGTCAGTTAACATTTAACAGTGGCCATAAGGCCTTAAATCAGTGGGACAGCAGTTACCAAAGGGTCATGGAATCAGTTGTAAACCCAAGCCACTAAAGGGAGTATAGGACAATGGTGGATGTAATTCCTATCATAGTCACTTATAAAGTCAGTCTAGTCTACTCTTAATTAACTGCTGTACTATAGAACTAATTTAACTTTTATCACACAAGCATTATTCACCTTGATACTTTAACATCCAAGGCTATTTCAACCTCAGCACCACTGTACAAAGGACATTTATTATCAAACTTGACTCTAAGGAGAAAATGATAGGCTAATTTTTTGCCACCTGCCTTTACGAGGTTTCAGCTGTCAGAGAGACTACTTAGTTTAGATAGGTCCTGTCTAACCTGCAGTATCTGTCCCACTGGGGTAAATTTCCCACTCCTACCCAAATCTCTCTTCAATGAACAATAACAGTGAAAGCCTTTATCTAATTTAATATGTGGTGTCCTTCTAACAGAGCCAGAAATTAAAGTCAACTTAAATAAGAAATGATGTTTCAGAATTACAAATGCAATGTAATTTGAGGCATACATTTAGAACAGAAACTACTTCCTAAGTTAGCTTTTCAAATTTCCAGTAGAGCATATACATTTCTGAACACATTTTATCATTTGATAAACAGTAAGAAGTCTATTCTTTCTTGCAGTTGTGATCAAGTGAAATTTCCACCAAAATTATATCTTCAGAACATCAAATTAGAACAAATGTTTCTTCATTTTGGATTCAGGTATTATTTACTTCCTCCACTTTAATATTGTTCTTATGCTTTGGGCCACTACACTATTACATATTCCATCAACAAAAAATTGTGAAGTGCTTTAACAATGTGTTTTTTAAAATTTTAGGTTAACATTTCTTATTTTATTTTCTGCATGACATATTCTCCGTCCTTAGAATCTCTGAAGAATTATTATAATGTGGTGGGTGAAACAGAAAAATCATCAATGCATCAAAAATAGTAATTATTTGAAAATTCAGAAGAACCTCAATCATTCTTTTAATTTAAAGATCAAGTGAATTGATATCATAATACTTTAAAGTTGAACTCTAATTAATATTAATTAAAAGAAAAGAGTGGTGGAGAATGGGTGAAAAAGTAGCATGTACTGTGAAGACGGAAAAGAGGAGCCTGTGAAAGCTGCTTCTCCCCCGCCCCCACTCTGAGCAGCTCCCCACTACAGTCAAAACTTCCCAGGTTGGGTCTCAAAGTGCAGCCAGTAACCAAGAATCTAGCACTAATTTTTAACTCGTTTTGAAGTTACCTCCACTTCTCTTCATATTTGAGTGCAAATAACCAGCAAGTGTCTTTAGTGAAAATTAATATAAAAATGTACTTAATGTGTGTGATTTTCTAAATTGTAAATAAGCAATAATAAAAGCGTGTGTGAAAGATAATACATTGATATTTATTAGCCAGTCAATTTGGCATCTTTTTGTGGCAAACAGGTTGTGTTCTATAAGCTGTTATGCCAGAGAACTTCTAGTTGCAGTTACCAGAAACACCAATAGGATACTATTTATTAAGTCTGAATATTTCCTTCATACATCTTTGATGAAATCTTTAATAGTAAAATGCTAAATGATTTATGTACAAGGAAAACACACTCTAAATAACTATTTATTACCTACTTCTTTCTAAAAGTAAAAAGTTTAGAATATTGTAGCATCAAAAAATAATCTAAAAAGATCACCCTAACTTTAAGATGCATTGAAAATATAACAGTCTTTCATCTACTGCATCTCCGCAACCAATCAATCACCAGTTCTCATCAATTCTGTCTCTTCATCTTTCATCTTCGTCAATACATTCTATTCATTTTATTTCCATTGGGAATGCCTGAGTTCAGTTTCCTATCTCTAGAGATTTACAATAACTTGTTAACAGATATTCAAGTATTTTAACAGCTAATCTCTGACCTGTTATTAACACTTGCATCAGATTTATCTTCTGAAGTCATGAATAACAGCACACTCCTCCACTTTAGTGGTCCTTCAGTGACCACTGGATAATAGGGATTACTTAACAAATAAAAGCATGGTCCTCAGTGCTTCTACAATCTAACTCTAAATTATTTTACACAATTTATCCTTTCCCATACTTAAAATTTTAGTGCTTTTCCTGAGCCTTCAAAAACTTTTTTGTACATTTTTCCTTTTATACTCTTTCTTCAGAATAACCTGTCAAGTAAATATTTTTTTTGAGGCCCAACATGAATGTCACTAACTCAGTAGAACTTTCCTAATAGTAAACATTAAGTATTGCTTCATTCTAAGTCAAACCATTATATTCCTACTTTTAGTGTTATTTTTGTCCTTAATTGATTGCACATAGCTTGCTCTGGGTAGAGTATAAAATTTCTTATGAGCATATCATCTTCATCTTTGCTTCTGCCACAGTTTTTTGCATATGATAGATGTGGAACTTTTCCAATCCTTAACCCTGATTTTTGATTTATTATAAGAGAGGCCAGAATATATATGGAGGTGACATATTAAGATTCATACAAAAGTATGTTTTTGAGTCTTTGAATAATAAAGTATATTTTATTAATATTTAGAAAAAATTTCCATCTTTAAATTCTGCTCATTCCTTTCATTCTTATCAGATTATTCATATTGCTGCAAAGCTGGAAGCCAACTTAATATTTCTACTTCTTAGGTAAATTTTCCTTTTATTTTTTTGTATTTTAGTTTGTAATTTTACTCCCCCAAATCATATAGTTTTTCACCCATTTAATAATCAGGTAAAGACAGAATTTAAATGGCTGTGAATCTCTTTTCTTTAACTTTCTTTGTACCCGAGAGAAGCCCCTTCACTTTTTATTCTCAAATCTGTTTCTTTTCTGCAGAAATGTTTCTTTAAGAACTTTCAATTTAATGTTTTTTAAAGTTTCATTGAATCTATTGGAATGGTATCAGTTAAAAATAATATAGGTTTCAGGTATACAGTTCTATCACGCATCGTCTTCATACTGTATGGTGTTCATCCCCCAAAGTCGTCATCTTCTGCCACCATTTATCCCCCTTTACCTCCTTCTGCCACCCCCGCCCTCCTTTCCCTCTGCTAATCACCTTACCCTTGTCTGTGTTTATGAAATTTGTGGGGGGTTTTGCTTAATCCCTTCACTTTTTTCACTCAGCCCCCCAACTGCCCTCCCCTCTAACAGCCGTCAGTCTGTTCCCTGTATCTCCGAGTCTGTTTCTATGTTGTTTGTTAGTGCATTTTGTTCTTTGGATGCCACATATAAGTGAAAACATATCATATTTGTCTTTCTCTAACTGGTTTATCTAACTATTCCTGTTTCGTTCTCAGGAATGTCTATAATTCTAAGATTTAATCTCTGTTGTCATGTCTTCACATTCCTCATATAACACACCATCCTATTCATTTCTATCTCCCTTTGGTCAGCATTCTAGGAATGTGATTCAGGCTTTTGCTTCATACCAATGATTCAATATGTATCAATATCGCTTTTGCTTTTAACCTCTCCTGCAGCAATTTCAATCCTACTGATGGTACTCACTACATGCGACTTCAAAATGTGGGACCTTGGTATATTACCATATTTCACCATGTATAATGTGCACCCACAGTTTTATGTGCATTATACATGGGATTCTTATGCCCAGTGTTATACCTGTGGTATGTAATCATTATACCCATGTATAATTCATGTCCTTATTTTTCCCTCAAAAATTTGGGCAAAAAAGTGGTATGTTTTAAGCTGAAGGAGTTTGAGAAAATGGCAGAAGTAAGAATGTAATTCTGATCTCCTTCTCTAAAACCTCTCATGTGTGAAGTGCCCTCCTTAAACCAGGAAGAAAGAAGTATTATCTGTGAGGACAAAGGAACATCAAAAGATTTCCAGAAAACAGGCCTTACTAGTTTTCCCCAGTTTACTATTATTACCGTATACTCCTTAACCTCTCATATTCCTTCACAACTGTCCATTCTTCATTAAACCTAGCATAAAAACACACAAGTCTGAATGTTTCTTTTTGGGTCTTCATTTCTTTATGAAAATTCCCTTGTCATTCATTTTAAATAAATGCATATGCTTTTCTCCTGTTACACTGTCTTTGTCAGTAATTTTCAGACCTTGCCAGGGACCCTTATAGGGTTAAAGAAATCTTTTTCCTCCCTTATACTATAGTTATAAGTTACAGTTATAAGTTTCTTTGCAATTCTTTCTTATCTCAGCCCTTCTTTAAAAAAAAAAAAAAAAAAAACAAAGAAAAAAGAAAACTTAGCTTCTTGTCTTTAATTACTCATTCTCCTTTTGTTATTCTATCGTCTATTCTGTTCATGTTACATGCATACTCATTTTTTTTTTCATTCCATTACTAGAGTGACCAGGCAGCTTGATATGCTGAGTAGAGTCCTGGTTTCTGACTATTGTCCTGGAGTTCTTTATCCTGTTGGAAGAGTCCCACATGATAAATTATGAAGTTGGAATATCAAACATCTTCTAAATATCAATAAGTTGGAATATCAAACATCTTCTAAAACTTTATTGTCATCTTTTGCCTAGTGTCAAGTTTTCTGTTCAATATTAAAGTTTATTTTTTTCTCTCTTCTTTTTGTTATTCAGTATTGTCTCAAAGATCTATTTGTCCTGATGTTTACTCATTCATGAATGACAAAAGATCTATAGAGAGTATTTGTGCAGAGAGTGTGTCTGACCTTAGCTCTGATCACAGAATTCATTATCTTGCTGTTACTTTAACTATTTCTGTACCTGTCTTCTACACTCAAATTGTTAAAATGACTGACCTATGTTCTAAAAGCTCAAGTGTATCCTTTAATATCATTGATCAAACATGCTTCTACCTTGGTATAACTGTGAATATAAATTCTTTCTGGGGGGGAAAAAAAAAACAAGAAAAAAATGAATTCTTTTGCAGTGGAAAGAATTTCAGCCATTCATTTTCAGGTACTAGATATATTGTGTAGAGAAGTATATGTTATCCACACTCACACACACACACGTTCTCAAATTTAAAATCAGGTCCTCTTTCTTGCTTAATAACCAAGATCTTCTTGCTAATTCCTGTAAATTATGAATGTCACTTCTCTTTAATCAGACCTCATGGCTGAGATATAAATTTTAAAGAATTAAGAAAATCATTAAAAATAGTGAAATAACTATTGGACAAAGAAAGGAACGATGCCTCCCAGTAATTTTCTAATGCTAGTTAGCTTAAAGTATTTTTAAAAAATTATCTGCTCCAATGTAATAAAATACCCAATGATTTTTAAATCCCTACAAGACTTTTCCTTTTCAGTGACAAAGAAGGAGGTTTCAAAGATAACTGAGAGAAAGGATAAGCACAATAAAATATACACAAAGTAGACACATGGACTGAGAATATTACTCAGTGAAAAAAAATTTCATCTATATCATTATAATTTTAAGTTCCTCCCCCTATATCATCTTTGGTATCTATCTAGTCCACAGCTATTCAGTATTTCTAAGTTGACTTTTACTATTTATTAATGGGTCTTTAAGCATTCATGTCTCTTTTCTCATGCTTATACATCAGAAAACAGAATGACAAAGAGCCTCAAAAAAGCATTCATTCTTTTACATTTGACACTGTCAAAAACCTCAAATACACTTTACATTGATGGTAATGTGATAACTCCTGTTTAATTGCCTGTTCACTATTTTTAAAGCACCATGATAAATAGAGAAATTGTCAGGTGAGTAGGTAATTTAAGAGAATAATAACAATAATAGCACAACAATTCACATTTTTAAACTGTAATTTTGGTAATTTTCCTGAATGATTTTAGTTACCACTTGGTGTTTATAATGTGTAAATAGATTATACAAACTTTGGACCACAATTTGAGAAATAAAAATGGCATTAACAAAATTTTATAACCTTTTGCTTAGTCTAAGATGTCTCATCTTTAATGACTAATAGAATATGCTTTAGGCAAATGTTTTTATATGTAAAATGCATGTATAGGCAATAAAAATTATTTTTAATGAACTATTGATTTTCATCTAAAGTGTCTTAGTCTATGCAGGCTTCTATCACAAAAAATACCACAGACAAATAATAAGCATATTTTTTCCCAGTTCTTGAGGCTGGGAATTTCAAGATCAAGGCACAGACAGATAGATGTGTTGTCTATTGAGAGCCTGGTTCCTGGTAAATAAATGGTCATCTTCTGACTGTGTCTTCCCAGGGACAAAGGGGCAAGAGAGCTCTCTGGGGTCTCTGTTATAAGGCAATGATGCCATTCATGAGGGCTCTACCCTTATGACCTAATTGCTTTCCAAATGTCCCACCAGGTAATATTATCACATTGTAGGTTATGATTTCAATATATTCATTTTATTAATAACACAAACATTCAGTCCATAATATAAAAGATACTTAGAGAACTTTTTCCAACTACAGCAAGAGAGGCGGAGCTAAATAAACAGTTGAAGAGATTTTAAGCCTGAGAGGAATTTGACCCTTTAATGGGGGCCCACAGGGAATACCTGAAAAGGGAGAGAGGTAACCTCTATGAACAAAGACTGTCCTTGATGAACAGTCAGCCAGGAAAGGGGGATTTCAGTCCTACAACTACGAAGGACTTCATTATGCAAATGACCTCAGTGAACTTAGAAAATTCTTCCCAGAACCTCCAGACAATAGCCCACTGTCCCAATACCTTGATATTGGCCTTGGAAAATGAGGAGCAGGGAAACCTGCCAAGCCAAGCAAGAGAACCTTCTAATCTACAGAAACTGATAAAATTTTGTTGGTTTTAAACCACTAACTTCGTAGTAATTTATTACAGCAGTATTAGAAAATGAATATAATGAATATATTACTGAACATCATAAATAAGCAGACCTGTCCACCTATCACCAGGAGATGCTGGAGGAGGGGAAGATTCTGAAATTGACCAAGCCCATGGGGAGAGAGCACCAGGCAGTCACACAGCTGCAAAAGAACAGAAGAGGCAAACAGAGGACAGAGGTCTGTTTATATTTCCAAAGCTACCTATCAATAAGTAATTGTTCTTTCAGGTTGGGGCAGTAACCCCACAGGCCTGGAAAAATGTTGACCAAAAGGTCAGGAACAGAGAAGGAGTTTTTTCCATTGAAACGCAATATGAGGTTTAAAAGTTTCTAATATTTGATCCACTTTTAAAATATATAAATTATAAACCTATCTGAAAAGGACTTTATTGTTGATTGTAAGTGGAAATATTATTTCACACTAGTTTAAATTTATCATTTACACAGCATATTTTATAAAAACATATTATTAAGAAAATAACAGGAAAGTTAAAAACAAAACATAAATTATAACATTTCATATGTAATGTGAATATTTTCTACAGATTGTCATATTGACCTTTAAAACTTTGTATTTATATTTACTGAAGTATTATAGAAAGAAATGTTATTAAATATTTACTACTCTTCAAAATTTCAAATTTTATGCCAACTGTAAATGAGTGTATATTATTCATATCCAAGTTACAAATGGATCTAATTAATTTTACATTTAACCCTAATAACATGAAAAAAACCTGTGACCTACAGTAATTTTTTTCATTATTTAGTTTCAGATTATAAGAGAATTCTTTTCGGCTAATAAGGCTCTCTATTCCAAATGTTGATAGTAAAACATAGTAATTAATTAACACACGCCAATGAAATTCTTTGACATCATACTGCAACTCATAACCTATGCTTACTTTACAAGGTTCTATTTTATGTTCAATATATAGGCCAGAATACTACAATTAATTTTAAACAAACATACTAAATACTATAATTAAATATTGAATATTTGTTCAAAGCAAGTTTTTTTCAAAAATAAAAATTTCAGAAAAATATATGTATGTTTTGTGTTTGATTTATTATTTTTAATAGTGATGGGTGAGATAAAAGAAAATGCAGACTTGCTAGTGTCACTTTAGTTATAAATTTAAATAAAATATCAGCAACTCTTTTTTGTGGACATTACTACTAGTTTCATAAAGAAAAACGTGAGAGAACAAAATATTGAACTATATAAAAGGAGAGAATTTTTATCACTATCACATCTCACTTATTAAGAGAGTAATATGTATAAATGATTAGTCTTCTTTTGTGCTGTTTGATATTGCAGCCGTTAATACATGTGGGTATTTAAATTTGAATTGATAAAAATTAAATAAAATTAAAAATCAATTTGTCCTTTGTACTAGCCACATTTCAGTTACTCAATGTCCACACATGGTTAGTAGCTATCATATTTGAGCATGTATGTATAGAATATTTCCATCATTACTGAAAACTCTATTGAACAGAGTTGGTCTAAAGGTCAGAGATTCACAACAAACACAGTAAGAGTATTTGCACTCAAGAATATTGAAATAAGTTTCAAATAAATGCTAAAGATAATAAATGTTAATCTGAGATGTCATTATGAACCAAAATAATACAGTAGAGGCATCAGCAATATGGTGTTAAAGGGTGAGAAAATCTTATCCTTATACTCCACTTCGGGGAAGATCTTCCCCATCTTTTTTGACCCCTCCCTTATCTTTGCCCCTTGAACA
Source organism: Glossophaga mutica (assembly GCA_039655065.1). NCBI lineage: Eukaryota > Metazoa > Chordata > Mammalia > Chiroptera > Phyllostomidae > Glossophaga > Glossophaga mutica. The sequence goes on along the minus strand of CM077306.1, from coordinate 34,035,861 downwards.
CACAAAACATCATCTCTTTGATTACTTAGAATTGAAGGAGGAAGGAAGGAAGGAAAGGAAATAAGGAGGGAAGGGAGGGAGGGAGGGAGGGAGAAAAATAAAGATGAAATAAGGAGGAAAAACGGAGGAAGGGCTGAGAAAGAACTGCATGCCAATTAAGCTTTCAGAATCCCTCAGGCTAGCCATTACGAAACCATGGGGCCCCATTTCAGCTTTCCTGTTTTCCTCTAAAGACTTTGCACAAGACAAAGTAGCACTAGCAGTAACTACCTGCTGAAATAGGGAGAGAGAAAACAACAAGGAGAAGATGTGCTGATAAATATCTCAATAAATTATTCTTCCACGAAGAAAAACAAAACATGATTCTTTATCATATTCATTCCCTTTTTTGCTTCCAAGGCCTTTCTTAGAGTAAATAATTTTCCATATAATAATATAGAAAATAATAATTTTCTTAGAGTACATTAATTCTAGAAATAATGATAATAGCGACATTCATATTATTCTATAATTTCTTCAGCAACATAATGAAAAAGTGTCATAGGAACATCAATAATGAATCAATGTAAATGCAAATTACCATAAACTAAGCAGCCATGCAAGTAGGAGGTCTCCCACTGTTTATTCTTTATTAAAGCTGTGAAAGAAAAAGGAAATGCAATTTCAATCACATCTCTAGTGTCTGGTCTAGGTTTCAACATGATTAGAAAATTTCATTCATTGTGTCCTAAAGAGAAGGCAATCAGGAAAATAATTTTGTATGCTGTATGGTAATGAATGTCACCGTATTAATACAAGTAAAGGCACAAACTGCAATTACTTGTTCTTTCTCCAGCTCCTCATGCATTTATCATTTCTTTCTTAATAAAAAAGACTGAAGCAATTTTTGAAGAACACAAAGTGACATAATGTCTTCTAAAAATTCTTTTTGGTGCAAAAAATATCCTAATTCATAAATTTAAAAGGTAAAAATTACATGGTCATTTGAGAAGAAAATAATAAGAATCTCTGTAGAGCTGGTAAAATGATATGCAAATGAAGTATCATCATGGTGGAATCCATGATGAAAAAATGGTAAGCAATATAGTGATATATAAGAATCTCCATCGTAAATGTCCTTAAATCAATGAAAAAAAATAGGTAAATGCTTAGAATAAAGATTAAAGGATATGAAATCAAGCCCTGACAGATTGAATCAAATAACAAATGAAATCAAGCACAATAACTTACTTCAACAATGAAAAATTCCAGAATATACTCTTCAACAAAAATAAAAGCTAATGGTGGTAATAGCCTATTTTTACATGCTTAAGCATCTGTGTTGTTTTAGCCACTTAATGCAGAGATATAAGTAAATGTATATTGTGGCATAATGACACAAAATGATAAGTTTTGTGTGGTAGAACTCACTTCAGAGAAGTAAAAACAACAATGTATTGTTATTTGAATGTAAAATGATTGAATTTATTTACAAGATAACGAGAACCTATCATACCTATTTTATGTCTCACTGAACAAGACAAAAGGAAAAACATAGTAGGAAACATGACCTTGCATATTCTTAAATGACTTTGATCTCTTAGAGGATCTTTCAATTGTTTAGCCTATTCAAGTTACAGAGAACAAATACGTGTGGCAGTTTACTAAGCCAACTGTGGATTATCATAAGGACAGCTAGAAATGTATGGAAGAATGGGAAAACATTCTAGTCTGGCTGCCCAGTGCAGTGGATGACTTTTTAAAGAAATATAGTGACTAATCTTGTCATATCTTCACAGAAGCAGCTGTAGGCACATTTTGCTCTTTATTCAAATGACAATATCTGTCATGATGGCAACTTGGATATCTTTTTCTGTAGCGATTTCTCCTTTTGCTAACAAATTCCAAGTAAGGTTTGTTCTGCAAATTTTACAAAAGAACACATCTGATTGGTTGATAAGTCATCATTCAGTAAACAGTGATCTATTCCCTAATCTGTGAACATCACTAATGAAGCTATAAATGACCTCCTTCCTATGGATCATTAATTCCAAGCTAAACAAGAATAAGCATGGTAGTTGATTTAATTTATCGTTTATGAATAATGACAGCTTGGAGAAAGTTTTCTTAAAAGGAAGTAGTATCAGCCCTGGCCATTGTAGCTCAGTTGGTTGGAGGGTTGTCCCATGCACTGAATGGTCCTGGGTTCAATTCCTGGGTAGGGCACGTATCTATGTTGCAGGTTTGATTCCCTGTCAGGGAGCCTATGAGAGGCAACTGGTCAATGTTTCTCTCTCACATTGATGTCTCTCTCTCTCTCACCACCCCCTTTCATCTTTTCCTAAAAGCAATGAAAAAAAGTCCTCAGGTGATTAATAATAATAATAATAATAATAATAACAGGAGGAGGTATCAAACAAACAGCACATATGCAAACTCACACAAGTAATTTATTATGAATCTAAATTTCCTTATGTTAAATGAGTTTTTGCTAAAATATTTTCTGAATCTCTACCATGAGCTAGGCACTGTTCTGGGAACTTGGTAAATGAATTTGAACACAAGTGAAAAATAGAACTTTCATAGAGCTTACATTCTGATGTGGGAAATTGACCAAATAATCTATGAATACAATAAGTAGAAAATATAGCATGTTCAAAAATATGCTTAAATGTATGGAAAAAGAAAGACATACATAGAAGGAAAACAGAATAAGAAGAATTAAGGGTTCTTGTTAGAGGGCGTTACAAATATTGATAGGATGATCATTGCATTGAAAAAGTGACAGCTGAGCATACTTGAAGGAAGCAAAGGATGCTCACTACCATTAGTAATCAAATAAATTCAAATTAATTTACTAATATAAACATTAAATTACAAAATTACAATTATTTTAAAGATAGATCAATACCATGCAGCATTGTCAAAACTATTGATGATAAAGTAATCTAGTACAATTTCCTGTAAAATAATTTTTTCTTACAAAGTATTACCCTGCATTTTATTTCAACAATTTCCCAGAGACATACAGCAAGCATAGGGAATATAGTCATTAATATTATAGTAACTATGCATGGTGCCAGGTGGGTACTAGTGGGGAATATTTCACAAGTTATACAAATGTCTAACCACTATCCTGTACACCTGAAACTGATATAATATTGCATGTCAACAGTAATTGAAAGAAATAAAAATAAATCTGAAAAAAAAGGGCAAAGAGGGTGGTACCAGGAAACTGAGTAAATTCCCGGGGGCAGAATGCAGTGGGAGCAAGGATTTCCTCTGAGGTTGAAAACCTGGTGCCTCTGACTCTGAATCAGTCCTGCTGGTGGGAACCCACATGGCATTAATGAAAGAAAAAATTCCAATGCTGAGATTTATCTTATATAAAAAAGTAAGCAACTATCCATGTGTACTGCAGTGGTGTTTACAATAGTTATTCTTCCCTAGTAATGTTGTAAAAAATATACTTTTAAATTTTTGTTTAATTAATGAAATACTCTCCATTGTAATTAGATAATCTCACAGGTTAACGTAGAATGTACTTTAATGTCTTAAAAAGCAACTCACACAAGCCTGTATAGAATGATACCATTTTGCCAACACACAGCCCGTTTTTCTGCATATGCATACGTGCGTCCATAAAAGCATGTGTTTAATTTTTGTTCACTAAAGCATATACACAGCGTATTTATTGTCATTAGCTCTGAGGAATGGAATTTCAGCAGAAGTAAATGAAGAAAAATTTATTTAACTTTACATTTTTCCCCTGCGAATTCTTTGATTTGCAATTAGTACTCATCATTTGGTAGTGTATAATCACATTCTGCAGAAATATAAACAATATAAAATAGTAGAGAAAATAAGAAGCTGTCCGACCTTACCATTTTAAAAGTCTTTTTAGTTGGTCTAATTTTCCTCTCATTCAGTAAAATATAAACGCAAAACACTATTGACAGAATCAAAAAGGATCAAACTACTGTAATTTAGAATTGTCACATTATGCTAGATTACCTTATTCCCCCCTGCACCCTTGGCTTAATAAGGGTGTGTTTATTTTCAGGGAAAAAAAGGTTCCAAACATCAGGCTATTCACAAAAATAACCTGCAGTATCAACTTTAGAAAAACAAACCTTAAGACTATTACACTAATTATTTTGTTAGAGGATGCATTTCACACGCTAACTCTCACTCACAAAAATACACCGTGACACTTGTGTTGGACATCCCCACGAAGCACTCGTGGGTGGTGTATATAACTGAGCCCAGTCCTGTTTTGCACTTCCTCTGACGCGTCCACTGGTTATTTAAGTCTCGTGCTGTAATTTTTGCTTTTAATTTTGATACCTCCTTATGACTTAATAAAAAAGTTTGTATGGCTGTTATTTACTGTCTCTAAAATAATCCTTAGGTTTACAGGGCGTACATCACTTTTCATTCACATATGAGTTAGTACAGCAGTTGCTCCCCTGATAGCAAAGACAACTTCGTTTGTTTGAGCAGGCCCTATGAACAGCTTGGAGTTAGAGGTACGCTAAGATTATCTTTCGAATTGAAAAATTCCTCTCTACATCAGTGCCAAATTTCAGCATGCTGTTCTTTTCCCTTTACCATTTTTTCCCTATCTTCATAAAGTCAAAGTGTGGTAGAAATATTCAAAGGGAACGCTTTATGATTTTTTTCTTTCTCAGGTTTGGTGATCAACCATCAGAGCGTCAGATTTCACAGAAGCTATAATTCCATAGGGCATTTGGTTCCAGCTCAAGGACCTTTTCTATTTCTGATCATATCAAAATGCAGACTACCAGCCTGCTTTCAACCAGACTTAGTTTGTGAAGTTACACCTTGACAGCACACTTCAGAAATATCCCTCCTCACCAATGGCAAAAATTCAAACTGCCAAGAAGTTATTTATCACTGTACTCTGACACACAACATGTTGATTTTTCTGCTTCACCAGCAAATTAAAATGAAATTACCCCCAGGGTTTTCCAGTCTGCATGGCATTCTGTCATTCCTGACTAGAAATTCTGTCTTCCTGTTGCAAAGTACTGCAGGAATAGTCTGTATAAACTCCTAGAAGCATACAAAATGGTTTGAAAAAGAAACCAAAACATCTTCACCTTATTTTAAGATTTGGTCAGCTTAAAAATCATTTAAAAGCCAAAAGATTATAAATAATTCCATATTCCCAAATTTTAAGTATGTTGTCAAGAAAATACGATGGCATTCTAGTTTTTCAGTAAATTGTAGGTATTCCATGTAATTTAATAAAAAAAATGTTCAAGGTAATAAAAATTCTAGCTCACATTTCACATTCCACGAGTAAAAGGTTATTAGACTTTTTAGCAAAGTATCAGTTCACATTTTTCTGTTTCATACGATTAAACAGCATTTGGACAGTGCATACTTACATTGATATGCACTTACTTCCTGAAATCATTTATTTGGCACCCAGTTAAGATATTAGAAAGTGTTATTTATTATAGTAAAAGAATAAGTATATAAGTAAAAAATTACTATAATTTCTTTATAGAGTCCTTCCTGTATGTGACACAAGATATTAAGTGCTTTAGAAATATTATTTAAGGTTTTCTTAATTTAAATCTCAAAACATTTCTATATGTGCAGTAGGAACCCTTAAATTTGAGGCACAGAGAGATTCAGTGACTTGCCCCAAATCATGCAGCTTAGGTAGCAGAATCAGGATTTGAAGTTAAGTAGTCTGCTTTCAGAACCCAACATTCTAATCATGAAAGTATACCTGATATACAAAGGATACTGCCATTGGAATTCTTGAACTGAAGCCACCCATGTAAAAGAACTCAAAAGCTTCAAACAACTGTCCGTGAAAGTGAGGACACTGGAGCAGGAGGCAACATCGTAAAGCTGTGGCCTTTTGGTGAAGAGCTTGGCAGGGATCTTCCGATAGTGTGCAGCGTGGTCCAAGTGGCTTCTGCCTCTATATTCAGGGATACAATTTCCTGAAAGTATTGGGGTGTATAATACCAATGTTCTACAGAAATTATAGTAAGGGAAGTTTCTCCCAACACAGTAAAATCTCTTTATTATCTTCTACATACTGAACAATTGTTCCGATAAGCCAGTTGCATCATATATATTGATTTCTTTAATTTACTGACAAAGTACATCGTAAAGAAAAACTGCATGGCAGCTGGTGATTCCATATCTGAAAGAACTGTAATCTTCCTGGATAAAATACTCAGGGAATTCTCATGGTCCGAAGCACACAAACTTGGTATTATCCCTTAGATTTTTCAACTATTTGAGAATGATCTACCTACAACCAACAGCTGGTTCCCAATGCGCCTGCCAGTTTCAATGAAAACTATCATCAACAGCCTGCCGTGTCTCGTGAGCCTACTGCTTTTATATTCAAGTCTTCTGCAGAAAAAGTCATTTTAAAGCTCATGCAAAAATGGGTATGTTTTGTAAATATGCTGGGAGATTTATGATCATGCTAGCCCCGACCTATCACTGTTTCCTAAAGAATTCCTTATTTATACCTTAAATGAGCTCAATTATCTTATATTTCCTTTCCTTCACACTATACTTCCTATTCTTTCCTATTTGCTGCTTCCACTTCTAATAACTTTCCTTCCTTCTTTTTCTTCCTTTTGCCTATTTCCAACTCCTTGCTTTCATCATCAGTGTTATATAGTTATTATTCATAGCACTAAATTCAAATTGCACTTGTAAATTCATAAATTTTTCTCCTACTTGCAAATTGGATCATATATTTTCCAAATGGTAAGCCATACATGGTTTTACTGAACTTTCTCTTCTGGAATGAGCCCTCCTTTGGTTTCCAGGAAACTACACTAATTTGATTGTCCTCCTACCTCTCTGATAATTTCCCTCAATCTCTTGTGTTGTTTCCTCTTTCTTCTACTATTCTTTTAATGTTTATGGTGTCTAAGTGTCTTCTATCTGTTGCAGCTTTCTGTTTTACTTCTTTGATTCAATTTATACCTATACGTCAAAGCCTACCAAAGACCTCTGTAGATTACATGTCTCCCCAGAATCCAGACTCCTATTTCCCCATGCCTATAAACATCCCACTTGGATATCCCACAGGCAACTTAACTTTAGCAAACCTCAAATTAAAATCTATCACCAAATCTCTGTTACCTTCATTGCAATTGCCTGCCTTCACAAGGCTGATGCTCTGCCTGCTCTGTTTATTTTAAGGACAGTACTAGTCACTCAGCCATTCAGGCTAGAAATTATAAAGTCAGGTTTGATTTTACATTCTCAGTACCCTTGCTCACTAATTATACCCCCAGTCAGTCCAAAAAATTGGAGTCTTCTATTTCAGAAAAAGTCTTTCTCTTTCTATTGATATTACATCTCCTTCAAATAAACAGAAATAATAATTTCCTAGAAATTCCTATATTTTTATATTACATTACTGCAGAGAAAAGTAGTACACATGCAGATTATAAATACTCTGTATTTAGAATATTTTGATCATTCATTTTTACCTTTAAGACAAAGTCCAAAGTCTAGGTTCCTTCAGGAGCCACATTAAAAATGGTCCATATTCTGGCCCCATGTGTATTTCCAGTCTCATATGCTTTTTTTAATGACATTTTTTAAAACTTTGAAATAACTGTAGACTCACACGTAATTATAAGAAATACTACACAGAGATCACATGTACTCTGTTCAGCTTTCCACAATACTAGTACCTTGCAAATCTGTGGCACTATATCACAACCAGGATATTCACATCGAAACAGTCAAGATACTGAACATTTCTATTGACATAAGAATCTCTCATGTTGCCTTTTTACAGTCCCATATATTTCTCACCCATCCCCAACACGTCCTTAATCCTGGAAACCACTGTTCTGTTCTCCATTCCTATAATGTTATAATTTTAAGAATGTTGTATAAGTAAAAGTATATACCATGTAAACTTTGGGATTTGCTTTTTTCACTCAGCAAAATTCTTGGAAGATCCACTTATGTTGTTTCATGTGTAAACAGTTCCCTTTAATTGCTGAGCAATGTTCCATGGTAAGAATGTACCACACCTGACTTAGTATTCACACATTGAAAGACATCTGAGTTATTTCAAGTTTTAGGCTATTGCAAAGAAAGCTGCTATAAAAGTTCATGTATAGGTTTTTGTGTCTGCATGAATCTTTATTTCTCTAATATAAACACCCAGGAGTGCAGTTGCACAGTTGCATGTTAATTGCATGTTTAATTTATTTAGAAAAATACAAAAATGATTGCCAGGATGGCTGTACCATTTCACATTCCCACTAGCGATGTGCAAGTGAGCCAAATATTCTTCAATATCACCACCATTTGGTGTTTTCACAATTTTCTATGTTAACCATACTAACATGTATGTAGTAATAACTCATTGGGTTTGTAACTTAAATTTCACTAATGGCTATTTATGTTGAATATATTTTCACGTGATTATTTGACATTTATATATCTTCTTCACTGAAATCTCACATATGTTTTGCCCATGTTTTAATTGAACTGTTTGCTTTTTTCACTATTGCATTTTGAAATTTTTTACTATTTTCTAGATATTTCTTTGTTACCTGCTAGGTTTATAAATATTTTCTCCCACATTGTAAACTTCTGTGTTTTTAACAGGTTTTTTCATAGATGAAAACATTACAATTCATTTTCATCCATTTACAAACCTTGCTTTTTTAAAAAATTATTTTATTGTTGTTCAGTTACAGTTGTCTGCATTTACCCCCCCTACCAATCCCCCCACCCAAGCCATCCCCATCTCCCTCCCTCACTTCCACCCCAACCCCCTTGGGTTTTTCCATGTGTCCTTTATAGTAGTTCCTGAAAACCCTTTCCCCCTCCCCCCATTATCTCTTCCCACCTCCCCTCTGGTCACTGTCCATTTGTTCTTAATTTCCATGTCTCCAGTAATATTTTATTTGCTTGTTTAGTTGATCAGGTTCCACTTAAAGGTGAGATCATATGGTATCTGTCTTTCATCTCCTGGCTTATTTCACTTAGCATAATGCTCTCCAGTTCCATCCATGCTTTCACAAAGGGTAGGAGCTCCTTCTTTCTCTCTGCTGCATAGTATAAGTCAACTCTCTGCTTAGGCCTAGATCCTGAAGATTTTCTCCTAAATCATGTTTCCTAAAACTTTTATGGTTTTATATTTTACATTTGATTCTGTGATCCATGTTGAGATAATTTTTGTATAGGATATGAGACATATGTTGGAATTTATTATTCTGTTACTGATGCCCCATTGCTTCAGTATCATTTGTTGGAAAAGAAAAAAAAAGTTGTCTTTCTCTCAATGAATTTCCTTTGACTTTTGTTAATATTTAGTTGAGTATAACTCTAGATTTTCTGATCTGTTCCACTGATCTTTGAGTCTCTCTCTGTGTCAGTAGAAAATAATTCTAATTAATGTAGCTATAAAGTAAGTCTTAAAAATGGAAGAATTTTTCTCCCCATTCTTTTTCAAAACTGTTTTAACTATACTAGTTTCTTTGATTTTTCATATAAATTTTAGAATATTATTATCTATATTTTGATATGTACCTTAGTTTAAGGATCTCTAGAGAAATATATCAAGTATGTGTGTGCATGTGTGTATGTTATAGGGATTGGTTCATGCATTTATGGAACTGTGATGTCTCAAGATCTGGAGTCAGCAAAGGAAGGTCCAGAAAAGCTGATGGTGTAAGTTCCAGTTTCAGATTAAGTCCAAGTCCAAAAGAAGGGGAAGAATGATGTCCCAGTTTACAGACAGGCAGAAAAAGAGAATGCATAAATTCTCCTTCATCAGCCTCTTCAATTTTTTCATGCCTTCAGTGGATTTGGTGAAATCCACCATTAGGGAGGGAAGTCTGCTTTGCTCAGTCTACTGATTTGATCTTAATCTGATCCAGAAGTATCATCAGAAATACCCCCAAGAACAATTGTTTAACCAAATATTTGCACACCCCATTCTCTAATCAAGTTGCTATATAAAATTAGCTATCACAATAGGAATGGGTCAACCCTATTTATAAATTTAGAGGAGACTGACATTTTTGTTATGTTGAATCTTTTAACCTATAAAAATACTATCTCCATTTATTTCAAACATTTTTTATTTCTTTTGACATCTTAGAGTGTTGACTTTAACCTGTGACTCTGCACATTGTCATTCTTGCTCTTACTTTCAACTTGACATAAGTTATTTTTTGAACTAGTGACATCTCTATGTTGATGGTTCAGAGTTACTGTCCATGGGTAGATTATAATACATTTTCTGCTTTTCTGATTTCTGGGCCGATTTTTTTTTTTACTTGAGATTCATAAAATTATATAAATTACTAAAGTAATGCCAATATAGAATTTCCTATTAAAAACATGAAAGAACCATTGGGACAACAGATTCAATATTTTCCAATTATGCAGCATAATTTAGATATGTCACAAGTTTTATTTCAAAAAGTATTCTGAGTTACTATCTTGAACAGTTTATAATTTTTTCATAAATTTGGACACCCTTGTTGCATATCTAAAAATATAAATTTGTTTAGAACCTAAAGATGAACAGCTATTTATTTATTTATATTTAAATAATACCAGGTACAATAAGATTTTACATTTTTTGAAGTCTTGCTTTATAGAAAAAAAATTTCCACTCTTCCAACATTAGCTTAAAAATGTATAAAATTTTAAAGTAAAGTACTTACTTGAATATTACCTACTTATTATGGCCTTGGGTCACTTAACATTTGCTAGAACTCAATTTTTTCAACTATAAATAAGAAGTTGGAAAGAGTTTTAAGCTATGGCTTGTTTTAAAATTAGTTAAAAAATTAAATAGTAGTTAAAAATAAATGGCTGGGTATTTGAGTATTACCCAATTATTTTAAATTTTTATAAAATATTTACCTTTGGAAATTCTTCATATGTCTATGTGTAGATTCTACAGGCTATGAGACAAGTTACTTAAGCCCAATTTTATGAATCATATGCTATATTCAATATGGGATCTTTCCACTCAAGCTTAATATTTTAATGAAATATGATGGCATAATCAAATATACTAATTATAGTCTAGTTTTACATAAAAAATAATGACAGGGGACAGGAGGTAGAAGATCTGGAAGTTGAATCAAGATAACTATTATATTCTCAAACCTGTTATTGGACAATATATGGAAATGTATGCTCCTAATGAAAATAACAGGACGAACAATGTCCAATGAATTTGTGCAAGAACCATTGATGTAATCATCCAGTGGTCTTACTAAATTGTGTGCCTATGTGCTAATGAGATGCCAAAGTGAATAGGTTGACTGAAGATGAAGAGCATTGATTGGGGAAAAGTTCGTAGAGGTGGTGAGATCTAAGCAGCACGTAAAGGCGAGCAAGGTCCTGAGTGTAGGCAGAGAGAGCTGCCAACGATCAAGCGTTTTCGTAAATGCATTGAAGTGAGGAAAAGACAAAGGGCTGTGAAAACATGGCTGACACTGAGTGTCTCAATAGCTGTTTTTTTTTAATGAACACTATTATAGTCTGTGTGGGGTGAGAGATTTTATGTAGTCCTTGACATTGTAATGCACCCCAAGTAGATTAAATATAGGCTCCATAATTATCGTTACCCACCAAGAACTTTCAAGAACAAATGATATCAAAAGTCATGTTATATGGATTACAGATGAAATTTTTATATGTAAAATTTTTGAGAATCATAAGTCAAATAAAAAGTATCTACTAAAAATGACCAATAAATGGTAATTACAACTATTTTCTTAAAAGATCAATTATTTTGTAAGGGATATAATTTACTAATAGTAAGTGCTTAAGTAAAGCTAATTTCAACTACAGTTTACTCAAGTATCATATGGTGTGGAGATGAGAGAGCCAAATACTGTATTTTCCTCAAAATGAGAGAAATTCCCAGAAATAAATAGTTATCAGAAGTTCTATAAGCATAGCAGTAGCGGAAAGAACAGATGCTACTGTAGCATTAGATATAAACACAGATTTTTTCTTCTTTCTATTCATCATAAAAAATAATAGGCATGTAAATATGCAACATGTTTCTATACTTATTTTAAATGGGAATTTGTTTAAATGTTTATAAATCAAGATTTTTACTCTACTAATCAAACGCTGTTAGTATTTTTCTCTGTCTTTCAGTTTGCCATGTTATTTAGAACCTCAATTTAATGATAAAGAGTATCACTGATTTATTAATCTATATACAAGTAAAATAAACGTTTAATGTGCTAATGCTTACAGCATACTCAGAATGCTTTTCGAGCTTTCCACTACTTCTTGTTATGGTTAGTATCTATGTTATTGCTAAGTCACAGACTGCCTTTTAGTTTGTAAAAAGCACTTTAGGAATTAAGAAAATGAAGTCACAAGGAACATTTTGAGAATTTAAACCTCTTTACACATGAGAAAGCTTGTTTTCTCTGAGGTATAGAGGGAGGAAATATGATCATGATTGAAGGGAAGTAATTTCAGTAATACTGAAATTATGTAAAGAAAAGTTATGCACAGTGTGAGGGATTAAAACTGGAAGACAAATATTTTACTTGAAATAAAGATTGACAACCTTTTCCATAAAATTTTCTCATCATATCTTATACAATATAATATTTTTAATTTAATTAAGTTTCTCAGAGCACAATGTGTTTACATATCTTCCAGAATCATGGTTCAGGGAGAACTCTGTAACTTTTAAGGATTTTTTTTGTATTCCTTCAGTTTTATATATTATAGCTTTTATCTCAGTCTACCAAGGCTTTATACTTTTATAAAAAAGAAAACAAAGAAAGAAAGAAACAGTATTTATTCACAGATATTCTTTTTTTTAATCAATATTTAAGAGCATAGGTAGAAAACAATTAACTATATAGTTTGGTTTCTGTCTTCAAGAAATTAAAAATCCAGACAGGATATCAACATACATACAAAGTATTGTTTGAATAAATGTGTTTTAAATGGGAGGAAAGTAGTGAAGTACCAGGGCAAAGATGTTTTGTTTGTGTTATTGGTTGTATTGGTGGTTTGGTTGCAGGAAAAAAAGAATCAGTTGCTGAAGAAGTTTAGCTTTCTCAAGAAAGGGGACTTGGGTGGGGAACCCTAAAAGATACTATGACTGTCCATTTTCTAGGAAACACAAGTAACACATGGAGGGTGAGAGAAGAAGTGGATAGTCAATTTATTTTTGTTGAGGGTCTAAAAGAACCTATAACACCCCTGGAAGGGGGAGAGAGGGAGAGAAAAATAGGAGCTGGGACACCTCTGAAGTCTAATTTTTGTACAAGTTGGAAGTGGAGAATCTTCAGGTTGGTGCTGAGACAAAAATAGAAGAACAAGACCAAAAATTCATGCTAGAATAGTCTCAATCAATTTATGATTTTCCCTGGAAGTCGCAACCAGAGACAGAAAATTTCTCTCGTTGGTCTTTCTGGTCACTCAAAAAAAGGATGCTAGGGAAATGAGGAGACCTGATTTATGGGGACAGGCCAGCACCAGCATTGTACAGGGGAGATCACAGATATCTTGTTCAGAGCTGCAGAGGTTCAAGAACATTCAGCTCAAGATTCACATGGAAAAGCGATAGAAAGGCAAATCTGTGGAGACAAATATTAGCAGCAGATTGGTGATTGCTGGGGCAGGGATAGGGGCAGGATTAATGGTCAGTAGGCAGGAGGAGTTTGTTGGGTGATGAAAATGTTCCAAACTGATTACACAACTTGGCAAATTTTCTAAAAATCATTGAATTGTGATAAATAAATAAATAAATAAATAAATAGCATTTAAAAAATACAGTTAAAAAATAAGTATTCTTATATAGGATTGAGGTTAAATGGACAGAGTTGGGAATGTAAACTGGTACAACCACTATGGAAAACAGTATGAAACAGTAAGAATAAAGCTCCCGTAGGACTCAGCAATCTCTCTTCTGGGTACCTACCCCCAAAATTTCAAAACACTTATTTGTAAAGATATATGAACCCCTATGTTCATTGCAGCAGCATTTGTGGTGGCCAAGACATGGGAACAATCCAAATGCCTTTGATGGATAATTAGATAAAGATGTGGTACATATATGCAATGGAATAATAACTTTCAGGAAAATGAAATATTTTTATTTTCAACAACATGGATGAATCTAGAGAATATTATGCTAAGGGAAATAAGTCAGACAGAAAAAATTGAGAACCATGATTTTACTCATATGTAGGATATAAAACCGAAAACAACAAATGAACAAACCAGACAAACAAACAAACAAAGAATCATAAACACAGACACGAGCATGGTGGCTACCAAAAGGAAAGGGGGTGGGGGAAGTAGAAGAAGGTAAAAGGGGTCAAATATAGTGACGGAAGTAGGCTTGACTTTAGGTGGTGAACACACAATGCAGTATACAGATGATGTGTTATAGTGCTGTGCACTTGAAACCTATATAATCTTATTAACCAATGAATGTCACTTCAGTACATTTAATAAAATTTAAAATAAATAGAATAGGATAAAACAGAGTACAGAGCTGATATCCCCACCAAAGTGCCCTCCAACTTTACTTAAAACACTTCGTAATCACCAAATCTCCTGGGAGAATTACATTGTCAAATTTCCTCAGAGACATTTTTCTCCTGGATGAGACTTGTAGGTGCATTAAACTTTGAAGAAATGGTAACAAAATTTCAATAGGACATATCTCAGACAGATTACAGGTTCAGTTTCAGACCACCACAGTAAAGTGAATATTGCAATAAATAGAGTCCTGCAAATTTTTGGTTCCCCAGTGCATATAAAAGTCATCCTTAATGCTCACACTATAGTCTACTAAGTATTCAATAACATTGTATAAAAAAGTACATACCTTATTTTAAAAATATTATATTGCTAAAAATGTGCTATCCAACATCTGAGCCTTCCGCGAGTTCTAATCTTTTTGCTAGTGGAGAGTCTTACCTTCAATTTCAAAAGAATGCAGTATCTGCCAAGCCCAATAAAGTGAAGTGCAATAAGACAAGGTGTGCCTCTGTGTGTGTAACTGCAGCCAGTCTCACTTTCTCAGCAGTTTATTTTGCCTTCTAGTAATACAAACATAATCATGTACTGATAAAATATGTCTGTTATATTTTTTCTAATTTATGCTTTTACTCTATCATTTTTCACTAAATAATTCATTATAATTATTTGGTGCCTAATTTGTATCAGTCACTGAATACAAAGATTTTTAAAACGTATGATTACTTTTTTTTTCTTTTTTTTCCTTTTTTTAAATATATTTTATTGATTATGCTATTACAGTTGTCCCATTTCTCCCCCATCATTCCCCTTCACCCTACACACCCTCTCCCACCCACATTCCCCCCTTTAGTTCATGTCCATGTGTCATAAGTTTTCTAGCTTCTACATTTCCCATACTATTCTTGCCCTCCCCCTGTCTATTTTTTTCCCATTATCTATGCTACTCATTCTCTGTACCTTTTCCCCCTCTCTCCTCCTCCCATGCCCCTGTTGTTAACCCTCCATATGATCTCCATTTCTGTGGTTCTGTTCCTGTTCTAGCTGTTTGCTTAGTTTGCTTTTGTTTTAGGTGTGGTTCTTGATAGCTGTGAGTTTGCTGTCTTTTCACTGTCATAGTTTTATCTTCTTTTTCTTAGATAAGTCCCTTTAACATTTCATATAATAAAGGCTTGGTGATGATGAACTCCTTCAAGTTGACCTTATCTGAGAAGCACTTTATCTTCCCTTCCATTCTAAATGACAGCTTTGCTGGATAGAGCAATTTTGGATGTAGGTCCCTGCTTTTCAAGATTTCAAATATTTCTTTCCAGCCCCTTCTTGCCTGGAAGGTCTCTTTTGAGAAATCAGCTGACAGTCTGATGGGAACTCCCTTGTAGGTGACTGTCCCCTTATCCCTTGCTGCTTCTAGAATTCTCTCTTTCATTTTTACCTTGGCTAATGTAATTACGATGTGCCTTGGTGTGTTCCTCCTTGGGTCCAACTTCTTTGGGACTCTCTGAGCTTCCTGGATGTCCTGGTAGTCTATTTCCTTTGCCAGATTGGGGAAGTTCTCCTTTATTATTTGTTCAAATAAGTTTTCCACTTGTTGCTCTTCTTCTTCCCCTTCTGGGACCCCTATAATTCGGATGTTGGGACGTTTAATGATGTCCCGGAGGTTCCTAAGCCTCTCCTCATTTTTTTGAATTCTTGTTTCTTCCTTGTTTTCTGTTTGGTTGTTAGTTTCTTCCTTCTGATCCACTCCATTGATTTGAGTCCCAGTTTTCCTTCCATCTCTATCAGTTCCCCATGCATCTTCCTTCATTTCACGGATTGTAGCCTGCATTTTTTTCATCTAGTTTGTGAGCAAAATCAACCAATTCTGTGAGCATTTTGATGACCAGTACTTTGAACTGTGCATCTGACAGGTTGGCTATCTCTTCACTGCTTAGAGGAATTGGCTCTGGGGCTTTTATTTATTTTCCGGTTTGAGACATTTTTGGTGTTTTTTTTTGTTGTTGTTGTTGTTGCTTTGGTTTTAGTCTGGTCTTGGCTATTACGTAGTGAGGGATGGAGCCTTAGGTGTTACTCAGGGTGGGGCAGCCCAGTCGCCGGGTTGTGATGCTATAGGCTATAGGTAGGGGCGGGGTCTGAGAAGGACCAATGGTGCCTGCTCCGCTCCCTCCTGGACTCCGGCCCTTTCCACTGCTTATCCTTCACCTGGATTATCTGCGCACACACGCGTGCTGTTACGTAGTGAAGAGTGGAGCCTCTGGCACTCCCCCGTGCGGGGCAGCCCAGTCGCTGGGTTGTGACGCTATAGGTGGGAGCAGGGTCTGAGAGGGAACAATGGTGCCTGTTCCGCTCTCTCCTGGACTCCAGTCCTTTCTGCCGCTTCCCCTTCACCTGGATTATCTGCGCACGCGCGGGTGCTGTTACGTAATGGAGCCTCAGGCGCTCCTCAGTGCGGGGCAGCCCAGTCGCTGGGTTGTGACGCTGTGTGTGGGGGCGGGGTCTGAGAGGGAACAATGGCACCTGCTCCGCTCTCTCCCAGACCCAGTCCCCCGCCCCGCCACCTCCCTCCGCCTGGACCGCCCGCGCGTGCAAATGTGGGACCACCTGGTCAGCCAGCCACCCCGTGCGGCCTCGCTGGGTCCGCACAGCTGCCCCCCGTGCCCGGGATCTGCCAGGTGCCGCCCGTGGGCCCGGGGACCACCAGCCACCGCTGTGTGCACTCCGGGTCCGCACCTCCACTCTCTCCCGCCTCGACTCCGCCCCTCTTACCGGTCTGGATGAATGGTTGTTGGACTTCCGTACAGTTCAATTTTCTATAAGTTCTGGTTGTTTTCTTGTTTCTAAATATTTGTTGTCCTTAATTTTGGTTGTGAGAGGAGGCACAGTGTGTCCGCCTACGCCTCCATCTTGGCCGGAAGTCCGTATGATTACTTTTAATGGATGGAATGAGGTTGCCTGAGATGGAGTGTGCAGATAGGGTTTTAGACATTACATGAAAAGCAGGCTAAAATCACTAGAGGCTTCAGTACTTTTGTTCATTGCACTGTGATGACATGACCTCAGTTTTTGACTGCTAACTGCTGAAAATCAGGGGCCTTGTTGATAACTCCCATATGCAAGCAATGTGCTAGAAAACCTCGTTCTGCCTCTTACATAACAGAATCCTGGTACAGGCCCAGAAAAACACCAAAACAACTACTTACTTTAATTATGAAAAAATAGGTAATAAATTTAAGAAAAATTTTGAGTTACATGAGGTTTTTGATGAATTGATTAGTAATATTGGAACAAGAAAATTTAATAAGGACATTTAATTGATATGTAAAAATAAACATAAAGTTGCATTTGCATCAAGTCGAAACTTGTTAAATTTAGCAGAAGTCCCCAAAACTGTCTTGGTAAAACAGGACATAGAGAAAAAAATGGGCATCTTACAGTCCTCTGGGTAGAATATGTGCCAAAATATTACTCAGCATCATCAATGCCACAAAGTTACCAATGCCAAGCTCCATCCAAGGTATAGAAAATGTTACTATTGATTATTGTGAGTGAGTTTTTGTTAAATGTGACTCTTTTTAAACTATTTAATCATGTTTAATCTTCACAATATAGTCAATGTAAATTGCTTTTTCATAATTGAAATACATGTTATTCAGAACATTTCGTAGAACTTAGAAAAAAATTGTAATACTTGCAAACAGCACATTGTCTAATAAAGTGTATAATAAAATGAAATAAATGATATAACACAAATCTACAAATTAGAACAAGGTAACTTTTAAGTGCTCATTTCAAAAATAGATATTTAAAAATATCTTTAACCAAATCCAGCAAATGCATTTACACAACCATCATTTGTTTATAACATGTCAAGAACCAATTTAAGATCCATGATATAAGGTGCCATCGTAATAGCTCACAATAATATCTATCATTCATTACAGTGTTACTGTGCCATTCGAATGCATCCTAGTTAGGCACTTTACATGACTTACGTCATTTTATCTACACAGCAACCTGATGAGCTAGGTACGAAACCTATTATGAAAATAAATTAAGATATTCAGAGATTAAGAATTGCTTAGCGGGAATGTGTCAGAGCCTTGATTTAAATTTAGTTTCTCATGAATCTAAATATCATTTTGCTTGACACTAAGAATATAAACAGAGTTTAACTTAAGCAGTTTCAAATATACATTGATGAAGAAATAACCTAGAAATCATTCTAGTACTCTTAACCAAAAATATATATAAGTAACATATTTATATGTGTATATTATTGAATATTAAGTCTACATACATTTTTAAATTTTTTCTACGTTATTGAGCATTAACTTAATTATCTTGAGTAAATTGTGACTTACCTCTCAGTTATCTCAAAAATCCAAAATATAATTTTTATAGTTTATTTTACAAATTTTTGACCACAGTGAAACTTAAAACTCTGAAATCTGAGTTAAACACAATGCTATAAATGGGTGTTTCACCTTATCACAGTAATGTATATTTTATGATAATATTATAAATACAACATATTTTAATCATGTCATATATGACATACCAAACCTTAATATATTAAGGTTTCCTGTGTGTCAGTATAATTCTGATTTCCACAAATCTTAGGTCTTCTTTTTTTTTTTTGTACTTACAACTTAAAATATTTCCACTACAATATCTGATACTGTGAATTCTGTTTTTAAAATGTAGAAAATGGCCCTGGCTGGTGTGGCCCAGTGGATTGAGTGCTGGCCTCTGAACAGAAAGGTTGCTGGTTCAATTCCCAGTCAGGGCACATGCCTGGTTGCAGGCCAGGTCCCCAGTAGGGGGCGTGTGAGAGACAACCAATCATGTAGCTCTCACACATTGATGTTTCTCAGATTCCCTACCCCCTCCCTAAAAATAGATAAATAAAATATTTTTAAAAAATAAAATAGAATGTAGGAAATGTAGTGAAATGCTGACTTCCTTATTGAAAGGCATATTTCTTCTTTGTAATTTATCATGTTTCTCTTTAACAAGACAATAAAGATAACTGAGTTCTTATTTCTTATATTTCTTTCTTTAGGTTGTTACAGTGATCCATTAAATTCACATCTATTACTCAATTTACAACATACATACATGTGTGCTCATAACAACTTTGAAAATAAGCAAATTTTGAACCCTAAAGATAATTGTTTTTAGACATTGTTAATACATGCTTTGCTTAGGCTAAAGTCATTCAGAAAATATTTTGGGAATAAATGAATTTGCTACTTCTACCCTAGACTCCCATTATAAGCCCAAACAAAACCCCCCACAAAATCTATATAATTCTTCTTATTGCAGTGTTTCTAATATAAAATAACTGTGACCCAAATATGGCAATAAAAACATTAAGATAATTAAAAGCAAGGCTTTATGGTGCACCTATGGAAACTCGATGGGTCATTGAAAAATTGATGTGCAGTTTGGCATCAGTCAACCACACTATTTCCATCCATCTGGCTCCACATTTCACTCTGTTATCAGTTCTCCTTGATTAAGGGCTCTGCTTTCCATTTGGCATTTCACAGTAAGCAGTCAACATTTTAGAAAGTATTCTGAAGTCACATGGCATAAACTCAGATAAAAGTGAAGTTTGGATATCAGAATAAAGAGAGGATCTAGAAAGCACCAATAAGAAAAATAACATTGGCTCCTTTGCTCTTAAGTTTACAAATAATGTGAAATATTACATGAGAATAAAGTCTACAAATTAGGATAACCCCTATACATTCAACATATACTTATGAAAAATAATTACAAAGTTAATGGCAAAGTTCTTCATTCATAGAACTAATGGAAGGCCCTTTAATATTCAATAATTTGCCATTAAAATCATGGTCTCACCTGAAGATTTCATACCAGAACTATGGAAGAGCAACTTAACAATGAAGTGCATTGTGGGCTTTCCATATTATGCCAAAGTGTGTAGATATTTTGTTGGCAATGTTCTACAACAAGGTATTCTGTGGTGGTACCAGAATTAAATTCTGTTTAGAATGTAAATCTTTCGTCAAAGAGTCCAGAAATATCTTTAGACCTAAAAGCAAATGTAACTAGGAAACAGAATGGATATCACATTTATGTAACAAATTTACATTACATTGCTCTCTAAATATAATAAGAATGGCACTTTAAGGAAGCATAAACAATGAGATCCTTATTAACTAAATATATATATATAGTATACTAAGAAAAATATGATTATATTTATACTTATTTTAATTAAATTTATTGGGGTGACATTAGTTAATAAGATTACATAGGTTTCAAGTGTACAGTTTTATGATATACATACATAAAATAAAGGAGAGTAGACTAACTTAATGTATTATTAAGAAACAGTTTTGTGTCTTTAGTTCATAGTCACCAAAGACCAACACAGTTCATGTCCCCATAAAGTAGAAGTAATGAAATCAGAAAATATAAAGATCACTCTTACTGCAAATATAGATGATATAAGATAATAAATAAAACATACACGTGGCTTAAGACAGAAAAATAACCAGAAAGTCACAGTTAGTAAAGGCATTCATTACCATTCTGCTTAACTCCTTAAGTAAGGGTTGCTACCTTTATTAGGTCCCTTGGTGACCCCTTTTTGTTTGCAGTCCCACATGTCTCCTGTCATTTTATCCTATAAAAGCAGGAATAGTACATATGTTATTAGGCTAAAAGTTATAGATAGCTAAGTAGAAGTCTTGATCAAGAATTAATGTTTAAGGAATTCAAGAAAAAATATGGGCCTATGCCTCCCTAGAGTCTCTCTGGCACATATGTTAGTCTAGGCAAGCTTATGAGAAGCAGAAGTTCTATATAAAGTTAGGGTTTAGGAGCAAAATCTGTCTGTAATAATCAGTGTGCACTGTACTTCTCCCTTGTACATGACAGTCTCCTTCCAGAAACTCAGGGGTTGGCTATGGATAGGCAACTTATAAGGAAAGCTGATGTTCAGGGACTCAAATACAACCCATCACTCTAATTCTTTCCAAATATGACACATGACAAGTTCATATAATAGGCTTGTCATGAATATTTATTTTATAAATAAGTGAACAGATCAATGATGTCTAAGATAAAGGGCAGGTAAGCAAGTGTCTTGAATTATATTTGAGAAATTCTGGAACCAAGTACAATTATACTAAACAACACCTGGTTTCATTTTCATCTCTCATAACTATAATTCAGTTTATAAGTTACATTTCAAGTGAAAATATATTTCTATCAAAAATATGTCTATATTTTTATAATCAGGAGGAAAGACATGAGAGAACATATCACATCTCAACATTATTGAAATTTAGTAACATGGTGAGCCATTATGAAAATTGTTGTAAACTAAAGACATGTGACCAGATCTAGACAAAAGCAGAACATCATCTAAGACAAACTAATGATAACTGAAAAGTTAAGTCCATATCAAGAACTGACAATCTAAAGTCTATGTACTGACATGGCATTTGGGGAGATTTTCAAGCACATGTTTGGTAACTGTGCTGTTTCGTGTTGTTTTAAAGAGTTTTCTAATATCCATTATCAATTCTCAGTCTGCTGTTCTGACAAATGGGTGTGATCATTATCTAAACTCCAGTTGACTCACACTTTGACAGAATGACAGGAAATTCAGCACAAAGCTTTTGAAAGATTACCAAGAACCTACTGTGTCTTAAATTACTCATTTAAAAAACATTGGACTGCAATATGAGGAACGAAAACTAACGATGACACAGTTCAGAGATACTCTAATAAACATGTGGAAGAATATGATTTTTTAAAAGTAAAATTCTATTTCAAAATGCTAAATTGACCAGCAGAGCCCTTTTATCTGTTAACACAATTAAGTCAGATTGTAAGGCAGCAGGAGTCTAAGAAAATGTTGCATGCATAAAATTAGATAGAGCCCAACAGTCTTAATTTGTACTCAGTTTGAGTGTTTACAAAATTTTATTAATATTCCTTTCTTAGCCTTTAGTACTCAACTTTCTACTTCTTGTGGATATATTATTTCTAGAGGTCCTAGCCTAGATGACAGCAATATCTAATTAGAATTTATCACATTCGGTTGTCACTTTTCCCACCTGAAACTCGTCATGCTTCCGTGAACAGACATGGGCTTAACCCTCAGGAGAGTCTGAGGATGTATCAAAAGTGAGTCACCAAAGTGTGACCAAGTGTCGGGTAAAAATGTAATTATCAGATATGGCACTCTCAAATTCCTTGACTTCACAGATACAATTTTATTTAGCCAGAACACCTTGGGAACAGGACTTTCTGATTAAATTGACTTTTTACCTAAATTATTATAAACTCACAAACTTTTCTCATTATTGTATAAAAAGGGCACTGAGTTATTAACAAAAATCATGTTTGATATAATGGAGGAAGAGATGTGATAGTAAAAGATTCATAATTCTTGTAATTTTGGAGGCAAATCTATATTACATATTATATATTATATCCAAATACATATGAACTTAGAGGTAAAGAGATAATGTAAAAATTATCATTCTATAGACTATCACATGTAAATAAATTGATCTAAGGTGATATACCTACCAGTGCTTCTTAAATGTAAGAAGCACTGCATACTCAGGTAGCAAAAAGGTAGGATGCTGTGTTATTCAACACATTAAATGCAGTTAGACTTATTCCTGAATTCGATGAAGAGTAAAAAAAAAATAAAAATAAAACCGCTTCCTTAGTGGCTGAGGCAATAAGTAAAATATCAAGAATGATTTTTAAAAGATCCATAATTACTGAAGAAGATATAAGTTGACAAAGTAAAACCTTCCAAAAACAAGTATCAAGGGAAACTCCTGCTTTTTCAAATATGTAAAGCATATTCTAGGGATGTGAATAAATCAGTTGTCTATCTTCCTCTCCCTGCTCCATCAAGTTTTAGCAGGAAATGTATTTCAAGTTGATAGTTTTCAAAAATCTCCAATTTCACAAATATCCAGTTAAACATCACCTATCATCTGTAGTTTAGTAACTGATAATATGGTATAATTTTGGTCTTGGTTTTCTTTATACTTTTGCATGATTATTATTGTTTTGTGGTGCAAACATTTCGGATCTAGCCTATAGTAACTTTGGAGCATATGATACAGTATTGTTGAGCATAATCACAATGCCATGCATTGGATTTCCAGAAATTATTCATCTTCCAATGGAGAGTTTATATACTTTGACCATTTTTTCCCCAATTACTGCACTTCCCCAGCCTCCTGGTAACCACCATTCTAATCTATTTCTACAACTTCTCCTTTTTTAGATTTCACATGTAAGTGACACCATGACATCATTGTCATTCTTTGTCTGACTTATCTCACAGAGCACAAGGGCTTCAAGGGCCACCCATGCTGCTGTCACAAATGGCATAATTTCCTTCTTTCTAATAGTGGAATAATATTCCTTTTATATGTAGATAGTACGCCTTCTTTATCAATTCATCCAATGACGTCAAACAGCAACTTAGGTTGTTTCCATGTCTTCGCTATTGTGAAAATGCTGCAATGAATATGGCATGCAGAGAGCTCTTTAGTATTCTGTTGTAATTTCCTTTGGCTATGACAGAAATTGGATTGCTGGATCATATGGTAGTTCTATTTTTTATTTTTTTTGCGGAAACTCCATACTGTTATTTTTTTTTTACTGGCTATAACAGTTTCTACAACAGTGCATGGTTTTCTTTTCCTCTACATCATCTCCACCACTTGTTATTACTTGTCTTCTTGATGATAGCCACTCTAATTGATGTGAGGTCATATCTCATTATGATTTTGATTTGCATTTTCCTGATGGTTGGTAATGCTGAGCATCTTTTCAGGTTTCTATTGTCCATCTGGATGTCTTCTTTGAAAAACTGTCTATTTAGTTCCTCTGCCCATTTTTAAAATCAGATCATTTGTTTTGTTCTGTTTGAGTTTTATGAATGTTTATATATCTTGGATATTAAATGATTTGCAAGTATTTTCTCCTATTATGTAAGTTGTTTTAACATTCTAATGATTATTTCTTTTGCTATGCAGAAGCTTTTTAGTTTCAAGTAGTTCTGTTTATTTTTGCTTTTGTTTCTTGAGTTTCTAGTGTCATACTCTGAAATGATTGTCAAGATCAATAAAAAAAGTTTTTTCCCATGTTTTCTTCTAGAATTTTTTTGATTTCCAATCTTATGTTTAAGTCTTCAATCTATGTTTACTTAATTCTTACAAGTAGTGTAAGATAGGGGTACCATTTCATTTTTTTGCATGTGGTTATTCAGTTTCCTCAGCTTCAGTTATTGAAGAGACTGTCTTTTCTCCAGCGTGTATTCTTGGATCTTTTGTCAAGTATTAGCTGGTCATATATGTAGGAGTTTACTTCTGAGCTATCTATTCTATTTTATTGGTCTGTGTCTATTTTTATGCCAGTACCATACTGTTTTAATTACTATAGTTTTATAGTATAGTTTCAAATTATGATTCCTTTGGTCCTGTATTTTCTTTGACATTTTCTCAGGACTACTTTTACTATTTGGGGTTTTTTGTGTGTGTGATTCCATACAAATTTTAGAATTGTTTGTTTCTGTTTCTGCGGAAAACACCATTGGAATTTTAACAGATATCACATTGATATATAGACGGCTTTGGATAGTATGGACATTTTAACAACATTGTATCTTCCAACCATAAACATGCAATATCTTTCTATTTGTTTCTGCCTTCTTCAATTTCTTTCATCAAAGTTTCATCATTTTCATTGTACAAATATATATAAATGTATGTTTATATATTATATATAAACACATTTATATATTAAACATTAAATATAATATTTATATTAAAATATTAATGTCAATATTGTATATAATATTTGTGTTTATAAAATATATATTTATATGAATATAAGTATTACACACACACACACACACACACACACACACCCTTGGTTAACTTGCCAAGTATTTTGTTGTTTTTTTCTGCTATTGTGAATGAAATTGTTTCCTTTATTTATTTATTTTTTTGGTATTTTGTTGCTCCATGTAAAAACAACTCATTTCTGTGTGTTGATTTCATATATTGCAACTTTACTAAATTGTATTAGTTTTATTTGATTAAATATATAGGATTCTCTATAAGATCATATATCCACAATGAAGGCAATTTTATTTCTTCCTTTCCAATTTAGATATTTTTATTCTTTTCCTTGCATAATTGCTTCACCTAGGATGTTCAGTACCATATTGAATAAGAGTGGTGAAAGTGGATGCCCTTGTCTTGTTTCTGATTTTGAAAGAAAAGCTTCCAACCTTTTCACCATGAGTACTATGTAAACTGTGGGATTGCCATGCACAGGCTTTCTTATGGTGAAGGATGTTCCTTCTATACCTAATATGTTGAATGTTTCTATCATGAAATGGTATTGAATTTTGTCAAATCCTTTTTCTATTAAGATAATTATATGATTTTAGCTTTTATGCTATTACTGGGGTCTATCATATTTATTGATTTATATATGTTGAACCATCCTTTCTTTGTGGGGATAAATTCTAATTGATCACAGTATATAATCCTTTATATGTGTTGATGAATTAAGTTTACTAATGATCTATTAAGTAATTTTGTATCTATACTCATCAGGGATATTGGCCAGTAGTTTTCTTTTCTTATAGTGTCTTTTTTGGCTATGATATCAGAGAAATCCTAGTCTCATAAAATGAGTTTGGGAGTGTTCTTTCCTCTTCAATTTTTTTGGAAGATTTTGATAAGGATTGTTGTTAATTATTCTTTAAATATTTGGTAAAATTCACCAGTGAAATTGGACTTTTCTATGTTGGGCAGTTTCTGATTTATGATTCACTTTCCTTACTCATTGTTTGTCTGCTCAGAATTTCTATGGTTCTATCTTTTGCTTGGTGTATTCTGCTGTTGATTCTCTCATTCTTCATGTCATTCATTGAATACTTCAGTTCGAAAATTTCTCTTTGGTAAATTATTATGGTTTCTATTTCTTCATTAAATTTCCCATTTTTTCATGTACTGTTTTTCTGAATTTTTAGAATTATCTTTTTGTATTTTTTTATCATTCTTTGAGCTTCCTTAAAGCAGCTGTTTTAACTTCTTTATCAGGTAAATCACAGCTCTCCATGTATTTGATTGTTACCAGGGGATTATTGTGATCATTTGGTAATGTTACATTTCCTTGATGCTTCGTGTCCTGAGACTTCTACATTGCTGTCTTTGTGTTTGTGTTACAGAACATAGCCAAGGGGAGTTACGATATACTAGGAGTTACGATATACTATTACCAAAAGGACTCCCACTAGGTTCGCTATGCCCACTGCCAGAGGAAAGATGACTCTCAAAGCCAAAGATATGTGAAAAGGAAAGAAAATGTTTATTTAAAGCTATACGGACTTAGAGTAGTGACCCAATGTCTTCATTAAAATATTAAAGTCCTTTAGGATACCCACAGATGCACACAGTCCTTCCTTCTCCCTCTGCCCTAATCTGGGGTACCGTATCTCAGGAAAAGAAGTAGAAGTCCAAGATTCAGGCTCCCAGCGCCATCAGCTATGTTGCCACCAGGATCTCCAGTTAATCCAAAGCCAAGTGGCACCTTCTCAGGGCCCACCAGCAAGAGTCCTTTCACCCCTTTTCTTCCAGGCAAAGTCTCTCCTGCTTCCTAAGCCACATGTAAAAAGGGAGCACCCCAAAGCTATGTGGTCCTCACTTTCACCAAAGCTGCTAGTTGTCCCCCATGCATGGCTGCTGTGTCTAGGTTTAAATCCCCACTCCAATCTTCCTCTGCAGCCCCATTTCTAACTCCTCCTACAATCAGTTACCCCTGCCAGCATTCCTGTATTCTTCCAGCTTTACTGGGCTGCCATCATAAGTCTGGGCAGGTGTGGCCCCATGCCATGGAGCCAATCTTCTCCAAGCTCTCCCACAGGCACTGTAACCAGGAGAAGTTGCCTCCCAGTTACATATTGAGTGGAAGTTACTTCCATCCCCCTGGCTCAAAGCACAGCCACAGCTATTTAACATATCTATGAAACCAGTTAAAGGTTATAGATATGCTAAATGACCATGCCAGAGGTTAGCTGCAAAGCTGTTGCTGTACAAAATAGGTCTGCATCATCCTGCTCCATGTGTCCCTTCTCCCAACTCAAACCTGTGAAGAGGGGTGAGTGAGGACATCCTATATATTTTTCTAATATTTCCTGGACACCTTGAGTTCTGGACCTCATTCCAAATCCATATTTGTGGCTCCCCTCTTGGTTGCACCTGTTACATTTGGAACAGCAGTCAGCTCTCCAGTCTTCCTTAGCTGTCTTCAGGTGGGAGACACATTTTGTTGGTCCTGAGTATATCTGAGGCTTTCTCTGACCTTGTATGGATATACCAGCTTTATGCTTCTTGCTCTTTCTTATGGCAGAGTTCTTAAGCTTGTATGTCTTGTTTTGATATTACAAGTCACCAGAAGGGCTAATGGTAACCTGTCTTTTGCTCTCCCAAAGGTGGTGCTACAGGTCAAGTTTGTGGTTGCTCCCTTGCCTGTAGATGTACTCCCTGTCTACCAGGGATCTCTCTTGATGCTCCCTCTGGGAACATGCACAAGAAGTTAGCTCTAGATTAGGGGCAGATGTGACTTTGGCACTGGGACATTGGAGGTGCCCATGGGCCCATTTGTGAATGGGCTTCCTGTTGGGGTACTGAGCCACATCCCTTTTAAGATTTCTGATTTTTATGACTTCTGGTATTCTTATCCGTCTCCTTGTGAATCTCCTTCACCTTTGCTTTCCCTATGCCCCGTTTACGCAGATTCTGCCTCAATACTCTGAGTGCTATGAAAGAGAAACAGATTTCTCCAGCAACAGTCAACACATTTGGGGATGCTGGTCACTCACTCATCACTATATTCCTTTGCCCCACAGGGGAAATCACCACCAGCTAATTCAGCCTCACATTGTGCCATCTTGGCAGAGGGACAACACAGGCAAAGTTCTTCCTACTCTCTCTAGTGCATCCGATTTTGTTTTTCTTCTACTCAGTAGAGTGCCGGAATCTCTCTTCAGGAAACCAGGACTTCCACAAAGTCTCTCTGATCTGTGGGTGTCTGCCCAAGTCAGCACTCTTCAGGTGCTCCCTGGCCATAGCTGAAAAGAGTTGAAGCCAGTTCACAGGTTTCTGCTAGTCCCACAACCCATATGAAAGTCTGTCAGCTCATTACCCAATGCACAGGTGAGTGAGAATCTCTCTAGGACACTGGGCCTATAGCACTGGATCCTGCAGCTTCCACAGAGGCACTTTTGTTCACAGATGGATGGATGCTGAATTTTAGTTATTAAAAGGGAGAACAAAAAGGAGGGACATCTTATGCTGGATGATGAAACATCCAAGTCTTCAGTTTCCTGATGTTTCCTGTCGAAGATGACTAATGACTACTAGTCATTACAAATTTTATTTATGTGTGTGTACATGTTTATATAATATGCACATTATATATATATATATATATATATATATATATATATATATATATATATATATATATATTTGACTGTAGGCTTCTGTTAGGATTCAGGTAAAAATGGAAAATTGCCTGCCTTGACCCTGTTTCATAGAATGGGTTATTTTCACTTGTGTAAAGATCCACTAACTGTATAGCAACATTAATTGGATGTATGTATAATATGGGAGTTAATACTGTTGCTCTGAAATGTGGGAGTTAAACAATCACTGTAAGAAAAGATAAAATAACTGGTTGACTGCTTTTTGTTCTCGTCGTTTGGTTTCATTTCTCTATTGATATGGTGGTGGTAGTTTGAAAAGAGTTAACATTCCCTCCAGGTAACATCATTCTCCCCATCAAGAGGTTGTTCCATGGTTTGAACCACAATGCACTGGTAGGAGAAATGAGGCTGAGGGTGTATTTGATGGCACAGAGTGGAAACCACATTTCCTGTAGAACAAAGACCAGTGCATAGGTACAATACCCAAAATAAAGTCAGGTAATTGTGTACTATTGCCATAAACCACACACTTTTTAAATGTTTTGAATTAAAGTCCATTTTAATTTTTTGTCCTTTAATGTTCCTCTTTTATTTGCTGTGATTTTATTCTTATAGTAAAATTGCCTTATGAGCACTTAGTTTTTCAGCAAAAGTATATACTGCAAAGATGTCTTTAACAAAGATGCTTACGGCAAAAGTACCTAAAATCTCTTGTTCCTTTGAAAGTCATCTTTTAAATTCTGCAGCTTGAAAAGTATTAGTGTAGCCTTTGCACTTGTGAATAATATATCGTGTAACATGAGGTTACAAAAAAAATTGATTTGACTTGGTGATATGTATGAACAGTTCCAGAAGTGATAGTTATTGCCATACTCTGTTTCCAAGGTATATGCTAAGTTTATCTGAACAGCCAGTAAGTTAAGAAATCAAGGTCACCTGCTACTATATTTTTAACTGTGATCCTCAAACCGGGCCTTCATTTTTCAATGGTAATTCCTCAATTGGATCTACACATAAAACAACCTTAAAAATTGTATGAGTTTCTATTTTATACAACCTGACTACTTTAGGAACTTAAGCAAGTTACTAGCGCTTTCTTACAGCCCCTGTGTCTGAAGTGGACAACCCAAAGACAGAGAGAAGCAAAATATCATAGAAATTTAATTATTAGAAACCTTCTTTTTATTAGAAATATTCTTGTATATTCCTTGATAATATAGTATTTAGGTCAATAAAACTTAAATAATATACAATATTTTTAGAATCTAGGGTTATAGTCTATTTTTCAAGGGGGATCATTATCCCTTTTGGGAGGGTTGCAGTACCTAAATAATTAATTCATCTGTAGTTCATGATGATTTATAATATGCTAGAACTTTGTGTCAACTAAAAGAAAATAACATTTTAAAATAAATTTCTTCATAAAATCATCTATTTCCGTTTTAAAATCAGTGTGAAAGTTGTCTTGTAGTAATCTATCTGCTCATCATTCACCTCCCATACTCAGTGTGAAACTGGCTGGAAACTGACAGTTCATGGCTGGAATTGTTCCTAAGTGGAAATAGATAGCTTTGCTAAGAAATAAAGCAAAATGGAAAAATGCAGAGGTAAGGAGATACTTTAATTTCTCCTGGTGATGTGATGCCTATCTGATGCAGGTCTGTCATCTATGTTCTACTAAAGAAGACAAACAATATCTTATCCCTTATGTAAATCTCTCCTTCCTTGGAAGTTGCTACTTTCTATAATGCAGCAGGGTCAGAAAGGTACAATCCAATTGTTTATGTCATCCTAGGATATGAAACCAATATTTTCAGTAAATGGACCCAAATTTTTAAACTACAACTCCTTGAAAGTCAAGTGATCAGGTTCTGGTATCAAGAGTAAAATTTATTTGTCTATCAGAACCATATGAAATAATGCATATTGGATAATGTTAATATACATTGATACGAATTCCAGAGTATCGAGTTGGCTTCTGGTTGAGGATCCTGGAAGCTGACTCTATCTCTCTGAAACTGGTGAAGTTTTCCAGTGTTTGCATATTCATTATAGGCTATAGCTCATTGTAAATTTCTTCAACAGAAGAAGCGCAGAGAAAAGATATAAATTTTGATATGTAATATTCCAATATGGAAATGAAAATTGACCTATAATCTTAATTACTGAAAGCAATGCATTAATGGTAAAACCACACTCGGAGAGGGCAGCAACGGAATATTTTCTTCTTTATAAAAAGGAGAGGAACTGATGCAAAGCAACATGCACTTAACACCCACCCTGCAGATGTTTTTGTGAGCCCACTGGACAATTAAGTTCATGTCAATGCAGCAACAACAAAAAAAAGTGAGAAAGAAATTTCTCTACATCCAGAATATCTGTCATGGAACACAGATAACACAGGGTAAATAATGCTTTGTATATTCCATAATTCCATTTAAAAATAATTTTTAAATATTAAGTGCATGTAGTGTTGTCTTTCATTTAAAATGCTTTTTATTAAACACTTATTTCATCATAATATTTCATTCTTTAGATGTTCCCATCATTAAATGTCTAAACCAAATAAGAATATTTTTACATCCTAATGAAATATATAATCTTGTCACTATATATTACTTCATATTTACTATATTAGTATATTATTATATCAGTTTGTTTTACAGAAAACCGCTGAACTTTCAGTATTGTCCTTTCAGAAAAATAATTCACCATTTCTTTTTATTTTGTTCTTAGTTTTTTATTTCATTTTGCATCCTTCATTTCTGTTTTTTCTTTATTATTTTTCAAGTACAGTTGTCTCCATTTCTCCCCATCCCTTCCCCACCTATTCACTCATAATTATTTAAACATGCTTAAATAAAGAATAACTTATAACTTGAAAATTTCCTAAAATTCCTGGTTTCTTACTCTCAAATTCAGAAGGTTGCTACTTGTTAGGAAGTTGGAAACATCATCAGAAGGGAGATGAGAGCTCCATGACCTGGAGAGGTTGGCTGTGACACTTTCACTTATTTGTTTCCCTTTACTGCACTGTCTGATATGTGGACCCAGGCATTTTCCAGTTTTAATTAAACTTACCCACATAAAATAGACAACCAATTTTTAAAAATCTTTGTAAAAATATATGCATTGAGACAGAAATTAGTCAAATCAAGCTTAAGCAAACAACAGGCAAGTGACGGGAGGAATGAGAAAATTCTGTGTAAAAGCCATTTTTTCAGCCTGTTTTTGGTCTATTGGGGGTGGGGATTAAATAAGAATTCAGAGAAAGGTGAAAGACTCAGTAAATTTTTCTTTAAAAAGGTATTGCTGGTAAGGGCTAAGTTGAAATGCAAACTTCAAAATGCAACCAATGTGCCATTGGAGGATTTAGCAATCCAGGGACTAGCATTGACCAACCAGAAGAGGCCTCAGCCAGGAATGAGCCCGGCTCTGGGTTAAGAGGGCAGAGGGCCTGCACTGTGGGGAGAAGCCAGCACTCAGAGGAAGGAAGGGGTTGAGTTTTGCTTTTCCTCAATTGACTAATCAGGTAAGTTATTCTGCATCTGATCCTCAGGCAGGAAGTAAAAGAAAGAGTGAAGGAGATCAGAGTATGATAGAGAATTCCATGATTCTAAATGGTCCCCTATTGTCTCCATTTTGGCATCTCTGAGGTCTATACACCTCTAACAATCTATATTCCTCTGATACTATTGACAAGTGGCAGAAATGCTATAGGCATCAATGGCTACTCGTGGTTAACTAGGCTCTTATTGTAAAGGACCAAACTAGATAACTATACCAAGAATCTGAGAAAATATAAATCCTGTTGTTCTCTGAAAACCTTTCCTTGACATCACTGGAGGAAATTAATGAAATGCCAGTGTTAACACTTTCACCAAGAATGTGAGTGGTATGAAAGAAATAGCAGAGATAATAATGGTCCACCTTAAGAAAAGTGGTGTCCTTGATGAGTGCAAGGGTGATATTTGGATGTAACCACTCAGATATCAATCAATGAGGCTGACTCAAGGCTTATTCAGAAAAATAGGAAACTGCATGCTAAGAACTTTTGAAATACCTATTCAACTTATTTCATATATTTCTCCTTGTCTATGTATGCACAAGAAGTATAATGGATTAAAATCTATAAGTAAATGCAGAATAATACCTCTTTCACTAAGTGTAAAATATGCCTTCTAAGTCATAAAACATGTTGTTGTAGTTTAATAGGCAGCATTTTTCCCTTAGTGTTGCATATAATAATAGTTTATTTTATAATCAATAGCATCTTAGATTCAATGAAATAGGAACTGATAATATGTAACATTTATTAATAACAGGTATTTTATAATCAATAGCATCTTAGATCCAATGAAATAGGAACTGATAATATGCAACTTTCATTGGACTCTCCCTACATGTCAGACACAGCACTTTGCTTGTAATAATTTCATTTAATCATTACAAAAATTTTATAAGGTAGGAGCTAACACTGTTGTCGTTTTACACATTCAAAAACCAATGTACAAAGGGGAATATAATGACTATCCAAGGGCATACAGCTAGTAATTGGAGAAATGAAGCTCTGAACCCCATCTAACACTGGATATAACCAGCTTAAACACTATGCCAAGTTGTAACAGTCAAGATAACACTGTTTACTTGGAAGCATCCATGTTGTTTGGGATAAAATAAGTAACTTAGTTCTGACACTAAAAGAGAAAATAATGTCCTTCATCGCCATCTCTTATTTTAAAGACATAATAAAAATCTGTCAAAGTTATATTTTTAAGGAGATTATAAGGGTCTGTTGTGAAATACTCCAGAGTGATTGCTAACTAAAAATATTGACCCAACTTGTACTAGTCCTTTAACAACTACACTTCTATCATGTGTGTTTGAATGCAGGGCCAGAGATGCATTCTGTGGAGCCAGTGAAGGAAAGAAATGCATTAACCAACATTTGATCGGATTTTTTTATGGGAAATTAGTTTTTAGTTATTATTGGCTGTAAAATTCAGTATTTATAGCATCAAATGAAACTGAAATACAACTTAAAATAGCATCAGTTTCAATATTTGGGTTTAACATGGCTCTGAACAGCATTTCCAAACAAAAATTAATTCTGTATACATCTGTAGGGTAATATTATCTTATATAGTAAAGAATTAGAATAGAAAAATGATATAGAAATAATGTGGAAAATGCACAGTATTAGAAAAAAGTCAAGCTTATATCTTTTAATCTCACTTATCAAAAATGACTTTTTAAAATTTAGAAACATTTTATAAAGTTTATATTCAACATATTATCATTTATAATTCATAGCAAAGATTCTTAATCATGGAACATTTCCTAACATATTCAACATGAGTACATAATTCCTTTGTCAAAATTAATTGAATATTCTCTTTTGGACAACTTGTATTTCTTTCTCACCATACATCTCCAATGCAAGGCTGTCCCTAAGAACTCCAAGGAAGGAGTAAATACAAATATTACCTAGGTTTCTTCAGCATTTAAGATAGTAAAAGGTTTGAACAGACCAATTTCTCTTGGGTAGAACACTGCTATCAGTGCATATGTACTTATAACTACACACAGACCTATATGTAATGGTGTAACAGGCTACAGCCAAGATGGGGGCCCCAAATAGGGATTGGGAATGGGGTCCAAACTCAAGGTGTCTAGGAAATGTTAGAAAAATATATAGAATGTCCTCACTCACCCCTCTTCACAGGTTTGAGTTGGGAGAAGGGACACATGGAGCAGGATGATGCAGACCTATTTTGTACAGCAATAGCTTTGCAGCTAACCTCTGGCATGGTCATTTAGCATATCTATAACCTTTAACTGGTTTCATAGATATGTTAAATAGCTGTGGCTGTGCTTTGAGCCAGGGGGATGGAAGTAACTTCCACTCAATATGTAACTGGGAGGCAACTTCTCCTGGTTACAGTGCCTATGGGAGAGCTTGAAGAAGATTGGCTCCATGACATGGGGCCACACCTGCCCAGACTTATGATGGCAGCCCAGTAAAGCTGGAAGAATACAGGAATGCTGGCAGGGGTAACTGATTGTAGGAGGAGTTAGAAATGGGGCTGCAGAGGAAGATTGGAGTGGGGATTTAAACCTAGACACAGCAGCCATGCATGGGGGACAACTAGCAGCTTTGGTGAAAGTGAGGACCACATAGCTTTGGGGTGCTCCCTTTTTACATGTGGCTTAGGAAGCAGGAGAGACTTTGCCTGGAAGAAAAGGGGTGAAAGGACTCTTGCTGGTGGGCCCTGAGAAGGTGCCACTTGGCTTTGGATTAACTGGAGATCCTGGTGGCAACATAGCTGATGGTGCTGGGAGCCTGAATCTTGGACTTCTACTTCTTTTCCTGAGATACGGTACCCCAGATTAGGGCAGAGGGAGAAGGAAGGACTGTGTGCATCTGTGGGTATCCTAAAGGACTTTAATATTTTAATGAAGACATTAAGTCACTACTCTACGTCTGTATAACTTTAAATAAATATTTCCTTTCCTTTTCACAAATCTCTGGTATTGAGAGATGTCTTTCCTCTGGCGACAGGCATAGCGAACCTAGTGGGGGATCCTTTCAGTAATAGTATATTGTACATTCCCCTTAGGTGTGTTCTGTAACGATGGTATTAGAAACTCCAGCTGGAGTGAGATATTTGTGATACTGGTTAGTTTTTCTTACTGAACAGATTTCTTTTGCCTGTGTAACAATACCACATCTTATGTTCCCATAGCAGATCAATAGTGAAAATTACATGAACAAGTTCTCATGTCGAGCAAAACAAGCTAGGTGGAAAAGAATCATCCTTTCAATCAGAGCCATCAAAACAGAATTCTTCAGTGAATAAATAGAATTTGTTCTATGAGACTTTATAGTATTTATAGGTAAAGTGAGATTTAATTGGGTTTATCTCAAAAACATAATTTATAAAGCATATGATATTTACCAGGGACTGTGCGAAATTCTGTGCTGGAATCGCAAAAAGCCTCAGTTTCTGCCCTCAAGAAAGCAATAATTAAGTGTGGAAGGTAGACAAATGTAGGCACTCAGAACATCACCAAATATAAGAAATATGTTTACATTCTCACAGATATAAAATGAGTTGTTCTTTCTTGATATAAGTTTGGAGAATATAAAATGAGATATCAAAAATAATTTTAATGAAAACTTATTTGCTTATATTTGGGTAACTAAGCATATGAATTTGCTTGTAATATAAGAGTAGAAAATAGTTTTATGAGCAGCTAAATTCTGGACAGCCAGATATTAATTAGATCAAGTATCTAGACTCACCATTAAATGAAAGTTCATTTGCTAATTCTATAAAATATTCAATAAAATGTCAATGTGAAAATTTAAAAAAATCATAGAAGCAACATCAGTGTCTTTTTCAGAAATGTTTTCTTTCAAAATCCACAAGTTGATTTATTAGAATTTTTTTCATTTGAAAAGATCACTAAATCTCTATTAATTTGTATGTCACACACACACACACACACACACACACACACATTATGCACATACACATACAGAAAGAAGATTGTGTTCAGGTAAATTCAAGGATCTTCATTCAAATGAACCAAGAGTTGTTAAAATGTATGTATGTAACATAGTCTAAGAGTTTTCTACTCAAGCTCTGACTGACTTTTTTTTTTTCTCTTTGCTTCCAGGAACATATTGGAAACAAAGATTAAAGAGAATTCTGAAGTAAATCATTTACTGACTGAGAATTTAATTGTGAGGTTGCCAACCATGTTTTGATTTTTCATCACCTTGTTCCAGGTTTAAAAACCTATTGATTCATTTATATTTATAACAAATTTCTACCACATTACATACATACATTATTAGGGATGCCTCCCAATAGAATTTTGTCAACTTTCTGTGCACAATTAATTAAAAGCCCTGGTTCATCTGTTATCAAACTTTTACAGTGGGTTAGAATATCTGAAATCTAAACTGAAAGTCTCTTTTAGCCCAAATGACTACTTATTCCCCAGTTTGGAAGGTTCTTTACTTCATGAATTTGAAAAGGAGGATTAAAGCCAATGGAGAAATCACCTTGAGCAGAATGTGGCTTTGCTGATAACAGAATTATGTTTCAGAGCAAAGGAAGCCAAACTCTGTATCTAATTAACAAACCAAATGTGATTTTAAAAAAAAAAAGGAGAAAACTTTTAGCCTAAAATTATGATACTACTTGCAAAAGAAGGAACAAGGTGTAACAGCTGACCTCTGCTTATTCAGTATCTGCAAATTACATTGTACTTTTAAGAGGAACTCAAGTAAGCACAGTCTTCATTTCCTCTACAGCCCAGCAAAATCCCTAAACCTACAATTTTAGCTAACTCACCTTCCCCACAAAAGCGCCTTTGAATCACCTAAGACGCTGTTAAAAACCTATCAATGCCTGGGCTCGGGCACCAAGCGATTCTGTTTTAATTAAAATAGGATGGGAACTGAAAACAGCTTTTTTATAATGTAGTTACATGTATAAATTTCCAGGTGATTATACTACATACACAGGGTTGAAAACTTTGAAGTCTTAATCTGTTAATTCTGAGAAATTTGGAGTCATTTAAAAATATATGTATTGTGTTAATCTTCGTAATATTCACTTCATTTATCCTGTGGGTTCCTCAGCATTACTTTAAATTTCAAAAGATCAGTGTGCATTTAGTGTGAAGCAGTAAGTAATAGACCGAACACCCAGAAGGATAAAACTGGCAATGATAATAAGTATTTATTTAAAGGGGCAATTTACCATGTACTTGATATTGCAAAGATCTTTTTATATCTATCGTCATGTATGCCTGTTATTTTTTTGTTTCTGTTTTTGTTTAGATTCAGATGAAAAAACTTGAGTTAATCATAGTTCTTCTACGCATGGCAATGTACATTTTAGGCCCATGCAACATTCCTTCTATCTATTTATTTAATCCCCTAAACCTCTCTGATTCGCCCCACACCACAACCAGCAACCATCCTTTTGTAAATAGTGTGTAATATTTTACTGCATATTAAAATACTTTAACATAAGGTAGAGCAAGTTTTATTATGTCATGTTTACAGTTTATGAAGCTATAAATCAAGTGGTTTTTATGCATATTTTAAATAATGAAAATATTGGCTCAGAGAGTAAAGTTATTGTAAGGTTCTAGAAATACATTTCTCTGCGGTTTGTACCCATCAACATTATCGCTAGAAATGAATGAGTGTTTCTTTTCAAATACAATTGCTAAAACTAGAAATTATTCATCCATTACTCTTATAATCTAGAGATGAAAAATTATTTTATACTGTTCCTTTAATTTAGAGCACTTTACAGCCAGAGATGTTGAACAAATTTTCGTATGCTTAGTGGCAATTTGCATTCCATTTATTTTTAGTTGTTTAGTTTCTTTGACTATTTCACACTAGACACTTTTTATTTAGGTACAATTAATACTCAACAGAGTTTGAATATTCAGCCAGATGAATTTGCACAATTGTATACATATGAAAATATTATGCAAAATAAAGTATATATCATTGCCACCCAACTAAAAATTTCATGTTTTTTCTAACTATCGTCCTCTCCAACAGGTGCTTCTTCCCACAACAAGTTTCAGATTTCTGTCACTATAGATTCATCACTTGTGTCTGTTGTTAGATTTCATACATCCTATACAACAGTATGCCAGACATAGTGGAGGTTGTGACTCTCAGCCATCTGGAGGGGAGAACCCACCAATGAATAATCCAAATACAAGAAAAAACCCAATTACAACACGAGAGCCCACATAAACTGCTTAAAGGGCAGCCTTCAAAGAAAGATCCAGCTCAGGAGTTCAAGGAGACTGCAACACTGAGTCCCACAGGACTCCTATCACAGAAAGCCACCCCATGAAGATGGAAAGTTAAAGCAGAGCAATCTAATACACAGA
This sequence comes from Glossophaga mutica, assembly GCA_039655065.1. Taxonomy (NCBI): domain Eukaryota; kingdom Metazoa; phylum Chordata; class Mammalia; order Chiroptera; family Phyllostomidae; genus Glossophaga; species Glossophaga mutica. The sequence continues at coordinate 33,996,899 of CM077306.1, read as the reverse complement.
GGCAGAAAAAGAGTCACCTACAAAAGGGAGACAAAGAAACAACTGTCAAATTTAACTACGTAGGTAGAGTTACTTTAGATAAAGTTGCAAATTTTATATTCCAAAAAGAAGATTTTAATTTTGAATTAATTTTAAAAGAGATATAACAATTAAAATTGCAAAAATTGACATAAAGCACATGTTTAATTTAGTTATAAGCTATCTATAATGAAAAGTCATATTTTAAAGGTTTATTAGAGATAAAATTGAGTTATTATATAATTATGTTAAACTAAACTTTATTATTTAGTAGAGATTCTATTAATGCATCCTCTAGTCTTAACATGCATCTATATTTTAAATGTAAAATTAACAGAAAATTAATTTGAAATTAAAATTGAAATTGGAAATTGCTTTTATATTTTTTTATTATTTCGTCCGATAACATTTCAAAAATTAGCTTTCTCCAAGACTACTCATAATGTGCAATTAACGATTGCAATGATAGAAGCACATACTGTGTGATTACTTAAAAAAAGAACACTGCATGTTAGGGTAGTTTCACAGAAGCACATGACTCTTGACACTTCGTAAATTGGTTGCATATTATAGAATATTGAGATGCAACTCTCTTACATGACCTTTTTCCCATAGTTATAACTTTTTTAGTAATATAAGATTTAATTTGCCCTGACTAGTGTGGCTTATTGAGAACCAGCCTGCAAACCAAAGGATAACTGGTTTCATTCCCAGTCTAGGACACATGCCTGGGTTGTGGGCCAGTTCCCCAGTAAGGGGCACATGAGAGGCAACCACACATTGATGTTTCTCTCCTTCTCTTTCTCCCTCCACTTCCAACTCCAAAAATAAATAATAAAACCTTTAAAAATATTTTTAAGTGTTTTCTAAGAAAAGGTAATGTCATTAGTAGAAATACTAGACTAGATCTATTGGATTGTATACTTCAAAAGCATCAAACTATATTAATAAAGGGTATATATTTTTACTACATTAGAGTCAATATGGTATTTTATTTTTCTGAAACAAATTCTACCTGTCCTCAAAATATTTTCTAGTCCCCAGTGATTAGACATTTTGAAGAATGGCATAAGAGTATACACATACATTATACATGTATATATAATACATGAACATTCAAGCATGTTAGCTTAATAATCCACCTTCTACAATAAAATTTAACCCAAAATTGAAACTATATTATTGCCATTAAAATAATAAAAGGAATGTGACAATATAATATAGAATACATTTTATAACTTAAAGTTACTTATAACAAGACTCTATAATGCATGACATTTTAAGACTATACACTCATTCACACTTCAAAGTCTTTTAGAACTAAGTTGATACAAAATCATAGAGCCAAATTAACCCAAGTAACAATCCTATGTATAAATATTTTTTAAATATTCCTCAGTTAAATGTACACACTCTATTGACTAGCTTGAGTGATGGAGCATTTATTACTTAAAAAGTCAAGGCATTCCATTTTGAAATATAAATATATACAATTGATGTCACAAATCTATCTATATGAATTATTTAGGGAAGGTCTTACTTCTCAATTTTCCAGTTAAAGAATATGCTATTCAAAATGCTTATGGCTACATGGCTAATATATGATGATGCAGGAAAGCCCAATTAAATCTTCCAACTTGAAGTTTATTTATTTATTTTTTAATGGTTGCTCAAGTACAATTATCTCCATTTTCCCACCACCACTCTCCCCCGCCCCACCCACACCCACCACCATGCTCCCACTATCCTACTCCTCTTTGGCTTTGTCAGTGGGTCCATTATACATGTTCCTTAACTTGTCCCTTCCCCTTCTTTCCCCGATTTTCTCCCTCCCCTTCCCCTCTGGTTACTGTCAGTTTGTTCTTTATTTCCACATCTCTGGTTATATTTTGCTTGCTTGTTTATTTTGTTGATTAGGTTCCTGTTAAAGGTCAGATCATATGGTATTTGTCTTTTACTGCCTGGCCTATTTCATTCAGCATAATGCTCTCCAGTTCCATCCACGTTGTCGCAAAGGGTATTTTTATCACTGAACTATTATGCTTTTTTACTTTTATAATCAACAACTTTTTTCTTTAACATGCATGTAATTCTGAAAATTCAGGAACATATTAGATTCAAGTCAAGTGTAGGTGTTCATGTGTATGTGTGTGTGCTTGTATTTCTTAATATTTTGAAAATATGTTTGCTGTAATTTTTTAAATGTTAAAAACTTGAAATAATTCAGACTTACAGAAAAGTTACCATATTAGTACAAAATCCCCAGATTCCAAAAATTAAATATCATCCTCTCTCTCTCTAGATGGATAGAGACATTTATAGATTAATAAATAAACTATTAGATTTATAATTTTTCTCCATTGTGTGAAAGTAAGTTGTAAACATATTATCCTTTTGCCTCTCAATACTAAAGTGTCTATTTCCTAAACACAAAGACATTCTCTGCCATAAAAGATGATAGAATGAAATTATTTAAAGATATTGGCATTTCATTAATTGTCCAAATAGTGAAATTTATAGCAGCAGGAAAAAAAAATCTAGTCCAGGATTAAATCCAGAATCATATTTCATTTGTTTTGCAACTTATTTCAAAAATATCTTTGAGATTTTAGAAAATATATGTGATAAAGAAAACAAAATATTCTCTATTTCTCCAAAATTGAGATATATTTTTTCAGATTTCATTTATTTATAATTATAAGGAATTTTATATTTTACTTCTTTTACAACTGGAGAACTGAATGTGATGAGAAAAATAGGTATAGCCTCCCTGCCCAGGTCACAAAGCAGTAAGAGACCTCTATTAAGAGTTTCGACCTGGTTGGCATAGCTCAGTGGATTGAGCGTGGGCTGCGAACCAAAGTGTCGCAGGTTCAATTCCCAGTCAGGGCACATGCCTGGGTTGTGGGCCAGGTCCCCAGTGGGGGCCATGCAAGAGGCAACCACACATTGATGTGTCTCTCTCTTTCTCCCTCCTTTCCCCTCTCTAAAAATAAATAAATAAAATCTTTAAAAAAAAAAAAAAAAAAGAGTTTCGGTGACTGTGATCTCACCTGTGAGCCGAACTAATCAATAAAACAACAGGCAAGCAAAATATAACCAGAGACATTGAAATTAAGAACAAATTGACAGTAACCAGAAGGGACAGAGGAGGGGATAATGGGGGAAAGAGGGGGAAGGGTCAAGTCAAGGAACATGTATAAAGGACCCATGGACAAAGCCAAATGGGGGTAGGATTGAGTGTGGGAGATGGGGGTGGGTAGGGTATGGAAGAGCGATGGGAAGAAAATGGGGACAACTGTAGTTTAAAAACAATAAAAAAAATTTTCAGTGCCTGATTTTTAGTATCAGTCTCAACAATAACTAGGTCTAATATTTTTGTCAAAGGAATCCTGCCTGGAAACACTAGCCAGTGATCAACAGTGAGAGGAAGACTGTCTGTGCAGGAACAGTGCACATCTGGGATTACACTAAAGGACTAAGTAGCAACTGCTGAGAAAGCTGGTTATCGTAGGTTCAAAACGAGACCTTGAGTTTTCAAGCATATCCAGAGGAGAATACTAAAGGGAGAACAATACAGTATTTAATTATGTATATATCATGAGCATGTCCACATTTTTAAATGGTATTTCAAAAGATGAGTTATTTTTACTGCTAAATATTGTATCACGTGGATTAATCAATTAATTACTGTTGGAATTTTATTGGTTTCTCATGTTATCAATAGGGATGTTATGGGTATATATATAAACATTCAAAAATATATAAAAATACATAACTAAGTCTATTTTATGTATATAAATTTATAATATTATTAACATATTTTATATATTATATATTTATTTACTTTAAATATGTGTATGTTATATAACTACATACAATTTACATATAGTTTTATGTATATATTATATGTAAAGTATAAATTTTATACATAGGAATGTCTAGAAGTCAAATTTTTGAGTCAACAAGAAGAAAAATTGTTATTTTGATAACAGTTTCCAAATTACACTACAAAGATTATATCACGTGTTTGCATATATGTGTCTGTAAATACATTTTCTCCCATCAGCATTCGGAGAAAGTATTCTTCACTGATGTTTTGGAAATATCTGGTCAATTTTTACTAATATTATAAGAGAAAAATGATATATAAATTGCTTTAATTTAATCATTTATCAGTGAAAATACTAAACTTTTTTCATGTTTATTCAATAATTGCATTTATTTTTATCATGAACTGAATGTGTCCTTTAACCAAAATAGCTCTTCCTGTAATATGACTAATAAGACTTTGTGGCATGTTCTAAAATTTACTTTTTTTTTTTTGTTTCAGTATTTGCCTTTTGATATTCTTTATGCTACAGATGTATGTTATGGATTAAATGTTTGTGTTCCCCCAAAATGCACATGTTGATAAGTTAATCTCATGTGGGTTATGTTAGGAGGTGAAGACTTTGAGAGACAACTGAACTTAGAGGAAATCACGAGGGTGAGCCTCATGATGGCATTGGTGTTTTTATAAGAGAAAGAGAATAGTGCCAGCTGAAAACCGAGAAGAGTACCCTCTCTAGGAACATAATCAACCTGCACCTTGACCTTGGATTTCTCAGCCTCCAGAATCGTGAGAAATCAATTTCTGTGGTTTAAGTCATCCATTCCTTGGTATTTTCTTGTAGCAGCCCTAACTGACTAAGATAATACATATATTAAATTCTCCAATTAACATTATCAATTGTACTTTTTATGCTTTAGAAGCATGTCTCTGTGTGCATGACTTACAGTTGAATAATCCTGAATAAAAGCTTGATTTAGATTTTGAAGGTAATGTTGTTCAAAGGCTGTATGAGGAAATTCCAAAGCAAACAAAACCCAGGGGTAAAAAGCAGAGGGAGTTTTTATTCTTCTAATCCCCTTTTCCCACAATCTGCGCATTCGTAATCAAGTTACATTGACACCTTTTATCAGACTGACTTGCCCTTTGTAGAATCTAGGCTTTTCAAAATCATTTTATGTAAGTAGTGGTCACTTTTTAACAATTCTTTCTTTATTTGCCTGGGAATTTTACTTGGTATCCATCAGTCAAATTTGCTAATGTTTCATTTCTATTACTATAAATTACAATCTATTTTGTCAGATATGGTGATGATATAACATCATCTAAATCAGAACACTTTTTGAAGTGAAAGGGGAAACAATTAATAATTGTAAATGCCTCTCCCCCACAAAAAAAAAGGCATAAACTTGAACTTTCCTGTCAAAATAGAGCATATTGTCATTTAATCACATATATTACCAAGAGTTAAATGATGTGTCTTTGAATGCATGTATTTTTATTCTTTTTCAACTATGAACATTTATTGCCAGGACATATTATAAATGTCAAAACTATTGATGTATAAGAGTTAGACCTTGCTTTTTTTCCCACAGAAAAAAGTCTGAGAAGGAAGACATAAAAAAAATAATCACTTGACATCTAGGTTATAGGTTATGTGTTATGATAGGCCTGAACACATATGAAGTCTCGTAATGTCACCAAGGAGAAAGGACATTCACAAAATTATTCTATGAAGACCATAGATTTTTTGCACTTTGCTATGTATACTATTTTATCTTATATTTACATTTGTCTCAAATGCACTTTCTACCTTTCCCCCAAAATCTGATTCAGTCTCTCACCTCTATAACCACTTTTACTTAATCTTCATTTCCGCAGCCCCTACCAACATCCTCCATACCAGCTACGGTAGCCTCAGAGATGCTCCGCGAACAAACAAGGGGAATAGTCCTGCCTCAGAGCCTCTCTGCCTTGAATTAATGCTCTTTCCTTAGATACACATACTCATGTTCTCATGTCCTTCAGATTCTCAGGAGGCTTTCTTTGAAGCCTCCCTTTACTGAAACACTTCAAAATTTAACTTCCACCCTGTATTCTCTGTCTCTTTTCTGGCTTTATTTTCTCCATTATTCATTATATCACCACCTAACATATTATAAATTTTTCATTTGTATTTTTTATTTTCTTTTCTTAAATTATATTGATTTTTGCTGTATTTATCTCCTAGTATTAATACGTTCTTTAGTAATATTTGTTAAATGTAAAATGAGCCTGTTAGCTCTTCTCAAAAGACAGTATGTACATACTCTGAATCAATGTTTACACTCAGGCCCATAGCTACAGTCAGCCCTATGACTATTTAAAATAATAAAAAAAAATCTCTTGCTTCTTTTGTTTTAAGTAATGTATTATGAATGTCAAGAAAAGGACATTATACCTTTTACTTGACATTTGTTGAATTTGAAACAATTTCTGGGTTTTCAAAAATCTAGTCCAAGTTTTCCCAAAATAATATTATTGAAAGGGGATTCTTAAAGGCATTTATTTCTTACTTATAATATTGTTCTGCCAAATTTTTATAAACAATAAAGGTTTTGAAATATAAAGTGCAACGAATGTCATAGAAGTACTATAACCAACTAATGAAATTAATACATTGGCCAAAGACCCAGAAGAGTCAACAAAATACTAAAGAACAAAGTTGGAGGGCTGAACTACCTGACTTCAAGACTTTCTATAAAGCTACAGTAACTAAGACAATGTGGTACTTCTTAAAAAAAACAGACACATAGATCAATGGAAAAGAAGAGAGACCCACATCAGTACAAACATAGGTACCCATGAACACAGTCAACTTAGCTTTGACAAAGTAGCAAAGGTGATATAAAGGAGCAAGACAGTCTTTTCAACAAATGGTGCTGGAACAACCAGACATTACATTTTAAAAAATGAATATAGACACATATCTTAAACATTTGAAAAATTAACTCAAAATGAAACATAAACTTAAATGTAAAACACAAAACTATAAAACTTCTAGAAGGTAACATAAGACAAAGCCTAGATGACCTTGGATATAATGCTGACTTCTTCAATACAATACAAAGACACAGTCCATGAAAGAAATAATTGATAAGCTAGACTTCATGAAAATTAAAAACTTCTCTGCTAAAAACAATGTCAAGAGAATGAAAAGAGAAGCCTCAAATTGGGAGAAAATATTTGCAAAAGACAAATATAATAAAGTGCTGTTATCTAAAAGACATAAAAACAACTCTGAAAACTCAACAATAAGAAAACAATTCCTTGGTATTTAATCAAAAAAGTTGAAAGCTCAGGTCCACACAAAAACCTGCACATGGATGTTTATAGGAGGTTTATGCATAATTGCCAAAACTTGTAAGCAACCAAATCCTTCAGCAGATGGATAAACTGTGGTATATTCAAATAACAGAATATTATTCAGCCCTAAAAAGAAATGAGCTATCAAGTCACGAAAAGATATGAAGGAAACATAAAAGCAGATTAATAAGTGAAAGAAGCCAATTTGAAACTCTACATAATGTATGATTCCAAATAAATGGCATTCTGGAAAAGGTAAAACTGTGGAGAAAGTGAAAAGATCAGTGATTACCAGGAGTTAGAAGAGAGGGAGGACAAATAAGCAGAGCAAAGAAGATTTCTAGGACAATAAACCTAGAACACATGACACTACAGTGTTACAAGCAACCACTTCTCAAACCAAAAGGAAAAGATAAAATGATAAAGTCTACAGGAGATGAATACCAAACAAAACTATTGCAGTTTTGGTAAAATTAATAGGATGGTTGTTACATACTAGAAATACCTGTGAATTAATTAGATAATACTAGCTTAAATAAATCTATTATTCCCTAGCATTAGAAACTAAAATATCAATTGCTTACGCTACTGGTTCCAGTTTTATTTCTCCAGATTTTACCAAAAATATTTTATATTTTAGTCCCATCAATTAACTATATTAGTTTCCATAACATTCAAACAGGGTGATTTTCCCAGAGATCCCTCTTGACCCCTCTTGATCTGTTGGCTTTGATGCGGGGCACTCCCAGAGCCACTCTCCCATTGTAGCTGTCCTCAAGTGCGTGCCTATTCACCTGCCATTTCTCCAGTTTTTCCCCCATCATTTTGATCCTATTTTCTTTTCACTGTTAAAGTACTTACAATTTAAAAAGATATCTGATGTATAGGTATCTCTATTAAATCATTCTTTTAAAATATTTACGGGAGCCCTGGCTGGCGTAGCTCAATGGATTGAGCGTGGGCTGTGAACCAAAGGGTTGCAGGTTCAATTCCCAGTCAGGGCACATGCCTGGGTTGTGGGCCAGGTCCCCAGTGGGGGCCACCCAAGAGGCAACCACACATTGATGTGTGTCTCTCTCTCTTTCTCCCTCCCTTCCCCTCTCTAAAAATAAATAAATAAAATCTTTAAAAAAATATTTAGGGGAGAATGAACACTAGTGCAAACGATGAGCTTTGGATGATTATGATGTGCCAATGTAAGTTCATTAATTGTAGCAAAAGTACCACCCTGGTGAGGATGTTGACAGTGGGAGGCCATGAATGTGTAGGGATAGGGAAATCTCTTCACCCTTCTTAACAGTTTTGCTGTGAACCTAAAACTGCTATTAAGAGAGAGTTGCCTTAAAAAAAAAAAACTATAGTAATACATTGGATCCAGATTTAAGGATTTTGGAATAGAATTTGCTACATTTATGAGCCCAAATTTATCCCAATTAATCTGCAAATTATAATTATTTTTTACATTGAGTGGGGGGAAGGAAAGCACGTTACTCGATGTAAGTGAAAATGTGAGTGACTGTGAGAGAAACTACCAAATTCTAATTACCAGCATGGATGGTGAAATTGTGATTATCTCCCACAGAGTTTCAAGGAATTAAAGTGGTGTGGGGTTTTTTTGCAATAGATATCTCTCAATACGTTCAGTATTGTTTTCTTTTCTTTTCTTTTTAAGATTTTATTTATTTTATTTTTAGACAGGGGGAAGGGAGGGAGAAGGGGAGGGAAACATCAATGTATGGTTGCCTCTCGCACACCCCCTACTGGGGACCTGGCCTGCAACCCAGGCCTGTGCCCTGACTGGGACTCAACCAGCAACCCTTTGTTTCGCAGGCCAGTGCTCAACCCACTGAGCCACACTGGCCAGGGCATTGTTTTCTTTATATGATAGCTTACTACAATTAGAATTTCTAATTCTTTAAGCTGAAACCAAAGTCTAGCCTAATCTTTTCTAAGGCACTAATTTGTGTTTGTTTTTTGCATGATTTATGAACTTATTTAACTGTCATGTGTTTGTTTTAATAATTAAGAAATGTGTTGTTTACTAATATTTGATGCACACAAATGATCATCCAAGCAAAGTGTTCCTCCTACTGTATTGGCCCTGACGGGATTTCAGGAGGTCCCTGGACAATAATATAAGAAAACAAATCCTTTCACTGCCCGGTTTTTCAAAATTCGGTTGTGTCCTTCACACATTCTTTAGACCCATGCGTAAAGGGTACTTGGCAGTCTTTAGTGTGCATCTGTTTTCTAAGAAAACCATTGCCATTAACCTCTATACCTCTATTTCTTAACCGTATCTAAACAGAAAAAAATATCTTTTATACATCTTAAATCAGATTTTAGACTTCAGTTTATGCCCATAGAAATGTAGACTATTTATCACCTTTTATTGTCATGTTCCTACTCAATCTCACATAATCTGTCAATCCACAAACTAAGGGTTCCCTGTTGAAAAGTCCAAATTCTGGGATCCATTAACCTTTTAAGCATTACTGTTTGTATCTCAGAACATTGATAAGCTATCCGTTGTTCTTAGTCTGTTCTGCTAATAAACTCTTTCTACATGTGAGCTAGATGATGTTCTAGGCATTCCTAGGTGAATTAGCCATGGCTTTAATCTCAAGGAGCTTAATGATAGCACCTTTGTTTATTAAGCACTTTCACATATACTACTGTTATTTAATCTTCATAATGTCCTTTGATATTTTACTAATAATTACATTATGATCTACTGAATTATAGTCCATTATAAATTAAAGTGCTGATATAAGAGATTTTTGATGATGTGTAATACAATTACATGTACAGTGTGAGATCTGTTTTAAAATCATATTATATACACATATGTAAAGGCAATTATCAAAATTTCACTTTGCTGGTAATCAGAATTTGATAGTGTTTTTATTTGCATGCATAAAATAAGTTATTATATAATGGTGTATATTTTTAAAAATAAATAATGATTATTTTCTCTTGCTTTCCACTTTTTTGAATTTTTATAGTGTACACATATCAAATTTATGATCAGAATTATATATATGTGTAATTCTTGTAATATACAAGAGAGATGTAATATATATATTTTTTGCTCTCACACTCTGAGGTAGACACTTACTTCAAAAGAACCAGAGGGTCACACAGGTCTATCTACTAGTGAACTTATTGCCAATGGATGTGATTGACAGATTCCCTGACTCTTACAATTCAAAACACACACTCTCCAACCAATTGATAAGCAAAAGGCAACCAAAGGTTTTCCAGTAGATTTCCTCACAAAAAAAAAACATTATTCTTTCTGTTTTATATATACTCTAGCTCAAAGAATGTTTCTATTACAATTTTCTCTATAACTTAACCTAAATAAATAAAGCATAATTTAATCATGTTTCCATAAAAATTTCCCTGAATAAAAAATCAATTAATCTATCAGTCTACTAAACATCACCTATAACCAAAGTAGCTATCTGTACTTTTGCAATAGATGTCATTTAAATAAAAATAAGTACCTGAAAGTTAAAATTATTTTATCAGCATTTTGCTTCATCATAGAAAGATTGCACCATTGCAACCTGTCAGATCACACTGGTCCACAGAAAATTATTCTTGGGTTAAGAGAAAGAAAAAGTATAGACTGCAGGAAAAAAACAGAATAATTATACTACCTGTGATTGAAAATGAGTTAATTTGCACTTGGTTTGCCACTAAAAATTGTTAAAAATTGACTGAAAATATTTTATTGCACTACAAATGAAAGTTCACAGATTTCATGTGCATGTAATGTTTCTTGCTTTTGATCCATGTAAGAATATGTGTGTGTGTGCACACCTGCATGTGAATCTGCCTTTTTTTTTCTTTTTAAAAAGAAAACCTTTTGATCCCCTACAAATGAAGATACAATTGCATGAAATGAAAATTAGGCAATTGGTGGTGAGATTTTGACAATAGTGGTGAAATTCTATTATCTTAAAGATGGAGGTGTTTTGAAAGGCTCAGCCAAGATAAACAATGGTCTGAGAAGCTGGGTTTTCAAGTAGGAAAGACACCACAGGCCTGCTGTTACTAAGTGCCAAGCAAAATACAGATGCAGGTTGAATACACTCCGGGGGGGTTTGAAAAGTACCATGATTTATAATAAAACAGTGCTTGAAATCGTGAAACTTCCTTTTCTTTTCTTTTGTAAAAATTTCATGGAGCCTGCTGAGGTATTGTTAATGTTCAGAAAGCAGTTTCATAAAGAAATGTGTTAGAATCAGGCAAGTCAATCAACTAGGGTTATCACTTAAATAAGAAAATATATTGCTATAAAAATACCTTTAGGCCTTTTTCTGACTATGTTATAGGCTTCTAAGATTATCACATGACTCAAAGTAATCCAAACAGAGTCACCCTCAAAAGGCTTTGCCTTTATTAAGGCTCCTTCTCTTCACGACAAAATTATCTTCTTCCTCCTGCCTCTAAAAAACAATCTACTCCCAGAGTGTTTCAACAGATGTTGCCTTCCTATCCCTGTTGGCTCTACAAGACTGCCTATTACTGAAATTCATTTAAGGCTGATTCCAATATCAGGCATCAGATTTTACATCTTCAAAATCGACTCTGTCTAATGTTAATTCCAGGCTGACATTGAAGAAGTTTCTTTATTGGGAGTGAGAAATACCAAATGTGTAACATGAAATTGCCCCCTAGTGGAGTAAAAAGGTTCAAGATAACCACTTTAAAGGAAATGGGTCAAATTGCATAAATTTATTTCAGTTCTCTCACTTTCTGTAACACTTAGGGTTATATAGAGATCATAATAATAAATACTACTAATTAAACCTAGCCCTTTCTGAAAAAGCAGGGATCAAATTCTATTGTCTTTCTCAATCAGAAGAATCTACCCAGACATCAATGAGCAACTGAACCTTCAGCCCTCTTATGTTCCTTTATTCCTCATGACTTTTTTGTTAAAATCATACTCAATCAGGCACAAAAAAGTACCCTGTAAACATATAATAGTATCCTGTTAAAGGATATATTATGCCCAAACTGGAGACTCTAGCATTCCTTATTGATATGTAATCAACAATACTCATTTGTAAAATTAAGGCACTATGAGAAATTTTGTCCTTAGTCAAATGTGATATAACTTTTTTCATATTACAGAAATATAATCTTTTCCAAAAATGTCTTAAGGAATTCCATTTTCCACAGGAAACTCTGATATAAATAACAAACTGTAATAAACACTATAAGGACAATTTATTTATTTAATGAACTAATTATTCAGTTGGCAAAAAAATTTATTTAGTTTTTTTCTGTAAATATCTCTCATAGTGCTTAGTTGTCTTTAATTTCATTTTAAATAATTTTGTTAGATTTATTGTGACAGCTGTCATATCAGAGTACATTTAAGAAAATATCAAAATTGGTGAATTTCTGTGCAGCTATTTTAATGTTGAAGATAGAAGAAAATACGTAACAGTTTTAGTATACTATGCTTTATTATTTCAAGAAAGGCAAAAACACAACTGAAACACAAAAAAAGATTTGTACAGTGTATAGAGGGGGTGCTATGATTGATCAAACGTGTCAAAATTGGTTTTCTAAGTTTCTTCGTACTATTGCCATTTTAGCCAAATAATTCTTCGCTGTGGGGCTGTCTTATGCACTGCAAGATGATTTAGCAGCACCTCTGGCCTCTACCCACTAGAAGCCAATAGTGGGAGATAGCTGACATACTCAAAATATCTAAATCAATTAAGTTATTGGTGAAAATGAAAAATGTTCCTTTTATTTTACAGAAAAAACTAAACAGACTTTTTGGGCAACCCTATACTAAAGTCATAAAAATCATTTTCTAGACAATTAGTGATTTTAAAATATTTTTTAAAGGAGAACGAGCCCTGGCTGGTGTAGCTCAGTGGATTGAGCACGGGCCTATGAACTAAGGGATCGTGGTTCGATTCCCAGTCAGGGCACATGCCTGGGTTGCAGGCCAGTTCCCAGAAAAAAAAAAAAAAAAAAAGGAGAACGTATAAATAACTTTTTCTTTTAGTCAACAAAATACATAACTCCAGGACACCCTCATTAACTAGAAAAAAAATAAGCCCGACAAGATAATATAATATCTTTCCCACAATTAGTGCACATTATAGTAAAAGCTTTGTAACTGACAATTAATAGAAGTGATGGTCCATTAACATACGGAGGTCTGCCCAGAAAGTATCCAGCCAGTAATATAAATATAGAGACATTTATTAAACAAGATACGAGAAACATTGTATATAGGACAATGATGCCTCAGTCCCCTTCAAAGTAGGCACTTTGAGACCTCTCACAATTGCCATCAGCTGCCATGTCATATTTTCCTGAATCTCATCAATGGTTTGAAATCTTTTCCCTTTCAAAGGTGATTTTTAGTTTTGGGAAAAGCTAGAAGTCTCAGGGCACCAAATCTGGGCTGTAGAGGGGCTGAGTCACCTGAATGATTTGAAATTTTGCCAAAAAATTCTGCATGAATGATGCATGAGCATCATGATACATGAGCAGGCACATTGTCCTGATGAAGCTGCCGATCACCAGTTGCCTGTAGCTGCAGCCTTCTGAATCACTGAATAGTTTCTGCAGAGGAATGTTCAAGCTTCATGCAAAATTTGATGCAGATTTGTTGCTCTAGTCTCTCAGTGATTTTGGATGTGAAGGCCACACAATGTACATGCTCACTCAATGGTGTCTACCACCCTCATTGACTAGTACAGTGAAGTCGTCATTGTTCGTGCATGCATATTCCAGTCCACTCTCCTTGGCAGGTAATATTGATGCTGTACAAACCATTCTCATTATATTATCAATGGCTTGACTTTTTCCCAACAGACCTCAGTATACTATTTTCTTTTTTTCACACTTCTTTATTTTTCCTTTTCTTCCTTTTCTTCTCTTTTCTCCTTTTCTTTCCCTTCTACTAAATTGCTAATAAAACCATTTTTACAACACATATTTCAGACATTGAATATTTCATAACAAATTGAAATTCTAGACCGATAATATTGGATTCATATCAGTTTGTGATCATGAATATTTTCATTATTCCATCTGTATTCTTTATCCATAATATCAGTGAAATATTTGCAATAATACTATTTCAGCCATTCTTAAACACATATAAGATATAAAAATAGAGCTCTGGCTGGTGTAGTTCAGTGGATTGAGCGCGGGCCTGTGAACCAAACAATCGTGGTTCGATTCCCAGTCAGGGCACATGCCTGGGTTGCAGGCCAGTTCCCAGCAGGGGATACACGAGAGGCAACCACACATTGATATTTCTCTCCCTCTCTCCTACCCTTCCTCTCTAAAGATAAATAAATAAAAAATCTTTAAAAACATAATAAAAAAAAAACAGCATGGCTTGCTTTAAAAAAAAATAGAGGAGTAGGCAGTAAGATTTTAGATTTAGAGCAGTTTTTGCTAGTTTTGGAATTATGGGTGATAGTACTGCTTGCCCTACTGACATGAGCCATAAACAGTCAGGAGCCAGACACCGATGGAACAATAAAACATTATGTTTATAGAATATGATCTTTTCAATGGAGATGAAATACAAAAGAGAAGGCAACTTTTAAAATTTTAGAAGGTAAATAGAAACTACATGAGAGTCATGTGGGGATTTCTGTTGGAATTTTTAGTCACCTCTCCAAACTGCATAAGGTTCAATGCAAAAAAAAAAAAAAAAAGTGAAAAGAACAGAGCTGAAAGCTTGACATTACTTTTACCTGCTTACAGTCACAAGCACAAAAGCATTAGGAATGGAGACTAAACTATACATTCTCTAGCAAGAGTTGTTAAATGAACTGGAGATAGGCTTAAAACAGAGAAAACAGAAAAAAAATTAATGCACATTTTTAAATTACTGAACCCCAAAATGCCTGAAATTTCTATTTCCTCTATCTTGTTCTAGATTTTTTATGTTTATCCATTTCTCCTGGTTTGTGACAAAGTCTGTTTAAAATTTCATTTTTTAGCCCTGGCTGGTGTAGCTCAGTGGATTGAGCGCGGGCCTGTGAACCAAACAATCACGGTTCGATTCCCAGTCAGGGCACATGCCTGGGTTGCAGGCCAGTTCCCAGCAAGGGACACACAGGAGGCAACCACACATTGATATTTCTCTCCCTCTCCCTCTCTCCTACCCTTCCTCTCTAAAGATAAATAAATAAAAAAATCTTTAAAAAAAAAATAAAATAAATAAAATAAAATTTCATTTTTTATATCAGAAATAAGAGGATGACTTTGGTACATAACTGCTTCATTGGGTACTCAAGATAGTACTGCCTTTTGTTGACAAATCCCTGAAATTTAGGCCCCTTACCTCCAGAGGGAGGCCCCAGGCAATATTCAGAATTCCGTGTAGCAAACTGAGTCTTTAGTAGTGGGTACCATTACCATGAACAATGGGTTTTGCAATGTCTAGTTTCAGTGTGGTAGCATTTATTAACTCTCTGAGGTGTCTTACAGTCAATGGTCAATTCAGAAAGTGGAACTATGGTAATTAAATTCTAGAAACTGATTATGAAAAAAGTGAACTTATACTCGTACAACTCAAATAGTATGGACATATTTATCAAAAGGAAGACATACTATCCGAAGTCTGCCCTATTAAAGATTACAGAACAATAAAAATAGGATTAATGTGTAAACTACAGGGAATACTAAGCACAACTTTATAGGATGTTAATAACATAGATAAGAACTATGGATCAACCAGAAATGAGAAAAAAATAAGAAACTCAGTGAAAATTATTAAATTCAATTATAATATTTGTAATTCATTGTATTATACCAATTTGTTTAGAAACAGATTTTAATCAATAAATAAAGGCATATGTCACTCCAGGTAGAAAGATTTTAAATTGTGTAAGATTTTTCCACGTAGTTACCTAATTGGCTTAGAAAAAATGTATCTGCTTACCATTATTAATGCCCTCAACATCAAATCCTTTACTAATTTTTTTAAATCTATAAAAATGAAACATAATAGAATACTAAGTGATTATTTGGTAGTTTGAATGTAGGTATCTGCATTTCTTTGTTCCTTTAATACTTTGATCTAAAGATTAAATTGTTTTGGGGGGGGGGGTTGTTCCTCTATTTATTGATTGTTGTACCAGGCTTGCAATTTTTCAAATTGTATTACTATAATGTTAAGTGCAGCAGAAATTAGATTGCAGTATAACAAAAAATAATGTATTTAGAAAATTTAAATATTTTTACAGACAAATTAGAGGCAGTGTGATTAGGAACTACAGCTAGACTTAAGGCTGAAGCTAGACTTAACTGGGTTTGGTTTAGCTCAGTAACTTACTAGCTATGTGACATTAAGGGACAGTTAATGATGTTGTGCCTCAGTTTCTTCATTTATAAATGGAAAGTAATTCTATGTTTCCTTCTTTGCATGTTTGCCATGAGAAGTAAATGGTCTAGAACACTTAAAGCAGTGCCCAGCATGAGGGACATACTTAGTGTACTAGGTCTTATTATGTAAATCTAATACTCATCATTTTCTACTCTGATGATCTTTACAAAGTGCTTCTAAAATCATAAGCATAGATCTTTTAAATAAAAAATATTGAAACAGCTGCCATAACATTCTTCTAAAATCTAAATGAGAAGATATTGAGATTTACACACTGGCATAGCTAATGACCGAGTAGTGTATTTCAATTTCAAATTAGCATGCCTGATATTCTTGTTTACTCACACAGTCTGGAGACCTGATGCTTTTTATCTCCTCTTGAGAGGGTCTCAGTTAATACTAAACCTGTCAGATTATGCTTTCTTCTTAGCAAGAAATAAACTTAATCTTTTCTCTTTTAACTTGATGTGAACTTTCCAACTGAAGTTAGTGAAGCTCATTAGAGCTCTCCACCTGAATATAGACAATTTTCTCTAGGAAAAAAAAGTATTGTAATGCTAAATAAACAACAAGGAAAATAACCACTATTCCACGAAATTCAATGTATTTTAGAAATCTGTAGATTTATAGGAAAGAAGCACAGCTGTGATAAATATACTGAACTATAAATATCAACATAACATCAAAACATTCAAGTGAAATTGAACACTTCAGCCAGACTTCCAGATGCTTGTTTTACAAGGCAATGAGCTTCTGCGTATGTATGCCACCCTGCGCTGTCCTCCTGGCAACAGGTAACATCAAACTAGATTGTCACCATCAGGTGGAAACCCACTCTCAGATCCCTTAAGTTGAGATTATGTTGCATCCACCTTTATACTTGTAGGGCTGGTCTATCACCACAAGAGGCACCTCAATCTTCTGACATAATAAATAAGTTACATTATTAAAATATATGACCATCCATGATAAATTGAAAGAAATAAAAATGATCAGAGATCACCTATAAAAATTAGACACTAAATACAATTTTTAACTCATTCATCTTTATGTTATTCATCTCAATATTTGTCATTTCAGAGGACGACACAAAAAAGTCAAGTAATAATCTCAATCTGTGTGATACAAATATTTGCACAAAATATTTGCATATCATAAAGGTAGAAGGCAAAAATAGTTGATTTTATATTGTTCTGTTGTTCAGTATCAGAAAATAGTAATTGGGTGTGGTAGGGTGAGAATGTAGACAAGTGTACTTGAACAACAATAAAAAATAAAATATACACTTTGATACTGAAGAAAAAAATATTTGTACAAAATTCTTCCTGCTCTGTACATCTGACATCGGGTCAAATTTGTACTTTTCATGTGAATTTCAAGAGCAGTAACTAAAATCTGAATAAAAACAACTTTAACATGAGAGGTTCTCCTCTGGAAACTAGACAAAATATGCCTATCATTCTGTAATGTGATATATTTCTAATTTTTCACACATTCTTATTAAAATTGTATGAGTACATAATATAATTTAGAAGGGCTTTCTTTTATATGCTTGGCATCTCCGGAGGAGATAATATTTGTTCTGAGGATCAATGAGAACTGGAGATAAAATTAAAGCTACTGCATAGATCTCTTTTTCATCTAAGAAATCCCTTCTAAGCTTCATTGACTGAGAGCCCAGTGTATATGTCAGGATGTAGGGAACAAAGAAACAAAGTAAAAATGGAAAGTCTAAAAAATAGTCCTGCAATTTCAACTTCTCGCTTTCTGTGGTTATATACTGACTTGCTCTTTCCAATAAAGATGTATTTTTAGTTTTCCATAAAACTAAGAAAAATACAAATACTTCTATGTTTTTAAGCAGCTGTTCCAACATAAAAATAGAAATGAGAAAAATTACAAATTGGGGTATTGCAAAGCACTGTAAATATTGGCATAGCTTATTAAAAGAATATTCTATTCTCATTTTCATTTCAAATAGACTTAGGTAGTTACAGTAGTGTTTATCAAACACTCTGCTAAGCTTGTTTTTGACCATGATTATATGATAGTCACATAGGACATAAGTTCAGTGAAGTATGTTTTATCCTTGTGTAGTAAATTTCCTACTTAAGCAATAGGGAAATTCTGAATTACATATTTTAATATGTCTGTGAAGATAAAATGTTGGCTGTTTGTACATCAACTTTTAAAATACATATTGAGCAAATCAGTTCTGCATGGATATGCTTCCATAGCATTACTGGAATGCTTATTTGCATTTTTAAAATATTTTTGTGAGTTTTATGAAAAATAAATGAAAAATCATAAATTTCAACTTCATTCTCTTCCGATAATGTAGAATCTAAGTTTTTGAATTCTATGTTCTAGTCACTTTAAATGATTAAAACAAGGTAGTATTTCATAATAAAATTGAAAAAAACTATCTGGCATAATAGTCTGTGTCTTGTAAAAGACAATAATAAATGTTACATATGAGGTCTATTTTTAAAATATTTTTCCAATGATCAATAGTATTGTGAGTATATAGCATAGGACACTGAAATTTCAGAACTTATGTCTAGAAATTTTTGTCTTCATTATTAGGATATAGAATATAATTCCCCTCTCCCTATTTATGTATGCATTTGTATATATACATAGATAAAATATTTAAAATACATATTGTAAGGTAAAGAAGATATAATTGTTTTTAACTATTTAATGTAATGTAACTATTTGAGGAGCTGGCCTACCTTCCTCTAGAAATTTAATTGGAAGAACTTATTCCTGCCTCTCAATATTTCCTTTTATTTGACTAATCTCTTATTATCGTAAGTTAATTTTTAATATTGGATATAAAAGGCAAAGCAATATTAAATTAATGAGGCACATAGATATCCAAATGGAAAGAAAAAGTGTGAAAACAACAAAAGAAGGGAGGCCTGTAGTCTGTGCTATAAGGGAGGCAACGTCAGTCTTTTGAAACACCAATTCAAAAGATCTTATGCACCCCAATGTTCATAGCAGCACAATTTACAATAGCCAAGTGTTGGAAGCAACCTAAATGTCCATTTGTGAGTGGATCAAAAAACTATGGTACCTTTACAAAATGGAATACTACAGAGCAGAAAGAAAGAAGGAGTTACTACCCTTCACCGCAGCATGGATGGAACTGGGGCACATTATGCTAAGTGAAATAAGCCAGGCAGTAAAAGACAAGTAACATATGATCTCACCGATAAGTGGAACTTAATCAACAAAACAAGCAAACAGGTAGAGAAGAGTAGAGAAGGAGCTCCTACTCTTCATGACAGCATGGATGGAAGTGGAGAGCATTATGCTAAGTGAAATAAGCCAGGTGGTGAAAGACAAATACCATATGATCTCAACTATAAGTGGAACCTAATCAACAAAACAAACAAACAAGCAAAATATAACCAGAGACTTTGAAATAAAGAACAAACTGACAATAATCAGAGGGAGGAGAGAGAGGATAAGGGGAAAAAAGTGCAAGGGTCATCAAGGAACATTTATAAAGGATACATGGACAAAGCCAAAGGAGGGGTAGGATCAAGGGTCGGAGGTGGGCATGGGGGGATGGAGAAGTTGGTGGAGGAAAACAGAGACAACTGCACTTGAACAATAATAATAAAAATAAAAGACACTATAAGGAAAGAAAACTATAGCCTAATATCCCTGATGAACATACATGCTCAAATTTTGAACAAATAGTACCAAACACAATACAGTAATACATCAAAAAGATCATACACCATGATCAAGTGGGATTTATTCTGGGGATGCAAGGTTGTACAACATTTGCAAATCAATAAATGTGACTCACCACATAAACAAAACAAATGATAAAAAACACGTGGTCAAATCAATAGATGCAGAAAAAAGCATTTGATAAAATCCAGTATGCATTTATGATAAGTATTCTTAGCAAAGAGGAAATAGAGTAACCATACCTAAACATAATAAAGACCATATATGGCATATCCACTACCAGCATCATACTCAATGGGCAAAAACTACAAGCATTCCTCTTAAGATCAGGAACAAGGAGTGTCAGATTTCACCTCTGTTATTCAACATAGTACTGGAAGTCCTAGCCATAGCAATCAGACAAGAAGAAATAAAAGATATCCAAATTGGAAAGGAAGAAGTAAAATTGTATTTATGTGCAGATGACATGACACTGTACATATAAAACCCTAAGTATTACACAAAGAAACTACTAGAACTGATAATACAAAATTAATATCCAGAAATTCAGTTACATTTTTAAATGCCTTTAATGAACTCTCAGAAAGGGAAATTAAGAAAACAATCACATTTAAAATTGCTTCAAAAAGAATACTATACCTAAGAATAAATCTAACCAAGGATGTAAAAGACCCGTACTCTGAAAATTACAAGACATTGAAGAAAGAAATTGAAGATACAAAGAAGTGGAAACATATACCATGTTCATGGATAAGAGTAATTAACATCTTAAAATGCCCATAGTACCTAAAGCAGTCTATAGATTCAATGCAATTTCTACCAAGATACCAATTATGTATTTCACAGAACTAGAAAAAATATTTTTTAAACTCATATGGAAACACAAAAGGCCCTGCATAGCAACAGTGGTCCTGAGAAAGATGAACACAGTTGAAGGAGTCATGCTACCTAATATCAAACTATACTAGAAGGTCATATTAATCAAAACAGCATGGTACTGGCATAAAAACATATAGACCAATGGAACAGAATAGAGAGCCTAGAAATAAACCTACACCTTTACAGTCAATTCATATTTGACAGAAGAAGCAAGCACATGCAATGGGCTAAAGACAGTTTA
Organism: Glossophaga mutica; assembly: GCA_039655065.1. Taxonomy (NCBI): domain Eukaryota; kingdom Metazoa; phylum Chordata; class Mammalia; order Chiroptera; family Phyllostomidae; genus Glossophaga; species Glossophaga mutica. The sequence goes on along the minus strand of CM077306.1, from coordinate 33,975,482 downwards.
TTCATTAAATGGTGTGAGAATTGGACAGATACGTGCAGAAAAATCAAACGAGACCACCTTCTTATGCCAAACATAAGAATAAATTCCAAACAGATTAAGGATTTAAATGTTAGACCCGAAACCATAAAAATCCTAGGGGGGGAAAAACATAGGCAATACAATCTTGGGCATTGTTTGTAGTAATATTTTCTCTGATATATCTTGTCAGTCAAGGGAAACAAAAGAAAAAATAAACAAATAGGACTCCCTCAAGCTAAATTTTTTTGCACTGCAAACCATATACAAAATAAGAAGATGACTTATTGAATGGGAGAACACATTTGCCAATACCTCTGATAAGGGGTTAATATACAAACATATACAAAAATTACATCTCAACAACAAAAACCAAAAAATCCTATTTTAAAAATGGGCTAAAGACCTGAATAGACACTTCTCCAAACAGGACATACACATGGCCAATGGACATGAAAAGATGTTCAACATCACTAATCAGGAAATGCAAATTACAACCACAATGAGATACCATCTTACACTTGTCAGAACGGCTGTCATCAATAAATCAACAAGCAAGGAGTGCTGGTGAGGATGTGGAGATAGGGGAACCCTTTTGCACTGTTGGTGGCAATGAAGATTTGTGCACCCACAGTAGAAACCAGTGTGGATATACTTCAAAAATTAAAATAAAACTGCTTTTTACGCAGCAGTCTCACTTCTGGGAATTCATTCCAAGAAACCTGAAACATTAATTCAAAACAATATAAGAACCCCTATGTTCATTGCAGAGTTATACAACCACGAAAATCAGAACTAGCCCAAGTGTCCATCAGTAGATGAGTGGATAAAACAACTATGATAGATATACATAATGAATTACTACTCAGCTACAAAAAAAGAAGAAAATTTTACTTTTTTGACAGCATGGATGGACCTAAAGAACATTATGCTAAGTGAAATAAGCCAGTTAGAAAAACACCAACACCATATAATTTCACTTATATGTGGAATCTAATGAATAAGCTGAACTAATATGCAAAATAGAGACAGATTCATAAATGGAGTGCTAGCTGACAGCTCTGGGGGTAAATTGGTGGGTAAAAAATACAGCAAAAAGAAAAAGGACTCATGGACATGGACAACAGAGTGGTGATTTTGGTCAAGGGAAGGATACAAGGAGGATAAATGGCAATGGAATTAAATACAATAATAAATAAATAACCCGATTTAATTATTTCTACTGTCCATTTGTAATTCATTCAGTGGAGAAAGAGTGCTTTCTTCCTGCCACTAGATGAAAGTTCCTTAAGCTCCATGATAATTTTATGTCCACTCTTAAACAGTGGAAAGCTCCAGGGCCACTTTATAAGATAGACAGTTATTAATGAGTATATAAAGGGGTCTAGTCCAAGGTATTAATCAATTTTGATTTAATGGAAAGTCACTCCCTCTGCACCAATGGTCAGTTGTTGGCTCGCAGTTTACACTGGGGCAAGGAACTATGTTCAGCTTTCTTTCCAGCTCATATTTTGTACTTACCACCCATCTGAGCTCCAGTTTTGATCCTCAGAAGAGGTTAAAAAGGGAATTGCTAGAGAGAGGACACCGAAGTTCTCCCAAGATTGGTGAGTGGTCCTCTCCTAAGCAAGAGGTGTCTCTCCTTCCATTGGCAGGTCCCATCATCCTCACATTTTCCTGGATATGGTGATCCATGCTACATTAGACTCTCCATTTAATATTCATCACCCTTTAGGACATCTCCTCAGCCAAGATTTAAGATAGCACCAGGCCATTTCTCTTTCCAGGTAGCCCACATCTAACCAACGGAAAACACTATTGGAAGTGCAACTCTTGCCCAGCTCTTTGTTCACTCCCTTTCACACCCTCAATGGTGAGTCAGATGCAGGTTTGTGATGTCCTCCAATGTACAGAACACCTCAAACTCTCTAAGTGATTGTGTGGAAACTCACTTATCCGTGTTTGAGATGATGAAAGAAGCACCCTTCACTCTTCTTCCTTTGATGAAAATAGGGACTTACACAAGGAAATATCTTACCTGAGGAAATTTCACAAATGCCCCATCTCTTCTTTCATCAATTTATCATGCCCATCTACATGAGGTTTAAGTTTGTCTGTTTTCTAGTCATTGAACTTTTCTCAGAAAGTTCTTTTGAAAATTTGTTTTGTCTTTCTCATAACTTTCTTTGGTATATGATATCCATTTAAACTAAATGTTTCTCTGTCCAAACTTCAAAACCAGCAGCCTTTACAATAGTGAAGTACTAGTATCTCTGTGGAGAAATTGCCATTGGCAAGTGCAACTTACGTGTATTACCTTCCTAAAAGTGATAAACTAAACATATCCAGTTCTTTACTAAATTAGCCAGTTCCCAGATGGAGTACAAGGAATCAGAAATGTCAAATATCATCTCTCCAGTCTCAGGTTGGGACTTGAGCACAATTTGACTTTAAATTCTTGCCTTCTTTTCTTTTCCACATTACAGTTATTTGATAACTGGCAATGTAATTTAACTTGCTTTAACATGGTTGCTGTCCTTGATTTTGTGAGTTCTGCATAGAATTCTTGTTATTAACATATTAATCACTTTCTTTTTTATTTTGCTTCTTATCCAATTCAAGAAAACCATTAATATCAGCAAAAACAAAGCATAATAGAAAGTCTTGTATTTACAACTTGTAACTTCATTTTTCTGGGACAGGGAGGGAAAAAGGCATTGAATGGAAGGAGACAAAATTGAACAGGGAAAGGAAGAAATGAGGCTAAAAGAAAAAAATGAAAATAATAGAGAAAGGAAGAAAGAGTGCTTTATTCTAGGTACTTTCATGAATATTTCTCAAATTAATTGTGTAAAAAATATGATTCTCTTATCTTTATATTTAGGAAACTAAGAGCAATTTAAGAGCGTCAACCAAGATTAAAATTTAATTCATTGTGGAATTGACATTATTTCATCTTTCCAATAGAAAGCTTAGTAAATACTACCTTTCCCTCAAAACATGTCTTAGTGAAAAAAAAAAAAAAACAGTCAAAATGCCAAGATAAAAAGTTAGACCAAATATCTAATAATGTTGGAACCAATGTCCTGTGATGCTGGTCAAGATTATACAAATCTGGTAATTCAACTCAATCATTACAGATTGAGTGTAAGCTTTCATACAGACATAAGAATTTATGTTACAACCAAGTCTGTTTGGTTTCATTGGCTTATATCTTCTTTTTCTATCACTCAGGTATTTTCTGACCCTAGTTTCTGTCTAGATCTAAGATCAGAATTGTCATAGTTGTACTGATAAAGACTTTGGGCTTAAGATATTCGTACTCCTTTCCTTATTCACTTGTACATAAGGAGAGAGAGACTTATGCCAGAAGAGGAAGAGGGGAAGGGTTGAAGATGAGCAGTGATATAGAAAAGTACTTATCTCCCCACTTAATATTGTCAAAACTGTAGCAATTATCTGAAAGACCACCTGCCACCTACAGTAAAGACCCAAGGCAGTATGAAAACTCTTCACTGTTCGCTCTATTTTGATCCCACTAATCATTCGCACAAAAATTATTTAAGGACTGCATATTTTGTGCCTAACCTGTACAAAACCCTTAAAGAAAAATAAGATATGATCTTTATCATCAATTAGATAGAAATCATGTTCAGCAGTGATTCAAAGAGAGAAGAATGTAATCTGAAACAGAGGTATACCCAAAAAAAAAAAAAAAAAAAAAACGAAAGTTTACCATTGTCCATGTCATTCAGATATACAATCAATTCAGCTGCTACATATGCTTCAGGTTACGGGACTATAAATTTCAACAATGAGAAACTAGGGCACTTTTATCCTAAAATTGTGGGTAGCAGGAAACACACTATACATAAAGAGGAATATATAGCTTAGGTGAATTTGAAAGATGAAGAGTAGAAAGAGAAGTCTGAGATGTTATACTGTAGTGGCTTACATGTTTTGACAGAAATAAGCCCAGGAGGGGGGAAGAATCATTTGCCTTTTGTTAGTCATCAATCACAAGCAAGGAAGGTAACAAAGATAAATAATGTGAAATAAATGGCAAGTAACTTTCACAGGAGAATGAAACAATAGTCATTGTTTCCAACCATTTTATGGGCAAAGTGCACCTGCACAAGTAGTTTCAAAGCAAAGGAAAATATGTACCACATATTAAAAATAAATAAATAAGGAAAAAAGAAAAGAAACAAAAATAAAATTGCCTAGAAAAAGTAAAAGAGAACGATACCAGAGCACTTATCTCAATGTTATCTCAATGAACTTCAACTGCAAAGTTTATTCAGCTTTCTAAAACAATGACTTAACCCAGAAAAACATAAAAATGCAATGAGATTTCAACAACACAATTCAAGATTAATAAGACACAGCACATCTCAAAGATACAATCTAATCTATAGGTTTCTTATTTATATAATTTCTTCTAATAAGATAGATCAAAGGCAATGTGTATCTAAAATAAAGGACTCAGAACTTTATTAAACTCAAAAATGTATGTAATAAATTGTAAGTTTCCATACTTAAAATTGTAGTGGGCAAGTGTCATGGAAGAAGAAAACAGAGTTTATTTTGATCATTTTGACATCAGACCAATAAAATAGAGATAGAATATATCCTCTTCCAATGACTGAGAAAGAGATGTCCAACCAACGTAAGCACAGGGTTTATACACACACAACAGAGGAAGTAGTGTTCAGACTTGTTCTAATTATCTGGGTTTAAACAGCAAACTTTGCCTTTCTCTTAGCCTAAAGCAAGGTTGGAAAAGATTGACTGAGTTAATATCTGATTTCAAGTCCAACTATAACAATATTCTTTATTTTTATTTACTCTAAAATCCAAAAGTATTTCTCTGAACTATTACAAGTGTCAATAGAAAATATTTTTAAAAGATTGTCCACAAGAAATAAAAAGATTAAATAGTAGCCATCTACACAGACCTTACTTAAGACTCACATTCCCCTTCATGGGAACGTGCGGTCCCATGTAATTCATCCTCCAACAATTCCTTTCAAAACCCTCAGATGTCCTAACTGATAGTCCCCCACTGCTGGTGATCTATTCTAAAAACAATGAATCTGAGCACAGAAAAATAACACTTTATCACAAGTATACTGAAAATAGCACGCACACATCGCCAAACCCAGTGTGTGAACTGATAGTCAAAGACTCAATTACATGTCAGTCACAACCATGAAACCTTAAAGGGAACAGAAACCAGTGGGTTGTGGACTGGTAGGAAACAACCTTGAAAATTTTTTGACATGGTAGCTAGTCCAAGATTTTTGTAAAATCTAATAAAATAGGTTTTTCCTACAGTTATATAAAAACAAAGTGTCTATTGATTTACCTGAAAGACACATATGATTCTTTTGTAATATGACTTATTATTAGATTAGCTCCATCTTTTCATATCATGTTTGTCACTGGATTGGATCTGCTTAGTTCATACAACAATCTGAATCCCTCTGTCAATTGTTTATCTCGGTGTAAAAACAGTAGCACATTCATCAACAAAGCTCCGGTTACTTCAACATGAGCCATTTTGTAGTTAAGTGAGTTAAATCACACTTGAAATACACCCTGGTTAAGTGACTGAAGTTACTTAGTCACTAGTCTCTATCTCTTGTCTTCATTTATGAAATAAACAAAATTGATTTCTATATGTAGAACATCAGCTTCATATTTAACTGCACACTTTTAAATTGATTTAAATAAAGTTATGAATATCCAGTGGTACCATGAGATGTTCTAGCAATATTAATTTAATAATAGAAAATTATGATTTCTTCCACTTTATAAAAAGCTGTATTTTAAGGTTATTCTGCCACTTACATACTTATGAGAAATATTAAACATAGTTAATTTTTATTTCTTTATTTTCTGAATTCAGCTGGGCACAATCTTATCCTAGCCGGCAAAATTCTAACTGGTGTATTAAAGAAGAGATGGAAACAGTAAAAGAGATTTGCACGCGATGGTGACTCCCACCTTTTTAAAAGTGTTGCTTGAAAGTAAAAAGTGAGCAACTTTTTACTGGAACATTAAAACTTGGTACAACAATATTTTTATTGAACTGTGTGCATAAAACAGTTTATCATCAAAGACAGCGTCTTCCAGGTTATAACAACTTGCTGGAGGGTGGGGGAGGGCAGTGTGGTTGCTGTTTCATGACGTTATTATCAGGAATGGAACAGATATTTCTACATACTGCCTAGTTTTAATGCTACAACAAACTTCCCAGATGCTTAGATTCTGTTTTTATTTCAGGTTTGTTTTCTAAAGGTATTATATAAGACTAAAAATAAAAGTTGATTATCTTGGAAAACCAAAGTTATAGGTGAAAAGGAATGAAGTAAATCTAAATGTATTCACATTCTACTTTCTTCTGAATAAGAGTAGACCAGTAATTACTGAGTCAACCTAATGTGTAAAACACAAAGAAGAGTAAATTGTAAATGTTAATTCCTGTGTAAAAGACATGAAGAAAGCACAGCAACTAATTTTGTTATGCTTATATGGAGGTACATAATTTCTATGGTCCTTGAATTAAAATTTTGATGATAAAACTCAACATGAGAGAGTAAAACTATTTGTATGTGTTTTCCAACCTTGGATACAAGCATGGTATTGTTTATTGACTGGGTGTATTGGGGAACTGTGCAGAGATGCCATGTGTATCTGATGATCCTTCATTTTGGCAGTGGGGCTACGGCAAACAGCTGAACGTTAAGCCCTGCCGACACACCCCCAATCTGTCTGGAATGCAGACGCAGCTGGAACACTGGCCCTGGGTGGTGCTAAATGTTGTTTCACTCAAAACCTTTAGTAATTTTAAAATGACAAATAATAATCTGTGAATCAAATAAAGTTGAAAATTCCTGTTCTTCTTGATTTCCTATGACTATGTCTAAACACTATTCTTGCACTGAATTGTTTATATAATCACCCTGTTATCAATTAATCACTCTTAGGCTATTTGAGTATATTCATATTTTCAGATTTGAAAAGTATTTAACCAGCAATTTGGCTTCCTAACATTCAAATTCATTTCAAGATATAATAAGCAGTCTTGGATACAGAATAATTGAAAATCTTCAGATATTGGTTGGGTGACTAGGTAGCAAAAATTATCAGATTGGTGTATGTAACTTTAAAGCCAATATTTAAATATCATGGGGAATGCTTTATAAAAAATATGATTGTCTAACCACTATGTTGTACACTTGAAACTAATACAAAACGATATTGAATGTAAACTATAACTGAATTTTTTAATTTAATCATTAAAAATTAGAAAAAATAAAGTTAATATTTAAATCTGCCCTTAGGATTTTTTTCACTCTTTACTGAGAATACATTTTTACTGGGATACATTTAAGTAAACTTATCTATCCCCATTTTATACTAGTCCAACATCTAAAAATGAATTAGGAAAGCAATTTTCCTAATTTTCCCCTCTGTTTTTTTGACATACATTTTTCATTTTTATGTTGTTTTTTCATGCCATCAGTGCTACAGTGACAGTCATTTCCTTAAATTTTTAGTTCTTTCAGGGATGATCATCCTCTTAACTAGTCAGCATAATCACAATTTCACTTTGGCTCAAAGCAGCTAATATTTTACTACAGTGAACATGGAGTAAAACTCAGATACCTACAAAATCCAGATACCAACATATTCAAAACTCCAAAGGTGAACACTGTAATTTTTGTTTTGTTTTATTCCGTGATAATTTTTTGGTTCTTTACTGTGCTAGAGGAAAAAAAAAGCCAAATTCTTTGATGTTTCACAACCCTAATAATAACTAACTACAATGGTTTACAATGAAGGCTTTCTCTATAAAAATCAGTTAAATCACTAACAAAGAAAAACATAAAGCAAATTTCAAAAACTGAGAAAATTACAAAATGCTTATAGCAGCCCTTCCCAAGAGGCGAATAGAATTTCTGTGCCCATTGCTTCATTATGAGAGTCTCAGAGAAGTTAATGCACCATCAAAGTGATAGAGCAGGTCAGTGGTCCAGCAGAACTAAAATGCCATGCAGTCTGATTCTCAACCTTAGAGTGTGGACAGTTGTGCAGCTTATAATATGAGTCACTACCTGGCATTTCAGTGCATTTTCCTTACACATAGAAAAGCTTTCTATCTAATTATCTACGAAATGCATTGTTATGCTAAAGTCGCTGAATAATGTAATTCTTTCCATAGGAGTAAATGGGCCAAATAAGTTGTTTACTGTAGTAGAAAATAGAGCACGAGTTAGACAAAGGCCACATGTCAGTAATTTACCCTTCCAGAGAATAATTATGAAGAACTAAATTTTAAGGAGTATGTAGATGATAGAGGAAAAAGGGACAAAATTATCTGACTTACTTCATGATCTCTATTCTCTTTAATCAATTGATAGCCAGAGTTTAATATTTGACATTCAAATGAATTTTTTCAAAGATGCACCAAAAATAATATTGAGGAAAAAATTTGAGCACATTTCCAAAAGTTAAAATAATTATAATATATCATAAAAGAGAATTGAGTATAAAAATACAGCAAAAGTAAATAAACTATTTATTAACTAATAAATATATTGCTTAAAGTTTCCCTCCTTCATCAAGATTTTTCTATGGCCCTGGCTGGTGTGGCTGAGTTCCGGCCTGCAAACCGAAGGGTCACTGGTTCAATTCCCAATCAGGCACATGCCTGCATTGCAGGCCAGGTCCCCAGTAGGAGGCACGTGTGAGGCAATTGATGTGCCTCTCATCAATAGATGTTTCTGTCCCTCTCTTTCTCCCTCCCTTCCCCTCTGTCTAAAAATAAATAAATACAATTTTAAAAAAAAGATTTTTTTATGTCAGGAATAATATTTTGCAGCTTATGATCTTTTAATGATATACCTTAAAAATTAAAAGTACATCAATATCTAAAGAGGATAGTTATAGTCACAAAGGTATGAAAATTAAAAATTAAATTTCTAATTAACATCAAAGGCAAATTTAGAAAGAAGATAGAGTGAAACTTTGACTAACAGAAACTCATAGCCAAGGCTTCAATTAATCAAGATTTTCCTTAATTTTACCATAGAGCCATATTATTTTCAAAGATAATTTTATATTAAAAATTTGGTATAGTTTAAATTTTGGAGTAACTATGTTACTGTTCAGTTTTCTACATCATACATTGCCTAAGAGCAAGTGATATAAACATCACAATTCTATAGGACTGTCCACCTTAGTCCTAACCAAAGATCTAAACTATATGTAACTAGTTAGAATAGATAAAATCCAGTCAATGATTGGTGCTCAATTTACTTTCAGACAGTGAGGTTCCACTCCACCTTTTTTTTTAAATTATTTTTTAATCAGTATTTTTTTCCCTCTGTTATTGCTGATTAACCAAACTGATAGAAGGGCACTGTACGTGCATGTAAGTATTCTTAGAGTAACAGGCACAATAAGGCCTATGATTAGTAGAATACTAAATTAATGCAAAATTATCTGGACACAGCTTCACAAATTACACATTTGAATGGTAAAATAACATTTTGAGTCTTAATAACCTTTTCATGCAGAAATAGGTGATTTTTTTCACCTTTGTTAAAATTCTTTATACAAAGTCTTAATTTCCACTTAGAGAACAGAGAAGCCATGAGATAGTTGATTTATTTGCTTTGTTCAGAATTGGGAAAGTGGTACAGTAAGGCCCCATGTGCATGCCTTAATTTTATATCATATTCTTGTTCTCATTTGTCTCTATGCATCTTTTGATCTCACATTTTATTTCTTCTTTGACCCAGTCATTTTTTAGTAGTTGTTTAATCTCCACAAGTGTGTGGGCTTCTTTACTTCCTTTTTGCAGCTGAGTTCTAATTTCAAAGCATTGTGGTCAGAGAATGAGCTTGGTATGATTTTAATCTTCTTGAATTTGTTGAGGCTGGTTTTATGACCCAACATATGGTCTAGCCTTGAGAATGTTCCATGTGCACTGGAGAAGAATAATAATCTGATGTTCAGGGATGAAAGGCTCTATAAATGTCAATTATGTTAATTTGGTCTAATGTGTCATTTAAAGCCAATATTTCTTTGTCAAATTTCTGTCCGTATGCTCTGTCTAGAGCTGTCAATTCAGTATTAATGTTCCCAACTATGATTGTGTTTTGGTCAATTTCTCCCTTTATTTCTGTCAGTAGTTGCTTTATATATGTCAGTGCTCCCTGGCTGGGTGCATATATATTATATGTTAAAAAGAAGGAAAAAAGGAAGAAAAAAAAGAGTTAGGTTTTTTTGATGTAGTGTCCCCTTTATCATTATAAAATGCCCATCTTTGTTTCTTGTTACCTTTGTTATCTTGACATCTACTTTGTCAGATAAAAGTATGGCTACACCAGCTTTTCCGTGGATACTGTTTGCTTGGAGAATCATTTTATAGTACTATTCAGCAGTGTTCCAAGGACAAGACAGATGCCAAAAGATAGACAGTTTGGAGACTTCTCAGAAGCCACTTGTGTGCCACGGAAGAAGCAGATTCCAACAGTGTCTTTGTAGAGTGGATGACCAGTGATTCAAGTTGAGAGATCTCACATTAACCATTTTTTTAATCTTTTCACTCTTTCCAGGTGTTCTTATGGAAGCTTCCTCATATTTCTGCCAAAAGAGATACAGTCCTCCCCTCCTAAAAAACACAAGGCCTAGGTCTTCACAGCACATTTTTTTTTTCAGAGATATAGGCCTTTTATAAAATGTCATTTTCTTCTCATTTCCCATTCTCACCCACTTTTACATTTTGAAATGGGTGACAGAGTTGAAAAGTCATGCTTTGTTTTGTTTTTAATGTTTTTCTCTACAAATTTTGATATAGAGGTTTGTCTTATTCATTTTACAGTATATCTATATACTGTATAGTATCACCTCCTCAAAAAAAGGAAAGTAGAAATAGTTTTATACTAATATGTTGTTACACTGATTCACTGGATGATTAGTGATATGAATGTATTTATTTATTCAACATAATTATTAAGCAGTACTTATATAAAATTTCTGAGAATAGAATCATGAACGAAAGAATTCTCAGCCTGGCTCAGAGGTAGTACTCACAGAGCACTCCTGAGCCCGAGCTCCATGGACAACAGCTGAGAAGGCAGTTATAAACAAAAGCAGAAAGCAAATATCTACCATTTCATGCCACAGAACACATAGCACCATTTGTCTGATAAATATTTATTTGTACAAGTATTTCTTGAATTAAATAAATGATTTTGCTTATTGTGACTTTTACTTTAAAGTAACATCAAGTGTATACTAAATGACTAATAAATTACAGAAAAGGATGAATGTATATATCTTCTTAAGTAAATTTGGAAAAGTTAAAGGGGGAATTGATTCTTTTTTTTTAAATATATTTTATTGATTATGCTATTACAGTTGTCCCATTTCTCCCCCATCATTCCCCTTCACCCTACCCACCCTCTCCCACCCACATTCCCCCCTTTAGTTCATGTCCATGTGTCATAAGTTTTCTAGCTTCTACATTTCCCATACTATTCTTGCCCTCCCCCTGTCTATTTTTTTCCCATTATCTATGCTACTCATTCTCTGTACCTTTTCCCCTTCTCTCCTCCTCCCACGCCCCTGTTGCTAACCCTCCATATGATCTCCATTTCTGTGGTTCTGTTCCTGTTCTAGCTGTTTGCTTAGTTTGCTTTTGTTTTAGGTGTGGTTCTTGATAGCTATGAGTTTGTTGTCTTTTCACTGTCATAGTTTTATCTTCTTTTTCTTAGATAAGTCCCTTTAACATTTCATATAATGTATAAGAATAGTAAGTGCATCTATTAATTCATTTTACAGAGCACCTATGTTGAGCCAAGTACGATTTTAGTTTTTTGGAAATCATCAATGAACAAAATAGACAGGACCCTGCCCTTATGTGGATTGCATCATGGTGGAAGATATAGATAGTACATAATAAACATAATTAATAAGTGAAATACATAGTAAATAAGAAAGTAGTAAAAGCAGGAAAAATGTACCTCGCATATAGGGTGAGAAAGAAGGGGGCAATTTGCAAGATTAAATTTACAATATCAAAGGTGGATCTTAAGCAGAGGCTGGGAGAAAGGGAGGAACATTTTCAGGTCGTGGAAGGACATAGTAGTGGAAGAACATTCCAAGCAAATAATCAATTAAATTTTTGAGTGCTATCTAGCAGCAGGGATTGCTAGAATGAAGAAGATCAAAATTATACCCTAAATTATACATTTCTCTTTGCAAGTTATTGATATAATGTAGAATAAGAAATTGAGGATAGGAAAGAAAAGGTAAGTAGATAGAATAAAAAATGTGTTTTAACAAAACTAAGTAATCAGAAACCAAGTGCCCCATGGCTGTATGTCTAAATGTTCATATAAGAGAGCTGAGATGTGCATATTTTATTGGGCTTTGAAGTGATCTGTTATGAAGATATCAGAAAAAGAGTTGGAGGCTGTAATAGAAAGAACATCTAAAAGCCTTTGAACATCCCCCTTTGGGCTGCTGTAGGAATTATGTTCAGTCAAGTTCAACTGTTTTCAACACATTCCTTATAGCCAACACTTATTCACCCATATTCTGCCTTTCCTCTTTTATTATAGATGGAAATTTAATCCAGCTCCTCCACTTCTACAATAGTTTGTCTTTCCTACTCTCGTATCATCTTTAATTCCTCCTTTGGTTCGTCACAATCAACATTCTAAAATGTCCTTTTCTCCATTTCAAATCAAAACAAAACACCTCTTTGAACTCACACTGTTCTTGAAAACTGCTTAAGTGTTTGGCCTTACTCTCCCAAGGAAACTGCTCTTGTGAAACTCACCACTGATAGTATTAAATCCAGTGATCATTCCTGGTTTCTCACCACATCTATCAGCAACTTTTGACTTTGGTGGTCTTGCCCCCTGATCATCACCAGTTAGTGTATAAAGAACTACACCTTCCATATTTTCCCCCACTTCCCTGGATGTCCATTGAGATGGAATTTGGCATGCAGAATATTGAGGGAAGGTAGAGGTAGCAGGATTGGGCAGCGGGAGAGGTGGAAATGTAGTGAAGACTCCTGGCAGTCTCAGTGGCCTCACTGGGAGCGGAGCCTGAGTTGCCTTGACTTGGCTGACATGGTCCACACTGTACACCTCCATCTTCATAATTCATTGGATGGGGGTGGCCCAGCAAGGGCATCTTCTCAGAGGAAAGCTGTGCATGGACAGCCCTCTCAGCCTCTAAAGGGGTGACTAGGTGGCTCATCTCCATGTCCGCCACAGTACTCTTTTTCCAGCTCCTTTATCTCTTGCATTCTGTTGGCTTTATTTTAAATATATATAATGTATTTTATTTTCATGGTTGATACCAAATGATACAACACCTCAAATAAAATATACCCAAAAAGTAACCTGATCTGTCCACCCCAGTGTGCTCCTCTTATAATCATCCCCATGCCAGTCAACAGCAACTACACGAATCCTGTAGCTTAGGTTTAAAAACATAACGCTTTTAAAATTTTTTCCATGGGGGTACTCTCAAGTTCTCTCTTTTTGTTGCACTCCACATACAAATTCTCTTAGGTTTACTTTCAAAAAGATAACTAGACTTTTACCACCTTGTTCTGCAGAGTGAACAGCAGGCAGGCCTTGTTAATAACAAGAGGGGGAGGTGACTAGTGGTTCTCATAGGTGACTGGATTCTTTGAATAATTCTATAGGCTGGCAGGACAGTGAAACCCAATAGGCTGAGGATCAGAAGAGGTGTATTTAGTTAGTGAGGCTCATATAGATACAGCAGCACGTGAGTTTTTAGACCTAACAACACATAACTCTACACCAACGTTCCTCATCCAAGCTACCTTATCGCAATAGTCTAAACTGGTGTTGATGAAGTCAGAAAGATCCTGTTAAAATATTTCAGTCGGTCTCCCCTCTGCTCAAAAACCCTATAATGCCTACTCATCTCTGTCATTTTCTGGCTCCTGTTATCTCTCGGACGTTGTCTCTTAATAGTCTCTTTCACTAACTCACTTCACTGTAGCCACAATGACCTCTCTGCTTCTTGAGCACAACAGGAATGTTCCCACATCAGGAACTCTGCTTTTGCTTTTCCTTTTGCCTTGAATGCTTTACTTTTTTAAAAATCTTTGCTCACTCGTTCACTTCTTTTAAATCTCTGATCATCTGCAATTTTTAAAAAGAGGACTCTCCAAATCTTCCTATTTTAAATTCCATTCACTCTTTCGAAGCACTTGGTATCTACTTCACTGCTTTATTTCATTCCCATACAGCTATGACCACATGAAACCACATAATCTGATTAGCTCTTATTATTTGTTTATTTCTCTCCACTAAATGCAGACCTACATGTTAAGAGGTAGTTTTTCTGTTAGTTCACACCCCTGAAAAGTATCACCTAAAACAAATGGTCTGTAGATTTGGACATGTAATAAGTATTTATTGAATAAAATAACTTATTTACCCATCCTTGCTTTGTTATTTAATTTACATGAAGTAACATGAAATTTTAAAGTGCCTTTAAAATATTGAGGGTGATTAGGTGGGGAGGGCTGGGGTGGTGGGCTGGGGCGGAGTAAAAGACAGAAAACTGTACAATATCAACAATTAAAAAATACCGATTAAAAATAAAATAAAAATGGAAAAAAGTAGATTAAAAAAATTAAAATAGTGAATATTAAATTGTTTTTTCTTTCAATTGTAGTTTACACTCAGTATTACTTTGTATTAGTTTCAGGTGTACAACATAGTGATTAGCCAATCATATACATTACAAAGTGGTCCCTCCAATATTTCAAGTACCCATGTGGCACAGTACGTAGTTATTTCAATACTATTAATGGCATTCCCTATGCTGTAACTCACATACCTGTGACTATTCTGTAACTTTCTGTTTTCTCCTAATGCCAGATTTGGGATCAGGCTTCACAAAGAGTGACAGGATGGCTGGGAAACACAAATTTAAAATTCAAAGAAAAGGTGTCCTTGGGCATAAACTTTAGCCAATGAATGACAGAATATAGGAAGGACCCACTGGATCAATTTCCTGCCGTTAAAAACAGCAGTTCTGTCGTTCCCACAGCTTCTTCAAAGACCTTCCACATGGCCAATTCTGTTTTCTGGTGAAACTATAACTGCTCTGCCAGGTCCTATCTTATTTTGGTCTCCCTCTTTGCCTCACAACTTTTTCCCTTCACTATTGAATCAAATTACATCTTTCAAGAAAAAGTAGGCATATAAATAATTACTCAGACTTAATTTCTCTAAAAAGAAGCAATGATTTTCTACTCCAGGATGAAATTACTCCAAGAAGTAAAAGAGGTGGCTATTTTTTAGAAGGAGCCTAC
The DNA here is from genome assembly GCA_039655065.1 of Glossophaga mutica. Lineage (NCBI taxonomy): Eukaryota > Metazoa > Chordata > Mammalia > Chiroptera > Phyllostomidae > Glossophaga > Glossophaga mutica. The sequence continues at coordinate 33,960,076 of CM077306.1, read as the reverse complement.
AATCTAGTTAGTGATGCAGAGGAGACAAAAGTGTTCAATTACAGGATAAAGAATTACATGCTAAATCTATATGCAAAGTGTGTGTGGTACAATGATAAGAACAATAAGAATGTGGAGATGCAGTGTGAGTGTTAAAGTTTAAAATATCAGGGAATATTGATCTTGAAGGGTGAAAGATATGGCTTGGAAGAGCATGCATTTCAGGGAATTCTAGCCTGGTGAAATACTTGGACAAAATGGGGATGGAAGTGCACATCAATAAAAGTAAGAGTGAAAAGACAAAACGAAGGATTGTTTCAGGGCTATAATGAAAAGCAACTAAGTTAAGGAATAGATGGAATGCAAAAGAAATTACTGAGTGTAAGTGCTAAAAACATGGTAATGAAATATTTAGCTTCACACAAATAAAAGGAGATAGATGATTCCCTTTCGAATGAGATAAGTAGGTAGTAAGATACAATAGAAGACTTTCCCAAGAATTTCCCATAATGTCCTCCTAACTTCATACTCAATAAGTGTGCTTACTTGCATACACACATTTCCGCTGAAACACCACAACACATTCCTTTGAATTACTCTATTAAAATGCAAGTTAGTCAGAAAATAAATATTTTTAAATGAGTAAAATTGGGAGGTATAAGGCTACATACAACATGGGTCATTTCTGATAATGCAACCACACAAAAAAAGGGTAAAATGAAAAGTTCTGTGTAGCTATGGTAGCCAATAATAATCCAGGAACTTGAGGAGCTACTGTGCTGTAGTAGACAAAGGCCACGGGAAAGATTGCCAAAGGATGCTGAAGATGCCATCTGTCTTGCATGCTGCCCAGTAATGGTCATGATATAAAATAAATGCAATTTAAAAATCTAGGAGTTACAATGAATTGCAGATGATTAAAATAAGGCATATAAGTACTAGACAGCATTCACTCTCTAGTGCGCATAACTTATACATTTTTACTGTATTGTCATAGATGGGCAACTTGGCAAAAGCTCACACCGGACAGTAAAATCCATGGAGCAAGCAGTCACAATTGTTTTATGCATCACTGCATACCAGAATTGGAACAGCATCTGTCACACAGGATGTAAAAGGTCCACACCGAATAAATAGATTGATTATCTCAGAGGTTCCCCAAATTTCTCATTTCTCTGCGATTTAGGGTATCTTTTCTTCATGGCTCTCTTGAACCAAAAGAAATAGCTAAAAATTTTGTTTATTAAATAGTTAGGTCCAAACATCTTAATGAGCATTTATGTCCTAACAGCATGACACCTGTTTGTCACTATATAACATCTCACACCCTCATTCCCTGTTCCATGTTGACTTTTATCCTATACTTGCTTGTCATCACAACTTCTAAAAGCCCAGCTTCACAAAGATATTACCTCATCAAAGATAATGTAGCCATCTGGTATAGAAACTACTTGAGGTAGTAGTTTGCTAGATATCTGACAGATTACTGAAAAAAACACAGAAACAACAGTTCCCAGCATTTCCATTATCAAAGAGCATAGATTAGCTTTCAAAAATTAAACTATATTGAACTCCTTTAATTTCAAATGATTGTATTAATTTAATTCCTTTATTTAAATATTGCATATAAGACAAAAGACTGATTTTATGTTACTGGTTTCAGCACCATCATGTAGTAGGTCTCCCAGTTGAGTCCCTATGACCCTGACTGCTTCGGCGAAGCTATGGCTAACCAACAGCAGCAGTAGGGAGCAAAAGGGCTTACCACCGTCAGAAGCAGGTTTACACTCCATCAGCATGCTTTTGCTGTGCATACTTCTTATGTCCTCACAGTAGCAATTTTGCAGAGACTATAGTTCTAAATAATGGCTAGCTGATTTCCTGGCATTAATCAGAAAAAAAAACTCAGAAGTAGTAAGATACCACAGAAGAATAGATAAGCTGGAGATGAAAACATGGAAGCAAGTTTTTATGGAGAGCAATAGACTAGTTCGGTGATGTCCAACTGGTGCGCCACAAGAATTTTTAAAACATGCGATACCTGACTATTTGGTCAGGAGCACTACCTCTTTTCCTTAGACTATCGAATTAAAAAAATGGTAACAGCTAGCACAAAAATAGCCATCTGGTGTGAATGAATCAAAATCAAAATTGTACTTTTTTTATCAGATCAGCAAAATGTATACTTTTTTGGTGTGCTGTAGAATTTTAATAATTAGCTTATAAGTGCCATGAGATGATAAAGGTTGAAAATCACTGGCCTAGTTCATTGTTAACAAATTCTTATTTCTTTTTTAATATTTTTATTTTAGTTTTTATTTTGGTTCAGCTACAGTTGTCCTGCCTTCTCCCCATTGCTCACCCCACCCTGTTCCCCCAACTCCCACAGTCCATCCCCCCTTATTGTCTGTGCCCATGAGTCCTCCGTTTGTGTTCTTTTTCTTGCCCCTTCTCCATCTTTCCTCTGTTATCCCCCTCCCCACTCCCATCTGGTCACTGTCAGTTTGTTCTTTATTTCCAAGTCTCTGGTTCTGTTTTGTTCATTTGTTTGTTTTGTTGATTAAGTTCCACTTACAGGTGAGATCACATGGTATTTGTCTTTCACCACCTGGCTTATTTCACTTAGCAAAATGCTCTCCAGTTCCATCTATGCTGTTGCAAAGGGTAGGAGTTCCTTCCTTCTTTCTGCTGTGTAATATTCCATTGTGCAAATGTACCACAGATTTGTGATCCACTCATTTACTGATGGGCACTTAGGCTGTTTCTAGAACTTGGCTCTTGTAAATTGCGATGCTATGAACATTGGGGTGCATAGGTTGTTTTGAATTGGTGTTTCAAGATTTTTAGGGCATAATCCCAGCAGTGGAATTGCTGGATCAAAAGGCAGTTCCAGTTTTAGTTTTCTGAGGAAATTCCACACTGTTTCCCACAATGGTTGCACTAGTATGCAATCCCACCAACAGAGCACTAGGGTTCCCCTTCTTCCACAACCTCACCAGCACTTGTTTGTTAATTTATTAATGATGACCTGTGTGCAGTGGTATCTCATTGTGGTTTTAATTTGTATCTCTCTAGTGGCTAGTGATGTTGGGCATTTTTTCCATGTGACTTGGGGCCCTCTATGTGTTGTCCTTGGAAAGGTGCTATTCAGGTCCTTCACCCATTTTTTAATTGGATTACTTGTCTTCCTTGTATGGGGTCATGTGAGTTCTTTATTTATTTTGGAGATCAACCCTTATTTGAGATTATCATTGGCAAATGTTTTACCATAGAGTTGGTTCCCTTTTGATTTTGTTGATTTTTTTTGCAGAAGTTTCTTAGTTTGATGCAGTCCCATTTATTTATTCTTTCCTTTGTATCCCTACAAATGCCCTACAGGATGTATTGGTGAAAATATTGCTGTGTGGGATATCTGAAATTTTCTGGCCTATATTTTCCTCATTTCTTTTTTTATTTAAAATTGTATTTTTTTTTTTTGTGATTCATAATTTTATTTTATTTTTTTTTCTTTTTTTTTAATTTTTATTTTAATTGTTGATCTTGTACAGTTTTCTGTCTTTTATTCTCACCCCAACCCACCACCCCAGCCCTTCCCTCCCATTTCCACCCCCCCATAGTTTTTATCCATGTGTCCTTTTTACTTGTTTCTGTAAATCCTTCCCCTTTTCCCCTGAAATTCCCTCCCCTCTCCCCTCTGGTGACTTTCAGCCTGTTCCCAATTTCTATGTCTTTGGTTATATTATGCTTGTTTCTTTGTTTTGTTGATTAGGTTCCTGTTAAAGGTGAGATCATATGGTATTTGCCTTTCACTGCCTGGCTTACTTCGCTTAGCATGATGCTCTCAAGTTCCATCCATGCCGTTGCATAGGGTATGAGCTCCTTCTTTCTTTCTGCTGCATAGAATTCCATTGTATAAATGTACCACAGTTTTTTGATCCATTCATTTACTGATGGGCATCTAGGTTGCTTCCAACACTTGGCTATTGTAAATTGTGCTGCTATAAACATAGGGATGCATAGTTTCTTTTGGATTGGTGTTTCAGGGTTCTTAGGATATAGTCCTAGCAATGGAATTGCTGGGTCAAAAGGTATATCCATTTTTAGTTTTTTAAGAAAAACCCATACTGTTTTCCATAGTGGTTGTACCAGTCTGCACTCCCACCAGCAGTGCAGTAGTGTCCCCTTTTCTCCACAACCTCTCCAACACTTGCTGTTTGTTGCTTTGTTTATGAGGGCCATTCTGACTGGTGTCAAGTGGTATCTCATTGTTGTTTTAATTTGCATCTCTCTGATAGCTAGCGATATCGAGCATTTTTTCATGTGTCTCTGGATCCTCTGTATGTCCTCCTTGGAGAGGTGTCTGCCCAAGTCCTTTGCCCATTTTTTAATTGGGTTGCTTGTCTTCTTAGAGTGGAGTCGTGTAAGTTCTTTGTATATTTTGGAGATTAAACCCTTATCTGAGATATCATTGGCAAATATGTTTTCCCACACAGTCGGTTCTCTTTTTATTTTAATACTGTTTTCCTTGGCCATGCAGAAGCTTTTTATTTTGATGAGATCCCATTTGTTTATTCTTTCCTTTATGTCCCTTGCTTTAGGGGACATATCAGTAAAAATGTTGCTGCGTGTAATATCTGAGATTTTCCTGCCTATGTTCTCTTCTAGGACTTTAATGGTGTTACGGCTTATGCTTAAGTCTTTTATCCACCTTGAATTTATTTTTGTGTATGGTGTAAGTTGGTGCTCGAGTTTCATTTTCTTGCACGAAGCTGTCCAGTTCTCCCAACACCACTTGTTGAAGAGGCTATTTTTACTCCATTTTATGTTGCTGCCCCCTTTGTCGAATATTAATTGACTATAGACTCTAGGGTTTATTTCTGGGCTCTCTATTCTATTCCACTGGTCGACGTGCCTGTTTTTATGCCAGTACCAGGCTGTTTTGATTACAGTGGCCTTGTAATACATTTTGATATCAGGTATTGTGATCCCTCCTGCTTTGCTCTTCTTTCTCAAGATTGCTGCCGCTATTCTGGGTCGTTTATGGTTCCATATAAATTTTTGAAGAGTTTGTTCTATATCTGTGAAATATGCCATTGGTACTTTAATAGGTATTGCATTGAATCTGTAGATTGCTTTGGGAAGTATGGACATTTTGATGATGTTAATTCTTCCGATCCATGAACACGGTATGTGTTTCCATTTATTTGTGTCTTCCTTGATTTCTTTCTTCAGTGTTGTGTAGTTTTCTGCATACAGGTCTTTTACCTCCTTGGTTAGGTTTATTCCTAGGTACTTTATTTTTCTTTTTGCTATATCAAATGGTATTTTTTCCTTGATTTCTACTTCTGTTGTTTCATTGTTGGTATACAAAAATGCCTTTGATTTCTGGATATTGACTTTGTATCCGGCTGTTTGGCTAAATTCATTTATTAGGTCGAGCAGTTTTTTGGCCGAGACTATAGGATTTTCTATGTATACTAACATGTCATCTGCAAACAATGATAGTTTTGTTTCCTCCTTTCCAAGTTGGATGCCTTTTATTTCCTTTTCTTGTCTAATCGCTGTGGCTAATACTTCCAATACTATGTTGAATAGAAGTGGAGAGAGTGGGCAGCCTTGTCTTGTTCCTGATTTTAGTGGAAAAGAATTTAGTCTTTGCCCGTTGAGTATGATGCTGGCTGTAGGTTTCTCATATATAGCCTTTATTATGTTGAGGAATGCTCCCTCTATTCCCACTTTGCTGAGTGTTTTTATCATAAATGGGTGCTGTACCTTATCGAATGCTTTTTCCGCATCTATTGATATGATCATGTGATTTTTGTCTTTGCTTTTGTTTATGTGATGAATTACATTTACTGATTTGCGAATGTTGAACCATCCTTGCATCCCTGGGATGAATCCCACTTGGTCGTGGTGTATGATCTTTTTAATGTGTTGCTGGATGCGGTTTGCCAATATTTTGTTGAGGATTTTAGCATCTATGTTCATCAGCGATATTGGCCTGAAGTTCTCCTTCTTTGTTGTGTCTTTATCTGGTTTTGGAATTAGGATGATGCTGGCTTCATAAAAAGAGTTTGGGAGTCTTCCATCATTTTGGATTTTTTGGAATAGTCTGTGGAGAATAGGGGTTAGCTCTTCCTTAAATGTTTTGTAGAACTCTCCTGTGAAGCCATCTGGTCCAGGGCTTTTGTGCGTCGGGAGTGTTTTGATTACTGATTCAATTTCACCAGCCGTTATTGGTCTGTTCAGACTTTCTGTTTCTTTTTCATTGAGTTTTGGAAGGTTATATTTTTCCAGAAACCTGTCCATTTCACCTAGGTTTTCAAATTTCTTGGCATACAGTTCTTCATAGTAATTTCTTACAATCCTTTGTATTTCTGCAGTGTCGGTTGTAATATCTCCTCTTTCATTTCTGATTGTGTTTATTTGAGTCCTCTCTCTTTTTTTCTTGATGAGCCTGCTTAAAGGCTTGTCGATTTTGTTGATCCTTTCAAAGAACCAACTCCTGGATTCATTGATCTTTAGGATTGTGCTTTTAGTCTCTATATCATTTAATTCTGCTCTTATCTTGGTTATTTCTTTCCTTCTACTTGCTCTGGGCTGTCTTTGTTGTTGTTCCTCGAGTTCTTGTAGGCGAAGGGTTAGGTTGTTTGTTTGAGATGTTTCTGTCTTTTTTAGATAGGCCTGTATTGCTATTAAAATTGTATTTTTTAATTACATTTTACATTCAACATAATTTTGTCTTTGTTTCAGGTATACAGAATAGTGACTAGACAATCATACACTTTACAAAGTGGTTTTCCCAATATTTCCAGTACCCCAGTGACGTCATACACAGTTATTACAGTATTATTGACTATATTCCCTATGCTGTACTTTACATCCCTGTGACTGTTTTTCAGCCACCGATTTGTAGTCCTCAATCCCTTCATGTCTTCGCCATTCCCCACAACCTTCTTTCCTTCTGGCAACTATCAGCCTGTCCTCTGCGTGTGTCTATGAGTCTATCGGTGACCACACAGTATTGAAAACAACGGGCATGGTCATTTAATTCTACTCAGTGACTTAGTAAATGTTATGTAAAGATTACCTATCTCCTCTGATATTGATTAAAAAATAGAATCAGGGTTACCTTTATGCTCATATGGGAATGAATTCAAGTCCAAGGGAGGAATCTAGCACCCTTCAAAAATACTCCAGTATTTTGGTACACACAAATTTGGCTAAAGGCAGAGTCATCATGAGCAGCTTAGATACTTCTCTGATCCTGGCTCCCTCCGTAGACATCCAGTTTGGGAAGGTATTAAAAATCCACGTTATTGGTTTCACAGAACCTGTATGACTTCTAGCAGAATAAAATAAGTTATTATCCATTTACCATCATTCTAAACACACTTTGGTGAATAAATGCATAAGAGGATGGGCATTCTACAGCATGATGTACATTTTTTTTAGTTCGAATAAGAGATAAATGTTAATTCCTTCTCTTTGGACGTAGAGATCAGAGGAAGCACATAGGGCCCACAGCTTTGACTCAGGGGGATTTACACAGACAAAGTAACAAATAGAAGGCACGGAAGAGGGCATTCTGGGCAGCAGGAAAAGTACAAGGTTGTGTTGGAAAAGTAAGAAACTCATCATAACGGGATGTAAACTGACAATACTTGAAGGCCACATTAAAGGAACAAACTTTTATACACAATAGCAAACTACAGCTAGGAATGAGACACCACTTATTTTCCACAGCAAGAAATCTTATGAATGATTTATGTTAAAGGTCCTCTCTACCTAATAGTAAAGGCTGAGGAGCTGAGGAAACAGGGGACTAAGAAACCTCATAACCTTGTTGTAGAGTGGGTCCAATTCCAGGGCCCAGCCGAGGTCCGAAAGGTCAACGGCAACCCCAACCGCTTGGAGTTTCATTATTGATCTAAAAGTTTTATTTTTCCTTTACATCATTTTTATCACCTTGTATCATTTTCTAATACTGTATTACCTGCCTATTAGCCAGTCACTATTTCTGATGCATCGTTTTATTCCTGGAGACATTTCCCAAATATATGTTTCATCACAATGATTTGAATACTCTGTGGGTTTTTTTGCTTGTTTGTTTGTTTGTTTGGTTTTTTTGTTTATCTCTGGGCATGTACAAGGTCTCATAAAAGTAAGTTTGAATGTTGGGATCTTTACCATTAGCATCACTTCCAAACAGAAGTATTTCTTTTTTAGTTCAGGCTTTATTTTATGCAATAGGAATTAGAGGTAGTTTTTTGTTTCCTTAAATGGTATCAACAGTAGAGGCTTTAGAATTAGGTCCCAGTTGATCATACTTGTGAATGTTAACATATAGGCTAAAGTTAAGATCAGTTTATGAATTTTTCAGAAGCTCTTGTAAAATGCAGCTATGTTGAAAAATAACTCCTATAAACTTAAAGATTAAAATTTATTTTATTTTTCAGATGTCTATTTAATTTTTCACAGGAAGCTGCGTTTCAGTTTGTCTCACCTCCCTTGGACCACTGAACTAGCTGAGCATGTTTTCCTCACAGCAATGAGGGCACATCCAACTACATTAGCATATTTTAAACATTGACAAAAGAGGTTTTTCATTCTCCAGTTCACTCTCCCAAGGCTATGAAAAACTATGCTCCCCCATGAAAAGTGAGGAAAGAGTGAGTTGAGTATTTTTAACAATAATATAATCAAGAGAAGAGGTTATTATATATTTTAGTTAAGCCAAGATTGTATCTTTGAGGAGATGAAAAGAGCAGGCAGGAAGAGACTTGTAAGATTAAGGATATTTAGACAGTGATATAGTCTTGGCTGGTGTGGCTCGGTTGGTTGGGCATTGTACCACAAACTGAAAGGTCACAGGTCTGATTCCTGGTCAAGGTGTTAAAGAACAGAAATGGGGTTCTACTGTCAGCCACACTTAGGCAAATTCTGGAGGCAGAAGTCTGGTGAAAAAAGAAAGAGGTCTTTTATTTAAAAGCTCCACAATTTTGGAAGAATGGAAAGCCTCTGCCTCAGAGCCCCTCATTCCTTGTAATCCAGAGGAAAATAACCCTGCCACCCTCTAGAAGTGGGAGTCAGAGCTTATAAATAATTGTCATCGTTTTTAGTGTTATCATCATCATTGTCATTGTTGTTATTACTTGTTTGGAAAATTGATGAAATTATTCAGCCTTCCAGGCTATATTTCCCATGCTTGGCCATAAGCTTGTTTAAGGACCCCAAAATCACTCTGCTATGTCCTGGGTTGTCAGCATTGTCTTTTTTACACACAATGGTGTCTATAATATCACCCATCTTGTTTTCACTCCCATCTTATTAATGCCATGGACACAAGTGCTGAATGTGTGTGTGTGTGTCCATAAACACACATGTGTGTTTTGAGTTAATTTTTCCAGTTTCTGCCCTGTGGACTTTAGCTGTGTTTTCCACTCTCATTCTATAAATAACTACTTTCAGATTAGTAAATTAGTATGCTCTAAAATCCAGATTTTAGTTGTCATGAATACGTTACTTCTAACATTTCTGTCTTGCTTCATCAAGTGCAGCCATAAAGCAGACGTTAGGGCATCTCCCACACGAAGCCCAAACTTTGACATCATCTGCCCCATGCCAGCTTCAGCACTCTGGGCCCTTATTTGCCCAGAAGACAGGATTGCAAAGAAATTGTATATATATTTCAATTTGTTATTTTCTAAGTGTGTCAAAAAACCTAAAACATTAAATAGTTTGGATTCTTTTTTGATAAAATTTGAAAATATAAAATATTTTTACAATAATAGGTATGACAATACGTTCTGCCCAGAAATTGAAGTGAGCTTAAAGATGGGGTCAAGAAATGAAGGCTTACTTCCACTTAGAGTGCTTTTACTACTGAAGCAGTTAAATTGCATTTCGATCTGTTAATGAGCAAGTGCCACTGAGCTCAGTACCAGCCCAAGTTCATCGAGATGAAACACACACACATGTACAACTTCTGGTAAATTATTTAGAATTTTCAGCACAGCTGCACTATGTGAGTACTCATTAATTACCTGTAACATCAGCAAAATATGTTCAGTTTAGCTTATATTGTACATAATCACACATTTGAGCCACACAACTGTTTATGTCATTTTATAATGATGCTAATAATTACCAGACAAGTAAATTATTCAGGCAACTATAAATGTCATATTTAATTACCTTATCATTTTTTACATTGCCATGGAGATTAAATTGCTAACTTAATTCAAACATTAAGTTCTTTTATAATTTTCATCTTTATCAATACGAATGTGAATGAATTAATAAAACTGGAAGCCTGTGCAAACACTTTCGTATTTTCTTGATATGGTTTCTCTTCACACGCCTCCGGTATGACGCTGTGAAGATTTATCAAGTTCTCTAATGTCTTCAAAGCATTTCTGAGCTCTGAAAATTAAAGGGAGAAGAATAAAATAATCTTTCATAAGATACAATTTCCACTTTCTGTCAGAAACTAACTGATTAGAAAACTCTTCATAGGTTAAACTAGCCATTATATTTTTATGGCTCTGTGTACTCCAAACGTGAAGAATAATGTTTTCTCACTATAAACTAGCCCCACACAGTAAACACAGCACAGTCCACGGCAGCACTCTGTGTAACGATTTACCATATATCTAGTTCTGTTTTTCTGCAGTATCTTTTTTATAGGCCTGCAAAGTTCCCTAAGAATATTCCTGCAACTAAAATCACTTAAAACTACCTTGTGATAAATACTAAGTGTTTGCCAGTCCTTCCAATAAAGCATGCGGCCTCATCCATTTACATTCTGAGTATAAAAAATTGGGTCACTAAAGTGACTCTTCTTATAGGTAAGAGGTATTGAAAGTATCCAAAGACACATGCAGGGCCTAACATCACTTGATGATTCTAGTTAAAAATTTTCAAATCATATTACAATTTAATCAAATCTTGAATCTATAAATATACAGAATTCTAACATGTCAGTGTTCTTTATGGGTGATAGAAACCAGCAAGCTTCTTGGTCTTATCTATCCTGTATCTATTTGGAAATAGATTCTTCTTAAAATGCCTCAGTCTATTCCTGGGTTATTTATAAATAAAGCAGGCTTAAGAGAATAGAGAAGCCCAAATTTTTAATTGGGTTAGATAAACATGAAAGCTATTTATTAACTCATTCATAAATATTTCTTTATCCAATTATTAACACAACATGAATTTTGATATACTTGGTAAAATAATAACATATCTGTTTTAAATGTATAAGTACTTCTACAGGTATTTCTCTAATACACAGGTGAATTTTCAGAAATTAGTAATACAGTACTCCAATTCCTTAAATTTCAATGAATATTAAGGAAAGGGTATATAAGTGAATACAAAAAAAAAAAAACAGTAGTAAGAAGTGCAACATTATTAATGTCATAATATAAATGACATGGGTGGATCTTGAGAATATTGTACCACGCAAAATAAGTAAAAAAAGTCAAGTACCATGTAATTTCATACATTAGATATAAAACTGAAAGCAACAAATGAACAAATATGAAAAGCAAACAAACAAAAACTCACAGACACAGACAATGGCAGGGTGGTTACCAGAGGGAGGGGGGTAGGAAGGTAGTAAAGGGTAAAGGGGTCACACATCCAGTGACAGAAGAAGACTTGACTTTGGCTGGTGGGTGCACAATGCAATATAAAGATGATATATCATAGAATTGTACACTTGAGACCTATGTATTTTTATTAACTGATGTCATCCCAGTAAATTTCATTTTTTTAAATTCAAAATAGGGGAAACTCAAATTCTTTCAAGCTCCTGGAAAGGCTTTTTTTTTTTCTTCAAAAATTTAGAGTTTTATATCTTAAAACATAACTAAATATCAAAGCATGTGGCCAGATCTTGCAAGGCAACATTAAATCTTGCCTGGATTATTGATAAAGCCTACCAAAGGGTTTTACTGTTTCTCATCTGCCTCTTTTCAAGCCAAACTCTATGCATGTTTTGGAGATCTTTTTTCTAGATCATAAATTATATGTATATCTATCACTACAATACTTAAGATTCTTCTATTTTTCCTAGTTTTCTCTAGAATTAACTCACATGATTGATAAAATAAACAAGTCAATTCAAAATGGCACCCTTAGCTCAGTGGGTTGGGCATCATCCCACAAACTAAGAGTTCACTGTTTTGAATCCTAGCTCATGCCTGGGTTGCAGGCTAGGTCCCCAGTTAGGGGCACACAAGAGGCAGCTGATCAAAATTCATCTTGCACATTGATGTTTCTTTTCCTCTCTTTCGCTCTCTTCCTCTCTCTTTTCCGCTCTCTCTATAAATAAATAAATATATGTATACATTCTTTTAAAATATCACCTTGACTGATTCTCCCATTTTCTACTTAACACTTTCCTTCTACACTCCGTATACATCAGCTATACTGAATTTTTGTTTAGTTCTAGAATATACCATGTTTTACTTAGCCTTCTTATCATTGTCCATATAATTCCTTCTTCTTAAAAATTTATTTTACTCAGCCCTGGCTGCTGTGGCTCAGTGGACTGAGCACAGGCCTGCAAACCGAAGGGTCACTGGTTGGATTCCCAGCCAGGACGCCTGCCTGGGTTGCGGGGGTGCACAAAGGACAACCACACATTGATGTTCCTCTCCCGCTCTGTCTCCCTCCCTTCCCCTCTACAAATAAATATATAAAATTTTATAAAAAGTTATTTTACTACCTTTTTCCCTGGGTAATTCCTATTCAAGCCTCCTGTCCCTGATTAGGTTCACTCTTCAAGAAAATGTTCTCTGGTACTTACAAATTGTATTAGGTCACTTTCCATAGCCTTATTTAGTACCTGTGCTTCTCCCAGAATATCATATATCATATTGAACATTCTAAATATTATTATTATTTAATAAATATTAAAATAAATATTAATAATTTCTTCAATAGATTAAAGACACTTAAGTGCAAAACTTCTAAGAAAAGGAAATCCTAAATGTAAATGTTACCCTCCAACACTTATGAAGCATTACACAGCCTTAATTATCTGACTCATGGAAGGAAGTGTTAGGCAGTGTAGATTACAATTAATTTTGTACTTAAGCAATCTATAACTAAGTAAGCAATTATTCATAATAAAACAAGCTTAATATTAAAATTAATAGTCAAGACAGTTATAATATCTTCCTTATTTCATTTATATCTTAGATTTAATTAGGAAAAGATAAGCAACTTAGCAAGTATATAAAATACAACACTATTGTGATATATACTAAATAATTTTGCTTATTTAGTATACCAATAAAATGAGATAAAATTCTGTAATATTATTAAAAGCTATGTTTATATATATTGTAGTAAGGCTGGTTGAATTTGTTATTCACATTCTATAGCTAATGAATTACATTCAATTCAAACTGTTCCCATGCCAACTTTTTCCTCTCTTCAGATGCCATTTTTTCATTGATTGCTTAGAAATCCAACACACTGCCTAAGTGTCCCTAGAGGATGCTCCGTGGTGTGGTGAGACAGACACTGTCAGCCATCCCTGGAACTCTGATATTGATGTGTCTCTCCAGGGGCTGCAGAGAAGATAAATTACTAGTTGTCATTTTTTAAAAGTGCCTTTTAGCTCTTCTGACTATAGTAAATGAATAAAATGACTTAAAATAGTAATAAATTGGGATTTATTATTAATGTCATCCCTGCAGTTGCATGTCAATATCAAAGGGCACACTAGCAAAGAAAATCACTAATACTAAACTTCAGACTGAGATACAGAGAGTATTCATGCATTCTGCCTAACAACTGAGGGGAGAAAATTAAGCACCATAAAGAGGATAGCTTTTATGCTGATCACCATAAAGTGATCAGTAGAAAAATTAAGTGAAAGGAATAACACAGAAATTTAGGAAAAGGTAAATTCTATGTTTAAGTTCAGAATTAAGGACAGATTGCCGTTTTCAAGTACAGGTAACAACACAAATGCTTAGAGCAGAGTGAAAGATATTGATATAAACCCAAGCTGTGCAAATTCAAGCTGTTGAAAAGTTGGTTTTCAATAAATATTGCTGTAATCATTACATCAGATAAGTCTGGAGTTCCGTCAGAGATCTGTCTAACTAAAAGACTTGGTGACCTCCTGGGAAAGACGTCAGTCTAGATGGATGAAAGTTGGAAAGCTTAGATGTAATATGATGACCTTTCCTGAATCACTGGAGACTAAGATCCATTGACATATGATCCGATTCCTGAGCAAGAGAAGCTGCACATAGGAATAGAAAAGGCTGTTACACTAAAATCTCAGTGAGGTGAAAGGCATAAGAAAACACTTTTTGGGTCTAATGGTAAGTAAGTGAGGTGAGCAAGACAAATTATCCTCACTTCAATGGGAGGATTACATAACTCTTACATGTCAAGCACACCAAAGTACAGAGCACAAATTCGATATGCATTGGAGAGCTGCAGCAACTTCTCTAGAGAAACTTAGGGCACCTGAGATTCTCTTCATTGTATGAAACAAGATTTCTGATGCAGATAACTAGCAATATGTATATTGGGCAATTAAGAGAGCCTAGTGTATCCGAAAGTGCCTGGCACAATGTAAAGTCTCAATAAATGTCAACATTGTATTTTTCCTCTCTTTTAAAAGGGATAACTTTTTAAAGGGGATAAAAGTTGGCTTCTATCTACATACATTTTGCAGTGATTTCATTCATGTTCATAACTTTAAAAACCATCTACATTTTAGAGTTTAGGATTTTAGAGGTGAAATTGGCAAGGTTTGCCTGTACTGGCTCTGGAGGTTTGTGAAGAAATCAAGAACTTAAAGATGACCCTAAGGCATTTTTCTTGAGCACAGAAAGGATGGAATAGTCATTTACTGAAATGAAAAACAAAACCTGCAGTTGTTAAAGTTTGCAGATGAGAGTAAGATATATAATTGGACTATATTGTTTGAGATACCTATCAGACAATTAAGAATTGTAAAGTCAAATTGAATCTAGAGTTCAAACTAGCAGTCTATACTATATGCAGGGTTCAGCAGAAGTAAGGCCTGCTTGAGTGTGGTTGGTAGGGTAATATATATGGGTATATAATGTATAGTTTTAATTTGAACATTTCACCTAAAATGTCATACAATGTGCTTGAGAGTGATATTGTTATTTTACAGAATTACATGCTTATGGTTTTGCAGTAAAAAGGGGGCTGTTATTTGTGCCGGACCTTGTATAGTTTGGAAGTCATCAAGTATGAAATCCTCATAAAAGAGCATGTTGATAGAAAATGAGAAAAGTTCCAAAAATCTGAGTGCAAAAGTTTAGTGTTCTGAGAGGTGAGAAAAAATCCGTTTTGTTTAGCAGCAAGTGAAGAGCCACAATGGTGCAAAACAATTAGGAGAATGTGTTGGCTTAGAAGTGAAGGAGGAGAACATGATCAACCTCCGAATCAGTCACTGAAGTAAGCAAGAGAAAAGATCTTTGGTGACACCAATAAACAAGAGACCTCTTCTGTGACTTTGTACAAATTAGAACCAAGTGCCATCTCTGCTGGGTGGATAAAGGCCCACGTAGGGCCCGAGGTTTGGTGAGGAGAGCGCAGGCCTGACGTCAGCCTCTGCACGCTGGGCACCCTTGAGTAGTGAGAACTTGCAGAACTGCAGGCTGCAGCCAGGCAGGGGACAATGGTTTCAGTGGTGAAGTGGTCCTAAGAAAATGGGTTAGTTTGAAGAGAGACTATGCTGTAATACATTAGACATGTAAATATAAAAGACTTATTAAAATTACTTTGCTTTTAGAAAGGGAGAAATGGGGCCATAGCTGGAGGAAGTAAAGGTATCGAAGAAAAATTTTATTTTTAACCTGTTTAGCAGATGCTGTTAGTGTCCTCTCCATACACCTGCACTCTCATTTTTCCTGTACACGCTCATGGGTTTGTATTACAACCACAGCTTCTGCCTAAGGGCTTTTGTTTGCTGCAGGAGCAGCCTGAGTCAGATGAGATGGGCTGAAGAATACTGTCTCCAAAGGCTTTAGTCAACCAATGGGTGGGAGCTGGTAAATACCCTACTGTCCTAAATTCTTGTTTTATGGCCAATGTTCAAACTCAGGTATCTTCTTAAAATATGTTGAAAATAATCTCTGGTATTTTGTAGTAAAGCAAAGCAATACAGCTTTTGGTACCTGAAACATAGCTGTTATCCCAGCAAATGATTTTTTTCTTGATTCCTACATACATAGACTACTGTCAGCAATTTGCTTTCATTTGGCAAAACAGAAATATATCATTCTGCCTTGAGGACACATCAGATTTTTGCTCTGTGATTCAAGTTTGTTAGGAGCTGGCTCTTCACCATTCCTGTGAATATGTTTATGCAATCACCAACAGAATCTGGAGAGTAGGAAGTAGCAAGTACTGTGGGTGCCTTCAGAACACACATGGATGGAAGTTAAATCCCTTCATAAAAAGAGGAACCTTCCATCTCAGTGACGTTTCCAATTGGCTGAAAAATTTTCCTCCAAAAATGAATATCCCTAAATGATACAAAACTATACAATTCAATCTATTTAGTTGTACCTTTTTGTTAAAGCAGATATGTGTTTTGAGGTTTTAAAAGTATATTGTTAAAATGATAATTAATAGCTTAAAGTAACATAAGTGTCTTGACTATTTAAAATCCATATTTTTATTTTATCCTTAAGTAAAATCGATTCTAAAGAGTGAGATTTCCTTAGAGCTAATGCACATAGCCTGGAGCATCACCAAAAGAGCATATACCAGCCTCCACAGTAACGTGAGCTGATTCCTTAAAATAATCCAAGTCTCTGTATCCCCTCCTCTCCTCTCCTCTCCCCTCTTCTTCTTCCCTTCCCTCTCACCCTTCTTCCTTCCCTCCCTCAATATGTCTCTCTCCCTGTTTATCCATCTTTCTCTTTGTCATAAACAGATAGATGGATCTAAAACATTGGTTCTATTTCTCTGGAGAACCCTGAATAATACACTAAGTTTCATAATATTTTTAGTGCAATTACATTTCTTAGAATTTCATTTTCCATGCATTTTGGAAATGTCTTATTTTGACTCGAAATTCTGTGTTATTCTTTGAAAATTCCCATTTTGGAATTGCTCCCACCTGGCTCCTTGTTTCCTCAGTGTAGAAACAGACCTTACAGAAACAGTCCAGACGCACAGTGATAGTGAGAATATAACAAACATAACCACCATGCTGGGAGGTATTTAGATACCGGGACCTTGTCAGCTAGCCTCCTCAGAAGCCCAGAATATGGTTCTGACTTGTATTGCCCTTCTTCCTCACCACTTTCATTTGCTGCAATTTCCAGTACTATAAAATTGTGTGAGAGAGAAATGTGAATTATTTTGATGAGTGTTCTGGACACTTTATCAACTTAAAAACAAAGTTATTAAGTGGTTTCATTTAGTTGAGGCCTTACTTCTCTGAAAAGACATTCCCAAAGAAGCATTTCTGGTATTATTTTAGTTGTAATCACAATTATAAGTAGTTATAATAATACAATTAATGGTAGAATAACTCAGTTTATGAACAACAATGTCTATTTATTATGCTCACTGTACTTGATATCTGGAGCTGTCCATATTGCTTGTATGTACTACAGAACAAACCAAAAACCTGAAGAGGAATCTACAGAATCCATGAAAGAGACTTATGAGCAGGGATCTCCCCACAAAAAAACAAACAAACAAACAAAAAAAACAGAATTATCTTCTCCCCACTAGGCAAGTGTTCTAGGAACCCATCTGTATCAGTGTACCAGCTGGTATTTTTGTAAGAGGTTGCATTCTTCTTCAGTGATTTATTTTTGAAGATTCGGGTGTTTGCCAATTTCATGATGGGTGATTGACAAGTGCATCTACCCACACCATGCTGAGTATTCAGCACTTT
This sequence comes from Glossophaga mutica, assembly GCA_039655065.1. Taxonomy (NCBI): domain Eukaryota; kingdom Metazoa; phylum Chordata; class Mammalia; order Chiroptera; family Phyllostomidae; genus Glossophaga; species Glossophaga mutica. The sequence continues at coordinate 33,942,171 of CM077306.1, read as the reverse complement.
GGGGCCAGACCCCCATGCCCCACCCTCTCTGTTCACCCAATCTCACCCCAAGTGACTTCTTTTGTTTTCATAGGTGAAAAAAGTCCTACAAGGAAAACATTTTGTCCATGCGGAAGGGGTAAAACAAAAAACAGCAGAAGCACTAAAAGGCATCAAAATCCATGAGTTCAACAACCGTTTTGAGCAGTGGGAAAAAACATCTCGATAGATGTGGTGCTCAGATGGAGAGCATTTTGAAGGTGACTGATGTTTAAACATATAAAAATAAATGCACAACTTTTTATAAATAAATTCTGGGGGTTTTGGGGGTCCCCCCTCATATATTAAATATATACCTAGGCAATGCTATAAGAGTTGGTTTCTCCTCACCCTTATTCTTGCTTTTTGGCAGTGATCTCATCGCTAGCATGCCACTTTCTGAGGAGTGATACACAGAAACCTTTACCATCTTCAACAACTGGAATGTGAAACACCACTGACAGAATAAAAATGAATAAAAAGCAATTGAATAGTGAATAAGTAAATAATGCAATTATGCATTTTATTGTTGATGAAAGACAGGATGATGGAATACAGTAAGTAAGCAGAAATCATTATAATTTGACAGCTAAATAGGATATGTTTGATTATCTTATGAATTTAGAGAAGACTTCATGGAGAATGTGGGATTTTTAAGAGTTATGTGGAAAAAAAGAGAGCTGAGTATACGAATAAAATAATTCTTTTACCATATTATTTCACACATTTGTATTTACTTCTCGGTTGGTTTTGTAGCAGTTTGCCTCACGATGTGCTTTTTTCTTTGCTTAGGTAAATATTTCTGAAATTATAAAGTCTTTAAGATGTTTTGACAAAAGGAAAAAAGGCTTCTTCTAACTAGAATTTCAGAGTCGTTTTACTTTAATCGGCCTTTTCCCTTGCCTCCAGAAGAAAGGCCAAAGAACATTAGCTACTAGGAGACTTTGCTCTCAGGAGAAAACTTATATGCCCTACAGGAAAACAGCTGATGCCTTTCATTCCCTGAAGACATCGGGCATGAATAAATGCTAAGGATACATTAGGTACAGTGTAAAATTGGTCTGGGCTAATTAGTTTCAGGAGGGGAAAAAAACGTAATATATGGGGTTTTTTAATCCTTCTTACTGAGTGATATTTTTCCACAAATGGTCACATCTAGACATTGGAGCTACTTCAGTAATAGCTGGATTAAAAGACTACCTGGCTCAGAAATCTTGAACTGGGCATAAAATGGGTTATTGAACTGAACTATTTTACAGAGTCTGTAAACCATAAGATCCTGTGGTACTTCACATAGCTGACACTGTAAGGCAGGGAAAAGAACAAGAAATATTAAGTCATAACATGGACTCTGTATCTGATCCATCACTTACTAGTTGTAAAAGCCTAAATTCCATGCACTTACTAAAAACACTAAAGAGGAATTATATAGTCCCTCTTCTGAAATAAATCCTAACTAGACAAATTAGATAATTTATAATGTGGTTAATTTGGATATTTTTAAAATACTGAAATAACCACTTCACTGATTAATCCAACAACAGAAAACACTTTCTCAGCATCTCTCCCTCTTTGACTCTCTCTCTCTGTCTCTCCAATGACAGCAGCAACATCCCCGTGAGTATCATTTTAATTGTTTCCACTTCCCGCCTTCTTTGGCAATAATTCAATTTAGAAACTAACAATGGTTTCTTTTTATCATTAATATCACCACTTTAGTCTACTGTTACATTTTTATATACGAATTGATAAATTACATGTTATATGAGGTTTAATAAAGATTTTATAATAAAGATATATATTATAAAATAGTTTCCCTTGGAAATATCTATTGTTCTTGTTGTTCTTCAAGATTTAGCACCTAACCCTGGCTGGCGTAGCTCAGTGGATTGAGCGCGGGCCTGCGAACCAAAGCTTCGTGGTTCGATTCCCAGTCAGGGCACATGCCTGGGTTGTAGGACAGTTCCCAGCACGGGACACACGAGAGGCAACCATACATTGGTATTTCTCTCCCTCTCCCTCTCTCCTACCCTTCCCCTCTAAAGATAAATAAATAAAAATCTTTAAAAAAAAAGATTTAGCACCTAGTCTAAGATTGGGTGGCTTATTTAGTCAACTCTTTTGATTTGATGTCCAATAGCTTACCTGCTTATCAACAAAAGATTTATCCTGACAGACAACACTGAATAGTCATTGGCACACCACATTACCAGTTTTGAACCACTTGTGGTCTGCTTACAGTTGTAAAAATGTCATTGCATAACAGAGGCAGGATGACCATATCATTACATGACAGCAAAATTTTCCCTAGCAATATCGGAAATTTTCCTGGATATCCTTTTACCAAAATTGGTAAAGTAGTATTTATTAGACTAAAATTTCACTCACTGCATATTATTTTTAATCTTCAAAGGGAGCAGAGAATATCACTTGTTATTTAAATTATAAGAATCTGTAGAAGTGTAACCAGAAAAGACACCAGCATTCAGGCTGCCTGTCACTAACAAATCCAATAAACAATGACAGCGATTGAATCTTTATGGGAGCTTTATTCAGATGGCTGGGGATCTGAGAAAATGGAGGGTTCACACCCTAACAAACCATCTTCCCCTCTCTTTCCTGGCCAGAATTTTTATAAGGGAGGTGGGGGAAGACATACAAGGTGCATGCGCTGAGGGCTTTGAAATTCAGGGAGGATTTGAGTGAAGCTGAAGCATTTGTTTTCTGGGCAGTGCTGTTCCCAACCAGAGGGGGAGCGGCTGTCTCCTCGTTGACACAAAGGCCCTCCAGCTGGTCCCCAGGTAATCCAAAACCTTTATGAGGAAAATTTTTGAACTAGCAAAAAAAGAATTACTGGATGACAAAAGCAAAACAAAAACTGAGATTCTATGTTATTATAATAATGATATTACTCTCATTTGATATGATTCTCAGAATAAGCATTGTTCTTCCTATTTTCACAGAAAAATAAAAACTAAAATACAGAAAGGCTAAGTGACTCATCAAGGGCCAACCCAGTACTAACTGCCTTTGATGGGGTTCAAACCCAGTAACTCTGGCTCTGGAATCCAATCTTTTAAGTTCTATGCAGCCTCATATCTGTACCACAAAAGTTAGACCACAAATATGTGAAAACATTTCCCAACCTTTCCAGAACATAATATTTGGTGGGTCTGAATTTAAAGTTACCTCTACAACTCATGCAAATCAGAGTTTCTTTCAGTGAAGATTTTTATGACCAAGACTCCTTCATAGTTTCCAAAAATAATTAGAAAAAAAAAATTATTGGGCCCTGGCTGGTGTAGCTCAGTGGATTGAGCGCGGGCCTGCAAACCAGAGGATCGCAGTTCGATTCCCAGTCAGGGCACATGCCTGGGTTGCAGGCCAGTTCCCAGCAGGGGACACACGAGAGACAACCACACATTGATATTTCTCTCCCTCTCCCTTTCTCCTACCCTTCCCCTCTAAAGATAAATAAATAAAAATCTTAAAAAAAAAAAAGAAAAAAGTTATTGGAAAGACAGGTAGTTGAAGTAGTCATTCCTGTCCTGACAAAAAAACAAAAAAGATTCTTAAAAATACTAAAAATCAACAATTCTCCTTAGACCCATCAGAGAATTGAGGTCACTGGGCAAACTTTTGCACCAAATTCACAAAGACAAAGCAGATACAGAGTATCACAGCTTATCAAGAGCGAACGCCCAGGAGCAGTAGCCTGCAGTTAAAACCAACATCAAAGCTCATGTCAGTAGGAAGACTTCCATAGACTACAATCAAGGAATTGTTTTCTGCTCAGGGCAGGCTAGCTTGAGAGTTTAAATTTCAAAGAAGGCCCAGTATTAGGAGCCTTCCCACATTCTTGCAAGTTTTACCTCTGGGAGGCTCATTACTCTCATTGTAAAAACTAAAGAAAAATTATTTTGTACTACAGGCAGGAAGAGAGAAAAAGTAGCTGCTTTAAAATACACTGAGAGTTCTTGGTTCTCCTTAGTAAGAAGACCTGTCCTCAAGGAAACTAAAGCCTTAACAATTAGGGCTGTACTAAAGCTTAACCAACCTTGGAGAATAGAAACACCAAACTCCCGCCATCTCTCTAGCCTTCAACATTAAGAAAGAGCAATATCCAACTCAGGCTCACTTAAAACTGATACCTGCCCCCACTGGCGTGGCTGAGTGGATTGAGTGTGAGCCTGGAAACTGGGTTCGACTCCCTGTCAGGGCACATGCCTGGATTTGCAGGCCAGGTTCCCACTTGAGGGTGTGCAGGAGGCAACCGACTGATGTTTCTCTCTCACACCAATGTTTCTCTTCCTCTCTTTCTCTCTCCCTTCCCCTCTTTCTGAAAATAAATAAATAAAATCTTTTAAAAACAGACTGATACCTAATCACAGGACTACAGAACACTTCCCCTCTACTAGACCTCACCATTGTTTCAAAAGGCCTCCAGCATAATACGAGAGATTGCAGCTAAAAGGACTTCTAGCCTCGAACAGTATTTAGGGAATATCAAGGACAAATAAAATACTAGAAACAAGGTTGCTAGGAGAAATTTTAGGGTCTTACAGCAGTCATAGCAAACAATAAGCATGACCTAATCCCAAACAGATTTTAAAAATCAAAATCCACCCGCTAAAGATTTATCTAGCTCAGTTCACTTTGTCTGATAGTGAGTTAAAAATATGGCAGATATTAATCAAACTATATCAATAGTTACTTTAATATTAACAGTCTAAGATACCCATTAAACCACAGAGACTGACAAAGCAGATTAGGAAAAACAAGACCCAGCTATAAATCACTTACCTGAAAGATAACTAGTTAAACTTCAGATTCTTGTTCTTTAAGGACAGAGGATTTATTAATCCCTTTTAATACTGACTTTTTCCCTCATAAATTATTTCAATGCTTGTATATCTAGTGTATCCCTTAAAACATACTGCTTTACAGATAACAGAAACCCAGCTCAAAAATGACTTAAGAAGTAAACATTTCAGATCATGGAATTCATTCATCCAAAGCTTCAGGTCTTGGCTTAACCCAGAACTCTATCATCAGAATCTGGTTTCTCCTCTATTTCTCCATTACATTTTCTCTATGTAATTTCATTCTCTGATGGGTTGCAAGAGAAACCAACCAAAAAGAGTGGGATTCTTTCTCCACTATTCAGAACCAAACTCATTCTGTTTCATAGTTCTAACTGGCTTCAGTGGCCATCGTTAAACCTACCATAGAAGCCTGAACAGTGTATTGAACTGAGTGGACTGGGTCTCTGTGGACTAAAGGCCAGTGGGAACATGCGTGACAGGAGGGACGAATGTGTAATCTATTGGAGGGAAAACAGGTGGTTACCAGGACAAAGGGGTTTGAAAGTAGACATCCACTACATGTAGTTGAACTAAAACATCAGGTATTTTTTTCCTACACTGCATTCAAATAATTTGCTAACTGTTTCTTCCCACATGGATTCTAGCATATATTTGGAAGATTAAGTTAATTTGAATTAAATCACACTGAAATGAAAGAACATGAATTGAAATAAATTGAACAGGTGAATACTAGAGATTCCTCCAACCGCATAACTTTGTAGGTAGTAGAATTAGTAATAATTGCAGGAATAAACTGGCATTTTATTCTATTACTCAGTGAAAAATGAGTAATATTTTCAACAAGAACAAGTAATAATTGTCTAAGATGTGAAAGTGTTTTTTCTAGTATATCTGATTTTCCAGTTGAATAATGAATAAGAGTTTTTGTTCATTAGTTTCTGAGCATTTTGTCATATTGCTGACATGTTCTGCCATGAAAGTTCTGTATAATAATAAATCTTTCACAAAAATGTGGAAGAGCAATTACAAACTCTTCAGAAATATCTCGACATATTTATATGAGATTCACACTAGGTCCACTCCCTTCTCCATTTAGGCAGGGACTTGTCTTACTGATAGATTATGTCAGCTAGGTCACTGCACTTCAGGGATGGCTAGTTAAAACATTGTGCAAATAATGACAAAACAGCAAGAGCGAGGGAAGAGAGTAAAGGAATGAAGGAGAGACATGTATTTTAGTTTCTGCATTTATCTAATCAAATTAATCACATTTGTGCAAGACCTTCCCTTGCTCCTAAAATAAAGAGTGAACAGACTTTAGGTATTGGACATCAAGTCATGTGGAGTAGGAAGGCATTCGTAACACTAAGCATATAAAACAAGCACTCTGAATCAGATTAAAAAACAAATGTATTTTTTTAAAATAACTATTTTGCCTAAAGACTGAATTTCCTAAATATTTATGTCTGATAAAAATCAGAACCTTACATTCAAACAGCTAGGCTACCGATGCTTAAAAACTAACCAAATCTATAATATGGCAACATGGGAAGGGAGTTGTTAGCAAAGTCAAAAGTTAATGTCAATTGCACTTTCATTGTCATTTATAATTGTCTGTTTATTGTGAGGTTCTTGCTTTATTAATAACATTGCCAAATTTTTTTTGAATCATTGATTGATCAGTTTGGGATTTATGAAATTTCCAGGTTTGGTTAGCTACACTTCATAATGTCAGTTTTAAGAAAAATACCTGGGCTCAAGTAACAATTATATTTCATAATAGAACTATGAAATAGTGTCAACACCATTTTTATAAATTTTTGTTTTTTATGGTTTCCAAGCAAGTCCTATCTTTAGCTAAAATTTATGTTTTAAAAATTTACATTTTAATAATACAAAATTACACATCATTGATCAGGCACCTGAACTTTATCTATGTTCTGCAAAGTTACCATCACAGATTAACATTTACAACTTTCGGTGTTTTCTGTGTGGCTGTTCACGAGGTTCATAAGTATTTGTTCTGCAGGAGCTACTGTATGGCTCCCCCATTTTCTCCTCTAGTACTTTGTCTTCCCTCCAACTAGCCTGACCTCTGACCTCCCATCTTCCCTGGAAAACAAACCATATTAAGATAACTATCTTAGTCCATTCAGGCTGGTATAGAAAAAATACCATACACTGTGTGGCTTAAACAATAAACATTTATTTCTCACAGTCATGGAGCTGGGAAGTCCAAGGTCAAGGTGCCAGCAGATTTTTTGTCTGATGAGGGTCTGCTTCTTGATTCATAGGCAGCTGTCTTTTGCTGAGTCCTCACTTGGCAAAAGGGATGAAAGAACTGTTCAGTCAGTTTTGTAAGGACACTAATGCCACTCATAAGGGTTCTACTTTCATGACCTAATCAGCTCCCAAAGGCCCTGCCTCCTATATCATGACACTGAAAGTTAGAATTTCAGCACGTGAATTTTGGGAATTCACAAACATTCAGTCCACAACATTAACTAAAGGCTGTAAGGTTGTGTGTTAGACTTTGCTCATCATGTGAGGAGGAGATGGAGTCCTTCTGCAGTAGCATGGCTTCGGGGACTTGATCCCACTGGAGGATGAACAGAGAGTACTCAAGGAATAGTGGGCATACAAATAATCTAACATGATACTAAAATCTTACTAGAAAAAAATATAAAGCCATGAGTCAAGTTATATTAAAACAAACTGCTAATATAAACACTCATTATTTAGTGAATTTAATATAATTAGGGGGGAAATCATAATAATCCAAATAATAGTAGAATGTCAATACCTCATAAATTGTAAATACTTGTCCTAAAATAAAAGTATTCTGTAGTCAAGTGTTTTAAAGTTAAATAAGAATTAATTTCTGCATTGTTATTTATCAAAAGATATTCCTGAAATGTAAAGATATAGCAACAAATTAATATTCAACAATTCAAGATACAACTAATGTGTTTGATTATAGAAGCTATTTTTTCAACTCACATATTAAAACTTCAATGGAGATTAATGTATGTCACATGTTGTTTTAAAAACACAGCATCTGGTAGAAGTAAGGCCTGCTTGAGTGTGGTTGGTAGGGTAATAATGTATTATTATTATGGGTATAAATATGGGTATGATAATGTATAGTTTTAATTTGAACATTTCACCTAAAATGTCATATGGTGAGCTTGAGTGTGATATTGTATGTTACAGAATTACATGCTTATGATTTTGTAATTAAAAAGGGGCATTATTTGTGCCAGAGCTTGTGTAGGTGTAGTTTCATTAATAACTTTTTCTGCCAGCTTTGCAAGATGTTTCTGTAAAGGGTTGCCAAATATTTTCATTTTAAAAAGCACTGGTGACACCAAGAAACACGGCTCTGCCGTTGGCCTCATGCACAATTTCAGACAGATGATCACAATCCTATGGATTTAACTTACCTGCTTGTTAAGTGGAAGTTTGGGAACTTCCAAGTGAAGATGGTATCTAGCTAATCAAACATAATCTTTTTCTTTTCCAACTTTCTATTAACACACTAAACAAACCAAAACTGAGAGGAATGCAAAATTGCTATTAGTCATTTTTATATAAAACAAACTCTCTACTTTATAAAATTAAGGTGTTCAATTCGATTATTTCTAGAGTCTTTCTATACCCAAGACACAAAAAGAAACAGCACCCAACAAACAGCTGTTGATTGTGGAAAATATTTAATGCTTAAAGAATAAAGAGCTACCAATTAGTCTACTGTGTAATCAAGCTGTAAATTGTGTTCCTTTCTTAAGACTTTTGTGAAGTGTGCCATTTACTACTGGTAGTATACCAAATTTCCTCAAATGTAAGACATTATCAAACAAAAGAAACATTATTTTTGCACCATAAATGAAGAACAACATCTCTAATTAAACTACATCATGTCAGTGACTGAAAAATGAATACCCACTTTAAAAATACTAAAACGTGGGGGAAAACGTGCCCCTTAGAATCAGTGGAATATAAATATATATTTGGAGGAAGAAAAATTGAATAACTGTCTTTGAACTTTATAATATCTCTTATAACGCATTTTTTGCCAAGCCACTTTCTCAAAAAGTCATTACAATATCCTTAAAAACAATCACTTAAATAAGAAGGTCAAATATTTCTCAATATCAACTTGAAACATTTATATTTGGCTGAGATTCTCACATCCCATCATTTAGAAAGTGAAAAGTGAATCAATTCCCCTTAAAATATATCTAAGTCCTGAAAAAAATGAAGATTCGTAGCTCCTATTGTACAAGGTAAAACCAGAAATTCAATTCTTCAAAATAATAACAGTTATAATAATGAAGTCAGATCATTGAAAAAATTGAAAATTGATCAATGAACCTGATAAGCTAGCTACAGTGATATAAGACCTCTCTTTCCAAAGTAAACACCAAATTAATTGAAATCACTACAGATTAAGAAATACTTATAGAATGACATCAAATTGTTTCTTAGTCTAAATCTCTTCACAAAAATCTAACTAATATATTATTAAAGTATCAGAACCACCCAAAGCTTCCCACAGTAATTAAAATAACGTAAAATCCTTAACATGGATTGTGAGGCCCCAAATGCTCTGACTTCTGCAGGGCTCTCTGACCTGGGCTTTTACTTCTGTTTCTCTTGCTAAGTCTTTTCCAGCCACGTAAATCAACATGAACATAAGTTTCTTTTTTATAAATTATATTTATTGATTCTGCTATTATAATTGCCACAATTTTCCCCCTTTACCCACCCTCCACCCAGTACTCCCCACTCCCTCAGGCAATCCCCTGACTGTTGTTCATGTCCATGGGTCATGTGTATAAGTTCTTTGGCTGCTCCATTTTCTATACGGTACTTTACATCCCCATGGCTATTTTGTAACTACCTGTTAATACTTCTTAAGCCTTCCCCTCTTCGCCCATTCCCCAACACCTTCCTACCATCTGGCAACCATCAAAATCCTCCACATACCATATTTTGTCATGTATAATACTCACTCACATATTGTGTACAATATAGATGGGGTTATATGATCACTATACCCATATATAATGCACATCCTTATTCTTCCCTCAAAAATTTGGGCAAAAAAGTGCATTATACATGACAAAATGATTGTCTCCGTTCTTCTTGTTTGCTTAGTTTGTTTGTTTTTTTTTTAGATTCAATGTTGACAGATATATATTTATTGCCATTTTATTGTTCATAGTTTTGATCTTCTTTTTCTTAAATAAGTCCCTTTAACATTTTTTATAATAATGGTTTGGTGATGATGATCTCCTTTAGTTTTTTTTTTTTTTTTCTGTCTGCAAAGCTCTTTATCTGCCCTTCTATTCTAAATTATAGCTTTGCTAGGTAAAGCAATCTTGTCTGTAGGTCCCTGCTTTTCATGACTTTAAATATTTCTTACCAGTCCCTTCTAGCTTGCAAAGTTTCTTTGGAGAAATCAGCGACAGTTTTATGGGAACACCTCTTGGCCTCTGTCTGCTTCTGTCTGGGAAGAAACTGTGCCCCAGCTCTTGCCTTGGTGCTAGACACCTCAGTTTTTCCCTGTATGGCACTGATGCCTTTCAAGCTGCAACCCTAGCTCTGGAGCTCAGAGGGAGTGAGTCTGAGTAAGTCCATGTATAGGTTCTTTTTTTTTTTTTTTTTTAGTTTATATAATATCATCTTTATTTATTCCATTTTCCTTTTCTTTTTTTAAATATATTTTATTGATTATGCTATTACAGTTGTCCCATTTTTCCCCCATCGTTCCCCTCCACCTTGAACACCCCCTCCCACCCACATTCCCCCCCTTTAGTTCATGTCCATGTGTCATAAGTTCTTTAGCTTCTACATTTCCCACACTATTCTTGCCCTCCCCATCTATTTTCTACCCACCGTCTATGCTACTTATTCTCTGTACCTTTCCCCCCTCTGTTCCTCCCACTCCCCTATTGCTAACCCTCCACATGATCTCCATTTCTGTGGTTCTGTTCCTGTTCTAGATGTTTGCTTAGTTTGCTTTTGTTTTAGGTGCAGTTCTTAATAGCTGTGAGTTTGATGTCTTTTCATGTATAGGTTCTTTAAAAGGAACGGATTGGGACTCCAGAAGTTTCTTGTATTGACTCAATCCCTGCTGGGTTTTGCAGCCAGAAGTTATGGGGACTTATCTTCCTGGCACTGTAACCCTGGGCTGGGGGGTCTTATGTTGTGCTGGAACTTCTCTTGAAATACCCCTCTCAAATTTGTATCTACCATGCATGATGTGGGACAAGCCCATTCTGTGTCTACACCCTTACTACCAGTCTGGATGTATGTGGTTTCTTTAATTCCATTTTTGTGAGACTTCTATTGATCTCCTTTTCTGATTGCCCTGAGTGATGATTGTTCTATATTTTAGTTGCAATTTTGATGTGGTTGTGCAAGGAGGCGAGTTGCATTTACCTATGTCACCATCTTGACTAGAAGTTTGAATATAAGTTTTCACTTTTTAATTTTTGGAGTGCAGAGTATAGATATAAAATCACTTTGTCTTTGAACTTGCTATTTCCTTATAGGAAACACTTTTATCTCAGACTTTGACATCAATCAAAATTTTAACATTTTTTATATCCTAATAATTTACTACAATGACTGTTCATCCTGGAAGATTTTGCTAAGCACCATATTTAGCATCTCCTCATTTCCAGTAAGTCCCAATTCCCTATTTTGTCTGCTTCATGTAGTTTTGTTACTATCTAAAATTATGTAATGAATCGTTGTGTCCAATAAGGGTGATTTTTTTTTAATTCTCTTTAGCACTCACTGTTTGTTCAATTGTGACTGGAGTTATATAGCAGTTTACTAATGGATGGCAGTTAACTAGGCTTGGATTGCTGAAGAAGACTCACAAGAACCAAAATGACAATGCTTACCCATCTGTAGCTTATTCACATGAATGAAATATAACAATAGATCAAAGTCAGAATGTGCATCACAGCCAGAAGCTGTGTAAAGAGGTCTGGCAAGGCCAGGTGAGAGTGCCATTGTCCTCTGTCTGTGAGGGTGACATGGACTTAGCTTTTCCTCTCAAATTGGGAACAGCTGTTGTGTGTAAAGAGTATCGAAGAACCAGGATGCCGAAATGGAGTCTCTCCTGGGGTTTCTCTGCTGTCTCACAGAGGACATAGGCAAATCACCAGCCCCACTTATCAAAAACAGTGTTCATAAACTGGTCCCAATGGCACTGAAATCCCTGGGATCCGTGGTTACAAACCAACACTATTATCAGCACATTTCATTTCACACCTAGGGCTTAGAGTCATACAGGGAATGTCTTATTTCTGTGGAAAAGTTCTGGGTCATTCCAGGCCTGTTGGAATTAAACAGCATAGCCACACAGTAGGGTGTGTGTGTGTGTGTGTGTGTGTGTGTGTGTGTGTTGAATAAATGTATAAACCAAATACTTTTGTAAATTTTGAAATTTTTATTCTGATTGTCTCTACACAGAAAATAAACTTGGCTATACAACATTCTGGCGGCAGAATGCCTGCCCACCAAAATCGGTGCTTCCCCCTCCGTGGTGCAGAGTACTTGCTGGGAAGCAGCTCTCCAGCTTCGTGCTACTTTCCAAATGCTCACCAAAGGAAAATGAGAGAATGTGATTTGTGTTGTTTCTGGACTGAGGCAATTAAAAAGCAGGCAAGGCTCCCCACCCTACCCTCCTTCACATGCTTTCTGGATTTAGAGGACCCTGAGAAACTAGGGGATCGTCAAACCATAAGATGGAAGCAGATACCAGGCAGGAACACCCTCATTTGCTGTTTCAAGTGTGAAAAATGGATCTCTGGTGCTGAGTCACTGAAATGTTGGAATTTATTACTTATTGCAGCTAGGTTTCCTTAGCCAATACTATTTCTACTAAAGGACACCAATAAAAAAGAGTTTACCCAGTTACTCTCTGATAATTAGAGCTTATATATTTGCAGAATTATAGCACATTAATTTTTCACTTCATAATTGACACTTAAATTTTAATTCAGCTATCTATTTTTATATAATTTACTGGGCACATGTCAAATACACTTCTCTTACTGCAGTATACTTAACTGATAACATAATATTTTGTGATTGCTATTTGCTTGTACTTAGTGTGTATTTGATGTGTTCAAGACATTTGACAACACGAACTAGAAGACCAGCCTCATATTTCTGCACTCAAACTTTGTGAATTACATACCAACAAACATTTAAAAATAAATTTTTCAGCTTTTAAGAAGCATGGTTTCATTCTGAATTTCTTCACTTTCTAAATGTAAATATTTACTCTGTGTGATACAATTTGAAATGTATTAATTACCTACGTTATATTTTTCTCTAAACACACCAGCACAAGTTGAATATTAGGCCTTGTACAGTCAAATAAAAATTTCTGTTGATTTGTAGAGATTTTCTTGTTATGTGTTTATTATTATTGCTCTCTTTAGCCATTTTTAAATTAATTATCTACTTTGTGGCAAAATCATCATTTAATTAATTACGTGCAAGCTAGTAACACCAGAAACCCTGTAATTAATTATATGCTGTGTAATTTATTATAAATAAGTACCACTGCTAGGTTCTTAGTAAGATTACTTATATGTTTCTCATTACAATATTTTACATTGTGTAATGGAGTACCTAGATATAGATGTAACTTTTAAAAATTCAATAAAAACAATCCTTTTACACCATTGATTGAACATCTTTAGCTAAATATTTACAATTATAGTAATGCCAAGTCTTTTGTGTCTCTAGCTCTGCTTCATCTTTCTAAAATCAGTAGGAGGGTTTAACATATATAATTTAGTCACTGGGATAAAAATACTTATTCGATATTTTATCAAAAAGTAGTATAAGTATGCATGTCATATGTGTTTTGATTCCCCAAAGTATCAAGTAAAATATGAGAATAAAAATGATACCCCTTTAAGATCCACTTTGTGCATTACTTTAAAAAAAGTGTTCCTATTCTTCATTTTATTCATATCTGTCTCACCCCTTCCCCAAAGGCATTCAGTAATGAGATTCTGTTAAAGGCAGTAACAAAATTATTTCTGTTAAGAAGAATAGCAATCAAATTTTTTGTGCATGCATTCTAGTTTCAAAAATTATCTGTCAAATGAACTTGCAGTGCTTATAAATCTAGCCATTACCAATTTTTGAATGACAATGCATCAACCATATAAAACAGTATTTTGTTTGCTTTGTTTTGGGTCATTTTGCTTTTGCATCACAGTACCTGAAATTGACCTTCATCTCAAAGAGCCTCTCTCTTTCAGCAGAAGCAGAGTGAATCTAGATGTAAGACACCTTACTTTTAGTATCTATATGGACTAATTTTAGTGAAACTATGCCTGTGAACAAATCCACAAATGTGAATAAACTAGGACTACATATTATATTAAACTTGCATTGAAAAGAAAGCAAAATTAGGAATTTGCACAAGCAGATTGGAAACTCAGTGATAATTTTAAAGTTTTCTATAAGAGTTAAGATTATATTTTATTTTAAATTACACTAATTACATTAATAAAAATACTAAAATTACTATATTGATACACATAATTTTAAATATTAATAAGTGTTTTTAAATAAATATATTTTTAATCCTACAAAATCTTCCTAAATTCCACTATTTGAAAGAAGCCCTGCTGATATTTTGGCAAGTGTCCTTTGTATATACAGGCATGTGTGTGTGTTTAACGAAAGGTGGGATGGTTATTATTATTCATTTGATTAAAAGAAAAATACAGTTCAGAGACTGTAAATTACTCGACTTCAACGATGGTAGTGACATAGCCACATTTTCAGTTAATAATTCCACACATAGGCCCAGCAACAACTATTTACTTGGAGATTTATTATGAAATCAAGAAAGGATGATGAAATTTTAAAAATACTGGATGAGATTCTGAAGACATGGATTTCCATTTGGTTAATGGCCAGCCATAAAATCCTGCTCCATTTAGTTCGACTCTCTCATTCTCTGTTACCTAGTTTATTTGTTAATTCAACAAATGCATCTTAAACAACAATTACCATTGATAGGCACTCATTTGAAATGTCAGGTTCAGACTAGCTAATTTGTAGAGCTGGTTGCCAGTAGTTCTATCATTCCAATAGAACTAGATCAGTCAAGCCATAGGCAAATTGTCAATTCAGGAATGGTAATATTCGATTCTCCCATTACTCTTACCCAACTCTCCAACTCCCTAATTAATAGTACTCATAGGAAACCCTGGCCCATCCATTGCAGTTGTCATTTCATCCACACTACTGATGAAATTTACTTGTCCTTTATCAAAAGGCCACATCTGAAATCATCTTAATGTATGTAACTAGACTGCTACATTATAAATATAGTAGTATTTTTCTCCTTATCACATGTTCAAATTGCTTTAGATATTCTTATGTAAAGCCAACTTTTCAAATTCATAGAGTATGACTTCTTTTTTAAAAAATGGAAGCAGAGAGTAATTTTTTAAAGTCTTAATAATTTTTTTATACATTTAGAGAGAAAAATGTTATCAGGCCCAGGATGTGGTATGGGTAGGGGGAATCTAAGTAAAGGCATATGTGAACATCATAGTGGTGCCCTATTGATTACAGGCAGTGTTTAGTTTACATGAACCCAATGCTAGGACAGTGATTTTTTTTAACTTTATTGGATTTATTGGGGTGACATGGTTTATAAAATTATATAGGTTTCAGGTGTGCAATTCTATAATACATAATCTGTATACATATTGTGTGTTCACTACCCCAAGTGTCCTTCTAATGATATATATTTTAATGCTAATAAATTAGCAAATGCAAAACTATGTTGTGTAAAGCTATGCATCCTACACCTTTTTATTGGTTAACTATCACGTTCTAATAACACTTTAAGAAATTCAGTGTAAAAGTAAGTTCCATTGTAATTATAGTAGAAACCATAAATCAACAAATTATGATTGCTTTTCTTTTGCATCATATAAATGAATCACAAATGGTATGTAACGTGTCAAAGAGATGTCATGAACATGACATCCAAGTGTTTCTTTTGTGGAGAAAAATGTATTTTCCCAAAGAACTCTCACACATCTCTGTTTATAGGCCATAAAATATGTGATGGCTATTAAGAAAACTGGTGATTAATGCCCTAGGATCAGGAGACAGAAAAGATCTTCAAGAAGACATTTATTTACTTCTGAAGTTTTCCAACTGAATCACGCAGAAAGCATTGATTAATGAACTTTTAAAGAATGATACATGTCATTAAAAATATTTAGAACATATTAATCACTATTTTCTCCTGTAAAACAAATTATATAGGAATATTAAAAATTGATAATAAAGAATTCAACTTTTCATTATTTTTCCATGAATCATTTTACTCCTTTCTTCTTCTTTAAATAGATCTAGAAAGAAAAACAGAAAAAGAAGAGAAGAGAAGGGAAGAGAAGAAAGAAAGAAAGAAAGAAAGAAAGAAAGAAAGAAAGAAAGAAAGAAAGAAAGAAGAAAGAAAGAGAAAAAGAGAGTGAAAGAAGGAGAGATGAAGGCTATTTTTCCACCCATTTTATTTTTTGTATTATGCCTTGGGACATATTTCTTTGTCTTCCTTTTTAAACTTTAGCAATGTCCCTCCTGACCACATTTCATAGCTGCAAAAGACAGGTATTGTTTCTTTCTCAAGTCTTGGTCAGATGGACCTAGCACTTTAAGATATGACACTTTCCAGATATTGCAGTGCTTCAGCTTGCTGTGAAGGCCTTTTGTTAGGAAGCTGTTGCTGTGTTTATCCCAGTAGTTTTGAATAAACCTCAACAGAAATATGCCACATAGGATTCTGTTTATTTATGATTTCTTCTCTCACACATTTTTTGCATGCATCCCTTTGAAACTACACATCACATTATACTTTCTATTGAAATTATTTTTATAAATATCTCATCCATTCTAAGTTATTACAAATAAGCTTATGTGATTAAGCAAGCTGTTTTTCCTTTGTATACTTTAGCAGTTATACTTTTCCATAATCTGTGTACCTCAGCAGTTAATACCTAAGTCTTTTACATCCTGATGCTCACTAAAGAAAACTGACTAACATCTTGCTTTGTTCTAAATCTTCCACTCTCTAGGCATTTTAAATGCCCTTTGTATTGTGTTCATATATTCTCTAAGGCAAGTTTCTATAGATTTCAAAATGGTTTATCTCAAATTTTAATTTCAATAGTATATACCCATTAATGACAGCAAAACAAATTTAAATTCTCTAAATTACATTTTAAAATTTTCATTTTTGTCTTTATAGAGGTGGAAAATTCCAAATTAGTATCCAAGTTTATGTGTTTTTGGGTCCACTCTCAACCCATCATCTTCTCTAATTGAAATTACAAGTGTTTTTCCCTATTTCTTTACCTTTTTTATATGTGATTTTGAAAATGTTTTCAATTGCGTGCTTTTGTGTATATTTGCCAAATTCAGTTTTGGGAAATATATTTGACAAATATCTGGATTATAATGATATTTCACCATTATATATTCATTTACCTAGAAAATCACTTCCAGTGTAACAAAGAATTTGGCTGTCCTTTGTCCCAGGTCCCTGGGAGAGTCTCTAAATCCTTGGTATTTCCCAGGAGATAGAAATCTCTCTGTTATTCATTGTAGAACCCGATAGTATATACTAATGAGGAGAATCATGGTGGGCCCATTGATAGTTTACACTAAAGAAATGATTCTGTTCAGAGGCTGGCCATGCTAGAAAGAGCAGCCTGCAATTGGAGTACTAGGGTTTCCAGCCACATGATACCAGCCTAATCTCCAGGGACCAGAAGGGAGATAGAGATTGACTTTCAGTCACCCAGACAGTGATTCAATCAATCATGCCTATCTAATGACACCCAGTAAAAACTCTAGACACCAGATAAGCATGCTTTCTTGGTTGGTTATACTTTGCATGTTGTTACACACATATATTTTTGCTGTCAGTCAAGGGAGCCTAGAAGCAACCACTTAGCTGCAATGAGGACACCTAGCACCTGGATCTAATACCATTCTCTAATAAAAAGAACTAGATCTTTGAAGAAATGGCAGATTTGAAAATTGTGACAGGCAATACATGAGATAAGCATCATATATATGTTCTATATTATACATAATAATATTATATATGTGGAATATATATACATACATACACACATATATAATGGAGCATCTCACAGTACCAGAAAGTAAGAAAGTGACTAAAAAAATGTCACAATGTCCTGTGTCAATGAGAGACACAGGAGCTAACTAGAAGATCTCCAAATGGCAAAAACTGGAACACTTAGAACAAGAAAATAAGTTATTTTGGACTATAAGCCGCAAAGAAATAAATATCCTTGAGTCCACACTTATATAAATGAATTATTAAATAAATAAATACTCTGCATGAAAAAAAAACATGTCTCCCATGCAAAAGAATTATAAATAAGTTATGTAAAGACTCCACCCTCAAGGAGAGGGGGCACATAAAGTCTCATTCCTTACAGTATCGCCACTGGTACTCCAATCTTTCCCCCAAATGTGTCGGTTTGATCTAAGTAGTAACCATATCACATGTCCTCCTGACTCACTATTCCTAAAATTGGACATGGAAATAATAGCGTAAAGATAGTAGCATCATGGCCCTTTTTAATCGCCTAAGGCAACTTCATTAGTGTAATCACATTTAAGCTTTCAAGAGTTCTGTATACTCGGTAACATATGTACCATTTTAAGAAAAGTAATTGAAGTTTTTAAACATCTCAGATATCTGACCTAGCCATAACACAGAACTAGTTATTCTGATTCCGTACCCAGTACCACTTCTACCATACCTTTCAATACCACACCTTAATAAAATTCATCACCAAGATGCTTGTCACAACATCTATTAGTACCAACATATGGTGAAAGTTTCAGAGAAACATATCCCTAGGAGAAAATGAACATATGAATATACATTCCCCTATATAAGTAAGCAAAAACTGAGTTAGAATCACATACTCATATTCAACACATATAATTTTTCTTAAATATACATGGAGATACATAGATACATAAAGTATATGCATGTACACACTTTTTTACATAACTGTGTATATACAATAGACACACATACACACACATATATATAACATCTTGATGCTCACATAAATTGTTCTTTTGAACAAAATCTATATTTCTCCTAGTCTTTTAATGACCTTAAAAGTCTTACATTTTTATGCATGTCTTCAAAATGATATTTTCTCCATTTTGTAGATGACAGAACAACTTCTTTAGGAAAGCTATCAACAATTAGTCTAAAAAGCTAATTGGGGTATGGTGATAAATCTCTTCAAGATTTTAGCTCAGTTTTCTCTCCTTATGTAAAGAAAAAAAGAATAAACAATTGTCAAAAATATTATGGAATATATTAGTAGTTATAAAGGCAAATATAAGAATTAGTAATTCTGAAAAGTCTAGTAGCCTATAAATATTCAACTTACTGCAACCAATTTTCCACTAGAACGACTATAGACCTCAAAAGTGCAATATAATTGGTAAAAATTTTAGCTTTACCAACCTCGTTATATCCTGGGTTAGTGAAGCAACTAAAGCTGATTTATTTTTTCTTGTTTAGTGCCTGAAATTTAAAAAATAAATAAAAGAAAAGGGCAAATCAATGTCAGGTATATGAATTTATAAATAGATACTTTATAAAATGCTGCACTACACCTCTGTAAGCAAAACAATTAACAGCAAAATATTTAATATTTCGATTCAATGTTAATTATATAGGCATTATAATTTTAACATCTATTCAACTATAAATAGTTCAAATACATCTTGTATTAACAGTAACCTTAAGACTAAAATGGTTTTTTTGAAAGAAAAAGTTTATTGCCCTGCCTGGTATATTCAGTGGATTGAGTGTGGGCCTGCCAACCAAAGCACTGTCAGTTTGATTCCCAGTCAGGGCACATGCCTGGGTTGCAGGCCAGGTCCCCAGTAGGGGGAACACAAGAAGCAACCACATATTGCTGTTTCTCTCCCACTCTTTCTCCTTCCCTTCTCCTCTCTCTAAAAATAAATAAATAAAATCTCAGAAGGAGGGAAGGAAGGAAGGAAGGAAGGAAGGAAGGAAGGAAGGAAGGAAGGAACGAAGGGAAAGAGTTTATTGAACCATGTGCTAGCCAGAAAAAAGACTCAGTCTTGGGGATTGTAGACTGAACCACCAGCAACAGGGCTGGAGGGATAAGACAAACATGTCTGCCTTCGTGAGGCAGACAAGGCTCCTTTATACAATGAGTTTGGGAAAAACTGCTTTGAAAGAATTTATATTGGTTTTAGATACGGGGGCGATGGGAGTAAATGAAAAGGGGCTAGTTCAGGGATAGATGTATAGTTCATAAAGAAATGTTTACTGCTTTTGGATTGGTTGTGGACAGCAGTATGGAATTAAGTTCATGAATATGTAGGATGCGGTGGACTCTAGTGGTTGGTTGTCTCTTCTCTCTAGATAAAAGCTTAATTAGCTGCCTGGGAGTTGATTCCAACTTTTCACATACGTGCAGGAATGTGATCAGTCTTTGTTGGTTTTTGCCAGCAGCTCTGTTAACTGATTGACTCTCCTTATCTCTTCTTCCTACATTCTGGCTTGCTCTAATTCAGTTTAGGGCATCTTAAAATGCTTTTTCTTGCCCCCTCAAATTGTGTTGTATGTTTGCTTAGGAAGATCAAATCATAGTACTTCTTTCGTCTGTGACATTGAACCACTCATCGAGTGTTTTGGCATCGGTGCATTGATAGCATTCCTGGTTTGTCTTTGAGAAGTTTTCTTTTATTTATACTGTAACCTCCTTACAATTTTTCATAGTGGGAAAAAATCAACAAGGTGAAAAAAATCAGAAGTCTGACAGCCTCTGTTTGTTCAAAGAGACTGCTGAGAACATAAAAGGCCAGTATCTTTCTTATTGATTGTTTGAACAAAAGCTGGACAGACTCCCAGGCTCCAACTTTTTCTTTCCGTCAAGTCCTTCCATCTTCTGTCGATGCTTTGAAAAGCCTCAGGTTCAGAGCAATTGTTTCCCAAGCCACCCTTTTCCAAGCTGAAATGGGGTGGGAGGTCCTTTCTGAAAAGGAAATATTGGCTCTTATTCATTTTGCTTTTGCCCCATCTTTCAAAAATAAGTTAGAGTAAGCTTATTGGTTGGAAAATTTTTTAAAAATGACATAAAACAAAATTAAGAAAAAATGAGTCTTAATTACAACTTTTTTTGCCACATCTTCTATATTAAGTCCAATCCAAATGCTATCACTCAACACAGTGTATCAGTTAGGTCTGTGACTCCCTCAGAAGAATTGCTTAAAGAAAAAAAATGAAAATAATTTTAAGCAAAATAAAGCAAAATAAAATAATACAATTTCATTTACTCCAGGTTAAAACATACTATGAAACTAGTGAGAAACTAGCTTCAACATGCACCCACCACAAATGAATAGTAAAATAGTACATTTAAAACTCATATATTTAAATGTTTGAATATATTTTAATGTTATAATGCCTCACTTTACAATCAGCCTCTATTTCTACTTAGAAACCTGACATCACAAATTGCAGAATCCTTTTCTTCCCTGTGTCCATGTGCCTTGTCATGTTATCAGTGTGATATTAAGAACTATGTGAAAAACACAATCTTAATTAGCACATCCAATTTACTTTAAATGTGCATGTTAGTATGATAGCCATAAAAGTGTAATAAAAATGAGATATTTGAGCTATTTGAAAGAAATAAGATATATGGCCCTCCCAAGATTAAGAGCACTGGCAAAGAAAGAGCCCCAAAGGTCAGACATTGACCTAGATTGGATGAGAAAGTAACAGTTCCCCAGCTTCCAGTCCCTGGGAGAACATCCACTCCGCTGTCGACTGTTTCATAGGAGGGAAG
Source organism: Glossophaga mutica (assembly GCA_039655065.1). NCBI lineage: Eukaryota > Metazoa > Chordata > Mammalia > Chiroptera > Phyllostomidae > Glossophaga > Glossophaga mutica. Next base: position 33,920,369 of record CM077306.1, on the reverse strand, counting down.
GGTAAACCTCACGGAGGAATTTACCAAAGGCACCTTCTTCTATATCTCTGCATATCACCTCCATGAAAAGAGATGGAAAAGGTAGAAGTAAGTATAGGGCTCAGACCAGGTGCCAGGGTGCACAGCCACTCTCAGAGAACCTCAGAATTAGTAACTCTTTACTCAGAGAAAACACATAGCATCATAGTGGAATACTTAGCAGCTGACTGAGTGCAACAGGAATGTCCTCAGTTCCCCCATAATCCACCAAAGTGTCTGATAAATTAGAAGCAAGCACCTCAGGAGTTTCCAGAATCTCTTTTTAGGTAAATACACCAAGCCAAGGTCTTCACTGTCTATCCAACAGATTTAGCATGTTGTTGAAAATGTCAGGTGAATAGCCACATGTGACATGAAGCTGGCATCAAAAATGTACACAAGGATGAAAAAGGACCTGCACAAAGGAGTGAAAGTCACACCACTCGGAGGAATGACTTAGCACACTGAGTTTCCTCTGTCCCTGAGCTCTCTCTCAAACAATATTTCTGAGCCATCTGTCTCTGTGCACGCCCTAAAAACAAACTGCAGTGTTCCTCTGTAAAGTAATTCCTAAATCAGCTAGTGCTTGGATCAGCTTGTGTCTGACACTCCCCAGTTCAATTCCAGGTGGTGCTGGGTGGAAAGTGTGGCTATATTAGGGTATGTAATAGCACTAGCAATATTCTTGATAGTGGTGAACACTCTTTATTCTGTTCTTAAAAATGTATTTAGTATGTTATATTCATTGAAGTTCTCATGACCATCTTGCAATATAACCATCTCTGTTATTAGTTAGGCAAATGAACTATACTATAATTTTCTTTGTTTTGTTTTTTTAATTTAATTTATACACTTAAAAAAATAAAAGACTCTTGTACTTCTTACCCCATTGCTTGCTCTCATGATTATCACTGCTAACTAATATATGCACCTTGAAGGTATGTGCAACCAATTTGTTTTTCCTATTGCTTCATCTCTCTGTCATTCATTACACTTTCTTCTTTTCCATGAACTATGTCCATCTAAAATATTCTCTTAAATAGTTAAATCAAAGCACAACATAATTTTTACCAGATATAGAGATCAGAACAAAGTATAGAATTTTTATTATAATTTATATATGTATAAATTTTATTTCTCTTTCCATGGTGTGGGAAAGGCTAGGCATATTGGTCTACAACTGGCTTTTATACCTATTTGATTATAAGCATTTATCTACGGTGGTACATACAGATTGACCTTATTTCAGGAAGGGGAAAATACCTGCTACTTATAGTAGAGATGTACTACAATTTATTGAACCATTCCTCCATAGGTGTATAGCCTAAGATTTCAAGCAATTCTCCAATTAATGTATGGAAATGATTCATTGCATTTTGCAAGGGTATATTCCTAAGTGTTGATAAACTGCAAACTGTTGCAGTAACCCAGATTCTCCTCAACATACATGAGATCTCATTTTCCCACACTCTTGGCAATATCTCCTCTTAACTTTTTAACATTTCTCAGTTCTAAGGGTTTCACCATTTGGCTTTAATTTGCATTTCTTTCATTATTAGTGGTGTTGAATATAATATTTTTCATGTGTCTTGAGTATTTGTAATTTCATACTTTTCTAAACTGCTCAGAAATATCCTGTGCCTATTTTTCTTTTTTGTTGCTTGGTTCATTATATATTCTATTATTTTTATCATATAGTTTATATTTATTCAACACCTTTGTTATTTTCTATTTGCTTATCCTCTCTTTTATTATATCGACAAAGATTACTTTGTTGTTTATTTTTATTTATTTCATAAATGTTTATTTCAGCTCACCAATGTCCTCTGGCTTACTATGGAAGAGAGGAAATGACAGAGAAAGGACCTTTAAAATACTATCAACCCCACTATATTGGCTAATGTTGCAGTTTAGCAAAAACAGATTAAGAACATCTTCACGCATCTAGTTCATTTTTAAAAGCATGATTTAACATAGATGAAGCATGAGGCTTTTTTTTTAAAGAACCAGCATAACTGGTAATTTGTTTTCAGATTGCATTTTCAAATTTCTTTGGATTTATAAAAAGTGCATGTCAACAGACCAGAATTAAAAAGGTGCCAAACTGTGAAGAATTAAAAGTTCTAATTTAACAGATGAGCAATTGCAAATAACCAAATCTCAGACAAACACAATTTTAATGAAAGGTGACATGCTGGAGATTCTTCTGTTTTGTTTTGTTCCTTTCCATCAGGCAATAACAAATTAGTTTAGGAAGCCACACTTGAATGCAGCGACTGTGATAACCTGCTCACAGCCTGTGCTGTTGCCTTTGTTTGTGTTTGTTTTCTTGAACCATACATGACACTTCCTTGGTACTAAGTAGAAACTTTCTTCACTCAGATGTATCACTCAAGTTATTCAAGTCCAGACCAGTTATGTGTTTTTGCTATCCAATGCTATTCTTCTTGTGGTTGCTACTTCTAAAAACTTTATTTTTCTTAGTGTTCAGAACTAAAGAGAATGGCATGAGCACACAGTGAAGAAATATGACTCATTCTATGGTCCAAGAGTGACATTTTGTGACTCATAAAAAAGAACTTAGAGATTCTGTCTTGCCTTGCAAACACAGAGACAGCATTAATTTAAGCTGGAGGAAGGATTAAATGTGATTAAGGAATACAGCAAATTTGATCATGGGTAATAAAGTTCATGGAATATCAGAGTGTACAGACATGCTTTTTAAAAATGTATTAGGGCTTCTAATAAGTGTTAGCTAGTTAATTACAGAAATATGTATGCTCCTGTCCCTTGCACATTTGTAGAACAATAAGAGCAAAATGTTCTTAATTTTAATGCGATTCGGGCACGCAGCTCCCACCGACAGACTTGTAAACAGGTACCTGTGAGTGTTCCCCGCTCTGCCCCAGCGCAACGACTCTGCGCGTTTGGTTATGCTTCCCCAGGTTCCCTTATGTTCTGTTCAAACAGCTCTGACGTTGTTTTAAAGAGATGTTAGAGATAACACGATGAGAAAATAAACCTTCAAAGAATATCTTTTCTTTCCTTATTTAGTTAAACAAAATTACAGTGTAAGGTTTTTTAAATTTTCCTTTAATGTACACCTAATTCCTCTAGATGTAAATATGCACTTATGGTTGACTTTACAGAATATTCTAATTGTTATTTTCCAAAAATAATAGTGTCCTAAGTACTTGTAAACACATTTTACTTAATGTTTATTAAATATATTACAAAAGTATTTATGCAATACTTACATATATAATATGTCGACAATATTTATTTTCTAGTACAATCATTCTCAATTAAGAGAATTTTTGTCCCCCAGAGATGTTGGCAGCTGGCAGTTTCTGGAAGCAGCTTTGGTTGCCACAACTGCGGAGTTCTACTGGCAAGTAGAATCTCTAAGGGTAGAAGTTAAAGATGCCCAAAGATCCTACAGTCCACAGGACAGCTCTCCACAGCCAAGAGTTATCCAGCCAAGAGTGTCAATGGTGCTGAGGTGGAGAAACAATGCTCTAAACCTCCCGCTGTCATGTTACTGATCATGAAAACCAGCCCCAATTACTTCCCAAAGTGAGATACATAATTAAAGCTATCAAAATTTGAACGTGTTTATTTTCTAGAAGTAGTAACATTGTACAGCTAAACAGTGTCGTAGAATGACAGGAGACTGAAGAAGACTATGGAACGATAAAGGTGCATTTAGTTTCCTTGAGATTAATATCACTACTATTGTGGAGATAATGAATAGAAAAATTTTGCTAGGGTTTGAGGCAACAAAGAAAATATACCTTCAAAAAACAATATTACACTTATATAAGTATTTCAAATATGTAAATTATTTCAGAAATAATAAACTTTGTCACTGTAGATTGAATGATAGAGCCTACAGGAAATAGTTTACCAACAAGCTAAGTAAAAAACTATTGAGGTATTTTTATGCCAAGTGTTCAAGGAAACACAGAAATCTATAAAATATAAATTATAACTAAAATGGATTGTCTTGATATATTTCAGATCAATGAAAACTAAAGTTTTCACAATATCTTGTATTAAAACAGCACGGGAAAAACTGGAAGATGTTAGCTCACTAACAACTTCCTTTCCTCCTACCCCAAATATTATTTTAAAGACAATTTTATAGCAGTTTTATACTCAAACTTAGCAAAATTGAGAAGGTACATGAATTTTGCATATACCTGCTATTCACACCTGTGCATAGCCTCCCTCATTATCATCACCCACAACTAGAGTGATACATTTGTTAAAACTGATGGATTTACATGGAACCACCATAATCATCCAAAGTGGGTAGTTTACATTAGGTATCATTCTTCTGGAAATAATTTTAAAGAATGATTTTATAACAGTACTTGTGTATAACATTTAAGTGTAAGAATTTTAGTAGTGAATGAAAGAAGACAGGATCAAAACGATGGAGAACAGACCTGGCGCAGCCAGCCGAAGCCGGCTGAGGACAGCCACAATGGCTCAGGGAGTGAGTGATCCGCGTCAAAGCAGCCTAACAAGAGGAGTCACGAGGGATCACTGGGGAAAAATCGCCGTAAGAGTGTATCTTATGAAAACTTACACAGTTAACTGATGAAACTGAAATACAAAATATTTATGGTAAAATCTGGGAAAAAGAAAACTGGAAATGTATTTTTAGTTTCTCATAACAGTGAGTAACAGATATTATTTAGTTCAGTTATTATTTGATATATTCAAATGTGTTTACAGTGGGTATAACAGTCATCCTATTAATTTTACTCTAGCTGCAAAACAGAATTTTAATTGTTTTTCATCATTTGAAGATTTTCTCATTATGTTTTTTGTTGTTAAGAAATGGTTGCCTATACCAATCCACAACTCTCTGAATTTATGGAGTATATTTGATTGCATGAAAGTGTACAAACTAGGCATTTATTTTTTTACCTCATCTTTTTTTCTTACACACACCAGTAACACTGTTTTGTACCCTCTTCCCTAGAGCAAAAAAAAAAATTATTTAGGTAGATATTTGCCTTCCACTTCACCACAAATAATAGTTTTACAAATAGGTCACCATGTGCTGTCAACTTCTCAGTCTCTGATAACAGATTCTCCTCTATCTTCCACTTGACCCTTAAACCAGTGATGTATTTTGAAGTTGCTGTTGTTGGGTTTTTTGTTTGTTTTTTAATAGTAGTAATTTTGTTCCAGTATAAACTTATATATGAGTTAGGATATGCCAGATAGGACTACAGTGACAACCCCCCAAACTCAGTGACATTAATCAGAGAAATTTATTTCTTCTTCATGCTACATACAACTTTGGGTCATAAGAGTGATTTGTTCCATGTCAATCTCCCTCAAGGACACAGATGGATTTGAAACCTCTGCCATCTGGATCATCGTTGTTCACCGTAGTAGAGGATGTCAACATGAAAACGTGAGCACGTGCTCTTGAATGCTTAATCCCAGAAGTGACACGTGTCATTTCTGTTCATATTTCTTTGGTCAGATCAATTCACAAAACCATGTCTAATTGGAGGAGGGCAGAGAAATAGAATTTATATTTTCAGAAAGAGAATGCCTGGAAATATCAAAGAACAAAGTTAATGACTCTGATAGTCCTAGTGATCCACACTCAGGGTGAGCAAGTGGATTGAAGGATAATTCTCAAAAGACAGAATCTGGAATGGCCCAAGAATTATATCACCTTGGCTTCCACATTTTTCATGCCATAAATATTATATTCGTATAATCAGAGAACTCTACTGTAGAAAATTCTCTCATCAATATGACAATCCACCAAGTGTTTACTGGATCCTCTCTTTTATACAACCATAACAAGAAAATAAATGATGGTAATGAAAGTAGTAATGTTTATGATAAAGAGTTTCATTGCTTTACCAATGGCCACGAATAATTCTGTTCCAGAAATAAATACAGCATTTATCTTATATGACAAAATTTAATTTTATTTTATGACTTATATATTCCATGTAATTCTAGATAATTCATTCCTATATGAATGGATAAATCTAATTTTTCTGGGAGCCTCATTTAATGGGAGACTTGGTGCAATTTATTTCTCTGCACCAAAAAAAATACTCTTAATGAAGTAAAATTGTCTCATCCTTAGAATCAAAGTACCATTATATGAACTATATCTCTATGGCCTCGCTTTGTTAATATTTCTACTATTAGTTAAAATTTAAATTGTTTTTAAATAAAAAAACTAGAAATATATTGTCAAATAACATTGCTTTATCAATCCTAACCTGATTCCAAAAAATATCCAAGAACTTGTACTTACTGCACATTCACATGTTTTTAGAAAAGGCATAAAGTTGTACCTGAAAATGATTATAAAAATTAAAAAGAAAATAAAATAGTCTTTGAATTGTTCTAAGTCTAAAAATGATAATTAATAATCACCTTTTCCTTCAGCCACTGTTACCTGAAAGAAGATGAAACCTCTTTGCTGAATCCCTTCCTCAGGTTTCTTGTCTCCCTGCCTGGGAACCAGATGTTCGTTCAGCACTTTCCTGAGCACTTCCTGTGTGCGGAGATCTGATCATGCGCTTGCAATACCTCCTTCATTGGACTGATTCTCTACTAGAACAGACATTTTTTTAAGAATCACACTATATATTTATAATCACAAATTAAAAGAAATACTTTGAGAAAAAAGAATTTGACGAAAAATAAGAACACAATTGATGAATGACATGAAGCAAAGGCTTCTCTGAGAAAGTAACATTAAAAGTTTTACTCTGGAGTAGCATTTCTCTTATTTCCTTTACTTAATTTAGTTCCAAACTTCATTTCCCAGGCAAGTTAGTAAATGAGTGATTCTATAATTGTAAGAGACATTTTGGCTTTAGTTCTTTTTTTTCCTTTTTTCTTTTTAATTGTTTTATTGTTGTTCAAGTACAGTTGTCTGCATTTACACCCCACCTCTCCTCCCCCACCCAGCCATCCCCACCTCCCTCCTCTGATTCCACCCCCACTTGGTTCAATACTAAGAAAATGCATTGATGACACTCTCTAGGAGACTAATTAATCAGAGCATTTCCTTGCAGAGTGATGAATCTGCAGATGTTAGTGACAATGTTCACTTAATAGCTCTACTTAGAATCCTTTAAGAGGAATGCTTGGAAGAATATGCTTCACCAAAAACTATGAAAATAAACTACTCAGGATAAAGTATTTGAAGCACTTTATATACTTTAAAATAAACCACATTTTCTGGGTTACCCAAGCACAATGGTTTCTGTACAGGTGGGAAAGCTGTGATGACAAGAAGGTGGGAAGGTTTCAGTTCATATCTGTTCTCCACGGTCTGGACACCTGAGATGCAACTAAGACATTGTTTTGTTCATGTAGAGCTCTTGTCTATACATTCACCTGTAGATGTAAATTCCACATTAAGGGATGTTACTAACAAAATCCAAAAAATAAATAAATAAATGTTTTATTTAAGCAAAATGTGGAAGAAAGAACATGCCAGGCAAATAAGCACCAATTGCAAAGGTCTTATTGATAATTTCACCAATGTGAAAAAAAAGTTTATCAGTGGAAGAAACACAATAATTAGAGATGAAGTCCTCTGTAAGAGCTTTAGAGATCAAGGTATTTCTACATTTTACGATAGGTTTAAATTGTCAAAAAGGTTTTACACAGCAGAGTGAATTGATCAGATTTGTTTTGTAAAGATTGATTAGGATATAATGGGAATAATAGGCTGTGAAGAAGAAGAGTCATACAGATGGAAATGCTATTTAAGATGTGTTCAAGGATATTTTGAGACAGATGATAGTGTCAGGAATTAAGATGATAGCAATAAAAACAAATATACAGATTTGAAAGCTACTTAGTAGGTACACTTGAAAGTTCTTAGCGTTTTACTGGATAAGAAAAAGGGGGAAGGATTTTTCCATTCCGAAAGCCCAGTTCTGGAACCCAGCTATGCTGGAGATTCACATTTTGCTTTTTCCTGATAATTCATACTTCTCCATGAATTCTTCTATTGCTATTTATCTATTTTATGTGTAAATTCTGGAATGTCCGAGTTCTCTTAACCCATGGCATAAAGAAAAGCTACTAGGGGATTTCAAAATGTGTATTTCTAAGGATGTACCAATATATAGGTATGAAAAGCTATAAATGTAAGTCATGTGAATATCTTTGTATTTACAGCAATTTTCTATCTCATAAGAATTATGAAATAAAAATTATCAATAACTAAATATTAAAAATATGTGCTAGAGAAAGGATGCAAAAATGAGCTAAATTTTCCATCATGCTGGATCTTTAGAATCAGTTAAACCCACTTTGCATGAGTTTCTAACTTTTGAGAATACCGACAACATGCATGAATAAACAGACCAATGTAACCACACTAGGGAACAGCATTGAAGGAAATTAAAGGCAAAGGTACTTTCTTGGTAGATGCAAGCAATAAGTAATCTTAATCGTACTCTTGACATTATAAGTAACCTTTTGCTATAGGACTATAAACTCAGAATTATATCCAAATACACTGAACAAAGACATATACTTACCCATAGAGTATTACTTCAACATGTCAAGTGTCTGTCCACTACTCTGTCAGATCCCTTCTCCTAATGTGAAACTGGCCCAGTTCCGTCATGTTCCCTTTCAGCTGATTGTACTTTATCATCCGTCCTTCCCCAAGGAGCCTCAGTTCGGTTCCCTAAAACCAAGGCCCTGTTTAATTCTGCTTATTTCTTTTTTCTGTGTATTTTGCTGCCAATTAATTAGGAAAAAACCTGACATGGATATCTGTTTTAATATGGCAACATGCTATGTGTTTTCGATAACAGATGAAGGAAAATTTTTTTAGCTTCTTTACTTTTAGCAGGCAAATCATTAAACAAACTACTGAGTATGTGCCGGATGGTACCATGAAAGGATCTAGGACATAGAACATCTATCTGATTTCTCTCTTAGTTATTGATGAATGTTCCCTCCTTTCCAATAAGAAGACAAAAAAAGGTATAATAAGAACATTCATTTCCATATTTATTAGAAAGCTATAATTTAAAAGTAGGTACATTCTCTTATGAGTACCACTGAGAGCTATTGAACTTTAAAAATTAGCAGCCTGTTATAATAAATATTCAGTTTCAATCTGAATGATTTTTCCAGAGCCTGTCATTTTAGAAAGTCCAAAAGTCATGACACAAGAAGCAGTGTTAACAGCTGAAGTAAAGGGATCAGCAGCCATAGGAGTAGTAGGACTGAGCGCCTGTACAGTAACCATGGGAACTCAACATTACCCCAGCTGAGAGGCCAAGTGTGACTGTGCTTGCGAAAGTGAGTCATTGTCAAAGATAACATTATAAATTTTGTGAAATTTAACTTTTGACTTTAAGTCTTAATGTTGTATAATATTAAAAGTAAACACTTCCTGTAAGTCATGGATTCATAATTTATACTAGGACTGGCATGAGGAATCTAAAACGTAAGATGTCATGATCTTAAGTATCTTCAAATACGGGCACATGTTTTGTGTTTCTGTTTTCAATTATATGTCTGTACAACTTAATAATTTAGATGCATCATACAGTGTAAATTCTTATAAAGTGCATTATACTAAATATTAAATAAGCTCAATCTTGAGTCACATTACTTCAAATGAGTAAAAGTTATGTGTGAATAATTGAAGTTATTTTTTAAAGAAAAGGATTTTTTATTCCGTTATATGTTTACACATTTGAAAGACATCAGATCTTGGAAATTTTTATACATACACACACATACAAACGTGTTGGTATAACTTCTAGGAAATACAGATAACTGAGCCGATGTGAAAAAATAGCCACTCGCAAACACAAGTAAAGCTACAAATAATATTTGTTTTTAATAGCTGAGCTCAAAAGGAAAAATATGATACCTGTGATTAATAAAGAAATAATTCAAAGCCAGAGAGGTTAGGAGGGCTTTAGAAGACATTAGAGGTAGGAGTACGCATCGGAGAAGTTAGTGCCCATGGGGGGGTGGGGCAGAAAAAATGATTCTCTCAGTACCTGTGTCAGGAAAGCAAACCAAGAAATCAGCATTTGTCTGGCCCTATGGATAGAAGAGCCACAATACTTCTTCATGCCCAAGTGGGGTCCTTACTCCTAGTAAACACTCTCTACACACAATAAATGGTGAATGAGAAAATAAGAATCTTCTCTCTCTCTCTTTCTCTCTTTCTCTGTATGTGTGTGTCTGTCTCTCTCAATACACATATGTAGTGTGTATGTTCTTACACATTATATTATAATATATATGTATGTATACACACACATGTAAAAAAAACCTCTAACAGATTAGTGAATAAGCACAACACATCAACAGTTATTACTAGAATGAAAAGAAAGCCATGTAGCTAGTTTGTCCCTCCTAAGGAAAGAACATGCCATCACCCATGAAGCAGACTTAACAAACAAACGTCTTCCTGATTCTTTTTAGTTCACTGAATCTAACTACCAAAACAAAGTAAATATAGATACTAGAACATATTATCATATGTTAGAATATTCTAATCATATCATCAGTCAGTTAAGGGACACAATCAGAAGACACCGCAGGTCATATGACCTAGTTATTTCAACAAGTTGTAGAGAAGAAAGACAGTGTGGAAATCTATAAATTAAAGAGACAAGCAACATAAAACTAAAAAGTTTATGACCCTATGAGACATTTATAAATTTTATGATTGACTATATATTTAATAATATTGAGAAATTATTATTATAGTCCTATAGTGGCATTATCATTACTTTTAAAAGATGCTCATTATTTTCAGAAATAAATAATAAAATATTTATTCATAAATTAACATGAGGTATGGAAATTGTTTTAAAATAATATGTAACAGGGAAGATGAGTGGGAGCATTAAGTCAGAAAACACTGGTCAAAGTGTTTATTATTTCAAAACATAATAATTGTCAAAGCTGGGTAATAGGTATATGGAAGTTCACTTTATTATTCAGTCTATTTTTAATATGTTTGAAATAGTTAACAATAAAAAGATTAAGAATACATATATCTAAAGTTGTAAAATTGATTTTAATTAATACTACGCTATAATAAAAAATAAATTGTGATTTTCAAGACATTATAATGTAGACCATTCATTAAAATAAAGTATAAAGTGTTAAGCATTTTTTAAGATTAAATTGATAATTTAACCTTTCAATGGCAGAAATTAAATCCTACACACCCTTGCAGGCCTCATAATTCCTGGCATATAATAGTCACTCAATAATTAATCTTAATAATTTGATTTTATTTTGCTATATCAAAATATGAAAGAGACTTTAATGATACAAGAGTAAAACCTAATCCATTACAAGTCCAAGATGTATTTTCTACTTCATGATTTAGAAATACAAGCATACTGATAAAGATGGGTATTTATATAGTCAGAAAAAGTAATGCTTGTGTAATAATGAATTTTAAGTAATTTCCACTCACTTTTTAAAAAAACTAGTTTTGTCATTTTCAGAATTGATACATATTACTATGAAAAGAAGTTAAACTACAAGGAGCTAGAAGCTGGTTGCTAACCTTACCTGAGAATTCCTAGGCTGCCTACAAGCAAAGCTTCAATCTCTTGTGACACCATTCATAAACCATTCACCAAAGTAACTACAAATGAGAGAAATATAATGAAAACATGAGCAATGAGCTCGATGCATTTGTAGAAAAGTAAATCATGTCAAGTAAACTTAATTACTTTCTCAATTGAGATACATAATTCATGTATGAAGTGAATGTAGTAGATGTGATAGATTTATATTTCATAGAGTTGATGTAATGACTCAGAATTATGATTTGAAAAATAGATTTAATTGTCTTACATAAGCTGGCATTTCTTATTGAAAATGGAAACAATTAAATCTGTTGATAGAATGAATAAGGTCTACAAATTACTAATAAAACTTACTCATAAATCCCTCTCTTACGAACTTTTTGTACAAGATGTCACACCGATTTCTGCCATACCTCTCAAGCTCTCCAAAGATAGAAAGAAATTGAGGCCAGTAATCAAGGATCTGGATGCAACAGGGGGAAAAGTGAAGCTAAGCTAGGTGAGTCACCTGGACCCTTGCTTCTTCTTTCACTGTCTCTTTAATTTTATGATTTGGAAGTATTTTTATCTCTACCTCTCTTATAACTTAGAAAGGAAAAAACTAGTAAAATCAATGTCATTAAATATTTGTGCTAAATGTGATGTTAACATTTAAAAATTAAAAAAGAAATAAAAAGCATCCAAACTGAAAAGAAGAAAAAGTAAAATTATCTCTATACATTGTATTATGTATAGAAAAACTTAAGGAATATACACACAAAAAAATCAGAACAATTAAAGGACTTCAACATGATTATAGGATATACAATCAACATTTAAAAATCGATTGTTTATCTAACACACTAGTAATAAATAATCCAACATTCAAGTAAATTTTAAATTCTATTTATAGTAATATAAAGCCTAATAAAGTAGTTAGAAATAAACTTAACGAAAAGAGTGGCAGTTTGTACACTGAAAGCTATAAGACATTGTAGAAAGAAAGAAAACCTGAAAACAATAGAAAGACACCATGTTTATGAACTGGAAGAAGTAATTTGGTTAAGAATTAAATATTGTTGAGATTCAACACAATACCCGTAAAAATTCAAGTTGGTATTTTTTCAGACATTGACATGATGATTTTCACATTTATATGAAAATGCAAGAGACTCAGAATAAGCCAAAACAACCTTAAAAAACAACATATTATGATGATTTACACTTTGTAATTTTAAAACTGACCACAAAACTGTAACATCAAGACTCTGGTACTGGCATAAGAATAAACATAAACCAATGGGATAGAACTGAGAGTCTAGAATTAAATCTTTACATTTATTTTTGACAAAGGTACCAAGATATTTCAATGGGAAAGAACAGTTTAACAAACAATATCTGGACAACTGAGTGTCCACATGTAAAACCAAGGGGTGGATTGCTAATGGTGCGTTTGGAGGTATTCATAAAGTATTATTTTTGAACCAAAACTTTTCTAGATCTCCTTGATAGCTCACTCACCATAAGCTGAGAGAGTGAACACGTACAGGTTTATGCGTTCTTCTATAAACTGAAAAACATATTTATTATCTCACCATCAGCCTTTTTTCCTTACTATAGCACTTTTCACTCTGACTTTGTACAATAACCCACAATAAGCCTGGCTGCCAGATCAGTAGCCTAGTGCTATTTCTAGTGCTATTTGCTTTATTTTTCTAAATGAATAAAAATAGTAAACATGTGAGGCCTGTCCAAAAAGTGTCCAGTCATGTAATATGAAAAATAGAGACATTTATTGATACAAGAAAAAATATACAAGAAACATTGTACATAAAATGATGACATCTCAGTCCCCTTCAAAGTAGGCAACTTGGAACCTCACACAGTTCTCCCATAGCCATCAGCTGCCTCGTTGTATTTTCCTGAATCCGATCGACAGTCTGAAATCTGTTCCCTTTCAATGATTTTAGTTTGGGGAAAAGCTGGAAGTCACAGGGCACCAAATCTGGGCTGTAGTGGGGCTCAGTCACCTGAGTGATTTTATGTTTTGCAAAAAAACTCTGCATGAGATGTGATGCATAAGCAGCCATGTTGTCGTGATGAAGCTGCCAATCACCAGTTGCCTATAGCTACGGCCTTCTGAATCATCCAAATAGTTTCTGTGAAGTAATGTTCAATCCTAATGTAAAAGTTGATGCAGAATTGTCGCTCTACTCTCTTAGCCATTTTCAGTGTGATGGCCACACAGTACACATGCTCACTTAATGGCTTCTACCACCCCCACTGACTAATACAGTGAAGTCATCATTGTTCATGCATGTGCATTCCAGTCCACTCTCTCTGGCTTCCAGGTTACACCAAAGTCATGCAAACTATTCTCATTATATTAACAATAGTTGGACTTTTTTCCATACAGACCTCATATATTGAACAATAATGTGTAAAACTCTGTTCTAAGTACTTTTGCTTTTTTATATCTCACAGCAACCCTTTGATAAAGCTTCCATTATAATCATCAGTTCACACTTGAGGAAACTACAGTATACAAGGAATTTAAATGCCTTGGAGAGCATCACAGTTAGCAAGTCTAGGTTCTAACTAAAACAATCTGCCTTGTAGGCAATTCAGAGATAACAGAGACTATTCAGGTATTCCCAACAGAGTGGAACTTGTTAAAACATCACCCCACAGGATGCAACCAGAGGACATGAAATCAAATGAATGTGAAATCAGTTACTATTTAATTCCCGATTTCAAACTTGCTGTACACAAATTCATAATCTGCTATAGAAATGAAAGAATAAAAGAATGATTGACAATAAAAGCTATGATAAATTAGAAAATAATAAGTCCATTGAAGCCTATGAATTCTGTTCACTTGCTTTATTAAAAATTTGATAGATAGAAATTTCTTTTTCTCTTATTGAAAAAATTATTTTTTTCTCTAGACAAGTTATTAAGACCCCTTTTATATTTATCTTTTAAAAGTATGCTGTTTATTCACCATAATACAACAGCTTATGCAAGATAAGAAAGCTGGCAAAAAATGCACTAAAAATATGTCAATGCTTCATTAGCTGAAAAAACAATTTATTGTCATTAGAGTTTAAAATGTGTTAATACTTATATGTGAAGGGATTATTTTTTCTTTTAAATTCCTTGTTTTATAAATGAAATTGAAAGCAGCTGACAAGTGTTAGGGACTCTTGTGCCAGAAGCTGTGTAGGGTATCTCTAAGCGAGTACAAAGCTCTTTTATAAATACTGATTTGGGTGGCTCCATTTGATAACCATAAATTCGTACAATCGCCTGACTGGAAGGGACCTTGAGAGGTCATACACATCTCCACTCTGAGGCTGCACCCTACTTAACTGTCACTGACAAATGTGTATCTATCCTGTTTGAAAGCCACACCTAGAAGGAAGTTCATGTAAATGAATCACCCTCTTAGCCCTAGAGAACGGAGAGCTCAGAATGGCACTCCTGATTTAACCAATCATATTATTATTGATTGCGCCAGCACTTCCATCTTTCCAACTGCTTTTTGCTTGTAAATCAGTAGCATCTTAAAGACTCCAAATTTTCATCTACTTCAGACAATATAAGAAAGCACTCCGCACCAGCATTTTCACTAAGCAGACCAAAGGAGAAGCCCAAATAACTATACTGTTAAGGAAGACAAAGTGGCGCTAAGTAGAATCTCTAATTTCAAATGATATCTTTAAGTGGAAATCAGTGAATGTCAAGGTAAATATGAGTATATATGAAATGCATTCTACTAAATGGATGCAAATACTGATAAAGATTTTCCCTACTTTAACTTCATACGATCCTTCCCTGTGGCCTTGCTTCCATTGCACACATCATTCATTAGATTATAAAAACCATTAATGTCAAGAAGCAGAACAAAATGAATTCACTGAGGGGCTGCTATTAGCATATCAAGCAGCTATTTCTCACTAAATATTCCTGACAGCTCTCATTATGTATGATGGATGAGCTTTATAAGTAGTAGTAGTTTCTGAGGAAAATAAAATCTTTAAGCTCACTAACACGTGTGGCTGAATAACTAGCAATCATCTTTCAACAGTTTATATTTTTTCCCTTTTTTAATGAGAAAGTGTTATAAAATTCACAGGTAGGTTAAATGCCTGAGTCAAAATCCATTTAGAAACAGCAAGTCTAATTTATGACCTGAATATCGTAAGTGCTTTTAGTTAAACACATTGGAGCCCGTCATCCCAATGCTCACAAATATAGGAAATGACAGTAAACTAAAAAAAAGAAAAAAAAAAAGGAAAAAGAAAAGGCAGCTGGAAATCAGAATTTTGGAAGCTACTGGTACTGGAGGATTTAAAACAAGAAGGGAAACTCAGAACGTTGACTAAAAGGCAGAACTATGATACTACTCTATATGTTTTCCTATGGCAGGGCTGTCAGAAAGCACTGCAACCCTCATCATAATGTGAGTAGGAAGAAATAATAATTACCATAAGGTTGTTTGTTTTTCTGAGAAGGAGATAAGGGAGTGTCGGTCCCAAGGGTATGACCACACACAAGCATTGCATTTTTTAAATCACATGACACAAACTGCAACACAGTTTGAGTCCAGCCTGTAGAAGTGTTCTGTTTGGTCTATGCAGTGTATTTTTAAAAATAAAAATTTCAGCACTTAAAAAATTCAAGGAATTTTAGATGCCTGGCTACTTCTTGTTGGTTTTATTTTGGCAGCAGCTGGTGGGAGCATCAGCATCAACTTTCCCTTTTGCCACAAACGTCTCCGCTCCACGGTGTCTTAGGTGGGCAAACAGATGGTCTGTTATCTTGGTCGTTAGGAGAGTATTATTTTTTTTCTCATGGGAGAGAAACAGTTCTTTATGAAATGTGGGAAAACAGACAATAAACTAAAAGCGATACTTAAGTCATTGACTTAAGTTATCTTGTCTGATTCTATTTTAAATTTACAAAATGATTTAATATAATTTTAACATGTTAATTTCTTATTAATAATAAGAAACTAGTAAATGTTTCAAAATAATATGAAATTCATTTCTACTTTAATGTTATCTGTATATGCTAATATATATTACATGTTATTTATATTTATTGCAGTTGTATTTTAGAAATTACAAAAAAGTACTTGTGTTATATAACTCATAAGCCAGAGAGAAAGGAAGCAAAACATTTCAATTAATTTTATACACATTCCCAAATGTTTGGTGGTCAGTCATTATGTAAAAATATAAATGAATACATCTATTATCTCTGAAAGCCTTTCTATAACCAAACAATTGCCTGTAATTCTTTTACTAATGTAATTTCAAAAACACCTAATTTTGTTCATAAAAAGACTTACTTTTTCAAACAAAGACAGTTTAGTGCTAGTTCATTTTTATTTTTATAATTTCAATAATGTATTGCTTATAAAGGAAGATGCATCTTCTTTCATTTTTGTTATTAGAATAATCTTCAATAATTATTTCCAGATAAACTATATTCTTTAAAAGTTACTAGATATTAATTTATCAGCAAATAGAACTATCTTTAAACTTAGCTAAAATAAACTCATATCAGAAAAAATAAAATTGACTAATAAAATGCAACCTTATTTTCCATCCTCTTGTCTTATTTTATTTACCTTTTGGGGAAATGTATTTCAAGTGCCCTAACAAAAACAGAAGCTGCAAAGGATGACTGCACTTAAGCATTTCTTAGTTAGATCAGTGTCTTATATAATGAGTGCCATCACTAGCACATAAAAATCTGAAACCTTCCTTTCTCTTGATAAAAATGGTTGGATAACAAAAATTAAAGTTCAAGCTCATGGAGAAAAAATACACTTTGATAATAAGTTGCACATAAACAACCCTCATCCTGAACAAGAGATCTATTAAAGCTTTCAGGTTTATCTAGAGAAGGCAGGACAATGGAGTTTGTAGATTTTTTTGCCATTTTCACACCTCCAACAATAGACAGCAGACAGTAGACAACTGGAACACTTCTGACTATTCAGTGCTTTACTGCGATAGGAGATATACAGTCACTTCATTTTAATTAATGTTCAGTGAGTATGATCTTCATTCTACCAACTCAGTTTTGCAGAAAATACTCATTATATATAAACCTCAGTTGTGGTTTAGCCAATGGTAGTTAAAACTTCAACTAGGAAGACAGACTATTTCAAAAATAGGAAAAGAGCCTCTGATCTTCAGTTTATCACGTTTACCATCCTTGTCTTTCATCTCATATCTGAAATCCAGCAACACCTGATTTAGTGACACATAAAAGTCTTGATTTCTTTTCAGATCCTGAAAAACCAAATATCCAGAGTCCAGCCTCCTGCACTGCTAGTGAGTGTTGTTTCCAAGGTAAGTAAATGTTGCTCAGTGTCTCACTGTGCAGGAAAAAGAGTGATCTCAGAATGCTTTAATTATGGACAATGGACAGGTATGTTCAAGGCAAGAAAAAAATCATGTACCAGGAGCTCTCCGGTCCCATTCAGGAATATTTTTCCTGAGAATCTCCAGAAAAGAATATTATTTTTTTCTAAAAAAACTGGGTTACAGAATTGATTCCCTGCCTGATTCCTATTTCCATTACACAGAATTTTTTGGCTTATACATACACAAACACATGCAAAGGAGGGAAAAAGTTATCTATCAGAAAATCATAATCAAATCTCACATCCACCATCCTATGGTCTAGAGATAGTAATAAATAAGGCACGGATATGCCATGAAGAAGCCTGCACATTATTTCATAGATTCATATATAAATAATTGCCTTGAATAAAGGAAAATATTATATTGAAAAAGTTGCAAAATATGGACATTTTAATGACATTAATTTGTCATGGTATGTGCTTCTATTTATTTGTATTGTCTCAAATTTCTTTCTTCAATGTCTTACAATTTTCCAAGAACAGATCTTTCACATACTTGATTAAATTGATTCCTAGGTATTTTATTCTTTTTTGAAGCAGTTGTGAAAAACAACTTATAACTACATTGTAATTCCTATTAAGATATCAAAGACATATTTCACAAAACTAGAACAAATATTTCAAAAATATATATAGACCACAAAAGATCCTGCATAGCAACAGTGATCATGAGAAAGAAGAACAAATTTGGAAGAATCATGCTACTTAATATCAAACTATACTACAAGGCCATAGTCATCAAAACAGCATGATACTGGCATAAAAACAAACACATAGATCAATGGAACAGAACAGAGAGCCCAGAAACAACACCAACCTTTATGGTCAATTAATAGTCAAGAGAGGAAGCAAGCACATACAATGGACTAAAGATAGTTTATTCAATAAATGATGTTGGAAAAATGGGAACTATGAAACTGGACAACCTTCTTATACCACCCACAAGAAAAATGAAAATAGAAAAGTGAAGTTACACCACTTTCTTATATCACACACAAGAATAAATTCAAAATGGATCAAAGACTTAAGTGTTAGACCCAAAACCATAAAATCATAGAAGAAAACATAGGAAACAAAATCTCGAACATTGCATGTAGCAATTTTTTATCAGATGTGTCTTCCCAGGCAAAAAACACAAAAGAAAAATTAAACAAATGGGACTACATCAAACTAAAGTTTTTGCACAGCAAACAAAATCATCATCAAAAGAAAAAGACAACACACAGAATGGGAGAACATACTCAGCAATACTTCTGAAAAAGGGTTTATATCCAAAATTTATAAAATAGTTACAAAACTCAAAACCATAAAAGCAAATAACCCACTTTAAAAATGGGAATAGGACCTGAATAGACACTTCTCCAAAGAGGACGTGTAGATGGTCAATACACATATGAAAAGATGCTCAACATCACTAATCTTCAGAGAAATACAAATAAAAACCACAATGAGATACCATCTCACACCTGTCAAAATGACTATCATCAATATATTAAAAAAAAAAAAAAAAAAAAAACAAGTGCCTGCAAGGATGTGGAGCAAGGGGAACACTTTTGCACTGTTAATGGGAATTCAAATTGGTGCAGCCACTGGGGAAAGCAGTATGGAGATACCTGTTAAAATGAAAAATGGATCTCCCTTTTGACCCAGTGATCCCACTAGTGGGGATATATTTGAAGGAACCCAAAGCACTAATTTAAAAGAACATAAGCACCCCTACATTCATTGCAGCATTATTTACAATTGCCAATATATGGAAGCAGCCCAAGTGTCCATCAAAAAATGAATGGATAAAACAACTATGGGATATTTACACAGTGGAATATGACTCACCCATAAAAAAGAAGAAAATTTCACCACTTCAACCATATGAATGAACCTGGAGAACATTATGTTAAGTGAAAAAAGCCAATCAGAGAAAGACAAATGCCATGTGATTTCATTCATATGTTGAATCTAGTGAACGAAATGAACTAACAAGGAAAATGGAGACAGACTCATAGATGGAGAGCAAGATGACAGCTAGAGGGAGAGTTAATGAGGAGGAGTTTGAGTAAAAAGGAAAAGGCACTCATGGGCATGGATAACAGTGTGGTCATTGCAGGGAGATGGGGAATATATCCACATTGTTTGTTTTGATGTTTTGGTCAAATTTTATCATCTTCTTTCAAAGAAACTATGTTCTAGATGAACAATAAAAACAACAAACACTATTTTACTGTTTGGAATGTTGAAGAATTACTTTTTACTTTCTCTGTGATTTTCTTATACTTCCTTTTTATCAGAAACTCTCATGAAATGAAATGCTTCATTAATCATTCATCAACAAGTGCTAATGAATGACATGTGAATGACAGAAGAGGAGTTCAAAACATGATTGAGGTGTTATTCCTGCTGTCAAGGAGATAAAATGTGCACAAAGATTATCATAATGCAAGATAAGAAGTGTTAGGGGACAGAGGACAAATTTAGATAGAGTTCAGAGAAGGGGGAGTTCTAGTTAGGGATGATAGCTAAGCCCAGTGGGAGGTTGTATCACATCAACAGGTAAAATGAAGCACAAGCTCTTATGCTGGATAGATCTGTCCTGTTCCTTATTTGCCTTACTGAAACTTAGTTTTACTCTGGGATTCATATTTCTAATCTGTAAAATGGGAATAACATTAGCATTTACCCCTTGAGGTTGCTGGCTGGGTAAAAGAAAATATTGCATGTAAAAAACGCTTAGAAAGTGCTGGGCACCTACATTTTACCTAATTCACCAGTACTATGAATATCACTTACTGAGATATTGATTGAGACTGTTTGTTAAACAAAATTTGGTTAAAGTTCTGGGCAAGCACTATGCCTCTATTTTCCTGACCAAATCCTAGGCAAAAATTTTCACTCCCTTTTCCCAAAATGCACATGTAAACAAGACATTAAATTAAGATTCATTTTGCAATTAGATCTGCAATGTTCTCTTTTGACTTTTTTTAATTTCCACAAAACATTTCAAATTATTTGTATTAATTTTCTTACAATATTCATATCTCCTGAGTTTTTCATTGCAATTATGTTTATTGACAACCTTGGTTGGTTCGTACTAGGGACACAGGTGTCTAAAGATTCCAGAGGGCCTTTTTGGTTTATCTAGATTCTGATGATTCTTTAAAAAATTGCTATTCTTCAACCTTTCACTCTCCCTTACATTGTTGTAGACATGTCTCAGAACGACCGTCCACTGGAGATTAGGGGCTGGGCTCCCCGGGACTAAGTAAGGACAACTCACAGTAACACAAGTCCATTTTCCACTCCTTCTCTTCTTTTGAGAACTTGCATGGTACTTGTTGAGTGGAAGGAAAAATGAATGGGTCCTGAGAGTATGGCCCATCGATAATCCATGCTGAACCTATTTGGCCAACTTGAATTTGAGCAGAACTATTTCACCCTCATTCAGACCCTGAAAGCTCTGACCCCTAAACACTGCTCAGTAGAAAAGCTTCAAAAAAGTTATTTTTAAAAACTTTTCAGAAAGAATTAAGAAGTAATATTATTTAGGGTCTGGGTTTGGGGTTAGGGAAGTGTCTATAAATATCATATAATACAATATTTTTAAATGGACATTTGCTATAAGATACTGGATTTGCCTTGCCTTGATGAAGTTAAAAGGCAACTTAATGGACTCTTTCCACCTGAGCAATTTCGAATTTCCTCAAAAGTCTGTCACAATTTTAGAAGCACATGCTTCAAACTCCATTGCAAGTTTATTGAGCAATTTAATAATAAAAAGGAAACAAGGAAATAAATCAATGGGAAGATTTTAGCCTAAAAACGTTATCTCAACAGCATTATATCTGCAATATAACCACTCGTATGTGGTGGTTTGTTAGCAGCTGTGGGCATAAATTTTAGCGCCCAGAATATTCAAAGGAGATGATGTACTGCTGGTAGCTATCTACACACAAATATATGATTTTTTTAATCTACAAACTTCAATCACCCCCTGGAACTGATGACTTAAAATTGTCCTCTGTAGATAATTCACTTATACATAATTTTCACTATGCCGTAGGTGATAATTTTACTCTTTATCTGAGAGAGTCTTATAGGACTGGTTGCATTCACTTAGTTTTCAAATACTAAACTCTATTTTCCCACTGTTATACAGCCAAGCACCCACTGCCAGCAGCACCAACGGCCACCTGAAACTGAGGCCTTCCTCTTGTTTCCAAAGCTGAGCCTGAGCTCTGACAAGAGAAATAAACCAGATCTAACACTGGATTCCAAGGTCCACTCTAATGATGTCTCCCATGCTAATTTGTCAAGTTCAAGGGGTTATCCCAGATCTGCCCTTTGGGCTCCTGTCTTCCTTTCTGGCACCAATTATCTTTCCTTTCCTTCTGGATTTTTTCTATTTGTATCAGTAGATTTCAGATTTATTTCTTATCCTATTGCAATTTCAGTAATTTGTCTGGTTTTCTTCTATAGAAACAATGTGGAGAAAAGCAGATGTAACTTTGGGCATCAGACATATCTAGGTCAGAATTTAGCTAACACTGGTCCTGTGGATATAAACAAATTTCTAAAACTCTATGAGTGTTATTTCCTCATAGAACTGCTATTATGATTAAATTCATTGATATAATGTATTTTTATGTGCAGGTTAAGTAAAACATCCTTGAAAGTACCACGTGATTCCTTAAATGACAACTTGTCTTAGATAGCTGGAAGGCTAGGACACCACTACACATGGTTAAGTATCCCCAATACTGAATGCATTATTTCAGAGTGTTTTTCCTCTTTCCCCTATGGAAAATAAACATAGCCAGACACTATTTAAAGTAGTAAGGACAGATTTTAATCACAACATACTATTGCAAAAGGGAAAAGTTTCCAGCATGAACTGAACTGAACTTTGATTTGTGGAGGTAACTCAGCTTTTTAAAAAGAGGAGGGAATAGAGAGGCAGTAAGCAGGAGTTAGGTAGATTCAGGGAAGTGAAAAAGTAGAAAAAGTGAGAACACTCTAATGGCTCATGTGGAACCCACCTGGATTTCTTAACTAGCACTTATCAAATTTAGGTTCCTACCCTCCCACAGATACTGGGAGACAGGGGTCTGTCTTTAGGCAAGGTCCTGAAGTGAGAATGTAGATTTGAACTGTCATAAAGAGTTTTGTTCAGGTCTTACAGGCCAAGTTTGAGTCTTCCTTGAGAAAGGGCTCAGAGAAGCCTGGCTAGAGTTTGGACAAGGAGAGAATCTTTGTCACCCCCAGGCCTATTTCCATTTCCATCTCTCTTGTTGAAACACACTTCTCTAGTCTGGTTCTCACCACTAGCTTGCCATTTTTAACTTGGAAAATACTAGGAGAATTTGAAGTCTTTGAACAGTGTTTTTTTCCTTCAGCCTCTGCCTCACTTCTTAGCTCTAGTATTCTTAAAACATCCTTCACCTTATTCCATATCTTGGTCCTAAGAGCTATGTTCTTGCTGCCCTTTGTCACACAAGTGCCTTCCCAGACTTCCTCAAGTCATGAGACAGGGAAGACACTCAATTATGTATGCTCTCAAGTCTGCTTGTGACAGCCAAATTTGTCCACCAGTGAGTATCTGGAAATTAATTAATTATATATATATATATATATATATATATATATATATATATCCATATATATGTGGATTATGGATATATATATATCTCCATGCCAAGCACGTAACAACTAGCAAACAACATATATATGATGTTTGTACAGAAAAAGTCCAACCATTGTTAATACAACAAGAACAATTTGTGTGACATTAATGTAATCAGGCAGCCAAGGAGAATGGAGTAGAATGTGCATGCAGGAACAATGATGACTTCACCATATTAGTTATTGGGAGAAGTGAAAGCTGTTGAATGAACATGTATACTGTGTGGCCATCACATTCAAGATGACAGAGAGCAAAGCAATGGATCTGCATCAAATTTTGTGTTAAGCTCGAATATTCCTCCATAGAAACTATTTGGATGATTCAGAAGGCTGTAACTATGGGCAACTGGTGATTGGCAGCTTCATCACAACAATACACCCACTCATGCATCATGTCTCGTGCAGCGTTTTTTGTTGAAACATCAAATCACCAAGGTGACTTAGCTCCCTTATAGTCAAGATTTGGCACCTTGTGACTTCTGGCTTTTCCCAAAACTAAAATCATCTTTGAAAGGGAAGAGATTTCAGACCATCGATGAGATTCAAGAAAATACAATACGATACCTGATGGCAATTGGGAGAACTGTATGAGGTCCCACAGTTCCTGCTTTGAAGGGGACTGAGGAGTCATTATCCTATGTGCAATGGTTCTTGTATCTTTTTCAACAAATGTCTCTATTTTTCATAGTACATGGCTGTATACTCCCTGGAAAGACATTTTGTGTGCCTGTGTACTAATTTATCAATTAATTATATATTTCTATCTTCATAGCAGGCCTATATAAATGATGTTTATTTGTCACAAATATGTCTTACTTTTTAGAGTCTACTATTCCTAAAAGAAAAATAGACTTTAAAAATGTGTGTGTGTGTTTGCAGCTGCCACCACACCAGCACTGCCTCTAGCTCACCAAGCTCCAGCCAAAGGAGGAAGTCTTTATACCGTGGCTGGCTCATGCAAAGCAGACTGCCCACAAATCTACCAGTGGGAAAGCACTGAGCAAACAACTGGCTATAAAAGCACCTCATAAGGATTTCATTGTTACAGGCCTGGTACCATGGCACTGCATGAAATTAGATGTAATCAGAAGTCCACTGAACTTCCGATTCATAAAATTCCCTTCCAATGTTTGGTATGAGAAATTGCTCAGGACTTCAAAACACATCTGCACTTCCAGAGTGCGGCTATTGGTGCTTTGTAAGGGGTTAAGTGAGGCCCATCTCACTGGCCCTTATGAAGACACCAACATGTTTGCTACCCATGCTGAATGTGTAACAACTAGCAAACCAGCTAACTCATCATATATGTGTTATTATCCACTGTGATAGGAAACATTTCATTCTTTCAAAAAATTATCTTCTTTCTATTATTGGTAGTTCTCAATATATCCCCCTTCCATGGGGTCAAAAGTTGCCCATGTATGATTACAAGCAGAAAATAGGGAACAGAAATCAGGTATCAACAGTTTTTCCGATTTCACCTGCATGTGAAATTTTTTAAATATAAATGCAGGGACATAAAGCTTTAATGTAAGTCAAAATGTGTCATTGAACAAATAACAGCAGTTCAACTGTATAACAATTATAAATAAATCTCAAATTTTTCTGGATGATGACAATATTTGGATTTTTAAAAAATAAGTAAATTTCTTATTGATGGCAACTCTTTGAATTAGAATACTTTAATTGTGTCCTTTATATTCAAAGAGTATATGCAGCCCTGGCTGGTATGGCTCAGTGGCTTGAGCACTGACCTGTGAACCAAAGGGTCACTGGTTTGATTTCCAGTCAGGGCACATGCCTCGGCTGCAGGCCAGGTCTGCGGTGGGGGTTATGTGAGAGGCAACCACACATTGATGTTTCACTCCCTCTCTTTCTCCCTCCCTTCTCCTCTCTCTAAAAATAAATAAATAAAATCTTCAAAAATAAAAAATAAAATGTACCCAAAAGCACATTACCCACCTTGAAACATTAGTTTAAATTGGGGTGTATATATACATATATATAACATAGTCATAATTTAATAAATATACATTGTATTTTCTAATGCTTTTGAGGTCAAAGAATGTGTTGCACCACCAAAGAGAGCTCAACAGTTCTCTTCAGTTTTAGGTGAATCTGGTCAGATCTGTTCTACCTGGATCTTATTTAAAGGATTTTCTCTCAAGTTCATCTTTATAGGGCAGACTCATACCCAGTTTCTTGGGTATCAGTGTATAAACCCCAGCCTCCTCTAGGGTGCCCTTATAATCCTTTTTAGCTCCATAGCAACTCTCTCCTGTGAGCCTAAGATACCAGATAACTATTATTTACTAAGCTATTTCCTCAGGTGCAGAATTGGAAAGAAGCCTAGAAGCTTAGAAGGCTTACCTGTCTGGCTAAATCCTACAATCTATCAATTAAATGCAGAGTGGTTTATGTCACCAGTGCTCAATGGAATCTAATTTCTTACTCCAGGTTCTTAGTGCTGTAGTCTCCATTTTCTGGTTTCTTGCTATTAAGAATATTTGTTGTGGTTTCCTGTTTCTTCCTCTTAAGTAGTACTATAATTAATGAATGCTATTGTTTCTCAGACTCCCTTGGTTGCCATTTAATCATTTTTACTGTGTATACTAAAGATAAGAAAGTTTTAGAAATGTCATTAAATTGCTGCAACTCTAACTGTAGCAGACAGCTATAAGCAGGTTACAAAGTATAAGAGCAGCTGGGAAGAATTATTATGTTAACTAAAAGTAAAAAGGAAATGACTCTTGAATTAATTAATTTTGTAGGCTTCGTATATAGAAGAATATACAGGGACTTCAAATATTCAAAGAAAATACTACATTTGCAACTACAAATATTATTTAGACAGAGAGTTATCATGCATAGGTTTTGTGAATAATGAAATAGCTCCCTCAGTGAGTCCAATATGGTCTTTCTCTTTTTGGGTCCGGTTTTTTTCCCAGAGAATAGACACACCATGACAAGACCAGTTCAACCAAGAATGGTTTAGGCCCACCCATCTCCATAAAATCTCATCAATCTGTAGAGCTATCATGAGCTGTGTTAGGTCTGAGCATAAAATCTTTCCACTGCACGACCAGGTCAGAATGGAAGGTTCATATAGAAAGAAAAGAAAAATCACCTGAGCTTCCTTTTTTCATCTAATTAATAAAATAAACATGTTTTAATAGATATCCTTCAGGAACTATAGGTGCCATCTGCTCTACATAAATAAACATTGAAAAATGGTTAGAAATTTCAAAATGATAAAAAGAGAAGGCATTATGTCTACTATCTGGCACTGGCAGAGTTAAATGATATCCACCAAACAAAGAAAGGCAGCTAGTGAAATATTTCTGTTGATTCTATTTTTAAAAAGATATTTTCATCATGATTAAGAAGAACATATAAAGTATTTGAGAAAAATGTCATCTTTTTGCTAAGGAATACTTTCTTGCTAAAGAGAACTCAGAATAAGTGCCATTGGACCATCTCTGAATTAAGGATGATACAAAGTTTCAGCTGGAGGAGAACATATGTCTAAAAGTGCTAATGGCAGGGAGTTTACCTCTCCTGCTCAGCTTCCCTTTGTCTTAATAATTCCCGGCTGTAGCTACATAGTATAGTTATGAAAAATGTAGTTGGTTAGATATAATAAGAAACTGAGAAATCAATTAAAGATCTTCCTTATAATGATCAGGTAAAAAGCCTTTTTTTTAAAGATTAAACAATAGAGAACAGAACGCTTTTGCAACATCTCACCAAGCTTCCTTTGAAAGGAAAAGATAATCAAAGTAAGTGCAAACAATACTTCACAATCCAAGAATAGAAATAACCTTAGGGCAGAGTATGGTCCTAGAGTCAAGAAACCTATTTGGAATACATTTTCACATCCAACTTACCCCACAATTCACTGTCTGCTGTGTATTTATCACCTCTTTTGTTACAAAAAGCATCTTCTTTCACAGAGATGTAAAACCTGGCCAATATAAAAGAAAATACACAAATAAATCATTCAAATTACCCTCTATGCAAATTTAAAAGTAAACAAACTACTGTTAATAATGTTGACAGGTTCCCTGGAGTTAGTAAAGCTGCAAAAAGTTTGAAGTCATCATCCTTACAAGAAGGCCTTCTTCACTTCTGACACTCACTGTGAGTTTGAGGGGTCCCCCAAACCTCTATCAGTTCAATAGTCACTTAGGAGACGCACAGAACTTACTGAAAACAATTATACTGATGGCTACAGCTTGTAGCAGGGAAAGACGCAGATTAAAATGAGCCAAGGGAAAAAATACATAAGGTGAAATCCAGGAAATTTCCTAACACATGAAATCAGGGCATGTTACTTTCCCAACATCAACATGTGAAAATACACAAGGAATATTGTCAACAAAATAAGTTCACCTAAGCTATGATGTCCAGAGTTTTTACTAGAGCTTCATTATGTAGACATAATTGATTGATTGATTGATGACCTAATTAAACTCAGTTTCCTGACTGATATTGTGTGATCCTAAGTCACATTGTTGGTCTGCTTGTTATACCAAACACCTACTCAAGACTATTGGGTATGGCCGCCGCCCTTTCCCCCATGATCTGGAATGGCAGTCCCCATCTTAAAACAACACTCTTATCAGACCCGACATAATTTACCTACTAGAAGCCAAGGAGAAGACCAGACTTCTCATCGTGAAAAGCCAAGTTCATTACTACACAGACGGTCTATTGCTTGGCTTTTGTTCAAGCCTCTCTAACAGCAAAATAAGTTTGTACGGGCATGTACATTTATTATAACATCAATATGCCAGAGAGAGTAATACCATCTTTACAAAGATACTTAACATTTGGAGGAGCCAGTGTAGGGGAGCAGTAGTTTAAAGAAACAACTGATCCATTCCACAAAGCCATTCCCTTGATTTACCATTATGATAAACTTTTGCAGAACTATTTAGCATAGAAATAAGCTGATAGTTAGATAAAACTAGCGCTTCCTCGGGCCCTTAATTTTCCATTAGTGTTACATCCCGAAGAGGCTTTAACTCAATTTAACAATACGTTTTACATTTGACCATCAGTATCAGCATTATAACCTAACCAACAATGTCAGTGTCACAACATATCACAGTACTGTAGTAGATATAACATAAAAATAAATCAAAACATGTGTATATTACGTGCCATGGAGTTGGTTCCAACTCCTGGCGACCATATGAATGAGCGATGTCTGCAATAGTCCTGCTCAGCTCCTGGAGACTCATCATGTCTATGGCTTCTTTGGTGGAGTCAGTTCATCCTATATCTGGTCTTCCTCTTTTCCTGCTATGTTCTATTTTTTTCCAGCATCATCATCTTTTCCAAAGAACCCTGACATCTTATGATGTGCCCAAAGTAAGACAGCTTCAGTTTTGTAATTTCTGCCTCCAGTGATGTTTCAGGATTAATTTGCTCTAGGACACACTTATTCATCTTTTCTGGCAGGCCACGAATCAAAACATGTCCAAATATGACTGGTTTTAGTCATTAACAATTAGTCCAGTCCATCATCATAGCATGTGATTAAAATATCTTCCAGAGCAATGTCACTCAGGTTTGAAACTGATTTTGTGAGGTTACAAATGCAGGCATGGTCTGAGCAACATATGGCTTCACCCTTTCAGGCATCTGGAATAACTGAACTAAGAGATGATATATCATCTATGCTCCGTGCCTTTCTCAAAACATTGATGTGATATTAGACTTTTGTCATTATATAATCCATGTATTCATTCTTTTACCCTCATCGACTATTTGTCCTTTCCACTTATCCTTTAGGCTTACCCAAATTTTCCCACTTTCATGGGGTAAAATATAAATGGGACAAAAAATTATGAAAAAGCCTTCTCTTGCTAAGAAAAGATTATTTATGGAGGAACTATGCAAAGAGGAAGTACAGAGAAAAGAAGCAACATGAAAATGTCTTTACTCCCCTTGCCCCACTATCCACCACCAAAACAGATATTTGAGATGGGGTGAATAACTGGGTCGAAGCTTTAAGAAATCTGAAAACATGCTTCACCAAACATCTGAAAGAGTCTGGGCTCCTCAGAGTAGACCAAAGCCACACCGAAGATGGTGTTCACGTGGAAGGAAGAAGGGTCACAGCTGAAGATGGCCCTCACTACCGTGCATGAGGTATGAAGTGGCTTCCCATACTAGTTTGCTTTTCTCCATTTACTAGTGAAGCTGATCATCTTTTCAATACGTTTATTGGCTGATTGGGTGTTCCTGTCTGTGAATAACCTATTCATAACCTTTATTTTTAATTGGATTATTCATTTCCTTCTTATTGGCTTTTAATAGTTTTTACTATTTACATGTCAATTCTGTACATATTACAATGATCTTTCTCAATTTGTTTTATATCTATGAACTATATTTATGGCATATTTGTTATACAGGTTTTAATTTTGATGCAACCAATTTCATAATTCATTCTCCTTACATTTTCTTCTTTGTGTGTTGTACTCCAGAAATCCACTTCTACCTGGAATTTATTAAATTTTTTTTATGTTTTCTAAAACTTTTAAAGTTATTTTCACATTAAGATTCTTAAAACATCTGGCATTTTTTTTTCTGTATGGAATGAGATTAGGATCTAATTTTATTTTTACCAATTGGAAAACTAATTGTCCTGATATCATTTATCAAATAACTCATCTTTTACCCACTGATTTATAATGCCTCATCAATCATATGGATACTTTCCTTTTTGCTATGAAATCACCATAATTTTATTTGTTAGTATTGAATAACATTTACATAACTTCATAGATATTGAACAACCTTTCCTTTCCTGATATAAATGTTACTAAGATATGATCTACAAATATAAGGTTGCATTCAATTGGATAATATTTTATTAGAATTTTTCTAATAAAAATATTAATAAAAAATCTGGATAATTTATAAGTGAGATCTGCCTATAAGTTCCTGCTTTGTACTGCCCTTAGTCATGTTTTCATGTAGAAATCATGGATTCTTCAATGTAGTTCAGAGTTAGATGCTTCAAAAGAATGCCTCTTGTTTATCTTATATTCATTTCACTCCTCTTACAACCTAAACCATGGCTTATGACAAACAAAACAAGAAGCAAACAGTGTCATTAATGTGCTAAAATTTAAAATGTTATATTTAATTCGCATTATTTAGTACAATTAAATGACACTATTTGGAAGCATTTATAATGTACATTTTGCAGTCATACTAACCAATTACAGTATTATCTCTTCTCTATTTATATGTAAACACTTTTTTCTGAAGTAGCAAATTCTTTACATTTCCAGCTGCTGATATAGTATTTTCTTGGAGAGCATAGGTTACCTCCAGCAGTGAAACCAGAGCCAGCTATTAAGCAGCTAAAGAGCTACAGTAATTGAATAATGACCACCTGTCTTTTAGCCCATTATTTGTTCTCCTCTTCTAGAAATTGTATATGTCAATTTAGTTCAATTGCATGTCATCTTAATGAAGCTGCATTCACAAGAGTCACGTCATCTGAAGTTTCTTCAATTGTTGCTTCAATGTGAATGTGGTGAACTGAGAGCCACTTTTGCCCTGCTGTGCCCACTCTTGGGTCCCAAATGAGGGCCACCACCTGCTGTCTCCCAGGCTGCTCATCAGTGGTTGCTCTCAGAGGCCCTTCCTTGAGAGAACAGAGGTGTCTGGGTAGAACACCAGCTGGAATGTCCCACAGTGGCCAGGGAGAGACCTTAACACAAAGGTTTTAAACAAATTTACGTTTAACATAATTATTCATGACAATGCCTCCAAATGATTTATCTACATTATATAAATTTAACTACATTTTGAAAAAAACTAAGATGAATATTTCCCACATGATTATAATAAGTTACAATGAGCAGGGACTTGACCCGATTATTTCTAAAGAATATAAAATAGTCTAAACCAGTGTACAGGCTTTTCTTACCTATAAATAAAAGGATTCCTCTGAGAACTGGAGCAAATTCTTGATGTATAAGTCTTATAAACATGCTGATAAGAGAAATGTTTTAAGAGAATGAATTATTTGTACCTCTGAAATATGTGTATCACCATATATATCACCAAACTTCACCAAATATGTATAACCTAACTTCACCCAGTCCAAAATGTGATGCACAGGAAGGATTCATCTAAATGATAACAAAGACCTACGCATATAGATTATTCTCAAAGTCCTATTTAGAAGACTTCACAGCCTCCTGAAGAGCTCTGTTTGCCTGAAAAATTCCAAGACCAGAAAACACTACTGGGCCAGTGATATCTAAACTGTGGCATTTCATCCCGGGAAGGGGTGATTCAATTAGTTGGTTATCCTATATATTTTCTGCAGCATTTAGCTATCCTAGAAAACATCAAAAGTCTGAAAGAGTGTGAATCATTAACTACAAGCACTGTACTACAAAGTCAGTTTTGATCGTTATGGCATCTAACACAGCACTCTTAGAAACAGCACCTCAGTCAGTTCTGCATTGTTTAACTAACTATTAGCTATCCTTGCTAACACTAATTCAAGTTATTGAGTTTAAGTTAGGAAGAAGGGAGAGATGGGGAGAACAGGAGAAAATTTGCACATGAAGGCTTTTATTCCCTGTCATTCACTGATCATTTTGAAGCTTTTGTACTAAATCTGAGGGACTATAAGATTAGATCTTTGAAGTGTATTTCACAACAAAATGATCAATCATATAAGACGCAATAAAAACTAAGTGATACATGCCATGTCACCAAAGTAAAAGACAAGTCAGTCTCCACAGCATGCTCAAACCTATCCAGTATGACTTATTGAGCTATATGTTAAGATGTTAAGAACATAAAAATGGCCATTTGACCAAAGATACTATGCTCAGTCATTGCATATCATTACATATCTATTAAACCATAATCACTGAATGTCCACTTATCATTAGACAATACAAAGAAGTGTAATCCTTGTTTGTGTAGAATTAAAACCTATATTCTAATTACAGATATGAAGCCCATCCACCTAAATAGAAAATGAAGTACAACATATGATTCCCAGATGAGACTATGTATGTAAGAAGTATTGCAGAAGTTTAGAAACATGCCATATCACAATGAGCTGATATTATAAAGCTCTTTCTGATAATAAATAAAAAACATGAGTAGGCTTTAGATAAATGTAACATAGTCTAACCAAAAGTGAGAAAAGAACCAAAGTAGCACAAAAATGGGAAGTGAATTGAATAGCACAAAATTTTAGAAAAATATCAAGTTGAAGATTATCCAACCAGGATTGCCCAAGAACCAAGAATAATTGAGTAAGAAACAGCCAATCTCTTTCTCTTGAGATACTCAACTGTGTATAGCTAATGCTCATTATCTGAGGGCCACTGGCTCTAACCGACTGGTGTGTGTCAGCAGTGTCCGCCCCTGTCAGAGAAGCACTGGAATGGGTGGGAACCAGGACTGCTAAACCAAGGCTTGGACCATGAATCTGCCAGTGGCCCTGATTTTTCTACTGCTGTAATTGGATTATAGGAACTGAGCACAGTGAAAACCTCTTAGAAACTCCCATTTCTGTTTGAAATGAATAGTGACACTTTCCTGACAGATTATGTGACATTTCTGCAGACCAATCTGTGGACAAAAAGCTCTACTCAGATGCATTACAGGAATAATCATTCAGTCTGAGTGTTAGTCTCTCTGTGAGTGTCAGCTAGTAATACTCTTGGTCAATAAATAAAGAAAGAGATTGATATAGGAAGAAACAAAAAATGGGAATAAAGAAAAGGGAAAAAAAGTCAACCTATCCAGTTAAGGTTAGGCATAGAAGGAAGCTTTAGATACAAATCAAAAACATAGAAACAAAATATAAAAATGAAAGTTTTGGAACACAGATTATGAGACAGAGAATTTCCAGGCCAAAGCTATGAGTTGTCATGGAATTTTTGTAGAGTAGCAGTGGCCTCAGAAGAAATGGACTTGAGTCTAGAGAAATAAAGCAAAGAGATCATGTAAGTAATTATTAGAAAATTAAATTGAAAAGATGAACTATAGTTAGATTTCAGAAAACCACTAGGAAACTCTGTACCAGAGTGCTAAATGCTTCTACACAGTCCACCCGAGACCGTCCACATGCTTTTTTTACCCATCACCTTTAGCAGAACCCCTGGCTGCTCCTCACACTCCGTGGGGTTTTTGTGCTTATTATACCCTCTGTCTGAAATATTTTTTATTGTAAATGTTCATGTGGTTCCTCCTGCTTCTCCTTCAAGGATATTTAAAATGTCAACATAGTGAGGCTTTCCCTGACAATTTGTTTAAAATCTCAACCTCACCTTTGACTGCTGCCTCTATGAATTCCCTTCCTTGCCCTGTATCACCAACCACCCTTTCATATATTACATAGTTTTTTTTTACAAATGTCTTTTTTATTTTCTGTGCCCTTCACTAGCTTATAAGTTGCATGAATGCAGAAATTGTTAGGTTTTTGTTTGACTATTAAACAAGAATGCTTCTTGATACTCAGAACATGCATGGGTGTGATTGTCTGTATGTTAATAAACACAATGTTCCTAATAGAAACAGTGGTCTGAGCCCAGGCAGAGTGGTGTTCGAGAGCATCAGAGAAAACCAATAATCCAGTTTGATAAGAACATAGGGTATATAGAGAATTAGTCAGATATATGATGACAACTTAAGTCCAGAAAAAGACCACATATCTTATCTGATAACATAAATGATAATAGAATGACAAAATAATTTTTTAAACTTGGGCTTATGTATCAATTAGAATAAAGGAAAAATCATAGCCAAAGGTTTGAAACCTAAAAAAAGGTACTGTGGCTCACACAAATCAATCAAGGACTGTATGGCTAAAATATAGAAAATGGAAAGTGATATATGCTAACAATATATGCTAAAATTCAAGAGGAAGTATCCCTTTGTTTTTTACATATACATATACATGCAGAGAGACACACACACACACACAGAGAGAGAGAGAGAGAGAGGTTTGAATGTATTTATAAACAAAAGTAACATAGAGAGAGGGAAAATACTGTGTCCAAAATAATGAAAGGAAAACCTAAATAATTTCAGTTCAAAATAATTCCAGAGTAACAGTCTATCAACTTTTTTAGAGTACTATGAGTCACCAGAAAATATTACTCTTACTTTGAGACATATTGCTTGCAACATAAACCCTAACGATTTCATAGATCTTTTTGCAATTTCTGATTTTTCTGATCCTTTGTAAAAGAAAAATGTTAGTATAATCTGAAAATAAAACAAGGTAGTAGAAAACCTAATGAAAATGTCACAAATGGGATGAACAAGTGTGTGAAAAACAAAGTTGGAGTTAGTTAAAATATAGACTCTGAGAGTTTGCTTTTAATTTGAGTAAAGCACCAGTTAATGAGGACCATTAGAAGTCCAAAATGTTAATTTAATGAAAACCTCCAATTATATCCTGTTAGATTTTCCCATTAACAATACCAGCTTTCATCAGTTGTTCTCATTAGACAAGAGAACATCAAAAAAATTAAAATAAAGGGCATGTTTAAACAAGTAGAATTAGGTTATATAAAGACTAGCTGAAATTGAGGGGAAATTTACAAAAAGAGTTACAGTAAATTTCCCAGAGAACCAGAAAATTCTCAAAGAGGAATGTAAACAAATTATTCAAACTTTGTATCATAATTTCAGCCCATGGTACATCCACTGCGATTAGTCTAATCAATGGTTTAAACTTGCGTTCTTCAATGGGAGTATTTTTACCCCAAAATCTGTTGAAGATGTCCATATTATAATTTAGGCTGGACATGAGTAGAAACCACATCTTACATGAACCCTCAAACCATCACAAAGAAACTTGTCTTTTTTCTTTGGTAATAAATGTTTTAGAGTCAAGTCTGGGGGGGAAATCTGTATTTACATTTCTCTATTTCTGTATTATAAATTTGGCCACTACTGTGATCAATTCCAACCTTCAGATAAGTGTTGTTTTTTAAAGATTTCAACTACTTAAAAGGTTTTTTTGACAAATAATATTTTCTATACCTGTACTTGCTTTACTTTTAATGCTTATTATATGCATTTTATAAACAGTTCTTTTTAATTAATATTTAAATGGTGATGCAATGAATATCCTTACCTGTGAATGATTTTTGCTCATATGAGTGATGTATGATATTTTGAATATTTCATGAAATGTATACTAGACTTACTAATGTGTTCCTAACTTCCTATAGCCCAAAGTTTTTGCTAAAGCAACGAACTTACATAGACAAATTAGTACATATAAGTTCCCTTTCCAGCCAGGGAAACTGAAATGTATGAGATTCTGACTTCATAATCAATCTACCAATCTTGGCTTGCCAATATTTATTATATGGCATGAGAGCATAAGCTCAATTACATTTTCCCTACCGGAAAAAAATATTAAAGACTTTAATTTTCTTATTACATTCTTCAGCATGCTCATTATCACTTCAAATATCTTTCTTATTTTCTTGGCTAAATTAAGTATTGCTATTTTAAAGCCCTTATGTGATTATTTTGGTATCTGGGTCACTTGCATTTGTTTCCATTGTCTGTGTGTTTTGCTCTCCTTGGATTTTAAATTGCATATTGAACACTGTATATGAAAAATGTTCAGGCTCTGATGATGCTATCCTCATCCAGTGAGGGTTCACCCTTTCTTTTGATCAGCAGATGGAATGGAGGTTGATCACGTGCTCCCAACCGGCAATGAGCTGAATCTGTGGCTGGGTTGCAGTTTTGGTCAAGTCCGTTAACCTCCTCTCTGTTGCAGATGCCAGGGTGCATTCCTTCACAGGTTTTAACTGAGGGGTTAAAACCTAATTACCACTGTGAGACTGAAATCTCTCCTCTGATTTTTATTCTCTCAGAAGAATATTGAGCTCTCTCTTATTGCAGGGAATTCTGGCCCCTTAAATCTCAATGTTTTGTCTCTTGAGCCCTATGAAACAATCAAAAGTTCTACCAGTTTCTTTGTCTCTGGGTAATATTAACTGTTACCTCATTCTGAGAATCAAAAATGCCTGGCAGGAGATAAATCACGGTTGCAGAATATCTTTTTGCCTCGGTGCTCAGAATCTGCTTTCTCAGGATTTTATCCCCTCAGACCTAGTTGCTACAAAGGTTATCCATTCCCTTCAAACATTTATTTTTCAACTGACTTTCTAAGTTTTCCTCAGTGACAGCACTGGTTGACCATAAACTTCTCTATCATAGCTGGAAACTGAAATCCCTCTTTCAGGAATTTGTATGAAGAAAAAGCAAACGGAATGCAGGACAAAAAACAAAAATAATCATATCAGATAGCAGTGGGTACTAAGACTGTAAGGACATAGAAGTGAGAAATTTGAGACATATTTAAGATTAACATACTAAGACAAAATTATTTTTAAAAAAAATAGCCCTGGTTCATGTGGCTCAGTGGATTGAGCACCAGACTGCACACCAAAGGGTTGCCTGTTTGATTCCCAGTCAGGGCACATGCCTGGGTCTTGGGCCAGGTCTCCAGTGGGGGCACTCAAGAGGCAACCACACATTGATGTTTCTCCCCCTCTTTTTCTCTCTTCTCCTCTGTCTAGAAATGGATAAATAAAATACTTTTTAATTATAAGAAAAAATACAGTGAAATAATATAAAGCCTATCAAAGCACCCATAGAATTTAGTTCTCTTCAGCAAATTAATAGATATTCAACAATACAGAGTTCAAAATGGGGACAACTGTAATTGAACAACAATAAAAAATTCTTCAAATAAAAAATAAAAATGAGAGTTCTGTAATACAAACACCATTGTGAAAAATTAAATGAAAGAAAATCAAATAGGTTTTTAATACCAAAATCATCAGAGACTTCAGTGTATCCATGTGCTTTATGAATCAATCTCCTAAATCTCTTACATAATGTTCTCCCAAATATATTGACTGGGGAACCCTTTCATAACAGAGTGGTGAAAACTTGGACACCTAAGTGGTGCAGAAAAAATTCAGTAATGTTTGAAAAACTAAGAATTTTCATATATAAAATCAACTAAAACGATGTAGAGCAAATAGAAAAAAATGAAAGACATTTAGCAGAAAGCTGTTAAAGTCCTAAAAATGCTTTACTTAAAGGTATATTGGCATATACCTTCTATTCTTGGATTCCTGTAACTACTATATCTACCCATTGGCCAATGAAAATATTTATAGAAACCCCCTCTACCAAAAAATTAAATATAATTAATATGAAGTAGAAAATAAAGTATTTCAACCAGTTTCTTTTACATGATAAGCTTATTTCCATTAAAAATTACCCACTACATTTATATATGTATCCAAAGTACTCTGGAAAAGGCTTTGTTTCAAGGGGAAAGACTCATAGGCTTTCTCTGCAGAAGAAAAATTGGTTCTGCCACCAAGTGGTGATCTTGATCATAATAGATACTTCAGATTTAGTTAACATAAACATCGGGGCAGTAACTATTGCCTCCCATGAAAGAAAAAGTGGATGTATCTCTATAGACTATCTTTCGACTTGAGAATTTTTCTATTATTCTGCATTCATTTCATTCCTTACTGTTATTCATAAGTTTTTGTTAGACATATGTTAGCTACTCTATAAAAATTAATATCAAATACCTTCTGTGAACAACTAACAATACAAATTTCAAGAATAAAATATCTCATGAAGCAAAAAACATGAGGAAGTAAACTCTGTATTATTCATTTTTATTTGTGTCTCATTGAAGAAAATCCAGGTAAAGGTAATTAATTAAATTCTCTTTGGAGCAAAATTTGAGATAGCATATTGATCCAACATTTATTTTCCTATTGTAGACCAATGAAGTGTTATTGTCAGGGCTTCTGCAAATGCATAAACTATTTCTATCTTTTATGTATTAAATAGAGCTTAAGGAGAAGTTGTAAATTTAAAAATAAGAATGAAAAAGCAAAGAAAAACACTGTAGACAAAGCATTTTAGAATAAATAGTTTAGGCATCAAGCAGGTGAACTAAGTACATCCATTGTGCCAGGTATAAGACAAAAGACAATGTGGGACTGTGACAAGTGAAACAGCACATGCTACCTCTATATGCATTCAAATTCATTACTTAAATAGTGTGTGGGTGAAGCGAGACCTAGATTCAGCATGTGGGTGGCTATTTTTCTGCCTCTGCATTAGACACTGCCAGCCCCAAGAATTATTAAGAAGGCAGAGAAGATAGGTCATAAAATTAGAAATAGCATCCATTGATTACTTTCTGTGAGCTGGAGTGTTTGAAATGCTTAACAGATATTATGTTAATATAATATCTTAAGAACATAGAAAGAAGATACTAATAATAGCTCCACTTTACATATTTGGTCTCTGACAAAATTTGTGATTGGTCATTTTCATTTACTGAGCCTGGTCTTTTAAAAATAACTTATTTTGGATATTAACCCCTTATCAGATGTATCAGCAAATATATTCTCCCATTCTGTGGGTTATCTTTTTATTTTGTCAATGATTTCTTTTGCTGTGCAAAAACCTTTTAATTTGATGTTTATTTTTCTTTTGTTTCCCTTTTATCTAGGGAGATATATCTGATAACATATTGCTACAAGCAATGTCCAAGATTTTGCTGCCTATGTTTTCTTCTAGGATTTTTATGGTTTTGCATCTGACATTTAAAGTCTTTGATCCATTTTTAATTTATTCTTGTGTGTAGTGTAAGAAGGTGGTCTAGCTTCATTTTCCTGCATACATCGGTCCAATTTTCCCAACACTGTTTATTGTATAAACTATATTTAGTCCATAGCATATGCTTGCTTCCTATGCCAAATATGAATTGACAATAAAGGTGTTGGTTTATTTCTGGATTTTATACTTTGCTCCATCGATCTATGTGTCTATTTTTATGCCAATAACATGCCGCTTTGATTAGTATGGCCTTATAATA
This sequence comes from Glossophaga mutica, assembly GCA_039655065.1. Taxonomy (NCBI): domain Eukaryota; kingdom Metazoa; phylum Chordata; class Mammalia; order Chiroptera; family Phyllostomidae; genus Glossophaga; species Glossophaga mutica. The sequence continues at coordinate 33,880,705 of CM077306.1, read as the reverse complement.
TAGTTTGATATTAGGTAGCATGATTCCTCCAACTTTGTTCTTTCTCAGGTTTGCTATTGTTATGCAGGGCCTTTTGTGGTTCCATATAAATTTTTGAAATATTTGTTCTAGTTCTGTGAAATATGTCATTGGTATCTTCATAGAAGTTGCATTGAATGTATATATTGCTTTGGGTAGTATGGACATTTTAATGATGTTAATCCCTCCTATCTGTAAACTCAGTATGTACTTCCACTTAATTGTATCTTCTTCAATTTCTTTCTTCAGTGTCTTAACACCAAAAAAAAACAAAAACCCTAATTAAAAAATGCACAAAGGGAGAGGAGGAAGATGGCAGCGTGGTAGCAGGGAGCAGATTCCACTTCTGCCTACACACAGGAGAAAAACCTAGCTGATCTACAGAGGAACAGAGCAGACAGCCAACAGTGCCACAGCATATATGAAAATAAGACAAAAAATGTAGCAAACACTGAAAAACCAGAGGAGTAGGTGGAAGCGGTGAACACCAGGATACGCACTGGAAGAGGAAACCCAAAAACAAAGGAACCACCAACAGAAAATTACAGAAGAAGATGAAGGAGGGTGTGAAAACCACACAAATCTCAATCCAGGACATATCTGGAAATACAACTAAATAGTGGAGAAACTACCTAGTACATTCAACTGAACAAGAGCAAGAGAGAATCCTCAAAACCTTTTTGCACATGGAAGAACCAGCTTCAAAACAATGTGCCCTCACCAGCAGAACAAAATACAAGAGGTGATGGACAGAGTGACCCTCAGTGAACCAGCTGGTGGGAAGGACCCACCGAAGAAAGACCCAACAACAATCAAAACCCAAAGACAAACAAAGAGCCAACTTAAACAACAGCCCAACACCAGTGAGCTCGGGAGATCAAGGAGACTGCACCACTGAATCTCACAGGTATACTACCACAGAAGTTCACACCATAAACCCAGGGAGTCAGAAGACATCAATTTAAGAAGCTGAGGCTAACAAGAAGAGTCTCACAAACAATGGGAAGACAAAAAAACAATCCCCAAATGAAAGGAAAGAAGGAAGCTCCAGAAAGAATGCTAAATGAAATCGAGGCAACTCAACTATCAGATACTGAGTTCAAAGCAATGATTATCAGGAAGCTCCATGAGCTCACAATGAGCTACCAGAAACTACAGGGAAGCTACAATGAACTCACTGAAAACTATATCAACATGAAAAAGGAAATAGAAGCTATCAACAAGGGCCAAGAGGAAATGAAGAATACAATTTCCAAACTGAGGAATACAGTAGAAGGAATGAAAAGCAGGATTGATGAAGCAGAAGATCTTATTGGAGAGTTGGAGGACAAAGAAAAAACACCCAGAAAGAGCAAGAAAAGGAAAAGAGGCTCAGAAAGAATAAAGAGAGATTAAGAGAAATGCAAGACAATATGAAACATAATAATATCCGTATAATAGGGATACCAGAAGGAGAAGAAGAAGAGAAAGGGATAGAAAACCTGTTTGAAAAAGTAATGATGGAAAACTTCCCTCATTTGGTGAGAGAAAAAGCCACACAAATCCAGGAAACACAGACAGTCCCAATCAAGAGGAACCCAAAGAGGCCCACTTCAAGACACATCATCATGAAAATGGCAAAATTCCAGGACAAAGAGAGAATCTTAAAGGCAACAAGGGAGAAACAAGAAGTAACATACAAGGGAGCCCTGATAAGGGTAGCAGCTGACTTCTCAATGGAAACTCTCCAAGCCAGAAGAGAATGGCACCAAAGGCCTGCAACCAAGACTACTGTACCCAGCAAGGCTTTCAATCAAGGCAGAAGGCCAAATAAGGAGCTTTCTGGACAAAAGAAGTCTAAAAGAATACACTTCCACCAAACCAGTTCTGCAGGAGACGCTAAAGGGACTGCTTTAAGGAAAGGAAAGGAAAGAAAGAGAGGAACACAGGTATGAAAATGGCAATGAATCAGTACCTATCAATAATAACCTTAAATGTAAATGGATTAAATGTTCCAATCAAAAGATATAGAATAGCTGAATGGATAAGAAAGCATGACTCACACATATACTGCCTACAAGAGACCCACCTCAGGACAAAAGACCTACACAGACTCAAAGTGAAGGGCTGGAAACAAATTTTCCAAGCAAATGGACAGGAAAATAAGCTGGGGTAGCAATACTCATATCAGACAAAATAGACTTCAAAAGAAGGGCCATAAAGAGAGACCCAGAAGGTCACTTCATAATACTCAAGGGAAGAATCCACCAAGAAGACATAAACATTGTAATTATATATGCACCCAACATAGGAGCACCTAAATACATCAAGAAAATCTTAGAGGACTTCAAGAAAGATATTGACAGCAACACAATTATAGTAGGAGATTTTAACACCCCACTGTCAAAAATGGACAGATCTTCCAAACAAAATATCAACAAAGATATTGTGGCATTGAACAACACTCTAGAGGAAATGGACTTAACTGATATATATAGAGCCCTTCATCCCAAAGAAGCTAAATACATTTTCTTTTCAAATGCACATGGAACATTTTCAAAGATAGACCACATGATAGGACACAAAACAAGCCTCAAAAAATTCAAGAAAATTGAAATCATACCAAGCATTTTCTCCGGCCACAAGGGACTGAAACTAGAAACCAACCCCAAGGGAAAAAAACCCAAAACCCTCAAAATCATGGAGATTTAATAGCATGCTATTAAACAATGAAAGGGTCAAGAATGAAATTAGGGAAGAAATCAAAGAGTTTCTGGAAACAAATGAAAATGAACTCACAACAACCCAAAACTTATGGGACACAGCGAAGGCAGTACTGAGAGGGAAGTTCATAGCGATACAAGCCTACATAAAGAAAATAGAAACATTTCAAACAAACCTAACCCTACATCTACAAGAACTCAAGGAACAACAACAAAGATAGCCCAGAGCAAGTAGAAGGAAAGAAATAACCAAGATAAGAGCAGAATGAAATGACATAGAGACTACAAACACAATTCTAAGGATCAATGAATCCAGGAGCTGGTTCTTCGAAAAGATAAACAAAATCAACAAGCCTTTAAGCAGGTTCATCAAGAAAAAAAGAGAGAAGACCCAAATAAACACAATCAGAAATGAAAGAGGAAAGATTACAACTGACACCACAGAAATACAAAGGACTGTAAGAAATTACTATGAAGAACCGTATGCCAAGAAATTTGAAAACCTAAGTGAAATGGACAAGTTTCTAGAAAAATATAATCTTTCAAAACTCAATGAAGAAGAAACAGAAAGCCTGAACCGATCAATAACAGCAGATGAAATTGAAGCAGTAATCAAAAAACTCCTGACACACAAAAGCCCTGGACCAGATGGTTTCACAGGAGAATTTTACAAAGCATTTAAGGAAGAGCTAACCCCCATCCTTCACAGACTATTCCAAAAAATCCAAAATGATGGAAGAGTCCCAAACTCTTTTTATGAAGCCAGCATCACCCTAATCCCAATACCAGATAAAAACACAACAAAGAAAGAAAACTTCAGGCCCATATCGCTGATGAACATAGATGCTAAAATCCTCAACAAAATATTGGCAAACCGCATCCAACAATACATTAAAAACATCATACACCATGACCAAGTGGGATTCATCCCAGGGATGCAAAGATGGTTCTACATTCACAAATTAGTAAATGTAATACATCACATAAACAAAAGCAAAGACAAAAATCACATGATCATAGATGGGGAAAAGCATTTGATAAGGTACTGCACACATTTATGATAAAAACACTCAGCAAAGTGGTAATAGAAGGAGCATTCCTCAACATAATAAAGGCAATATATGAGAGGCCTACAGCCAACATCATACTCAACAGGCAAAAACTAAAATTGTTTCCAGTAAGATCAGGAATAAGACAACGTTATCCACTTTCACCACTTCTATTCAATATAGTATTGGAAGTCTTAGCAACAGTGATTAGACAAGAAAAGGAAATAAAAAATCATCCAAATCAGAAAGGAGGAAATAAAACTATCATTGTTTGCAGATGACATGACAGTGTACATAGAAAATCCTATAGACTCGGCCAAAAAGCTGCTTGACCTAATCAATGAATTTGGCCAAACAGCTGGATACAAAGTCAATATCCAGATATCAAAGGCATTTTTGTATACCAACAATGAAACAGCAGAAGCAGAAATCAAGGGAAAAAATCCCATTCGATATGGCAAAAAGAAAAATAAAATACCTAGAAGTAAACCTAACCAAGGAGGTAAAAGACCTGTATGCAAAAAAGTACACAACACTGAAGAAAGAAATCAAGGAAGACACAAACAAATGGAAACATACTGTGTTCATGGATCGGAAGAATTAACACCAAAATGTCCATACTGCCCAAAGCAATTTACAAATTCAGTGCAATACCTATTAAAGTACCAATGGCATATTTCAAAGACATAGAACAAACACTTCAAAAATTTATATGGAACTATAAACAACCCTGAATAGCTGCAGCAATTTTAAGAAAGAAGAGCAAAGTAGGAGGGATCACAATACCTGATACCAAACTGTATTACAAGGCAATGTAATCAAAACAGCCTGGTACTGGCATAAAAACAGGCACATGGACCAGTGGATCAGAACAGAGAGCCCAGAAATAAACCCAAGTCTCTATGGTCAATTAATATTCGACAAAGGGGGCAGCAACATAAAATGGAGCAAAAATAGCCTCTTCAACAAGTGGTGTTGGGAGAACTGGACAGCTACATGCAAAAAAAATGAAACTGGAGCACCAACTTACACCATACACAAAAATAAATTCAAGGTGGATAAAAGATTTAAATATAAGTGGTGACACCATTAAAGTCCTAGAGGAGAACATAGGCAGGAAAATCTCAGATATTTCACGCAGCAACATTTTTACTGATATGTCCCCTAAAGCAAGGGACATAAAGAAAAGAATAAACAAATGATATCTCATCAAAATAAAAAGCTTCTGCATGGCTAAAGAAAACAGTATTAAAATAAAAAGAGAACCAATCATATGGGAAAACATATTTGCCAATGATACCTCACATAAGGTTTTAATCTCCAAAATATATAAAGAACTTACAGGACTCCACTCTAAGAAGACAAGCAACCCAATTAAAAAATGGTCAAAGGACTTGAACAGATACTTCTCCAAGGAGGATATACAGAGGATCCAGAGACACATGAAAAGATGTTCAGTATCGCTAGCTATCAGAGAGATGCAAATTAAAACCACAATGTGATACCACTTCACACGGGTCAGAATGGCCATCATAAACAAAGCAACAAACAAGTGTTGGAGAGATTGTGGAGAAAAGGGGACCCTAGTGCACTGTTGGTGGGATTGCAGACTGGTGCAACCACTATGGAAAACAGTATGGAATTTTCTCAGAAATCAAAAAATGGATCTGCCTTTTGACCCAGCAATTCCACTGCTGGGATTATATCCTAAGAACCCTGAAACACCAATCCAAAAGAACCTATGCACCCCAATGTTCATAGCAGCACAATTTACAATAGCCAAGTGTTGGAAGCAACTTGCCTATCAGTAAATGAATGGATCAAAAAACTATGGTACATTTACACAATGGAATTCTACACAGCAGAGAGAAAGAAGGAGCTCCTACCCTTTGCAATGGCATGGATGGAACTGGAGAGCATCATGCTATGTGAAATAAACCAGACAGTGAAAGACAAATACCATATGATCTCACCTTTAACAGGAACCTAATCAATAAAACAAACAAGCAAGCATAATATAACCAAAGACACTGAAATTGGGAACAGGCTGACAGTCACCAGAGGCAAGAGGAGGGAATTTCAGGGGAAAAGGGGAATGGTTTAGAGCAACAAGTATAAAGGACACATGGGCAAAAACTATAGGGGGTGGAAACGGGAGGGAGGTGGGGAGGGCTAGGGTGGTGGGCTGGGGTGGGAGTAAAAGACAGAAAACTGTACAAGATCAACAATTAAAATTTAAAAAAAGAAATAAGCAAAATATAACCAATGACACTGAAACTGAGAACAGGCTGACAGTCACCAAAGGGGAGAAGGGAGGGAATTTCAGGGGGGAAAGGGGAAGGGTTTACAGGAACAAGTATAAAGGACACATGGACAAAAACTAGGGGGTAGAAATGGGACTGAGGTGGGGAGGGCTAGAGAGTGTGCTGAGATGGGAGTAAAAGGCAGAAAACTGTACAAGAACAACAATTAAAGTAAAATTTAAAAATAAAGACAAAAAAATGGACAAAGGACCTGAATAGACACTTCTTCAAGGAGTACACAGATGGCCAACAGACATATAAAAGGATGCTCAATGTCACTAATGATCAAAAATGTTAATTAAAACCTCAATGAGATATAATCTCACACCTGTCAGAATGGCTATCATTAATAAATCAACAAACAAGTGCTGGCAAGGTATAGAAAAAGGGGAACCCTTTTGCACTGTTGGTGGGAATGCAGACTGGTGCAGCCACTGTATAAAGCAGTATGGAGATATCCCCCCAAATTAAAAATGGATCTGTCTTTTGAACCAGCAATCCCACCTATGAGAATATGTCTGAAAGAACCCAAAATACTAATTGGAAAGAACATGTGCTCCTATGTTCATTGCAGCATTATTTACAAACACCAAGATATGAAAGCAGTCCAAGTGTCCATCAGCAAATAAATGGATAAGACAGCTATGGGACATTTACACATTGGAATGCTACTCGGCCTTAAAAAAAAAAAAAGTTTTACTCTTAGCGACAGTATGGATGGACCTGGAGAACATTATGCTAAGTAAAATAAGCCAGTCAGAGAAAAACAAATACCATATGATTTCACTTACATGTGGAATCTAATAAACAAACTGAACTAACAAAGAAAATGGGAACAGACTCATAGATGGAGAGCAGGATGATAGCTAGTTGGCAGGTAGTTAAGGGGGAAGAGGGATTCAGCAAAAAGGAAAAAAGACTCATGGACATGGACAACAATGCGGTGATTGCTGGGGGGAGGGGAATATAAAGGGACTAAATAGTAATGGAAAAAAATAATATAGATAAAAAATAAAAAGCAATAACAAATAAATAAAAATAACTTATTTATAAAACCTTACTCTATTCCAAGTACTCTATTAACCATTACTTTATTTACTCCTATAACAACCCTTTGGAGTGATCTGTTATGTATTTAAGTAAACTGAAGTCCCAACAGCTTAAATAAGGTAAGAATAAACTTATAACCCAAATAAATAAGTAGCCCAAACAGTAAAGTGAGTAGGCCATGGTGGTGCTTGTTAGTTTACCACTAGAAATCCATGTTTCTTGGGCCCATTGAGCTTTTGATAATTATTGTTAAAGAGAAAACCACAGGCCCAATATGGCATCACTTATGCTAAAAAAAAAAAAAAAAAAAAGATACCAAACCAAGATTTAATACCTGATCTGGTATTAGGTATTAAATCTTGATCTTGTATTAGGTATTAAATCCTGATCTGGTAAAGCAGTTTCAATCGCTTCTGGTCTAGAATTCTCTGGTCAAGTACCAGTCATCTGTGGGCTCTCTCCAGTCCCCACAAGAAGAAGCAATTTGCGTGATAAAAACCCTTCCTTTTCTCTTCCCCAAAAAGAAAGATGTCCCGGCCCAAAAGTAATTCTTTCTCTCTCTTTTTTTTGCTCCACCCTTCTTCCTATAAAAACCTGCCATTTTGTATAGCCCTTGGGAGTACCCTTCTAGTGGCTAGAAGAGATGCTGCCTGATTCTGAACTTAGGTAATAAAGCCAATTAGATATGCAAATTTACTTGGTTGATTATTGTTTTTTAGCAGTACTGATGGAAAACAACACTGGGTCAGAGTGGACATCGGCCATGCAGTCACACCCCCTGGGGTTCCTGGTTGTTATCTGTCGCTTTAGATGCCAGCTGGGGAGCAGCCCCATCCTGCATATACTTGCTAAATGACAAAGATGCTCCAGTGCCCCAGTGTTTCAGCAGCCATTTTTATTCTGATTTTTCTGAGCACACAAGCTGAGGCTTTATAATTTTTTCTTTGTAAAACTAGTTGTTTCTTTGAAATTCATACTATTTTAACACAATATTCTTTACCACTAAGAAATTTTACTTCTGGTAACATACTTCTTTGAAAAGAAGTATGAAAATTGCAGACACTCCCCAGAAGTGATTAGGTGTGAGGAATACATTTTGCAGATGTATTTGTGTAATGACACTTTTTTAGTCCAGAGCAATATCTATAAATATATTTCTATTGTCACGACAATGTGAAAATAATAACTGTTTCATTAGACATTTCAAAACTAAGCTTCTGTTTCTTTCATTTAAACCTAAAATGTGTTTCTTTTCAAAAATAGATTATTAACCTTCTGTCTAAAAATCTCAGGAGATTCCCTCACTGCACGCCCTTCTGAAGATAACCTTAACACTCACGGCTGACTGAATCCTTCCTGATTTCTCTCTTTATATTCTATCTATGCTCATTTCTGGCAGTTTTCCTCCATTGTTCCTACTTCTTTCCTATCACCTTTCAACACTTAAACTGGCAATGTCTTATTCAATATTCAGGCCCTTGGGGTTTCACTAGTGTCATCATGTCCTGCTGGTTACAGGAAAAGGGTTCAACTGTGCATAAAAATTTGTGGCAATTCCCTTAGCAGAGCCATAAGATTTGTACTAAAAAAAAATCAGCCTAGACCTCTAGCCACAACAAAGGACACTCTTCTCTACCTAAAGAGAATAATGACCAAGTGTGGTATGTGCGTAACTCACCTCATCTACCTTTGAGTCTCTATAATAACAGGCCTCTAAGAATCTTGATCTAGATTTGGGATCAAGCTGCCTGAAAAAGAGATTGCTTGCAGAAATTCAAAAAATCCCAATGACTGGTCAAAATTCTAGACTCTGCAGTCTACTGTTTTTTGTTTTTTGGGTGGTTTTTTTTTTTTTTTTTTTTTTTTTGCTATCCATTATCTTTTTATAGGGCTTTCAGGCCCATTGTTTCAATTATGAGCATCCAACTCACAATAAATCCCCCGGGGGAAAAAAAAAAAAAAAAAACGTATCCAAGTACCTCCCTCTACAGCCTTACCTTAATTGAAACCCAGCCTTCAACAAGATCTTCCCTTCCCTCATACTCATCCCTCTGGGTAGAAGGTGCTCCATCTCCAAAATCATGAACTTTACTGACATTTCCTAAACTCCCTACTAAAAGTTTTAAACCACAGGTACCTGACTTTTGCATTAAAAAAAACAAGTATGATAATAATAATAAACTTAAAGTGATGATGGTTACTTGCATGCCTTTTTCTACTCTCTAATTCAACTGACTTCTTCTGACCTCAAGATGCTTCCATATCTTTCCAATTGTTGGGTCACTGCCTCAAACATCCTTGACTTCATAAATGTCAGCAAAGTGTATTTACACTCATTGTGAGCATCCTTTTTCTATGGTTTTTGCCTTATGATGGATAGAAAGATTGAAGTATCACATTAAAAGTACAGGTTAGAGTTTATTGTGATTACAGTCACAACTTTTCCAGATATCTAAAGTTGCTAAGATGAAATAGATGAAGAATTCAATCTAAAAATCCAGATAAATTAGACCTACATCTTTCAATATTTGTTTTTCTTGAATAGATCTACTCTAAAAATTCAATCTGTGAAATACTAATCACCATCTTTCCATATCTCTTACACACTAACCCTCATCATTTGTGTTCTATAACCTCATCGTGGCTACTGAGAGCATGACCACTCCCCTTTATTCTATAACATCAGTCTTGAAATATCTTCATGTTATTCCATATGAAGCACACAATCAATGGTATATAGCTTCAACCATCTCTTTCTTTAGATTCACCTGTCAGCCTACTTATATTCACCCTTTTTATCCAGCAATCAAGACTTGGCTCCGGGCTCAACTCTTTTTGGAAAGACTTTCTTGAACCTATCCTCCAAGCAGGTAAAACTGTGCATTTTACTGCCTATTGTACTCTACCAAAACACCTTCTATTGGCCTTGTTTGCAGAGCTACTTCCCTCTATGAGACTATAAGTTCATTGACAGCAAATATCATGTTTTGTTTTCTGGATCTTACTTCCTGGCACAGAGATGAATGCCAAATACGCACTTAATAAATGCCCTCTAAATTAACCAATAACTTATTCTTCTCAGAAATTGCATTGATTTCACTTGCCTCTGTCCAAAAATGTTCAGTTGGTCTCATTCACTCTTTTTAAATAGACTTTATTTTCTTAACAATTTTAAGTTTACAGAAAAATTGATGAGAAACTACAGATAGATCCCATATTATCCACCCACAAGTCTCCGCTGTTATTAATTCTTGCATCAACATGGTGCATTTGTTCTAACTAATGAGCCAATATTTGCACAAGATTATTAATTTTAATCTATAGTTTACATTAGGGATCAGTCATTGCATTGTAGAGCTCTCTGGATTTTAACAAATGTTTAATGACATGTATATATTATTACACTATCATAGGAAATTGTTTTACTGCCCTAAAAATGCTTCTGCTCTGTCTATTCATCCTTCCATCTTTCCCCACCCAATCCTTTGTAATCACTTTTCTTTTCACTCCCTCCATAGTGTTGCTTTTCCAGAATGTACCAGAGTTGGAATCATATGGTGTGCAGCCTTTTCCAACCTGCTTATTTCATTTAGCAGTTATACATTCAGGCTTTCTCCATGTCTCCTCGTGGACTGATAGGTCATTTCTTCTTATTGTTGAACAATAGTCCTTTGTCTAGATGGACCACAGTTTATATATCCATTCATCTATCGAAGGACATCCAGATTTCTTTCAATGTTTGATAATTATAAATAAAGTTGCTATAAACATTCATATGCAGATTTTTGTGTGGGCAAGAATTTTTAACGCATTTGGTAAATACCAAGGAGCTGATTGTGGGATTATATGGTAAGAGTATATTCAATTTCATAAGAAACTGCCAAATTGTCTTCCAAGGAGACCATCTTTGCTTTCCTACCAACAATAAATGAGACTCCCTGTCTCATTCTCTTTTCAGGACATAATGACTCATCCTTAAACATATACTCATATATTACTCTTTTTTTTAAGACTTGTCTTTTCAAGTCAGCATTATTGCTGCTTACCCTCTGATCTCATAACATCTGGAAAAATCCTTATACCACTTCCCATAGCACATGGCCGTGAAATGACACCCCTGCTACCCCACTGATGTGGGTCTCAGTTCCTCTTTGCATCTCAAAGCCATATGTCTAAAAAATTGCCTGTATGGTTTCAATAAATGTTTATTTAATTACTTCATAGAAGATAAATGAGTGAACATATGATTTCTGTTTTCTTTTATGCACAATGGCACAGAAAATTCAGAGTATAAAGCCCAGTTATGCAAGTCTTTTCTGTCATTTCTACATGGTAGAACTACAGGACTAGCAGGGCACTCATAGAATTTGAATTAAGAGCTTTATCAGATTACAATGATGAATAGTGCTGCAGTTCTGGAGGAAAGTACTACTAGAGAAAGTGCACTGCTCAGAAGAGAACAGAGAGAGCTCATAAATAGGCTTTGTTTTGTGGCCTTTTGTATAAGCTCAACGTGTTTAATTCTAGGCACATCTAAGGAAACACAGTAAACAAGAACATTAAGCTGTGTGTCAGGAGAAACGACTCTATCCCTGGATCTCCTGGTGAAAATCTGTGTGACTCTGAACAAAGTCTTTACTTGGCTTTATCCTCTTATTCCTCATATGTACAGTGAAGGTTTAGTCTTCCAACTTCCAAAACTTGTACTGACTTCCTATTAAGTGTTCCCAGATGCTTGGGCCATGGGAGGAGCCAGATGATTGAAGTCTTAACTTCAACATCCTTATATTCCAAGAGTGAGGAAGGCAATGGGAATAAGCAATTAATAAATAAATGGGTACATATCAAATAGCAATAAATGATGAGAAACAATCACATAGAGATAAGTAATAGAGAGAGTCTTCTCAGGAATACTATTAAAATGAACATTCTCTCAACCTCTCTGAAGACGTTATTTAGTCTGAGTCCTAAGTGGCCAGCAAGAGCCAGTCAACTTTGTAAACATCTGAAACAGATGTTGTTTCTAAGATCACTTCCATCTCTCAGACGCTGATCTTATTGGTTGATTATGGCCATTGACCATGTGACTTTTCACCAGTGAGTTTATATTAGGAAATTCATATTGCTTCTTGGAGGTCAGTGGTAAACAGGATTTGCAAAGTAATCTATCTGCCTGCTTTTAATAATTTGTAAACGGTATTTATCCCATCATCCATCCTTACCTTTCCTCTCACAACAGCACATTTTAAAAGTCCGTCACTACACAATTTAGCACATTGAATTGTTTTATATTCCAAGGATCATTTAACATATTTTTTGAACTTGAAGGTGATTTAAGCAAAAAACTCTTTAGAAAGCATTGATATTAAGAAAATCAAAATAGGATTCAAATGTCAGGAAAATAAATTCTTATCTAATTTGCCTAGCTAAAGGTCCTTCATGAACATGAATCAGTTTTGATGTTAAATTAGAATAGCTAACATTCTTGGGAATTTCATATATTCATTAGTTTTCCACATTTACTATATCTAACTTGATTCTTAGGCGATTATTATACTCATTATTAGATTCAAAATAATAACCTCTTGAACTTGTGTAGTCTAACACATTCTTCACATAACTTGTAATAATATAATTACATATTATCTCCATTTTAGAGAGGAGGAAATTGATGTTGAGGGAAACATTTATGCAATGTCTATAGGCAATTATTGGGAGATCAAAGCTTGAAGACCAGTCCTTCCTTCATTCCTTCCTTTCTTCCTTCCCTTCTTCCTTCCTTTCTTCTCAATAGCCATGTGTCAGAGACTATGTGTGCTTCTGGCAGTTTGGTCATGAATAAATCTAATCTCTGTCTTTAAAGAGCTCGCATTCAAATGGAGGAGACAGAAGACAAACTTCCCCTCAGTGTCAACAAGGCTGCTGTAGAGACACATACCATGGCCCACATAAGAGCCCTCTCTCACAAGAGCCACTGCCTTCTTTTCCACAATACAAAACCAGCAGGGCTGGATCTGCTTATATAAACATATCCACGGTGAGTTAGTATGGTCAAGTTGGAATTTCTGCATTTGTTTCACTGAATAGAAATAGCCTTGGTCCGTGTAAAAAGTTGGCCGTAAGGGAAGAGCTTTTCAAATGCAATTCAGTTACCTTTCCTTCACTGTTGCCCTTAATTTCCAATAAAAGCTTCACATATGATTAGGTTATACTAACTCTGAAATCTGGAAGGTCAATTTTCCCATTACAAATGTGTAGACTTAACTAATTAGCTAATCGTGTGGATGACATATTACACTAACACTGTAGGGCTGCTTTCAGTTATCAATTTAGAAAATATGTTTGACTAACATGTTCCATCTCCTTCACACATAGAAATAATACCTTCCTTGGAAAAGAATAAAACAAAATAAGTAGTGTCTCACTAGATCTAAATTTATCAACAAAGTAGCAAAGTCAATAGCATGAAGATGGATTCAGATGTTTTTTAGTTCTCATGGTTGCTCTTCCGCTCACTAACTGCATGGCAACTTGCACTGGTAAAGTTGATTAGGCTTGCTAAGCCTCCATTTTCTCATCTGCAAAATGGGGGTAAGGCCTATTTGTTGGGGTGATATTAAGACTTTATGTATTAATATGTGTATATTTCTTAGCATAGTTCCTAGTACCTAAGTGATCAATAATAAGAATATTTTTCTTATCTTGCAGAATTACATCATACATTCTGTCCTTTTTAGTAGTATAAATAGAGCTACTACATAAAATCTTTCAAAGTCATAAAGCTTACATGAAATATTCTGATCTGCAAAATCCATGATTATTAACATTTTCTTGTTTTAATATATTTTATTGATTATGCTATTACAGTTGTCCCATTTCTCCCCCATCATTCTCCTCCACCCTGCACAACCTCTCCCACCCACATTCCCCCCTTTAGTTCATGTCCATGTGTCATAAGTTCTTTAGCTTCTACATTTCCCATACTATTCTTGCCCTCCCCCTGTCTATTTTCTACCCACCATCTATGCTACTCATTCTCTGTACCTTTTCCCCCTCTCTCCTCCTCCCACACCCCTGTTGCTAATCCTCCATATGATCTCCATTTCTGTGGTTCTGTTCCTGTTCTAGCTGTTTGCTTACTTTGCTTTTGTTTTAGGTCTTATCTAAGAAAAAGATCAAAAATATGACAGTGAAAAGACAGCAAACTCACAGCCATTAACATTTTCTTTATAGTTAAGATTATGTTTTCCCCTCTCTTTGAATATTACATACCAAAGAGAGGTTATGTAATAACCTCCCTTTACATAAACCTATGTTTATGTAAAGATCTTTACAATAATAGCTCCAAACTAACCAGTTATCATTGGTCAATCACTTTGCTGCTTATCAGCTTATCCAATCTTCTTAACTATCCCAGTGTTCCATGAGGCCTCAAAACAAACCAGGATAACAGTTTGATCATTCTGAGTCTTATCATTTTCCATATACGGGGCAGGGGGACCCAAAAAAACAGAATTTATTTATTAAAAAGTGTATATTTATTCTTATACATTTAAACTTCAATCACTTTCAAAGTACTCTCCATTTCATACAATACATGTATCAAGACATTTTTCCACTGCTCAAAACAGTTTTTATTTTTTAATACAGTTTATTGATTATGCCATTACAGTTATCCCATTTCTCCCCATCATTCCTCTCCACCCTGCACACCCCCTCCCACCCACATTCCCCACCTTTAGCTCATGTCCATATGTCATAAGTTCTTTAGCTTCCACATTTCCCACACTATTCTTGCCCTCTCCCTATTTTCTACCCACCATCTATGCTACTTATTCTCTGTACCTTTTCCCCCTCTCTCCTCCTCCCATTCCCCTGTTGCTAACCTTCCATGTGATCTCCATTTCTGTGTCTCTGTTCCTGTTCTAGTTGTTTGCTTAGCTTGCTTTTGTTTTAGGTATGGTTGTTAATATCTGTGAGTTTGCTGTCTTGTTACTGTACATATTTGTTATCTTCTTTTTCTTAGATAAGTCCCTTTAACATTTCATATAATAAGGGCTTGGTGATGATGAACTCCTTTAACTTGACCTTATTGAGAAGCACTTTATCTTCCCTTTCATTCTAAATGAAAGCTTTGCTGGATAGAGCAATCTTGGATGTAGGTCCTTGACTTTCATGACTTGGAATACTTCTTTCCAGCCCCTTCTTGCCTCTAAAATGCACAGGGAACCAATAGTGATGGGAGGAAAACTGGGACTCAAATCAATGGAGTGGACCAGAAGGAAGAAACTAACAACCAAACAGAAAAGAAGGAAGAAACAAGAATTCAAAAAAATGAGGAGAGGCTTAGGAACCTCCAGGACATCTTTAAAAGTCCCAACATCTGAATTATAGGGGTACCAGAAGGGGAAGAGGAAGAGTAACATGTGGAAACTTATTTGAACAAATAATAAAGGAGAACTTCCCCAATCTGGCAAAGGAAATAGACTTCCAGGAAGTCTAGGAAGCTCAGACAGTCCCAAAGAAGTTGGACCCAAGGAGGAACACACCAAGCCACATCATAATTACATTAGCCAAGATCAAAACGAAGGAGACAATTCTAGAAGGCAGCAAGGGACAGTCATCTACAAAAGAGTTCCCATCAGACTGTCAGCTGATTTCTCAAAAGAGACTTTACAGTCAAAACAGTTTTTAAACTCATCGATTTTGATGCCTGTTAGTGCATTTGATGTTTTTCATTTCACCTCTTCCACATTGGCAAACCGTTTCCCTTTGAGGGCTTTTTTCCATCAAGGAAACAAAAAAAGAGTTGCTCTGGGTGAGATTGGGTGAGTGGGGAGGATGGGGCACAGGGGTAATGACAGTTTTGGTCAACAGCTGCTGAACACTCAGCTCAGTGTGGGCAGGTGTGCTCATAAATCACTCATCATGAAATGGGCAAACACGTTGAAAGAGACTTCAAACAAAAATTCCCTGAAGCTGACTGCAGTCTCTCACAACAATGCCAGCTGTTACACTGATACAGATGGGTTCCCAGAATGCTCAGCTAGCAGGGGAAGACTGTACTACAAGGGCCTGCCCTCCAGAAGATAATTCCAGTTTTTTGTGGGTCCCCCCATATAAGCCTTTTTCATGGATTCTATAGATACCTCCTCAGGTGTTTGGTTTGGCCTAAGGTAAATGCAAGCAATATGAAAAGCTTTAGATATTAAGTACAGTACAGAATAATGAATAGATGTTGTTTATAAACTATGTTATTCTAGCCATTAGTTATATTATTATAACTACATACTATTGTAATTTTAATTAAAATGATACCAGAGAGGCTTCTTTGAGAATGTCTTATTCAGAGAAGTGAAGGTCTCAACTAAATAAATGAAACCATGTACTTAATTACTTTTTAATTTTAAGCTGGTAAAGCAGCCAGAACCCCCATCAAAATAATTCACTTTTCCTTCCCACACAATTCCATAGTATTGAAAATTGAAGCAAATGAAAGGGATAAAGGGGAAGGGAAATACAAGTAAGAACCATATTTGGCAGTGACCATCTGGCTATTTTAAACCCTTGTCTGTGGCACTTTACATGAAAGTTAGCAGAAGTTTAAACAAAAGCCAACAGAAAATCATCTGCACTAACAAAAATGAAAGTCTCTCACTGAGAATTTTTAAAGCTTCCAAGAACCGGAACCAAAATGAACACAGTCATTGCTTCAGTTTAGAAAAGATGGCACTGGTTTGTTAATAACTACTCTCTTTCCTCCTGACAGCTGTTTGATAGCACCAAGTTTGGGTTTTGCAACTGTTCATATTTGAAAGAGTTGGACTCTTTGTATTACTTAGAGTCACAAGCACTCCCTTCTAGAGGTTTAAAGAAAATGAAAACATAATGAGAAACCAACATTACTTCCCAATCTCCTAGCAGGTTCAATAGTTGCTCCCATAGAGCATTTCCAACTGCCTGCTTTGCATGTGGGCTTCCCACCTGCCAGAGTCTTATCAAGAGAAGTCCCATAGCACTAGCTACTCATCTGCTCTGTGAGGCCTGCAGAGTTATTTAATTGCAGTGCAGTCTGCACACTTTGGAAGAACTCCATCAGGACCAACTCAGTAAAGAAGAAATCGAGGACCAGCCTCCCCAGAAAGTCAGAGGCTTCATTTCATTGGCAGCCTCAGCAGAAAGTGCTGCCAAAGCGATAGGACATACCGCCTATGAATCTTGCATTTCTATGTGGGTCAGCTTCCATTCAGTTGTAAGTAACATGTATCTTTTTAAGCAGATTGGGGTAGTATCTTAGCCATTTCTCTATCCGTGTATATCTCTATTCTTATCCATATCTATGAGCAATATTTACATATGATAAAATCACACAGAAAAAGAAACAAGCGATTTTTAAAAAATTATTGGGAATCTTTAAAAAAATATATTAAGATTTTCTGAAAAGGCAAATACAGTAGGATACTATCATCTAAAGAAAATCCCTTCTTGATATTTACCTATTCATTGCTTGACTTTTTTTCTTATAACAATTTTGCAAAGAACTTTAGAAAACTAAGGCATCAGAAGTGTTTTTCCATTTGTTTAGCTATTAAACTTCCTCCCATGCAAAGTATGTTTATTTAAAGCATCTGCAGCTACACATTTACAATGTGTTTGTTAAATTAGTTAAGAGGCTTTAATTGGGCATTGGGGATTAGTTGCACCATTCCCAAATCTCTTTACTAAAAATACATGAGAACAGTGAGCAGTTTATTTATAACCTTGTTACTTTGGGCCATTAGTGATGCCATCGTTTTTCTCCTCATAGTTTTAATATGTCAAATTCATAGCCTGGTTTGCTCGTGTTTTATAAAGTAGTCTACAACAATTTTAAGTTAAATGCAGTGCATCCACCTGCTAAATTTGGAACAGAAAAGGATGGAAGTGTTCAAAAAACTGCATTAAAACTGCAAATAGAATTTGTAATTTTTCTGTTCATTGCTCATGGAAATAATTTACAATATTATTTTTCATTCATGTAAAAATATACAATATTATACTATCTTACTTCATTATAGGGAATTAAAATTAAAAATCAAGAGTATTTCCAATGGAAAATAATATTCTTCCTCACTATTCCTGTAACCATGAATCTGTGTCACTTCTATGTACGTTAAGATAGAAGTGGATAATAACATATTGTCAGCTACAACACTGTCTGAAAGAATTTGTGTGATGGTTGTGTGTGGGGAAATCTGCTTGGCATCTGATAACCATTCACACACAATAAAGAAGACTGACAAATTGAATCCTGCTTCCCTCCCTACCTGGAGGCGTGAGTTCAGCTCAGAGAACAACGGGGTTCATGCTAAGCCGTCA
Organism: Glossophaga mutica; assembly: GCA_039655065.1. Classification (NCBI taxonomy): domain Eukaryota; kingdom Metazoa; phylum Chordata; class Mammalia; order Chiroptera; family Phyllostomidae; genus Glossophaga; species Glossophaga mutica. The sequence continues at coordinate 33,862,225 of CM077306.1, read as the reverse complement.
CACCAGAAGAAAACATGCTGAATCATCTCACTTCTAAAAGGATGTTCCTCTGCAGCCCCCACATTCTGATTAGATTTAAAAATCCACTGGACCCTTATTTTTCTCTAAATCAGAATGTCCATGAAGTAGTGCTCCTGAAAACCTGTCCTGATTTAGAACAGCCTGAATCAGCCCAGTCTGGGAGACAAGGGTGATGGAGGCATGACCCACAAGGCATGAGCTTTCCTGCCCAACTTCCATCTGTTCAAGGAGGAGAAGTCCTACATTAAAACAAAGATTGATTAACTACCACCAAGATGGTCTTAATATTTCTGTTAGCTAGATTAAACTTAAGACAGATTTCTTCTTGACTTTTTCTTAGAGTATTTACTTTAGAAAACTTCCAACTGTAAATTTTTTCTCTGCCCTTTTGAAATGTAAACATTCTACAAGCCAGAAAAGTCCTCAAGGTTCTGGAAACCATCTCTTTGAATGTAATCATGAAGGAGATAGCACCCTCTCCCCCAGTTTCTGTGGCAAGGTAGGAGCTCAACTTCAGTAACTAACAATTAGTAAATGCAGATGGCCTACCTCCAATGCCCTTCAGTACTTTTCCTTTTAAAAGTACCAGAATTTAAAAATTCTCCATCCAGAAATTAAATATTCTCTTGCCGTTTGTTTTAGGGGAGTTAAGTGCAATCTCTCTCCCCTATTAAATAGTTTCTCTCATCTACTGAGATGTCCTTGAGTAAAATCTTCCTGGACTATTCAACTGGTCTGCTGCAATTTGTCTTTTACAGTACTCAATTTTTTTCTCAACAAGAGTGAGACAGATGCTGAAACCTAATTACTAGCAACTAGCCATTCACTGCATGAAGGGCTTTTAAAAAAATACTTTATTTTACAAAGGAAGATATTTTGGCTTCTGCTGAAACTCCTTTTGTGGCATATGAATTTATGAAGATTGCAAGCTACCAATGTTTTTGTGGCTTTATGATGAGTAAATTGGCTCAGTAATGTTCCAAACCTTTTAATTTGAATATTTCTGCATAGAAAATAACCCCAACATTACTTTTTAACAAATGGTCTGAGTCATACTTGCTTCCATATTTTTTTTACACCTTCCTCCTCTTTCACCCTGAGACACTATTCTATCCCTTAGTTCTCAATGAATAATTCTGATTGATGCTTACTGAGAAAGAGAGCACCAGCGAGAAGGAAGTCTGAATAAAGATATGAGAAAATAATTTGTTCATTATCTCTTTAATAATTCCCTGGTGGTGCCAATTCCCTCCAGTCCTGTAAAACCAAGTGGTAAAGATAAAAGTATATCCCCACTGATGAAGTCTACTGTGATATGAAGAATGAATCTCATTGTGGCTGACGGCAAAAGGTTAACAAGGAAATGATTAACTTACGTACAAAAGCTCCATCCTCTTCTTGTGCCTTTCAAGTCTTCATCACAGAAGTGAAAGACTGTGGCTGGAAAGAAGCCATTTATGACCTTCTTGCAGAAATTCTAATATTTTGCTTCAATTTACTAATGCTGCGTTCTCTTTTCTTTTTAGAAATTTGTAAAGTCAACTAAATTAAGAGCAACATGTGTAAGTAATGTAACTGCTTTCCAGAAGTCAAGGGATGGAAAGTAGCTGCAATAAATTAAACAAAATAATCAAAAATGCTCTAAAAATCTTTTCTTATTTAATATGATTCAAAATTGTGAGGAACTATCAGTCTCCTGCCTGGCATGGTAAAACTCGCCCTGGAACAATGACCGCGTGTCTAGCACACGCGTGTCTGCACTATTTCCTGTCATGGTGTGCATGGGCGCATACGTGCACGTTCTGCGTGCGGCTGTGGCGATGAACCAGTCAGTCCCGTGAATATTCTCTAGGGCCACAGAGAGAGCTGATATTGATTAAAACTTATTTTTGTAGTGCAGGAGAAATTTCACATAATTCAAATTATTCAGTATTAACAAATATATACTTAAATAGTGTACAGAAAAATAATGATTTATGTACCTTTCAGGAAAAAAATGTGTATTTATTTCAGTAAATTAAAAGAAATTATTTCAATAAAACATTGTTTTAATCGGACATGCTAGTATATAACATGTCTAAAACCTGTCAACGTATGAAAATATCAAACTTGTAGAGAATGTTTTTGAGTTTATTTGAGCCCAACTGAGAATTACTGGGAAGCAAAATCTCAATGGATCTCGAAAATGGCAGTTTTGCAATTTTCTTTATACATTACAATCAAAAGAGAAAAGGTAAGTGGGTTGCATGGAATCCATTGGTGACTGATTAGGCAGGCAGGAGAAAGCGAAGCAGGGAAACATATGGGATTGGATACACGTAAAATGATAGATGCATACTTCTTTTATGCAGCTGGGTATGGGGTAGTTAACAGATAACAATAACTGAGGGGATATGTGGTCTCCCTCTGGCGTGGTACCTGTGCTTTGGGGGGTCTGAAAAAGGGAAATCACTTTGCCATTCCAAAGATATGTTATCTATAGATACAAAAAGGCAGTAGACAGGCTCAGTTAAGGTGAAGATCGACTTTTGTCAGGGAAGATGCTTACCTGCCATAAACTGCTTTTAATTAATGTTTTGTTTTGTTTTTCAGACCATCCTACGCACTTCCTTTAGGTCTCTGAGTTTGTAAGGCTGCCATGCAGGCCTCCCCTGAGCTTCTCGGGTTTAATATGAGGCCCTTTTCTTGCACAAATCCCAAATGCCTTGAGAACTAGGTATAAATGTAATGTAAGTGGATGAAACTGTATAAGTCAATTATAAGCAAAATTCAATATGAAGCATTATTCCACTAGCTCACTGGAAGAATGTACCTCTCCCAGGATATTCAAATTCATCTTTAAACCATCTCCTGGCCCTCACAGGTATGCTGCCAGGTATGTTCCCCTTCCCCCAAGTATGAAATCCCTGAAGTATCATGTGACCCTGCTTTCTGGCTGTGAAATGTAATGTTAGCATAACTTAAGTGTACTTATGATATAAAAGTCCATTCTAGTTGTAATAGTCATAAGCCATGTCAATTAGTTGTATTTGAAGTGGTAATTAGTTTGCAAAAAAATTAGTATCAACAGATAGAGCATTAATTATTTTGATAACTCTCTTTGGCCCTTACCTTACTCTCTCCCATTCTTGTAGCACATCTCTGCACACATGGACTAATGCCAATGTACTTATCTTCCCCTGTTACTTCTGAATTCTTTCATTAGGATGTATTTTCTGAGGTGTAATTACCATATAATCTCCTAACAAATTCATGACAAATATTTCAGTCATAGACTTTACTTCCAGATCCTGCCGTTTGAAATGTTTGATACTAGGAGATTGGTTTGATCTTCAGCATATTTCAGAAACTTTCACCCAAGTTCATATCATTATTTGCAAAAGTGCTCTAAGCGCTGGGACTCCGAGATGGAATGGAAGCAAGCCTAATGAGTCCTTTTGGGGTTTACAGAAGCAATCACAAACTTGGAAGAAACAAGAGGCAGTGAACTGATGGATTGTCCCTGCACACTGCTGCACACAGCACATCCATGAGGAGCACATGAATGTGCATTCTTTCAAATATGTGCAAGGCTTTCAGTGACTATGTAGGTTATGTGTTGTATGCTGTATAATCAGCAGTCCTGGAATAGCAATTAATAAATTACAATGACTATATGTAAACTATTTATATAAAGTAGATATCTTGCAATGTCTCTGAAAATAAACTGATTTAATTACTACTTAAATATAATTATGAAACAGATTTTGTTCTCACTAAAACTAGTTCTTCTTCTACTAAATAACTTTCTACATATTTTGCCACATGCCACAAATTTTATGCCCCAAAGCAGTTATGTGTCTCCCTATCCCAAAGCTCTCCTAAACAAGAATGAAATCAAAAGTTTAAAAGTCTCTGGGTGGTATATATTAGGAAATAGCAGCAGCATTCCCAGTGAATAGACAGCTCAATGAAAAGCAGCTACTATTTTCACAGTGTGTCTTGATCAATTTAGGATTCCAGGTCCTGGGAGCCCAGATTCATGGCCATCTGTCAGTGCTGAGAGACGCGCACTTAAATATCAGATGTGCAGCGCAGCTAACGCTCCCACATGGGAGCTAGGCAGTCGCTCTCTCCTGATTTCCACCACTCAACAAGTGCAGCACATTCCCCAGCTTTGCTGTCCAAAACACAGAGAGAGCGGCAAGGAGGAAGGAGACAAGATGGCAATGTAAGACAGAGCTAATAAAAGAACCAAATGACTCACAAGCAATCTGGCAAGCAGTGATCAGGCCTATTGTGCCTCCAGTTCACTACTCCAGAGACAGAAAAGCCTTTATCTTTCCCTAAAGAGAAAATGGTTTCTGCCCCTGAAAGCTTGCAGATATTACCACAAGATTCCCCTTACCTGTCCTCACCATATAAATGAAGGTTAGTGTGATCTTATATAATTTCAACAGACTTTATTCTTGCAAATGTTCTGTATTCTTACATATGTATATAAAAATATGTATTTCTCTTCTTTTTAGTAAAATTAAATTATTATGCCAATGGTCTCAGGTACATAATTTTACTTACAAATAAAATAATAACTTTAATCCATAATTTAATATGAAATATTTATCTTTTGCATTTTATGGTAACACACTTAAGAAAATATAGATATTGCTTTTATTTTCTTACTGTTTGCAGATATGACATTTGATAGCAGCTCTCAAGCATTTGCGTTAAGTGTGAGCAATGTGCCTGATTGCCAGGGTGGGAAGATTAAAAAAAAAGGCTCTTTTCCTTAAAATTCTTCAGTAAAAGATTTGATACAGCTTTAAAGTTTCTTTATCTTTAAGAGTACATATGTAAGCATAAAAACATACACAGTACAAAATCCTACAAATATTCAGTGAAGATACACAGACTGGAGTAAACTTGATCTACTTGCCATATAATCACAAGCACAGACTGAAAACTAAAGTGTGGATTTAAATGTCTTATCAGCTGAATTATAAATTTTTTTGAGATAAAAATGCTTTGCATTTCAGTTACTTACTTAAAATCAAGGCTAAATATTTTCAATGCATCCTAAGGGCTTTCTAGCTTTTGATACATACGATACATTAAAGACATTAGAGAAAGATCTTAAATCACAAACAAGCCTATTGAGTAGAACCCCACATATATATTTTATTAAAAGACAAAAACATTCTCTTCCTACCCTTTTTTTAAGACATTTACTAAGCTGCTACATGTGCCAGACACGGTTCTAGGAACTTGCAAGGCAGCAGTGAACAAAACAATGATTCCTGTCCTTGTGGAGCTTACAACCCAGTCAACAAGCGACTGCCTCATGGATGACTGCTGTGGGACTTGAGCAAGTCACTTAACCTTCTGTACTTCAGTCTCCTCACCTACAAAAGTGGGATATTAATTGTCTCTACCCCATAGGGTTTTGATGAATATTAAATGAGTTAATATGTATAAAGCATCTTACACAGAGTAAGTCCTATAGTATAAACATTAATTTTATCATTTTGTTCTAACTTGTGTCAATGTAAATGTGTACAAAGATAAAAATATTAAGCTGAACCATTTGAAATTGTCATTATTATAGGTAATTGTAAGCCTTCAGTTCAACTTATAATTTAAGACAGTAGTTCTTATCTGTGGCTACACAGTATAATTACCTGAGGAAACTTCTAAAACTACCAGTTCCAGAACCGTCCCCAGATCTACTAAGTCACAATTTTGTAGGTGAGGTGTGGGTGTCATTTTTTTTCAATTACCAGGTGATTGCAATGGGCAGCCAGAGATGATAATTATGGGAAGTGTGAGAAAATTGGAAGGGGTGTCAAAGGAAGCAGACAGAAAGAAGAAGACCTGGTCGATGATGTTAAATGCTACACAGAAGTTATATAAAAGTAAAATTGCCTTATAATTTTTAGGGAGGCATATTCACTTGGTTGTTCCTCAAATTCATGACTGTCTCCACTGGAAAATACAATGACTTTGCTTTTGTTTCTGCCCCATTTCTTGCTGATACTCAGAAGTGGTCCAGGGCATAGAGTTCAGGTAGTCAGTTGTCAGAAATGTCATCACTATAGCAAAGCATGAGTAAAGAAATTTAAACTTTAAAGAAAAAGTTTTTAATAGAAAATAAACTATATTTAAGTTTTTATTATGATTTCTCTGTACCATATCTAAAAGTACAAAATAAAAATGTAGCATATTTCTAAAATGCAGACACAAAAGAGTTGGCTGTAATCCAAAACTTATGTCAAACATATCAACATCTACCAGTCCATGAGAAATGTTTTAAAGTTGGTTACTTCAGTGTTTTGAAAGGATGGAAATATGATCTTCATAGTATAGTGGATTATTTCAAGGACATTTTTATAGCGTAATCTGTTCATCATCAGTAATAAGGAGTGTTTATTGGAACCATGTAATGGGTAAATCAACCTAGGAAAAAGTCCTCAAGATATCTGATAAGCCTCAGTCACTAGTCTTCTCTTCAACAGTTTTAACGTGAAGATATGACTCTATAAAGTAAGCTTATAAAATCTGTGAGTGATAAGGAAAGCTTGAAGGAAACAAACTTTGTATGATAGATCCAGTAGGCCTTACATATGTGAATTATAAGCTACATCTAAGAGGATAAAATGAAATAATAAAATAAGTGCCCATCTGATCTCTTTGGTTGACTAAAAGCCTATTCTCTATGCTCATAGAGCACTTTGGGCATATTTGAATTTCAGATGCATGTTAAAATAATACATTATATGACACAAGCCTGCAGTATTTTGAAAGTATGAGTTTATCTGCTATTTTCCCAGCACAGTATGTTCCTGTTCATCCTTGCACCTTAGATTATCTAGCGGAGTACCTAGGAGCACACAGAAACATTTTTGCAGAGCTAATCAGAAGCATAGCTTAATGTACTACCACAACAAACAATTTCAATAGAATAAAAAAGTGGTGTGAGCCAATCAGAGAAAGTGTAAAATGGATATGAAGGAAGGAATGTGAGAGCCACCTTCAAATATCTGACATACTGTCACTTAGAAGAGGGATGGAGCCATTCTCCATGATTACCAAGTAGTAGAATTAGTTAATGAGTGGTACTTTCCAAGACAAAGGTAAGAATCTTAGATCAAAAGAAGTAACAACAAATCTTAAAAATGAAATATATGGCTATGTCTTATTTTGAATTTCCTAGCCATGATGTTTTCAAATATATATTAGTAGCCACATATTAAGGAAGGGAACCAGCCATTATGCCTTTATTAAATAACATTCTCTACTATGTTCTGGGTACAGTGTTACGCTCTAAGAATACACAGCCCATGGCTCAAGAAATTTACACTTTGCCCTGACAGGGGTGGTTCAGTTGCTTGAGGGTCATCCCTCAAAGTGAAAGTTCATTGGTTCAATTCTGGGTCAGGGCACTTATAAGAGGCAACAGATTGATGTTTCTTTCTCACATTGATGTTTCTCTCCTTCTTTTTCTCTCTCCCTCCCCTCCTCTACAAATAAATAAATAAAATAGTTTAAAATGGTTTACCATTTAATAGGAGTAAATAGGAATAATAATGATCTTGTGGGGAAATGCTGCAGTATACAATAATGAAAGCACATAGAAAAGATCATTTCTTGTTGGGAAATAAAAAAAATTCCTTTCTCTGACTTTGCAATTTAAAAAAAATTAAGGTAGATAGTCTTCAATTATTTTGAAACTCTGGTATGTCTAGTTCTCCACACCTCCCAGAAGTGCAAAGCACTGGAAAAATTAGGCTACTTACCTTGAAATCATTTGGAGTTTTGAAGGTTTTTTTCCCCTGAATGATAGCCCTTTGTAAGACATATCTGTCATTTCTTCCTCTGCCACAGTCATTACAATTTTTATTATATATACACATACATGAAAAATTCGACTATTTCTATTGTCTTTAATTATGTTGATTAATATGTGAAAGACATTATTCTGAGAATACACTAGCTTTTAGCTTTCTATTTCTAACACAGTGTTACCTCTGAAAAGAGCAAAAATTTGAACTTGAAAATTATGTAAAAAGTCAAGCTGTACATGGCACTACCAAAACAAATGATTCAACTCAGGTGACAATCTAACGATAATTCTTAGATGGGAGGCAGTTGCAAAACCATAATATGCATATGTAGCCCATTTTTTAATTTTTGAATGTTTTTGTCATTAGTGGTTGTCATTTGGTTTTAGTGAGGATTATAAAACATGATGTATTTTGATTTCTATTTCTAAAATATTAAAATGTAAAACAATGTATCTTAGAATTTCTTTTAAAATATGGAAAGGACTAACAAATATCTCTTTTCCCTTGTGTAATTTTAAACCAGAACAACATATTTTACTAAAAATATGAACCAAAGATTAAAGTTTAAAAAGCTATGGCTTTTTTACATATGCATTTAACAAACAAATAAATATATACATGAACATACAGAGAGGTAGTTGAGGTCAAATTAAAATTTTCTAGATTTAAGAAGAAACCCTTAAAAATGTACACAATCCATTAAACCAGCATATGCTAAAGACATATTTCTATTTGAATATTATTAAATAGAATATTTAAAATAAAAGTATTATCCCTTCTATAATGAATTCAGTTATTATATGAGCTTAAAGGCAATTGTCATATTGCTTCTTAAGCCTCCTCAGATTGTTATAATGTATAAGCTAGCTCCTTGGATTTATCGCTTTCAAAATTGCAGTAAAAATTTCAGGACACCGGATCAGAAGATAGGCCCTCTGATGTAGTAACTAACTGATTTTTCACATATGTCTGACATACTCCTCCACTGCCCTGCAATGAGAGAAATCTGACAATTCTTTACAATACCCAGAACAACCCCGGGAACAGAACATGAATATTCAATAAAGATGTGTTAAATAATCCATTCATTTTGCCCCCTCCTCATTTGTGGCTTAACTTTCATCAGAAACATGGAAACTACTATCATAAGCTCTGCTCCTTATGGTACATAGGTATTTTTAACTCTTGTCATTTTATTATTTCAGATCTGTATTCTGACTGGTAACATTGTCCTGCTTTTTGTAAGCAATTACTGTGTATCTAGGGGCAATACATCCACTGTTGCAGGAGAGGGGGAAAGAGAAAACCTGTCAGAACATCACCAAAAGCCCAGCAAAAAGTTAGAACGCGTGCACAAAAAGATAAAATAGTTTCTCTACTGTGCTGGGGAAAAAATTTTTTTTAAAGAAAAAGATAGAAAAAGGTAAAATTTCAGCTCAAGAATGAAATAATAAGAGTAAAAACAGCAAAATGAAATAAGAAATGAGAGAATCAGAAAAATCAGGTTCCGAATATGTTAAACTGAAAATGAATAATGAACAGTACTAGTAGGACAAAGCACATTTCATGACAACTAATCAGAATTTAAAAATTAATAATTATATGAGATTTATAATTAGACTAGACATATTAAACAATTCCAGCTCTGTATTCCTGTGCCCTTTGTTAATGTCCAAATATAATGTAAAATAAGTAAATTATAAGGCATAAAATATCCAATATGGTACATAGGTAGGCAATAAATGGAGATATACATGTCAATTTTTTTAGCTACTTCGTAATGAATACTCGAGGTATGCATGTGGTTAAGAACAAGGAAGTTATGCTTTCATAGATAACAATGCCTCTCAGATGATATATGACTAAAAGGGTAAAACCAGCTATTTAGCATCACATGTAATGATAAAAGAAAGGAAAATTATAGGGTCATACAAATACTGAACATAAAAGTTAAAGTATAATATGGAAATATATTAATTAAAGATATTAGTAAAACAATTCCCATTTACAAAATGCTTTAGGATACATACATTGATTCTAATCAACACGAACTTGAAACTTTCCAATTATTTAATTAAATTGGGTCATAAAGTTTGACAAAAAAGAAACAAAAATTAAAAAGATACATATATACACACATATATATGTATATATAAAAATCCAGTGAAAATGCTATGTTATCTGGATTGTCTTTACATGTGGGTTAATTAATGTTGATATCATATTCGCCAGATTTATCCTCTCTCCATTGTATACACACAAACCTCATGTCCTGTATAAAGAACCCAATTCAACATTGTCCAGCCTTTCATTTTAGTTATCTTTTCTCTGATAGTGAATTATGTTACAGATGTAAAAATAAGCATCATATTTCACTGTATAATTTTAGACTTCATTGTAGTAAAACATAAAACAATAATTCATTTTTCTATTTACAAAATTATCCAAACATAAAAATATCAGTCCAGAAAATCTAATCATAAAACAATCAAAATCAAAACTGAACCTTTTTAAGGTCAGTTTTTTAGAATTATTGGCATGAATCTTTAAAAATAGTTCAAAATTATTGGGTGGACAAAAAAATGTAAAGTCTACTTACATGACTTCCTTCCCAAAGTGCGGCTGCTGTTGCTGTCGTTAATGTCTTCTTCAGCATGTGACTGACCTTAGGCCTTTATTGTGGATTTTGTCTATCAAGTAACAATGGAGTAATAAAAGAGAGATCCTAAAGTTGGGATCTTTGTAAATTCTTTCTAAATTCTGAAGCAAACTGTTACCTAAAATAATGTACTCCATTCCTGCAAAGATGGAGAGATGTGTAGATGATAGAAAGACCACACACACACACACACACACACACACACACACTCACTCACATATAAAAAGGGCACTCTCAACATTTTAGGGGTAGACCTTTACCCATTACATATGAAAATAATAATCATTTTAATATATAATATATGTACTTTATTATATATGTAATTAATCAAAGGCAATGTAAATATCTCTTCCAAATGTTATATTATGTTCTTAATAATTATAATCAGGTCCAATTAAGAAGTGCTGGGCACTCGATGGACATTAAATAAAGTTCAAATAACTGAAGTAACAAACATAAAATGTGCATTTTATCCTTTCCTTTGGAAACGTATATTTATTTATTATTCATCTCTTTAGCACAGCTCTTACTTCCGAGTTAACATCTAATACAGGAGCGTCCTTTCCCCCTGATTTGCGCTTTATTCTTCCCATGCACACATTATTGAGGCTGCCATGTAACCCTGTTTTATCCCCCACTGACATGATCTCTATGGGTTCCAGGACTTCATGGCAGATGCATTAATAAATGGAATCACTAATTCATAACTAACTTGACTTTCTTGATATCCTGCTGATCCAACAAAGCAAACGAAGTCTCCCACATCCTCCTCTTCCAAAATACCACGTTCATCTGCTGCCCACATGGAGCGGAACAGACAAGGTGGGAGGAAAGACTCTGTTGATTGCCTTTGAGAACCTCCTTTGACATTTTATGATCTGACCCATGTGCCTCTTGGAGTGTCATACATGGAGAATTCTAAATGATATAATGTTACATCGAATACAAAAATGCACATTCTTTATCTTTATCACACCCATTTTCTAAATCACGATGTTTATAACCACTCTCAAGATATCAGGTACCTAGACCTTCTCTTTGGTTTTCACATTTTTTTCCATTTAATGCAAAAGAAGAATATTGTGCAATCTAGAGTCTATCAAAGTTAGTTGACCTTTAATAATGACACATTGCCAGAAGCCTGCCAGGATATAGGAGAGAGGGCGAATTTAACGAGCAGTTTATTTCACAACCTGGGACCCACAGAACCTACTTCCAGTGTAAATTAAGCCCCCAAATATTATTCAAACGCATGATTCAAACACCACAGCCTTTACATAGAAATAGTCCATCTGAATAAAGTTGGAAAAATATTTATATCACTGTCATATATAATCTTTACAGCAACCTTGTGAGGTATTCAGAAGAGGAATTTGCATTTTAAAAACACAAAAGATGAAGTTTAAAAAGTGTAAGTAATTAGACCAAGAAACATGTTTTCTAATCAATACTTATTGTTTCTTCCCCATAGTAGCCTTGCTGTCGCTGGGTTTATGGTCCATGGGAGGAGACAATTTTCCTACTAATTACTTCATTAAATATTTGATTATGCGAGTGATAACTGTTATGAAGGGGACATTCAGATTGCAGTGAGTATAGTTAGTAGGGGGACCTTTATCTAGTGGCGACTTAAAAGAATACTTCCTATGTAAATTGCTTCTGAACTGACTGAACTTATCTTATAAAGGGTAAAGTGACAGACAAAGGTAAATGGTGCAGAAAAAAACAGCTTGTGCTGACGCCCTGAGATGGGAAGGAGCAGGGCATGATGGGCTGATAGGACGGAGAGCAGTTGGAATAAAGGTGCTGTGTGAGAATGGGGAACGGGCAAGACAGATAGCGCAGGGTTTGGTAGACTATATTCAGGACTCTGATCTTCACTCTAATGCCTGTAAGATGTCTTGAACAGTTTTAAGCAGTAAAATTTGCATGTTAAATTTGAATGTTAAAAGCATTACTGTGGTTACAACATACAAGGCTGGGAGATCTCTCAAGAATCTTTTACAGTCGTTTAGACAAGACAGTAGTTTCTTGAGTTTGATTGATATCAGAGATGCAAATGGGACTGATTTGATACAAAGAAAGCAAAATTTGAAAAGATAGTGATCATTCTGGATGACAGAAAGAAATATCAAAATGATCTTAAATTTTCATGATTGTATAACATGAATAGTGGCAGTACTAATCATTTGACATTTTAAATATTCTACATGAACAAGAGTGTATTAGGACATATTGAGACTGGTTGCTGTTGTGACCTCCAAGATTGGGATGGGAGTAAACAAACCTGGAGTTAGAGAAGAAGCGTGGGCTAGAAATATAAATGCTCAAATTGTCAGCCTATAGACAGTACAGGAACCTGCTTGTTCAATGTATGGAGAATATAAAGCACCAATATTTAAAAGCCAGTCATAGATGATACAGCATAGGAAGCTCAGATTGTACAGCCCACAGAGGCTACAGGAAATACAGAAGAGTATTGATAGCACTGAAAACCAAGGGGAGAAATATTTTTAGAAAGAAGAAATGCTTAACATTTATTATGCAATGACAAATAAGTTATTGGAATCCTCCATTTACATTCAGACCACATTCTGCCAAAGGAGGTAAAAACAAAAAACAAAAACACCCCACAAATGATTCACAAAAGAGGAATACAAATAGAATCAGAGTAGAAGAAAGAATGCTCAATTACAACAACTATATCTCAACTTTTTTAAAAAAAAACATGAAATGCTATTTTTCAATTATATTAGCAAAAGGCAAGTGTTGGCAAGGTTGCCAGAAAAGCAATAAATTCATTAGTATTGTCATCAAAATAATTGGTAAATACACATCAAAAGCCTGGAAATGCATTGATGCCCACTGACAGTCCCACTGGTACATGGAAATAATTTCAAAATCCCCAAACAGCAATAACTAGAAATAATTTTGTTGGAGATGTTTACAACAAAGCGGTAACATATGTAGTGCTATTTTTCTGATGAGCGAACTGGGGCACAGATGGTTAAGTAACTTTCTTAAAGCTGCATGTTAGTAAATGGTAGAACAAAGAGAAATGGGCAGTTTAAACTAAAAACCTGTGCTGTGTGATTCTGCTATTCCCTTCTGAACAATTTTTCTTTTGTGCCTTCCATTCAAGTGGATGCCTTCCATGTTGCCCTATTAGTTCTATGTCAGATTTATCTTTTTTCCTTAAACTATATAGAATATACAAATATTAAATGGTTTCAGAAAATAAGAAAAGAAATGAATTCATGAATCTTAAAAACTAACAAATAAACTTTCCACACACTGCCACCACAACCACATTACTACCACATATTTTAAAAGCTCACCAAGTAGTTCTCATTGCATCATTCACTTCCCAAAAAACCTCACATTCAGTTGAATCTGAACATCTGTTGGGCATTTTTAAACACAAGGTCCAAACAACACCCCCTTTAATTGCAAAATCTTTTATTACAAAATCATTAGCATGTAATTCTGCAACATAACAATATCACACTCAAGCACACTATATGATATTTTAGGTGAAATATTCAAATTGAAACTATAAATTATTATGTATTATTACCCTACCAACCACACTCAGGCAGGCATTACTTCTTCCAGACACTGTATATGAAACACTGTGCTAGATCCAATAGAAATAAAGATTATTTCTTTATGATCCTATACTCAGAGAGCTCACAGTCCTCAGAAGGAGGCAAATTTGAATGAACTGTGTGTGTTTTGTGATGCTATTTATAACTATATAATAGAATCGGTACCATGATAAAATTTTGCACAGGGTACATGAGGATGAAAAAAAAATTACTTAGTTCACTTGGTGGGTCTAGAAAGGTGGAGATGATGCCTGAATTGAGTCCTGGAGCATCACTGTATGTTATGTAAGTGAAGGTTAGAAAAGGCAAAGACACTCCAGGGTAGGGGGGACAGCATGGTGGTGTATGGGTATGTTGTGCGTGCATGTGCGTGTGTGTGTGTGCATATCTTGAGGGTGGCAGTGGGAGGGGGCAATGGAGAGGAGATGATCTAAAAATTCCCTGAAAAAGTATCCTTGATTTTCCTACAATACTATCTGAATGCACTATCCTAGGTAATTCATCCTTACTTACTACTGAATAAATTACCTATTGTTCAGAACCTAAAATATCAAATTTTAAATGCATATTAATTTCAACAAGATCATCCCTGTGCTAAATTGTATGAAAAGCTTGATTCAGTGACCTCTATTTCCTACCATGCATTTGTTCACACTCTAAAAATACTCTTCTTCCCAGAAGTCAAACGTTCATGTTAGCCCCCTGCCTAACAAGTTTAACCCACATCTCCATATAAATTATTCATTGGCCTTATCAGCTACTCTCTTAAATTAATTTGAATAGTAGCATTATCTCTTTAAAATTTCCTAGTCCATATCTAATGAACAACTGTGCTTCAACTCAAAATATTAATCCTGGACATAGGTTTATCCTTTTATAGACTATAAAATACATGTGATGTCAGTTGATACTTAAAATAGCATTATAATAAAAGCAAGGTAGCTATTATGCCATTTTTAAGATGAAGTTAATGAACTTCAAAAATTAATTGACTTATTCAAAGTCAGAGAGTCCTTGGTACAATAAATAGTAAAGCTCATTTTATTTATGCCTTAGTGGGAGCAATTTTATTCCTGACACCCTCCACCTAAAGGCAGGCTCAGTGATTTTGTTACTGAAGCAAGCAAAAGGTATATGTATCTCAGAGTCTTTTAATTACTTCTTCACATTACACTGAATGGGCAGCCTCCTACTCTAGCTACATGAATAGATCTGTGTTCACTATCTCTGTCTTGGGGGTGACATTCACATAAGTTGACACTTAAATGTCTTATTAACAATCATCTGGTTTACAAAGAGTTGATAACTTTAACCTTAAAAATTTAACCTGTTTTCAAAGACATAATGTAATTTTTAATTGCACCAATGCCTTACTACTTTTATGGACAAAAGTTGTGGTAGTTTTTTTTGCCAGCTTTTTTCCCCTTAAATCATTTTGTCCTTGCCTTTCACTCACAATGATTGAAAGAAATTTTTGACAGGTAAACAGAACCCTGTGATGCAAAACCATGGAAAATGTCAGAGTGGTCACTAGTCAGTTAACAAGAAAAGAGACAGAGGCACTGGGCCCATTGGCAATACGTGGGCACTGCAAGCCGCCTGCAGAGAGTATCTCGCTGCCCCTTCCACCCCTAGGCAACTCTACCAAGAATAGCTTCCTTTAAAATGGCTTGTCCTCATTACTCCCATAGGACCAAAATCAAACTCATATGCCTGCCCTTCCATCTTCCTAAATTTTTCTTCTTTATTCTCCATTTAAGTTAATTACATTACCATTGTCGACCCATGATACAAAACTTCTTCATGGCACATTACTGTTCCCTTTTTTTCTCTTGTGCTAAATCATCTTTAAATGTGTTTCTCAATTCATTTCCGTGGTTGTGGTCTCAGCTCAGGACCTGTACATTCCCACCGGGAGTACTATGACACCCTAACGTTGGCTGGCTGAGTCACATTTCTTCTCCACCTCACCTCTGCCTTGCCACCTCAATTATCTTTGACAACACAGATCTTTGCATGAACTTTCTTCTTTAAAAACTGCTGGTGGCTCCCCAATATGGATACAATAAATCTTGAACTCCTTATAAGTTTAGGGTTTTTTGGTTTATTTGTTTTTTGGGTTTTGTTGCTATTTTATGACCTGGCCCCTATCACGTCTCTAAAAACAGAGTTGCCTGTATTAATTGCACACACACACACCCCATGCTAGAAGAAATCTTTCTGGCCTTAGCGTGAGTCTATGATAGCTTTACTTAGAGGGACTTAGAAGGCTATCTATATGCTCAGATTTCAGAGATATAACTTATCTTTCCTTTTTGACAAAAGTTAGCTCATCTTAAGCTGTTGTTAAGAGTTGTATCTATTTAGGGAGAGTAGTAGATACAGCCAGATTGGTCTTCCCGTTAGCAAATGAGTTGGCTTGTTTAACTGTAAAACAAAATTAAGTAAGTTTCTTGTCTCACCGTCAGAAACTGTCACACGGCAACTTGCATTTTGCAATTTCAAAGGAAGGATTTAGACTGCATCCTCCCCAAGCATTTTTGGAGTATGCAATACTGTGTTTCCAGAACATGCTTACTTAACATCTTTCAAACCCATGACAGAGTTTGGAAAATGCTGGCATACACCCTATACACATTAAGGTTCTTATCATTTCATAGAAGTAGGATTGAGTAGGGAGAAATAAATGGAAGCGATAAAGGAGAAAACACAGAAAAAAGCTTGGGATCCTGGAGTGTGTGTGTTGGAGGGCAAAAAGGTGCAGCAGGGTGAAAAGGGGGCAGTGACCGAACACAGAAAATAGGGCTTAAACACCTAAACTTAACCTTCATCGATTTCTTGTATACCTCCTTTCCTGGATGATTAACCTGAAATATGCTAAGTATTGATGAAATATTATTTACAATGGATGAATATTGTATACATAAGTAAAAGTCAAGTGATAAGTACTCCTCCTTAGTTAGAGAGCAGCTTTTGACACTACAAAGAAATGAATACATTAAGCATGGACACAAGAACTGTGGTTCTGATATATTCTTGCAATTGATAAGACCATAGCAGCTCTACAAGAATTAGGTGTTATTAGTTAAAGGTAACTATAAATTTATTATGTGCAGTCTCTATCAAACTTTCTGTCCTGCTTCTTTAGAAATTTTGCTTATAAATGTCGATATTATTTACATACACAAGAATGTTCAGTATTTTTAAAATAAGCAGATCAGAGGAATTAGGTGAGACATTTGAGCACTATTGAAACACCTCACAGCATTCCATGTTCTGCCATTTCCAAGTTAACTCCAGGGAGAAAAATGTACATCTAGTACAATTGGCTTCTTGAATATAGACTGAAAGTAAAAACTGAAATAAATTTGTGACACGCAAATTAAATTAGAGGTCAGTGGGAATAGACTTGGGTTTAATGTTAAAGCAGAATAAGGGACCAAAGATCATCATTGTTAGGGAATGGTGCAAAAAAAAGGGCTCCAGAGCAGGGACTGCTGGCACAGAGTGCAGATGCGCCGACCGCTGGAGCATGGCGGTCCTCTGCAGTGCAGCCGTCCGGAGAGCCAGCGGCTGCTGGCAACTCGCGTTTCCAGGGGATTGAGGGAAACCCACCAGGAACTGCAAATGCCAAAATCAATCAATGTCTCAGTTACCACCGTGGATGCAGAGCTGGAGTTCACCATCCAGCCAAATGCAATAGGAAAACAACTTTTTGATCAAGTGGTTAAGACTATCGACCTTTGAAAAGTGTGGTTCTTTGACCTCCAGTAGGTAGGTATAAAGCATTTCCTACTTGGCTGAAACTTGATTTAAAAATGTTGGCCCAGTAGGTCAGGAAGGAGAATCCTCTCCAGCTCAAGACTGGGGCCCAGTTCTATTCTGAAAATGTGTTTGAGTAGCTCATCCAAGACATCAGACAGAAGCTTTTCTTCCTCCATGGGGAGGAAGACATACTTAGATGTGGGATTTACCACCCTCCTGAGACCACGGTGCTCCTTGGGCCCCACTCGGTGCAAGCCAACTTTGGAGATTATAACAAAGAAATGCACAAGTCCAGGTACCTCAGCTCAGAGCAGCTGATCCCCCAAAGAGTCTTGGACAAGCACAAGCTTACCAGGGATCAGCAGGAGGACCGGATCCAGGGGTGGCACGTTGAGCGCCACAGGATGCTCAAAGATAGTGTTATGTTGGAGTATCTGAAAATTGCTCAAGACCTGGAAATGTATGAAAATGACTATTTTGAGATTAAAAAATAAAAAAGGAATAAACCTTAGTTTAGAGTGGATGTTCTTGGACGAAATACTTATGAGAAAGATGATAAGTTGACTCCAGAGATTGGCTTTTGTGGAATGAACTCAGGAACATCTCTTTCAATGGCAAAAGAAGGCACCTGACTTCATCCTCTATGTCCTTCGCTTCCACATCAACAAGTGGGTCCTACAGCTCTGCCTGGGGAACCATGAGCTGTTCATGTGCCGTAAGACACCTGACACCATCAAGGTGCAGCAGATGAAGACCAAGGCCTGTGAGGAGAAGCACCAGAAGCAGCAGGAGTAGCAGCAGCTGGAAACCGAAAGGAAGAGAGAAATCATGGAGACAGAGAAAGAATAGATGATGTCAGAGAAGGAGGAGCTGATGTCCAGGCTCCAGGACTACAAACAGAAAACCAACAAGGTTGAGAAAGAGCTCCCCAACCAGGTGCAGAGGGCCTTGCAGCTGGAGGAGGAGAGGAAGCATGCCCAGGAAGAGGCTGACCACCTGGAGGCAGACCACACTGCCTAGCTGCATGCCAAGGGGGAGCTTGGAGAGGTGGACGATGGATCTGATGAAGTGTCAGGAACAGCTGGCTGTGTGGCATTCAGAGCACACAGCCAAGATCGCCCTACTGGCCAACACTCGTAAGTGCAAAGATGATGAGGTCAAGGAGTGGCAGTAAAGGGCCAAGGAAGCCCTGGATCACCTGGTGAAGACCAAGGAGGAGCTGCACGTGGTGATGACAGCCTCCCACTCCAACCCCCCTAGACTCCCAGTGTGTAAGAGGCGGTGGGCTACCACATCCAAGAGAACCTGCTATAGGGAGGCGAGAGGACATTGACTACAGAGCCAAGCTGTCCAGCGAGGACATCCTGGACCACTGCAGCAAGGAGAAGCAGACCACCAAGGCCGAGAAGAAAGAGCAAGTGCAGAGGAAGCTGATGATTCCGTCCAGTAAGCAGTACCAGGCCAGAAACGAGAACAAGGGGACCCAGCATCCACAATGGGAACACCAAGCAAGGCTGAGACAAGTACAAGATGCTGTGGCAAATCCAGCAGAGCAACAACCAGCAGCACATCCAAGAGCTCAAGGCCATGTGGAGGCCAGGCAGGGCTTGAGCAGGATGGGGCCTTGAGCCTGGGATCTGCAGAGGGTCACACACAGAATCTGAAATTTTCGTTGTTCTCTAAATCTATGCCCCTCCCCCACCTTACTCCAGTTCCTTTAGAAAGAGAGTAACTCTTTGAGTGGGAACATTCTAGGGCTGGGACCAGTGGAAGCTTCCCTGTTTTATTTTTCCCATTAGTACCATAGTGGCAAATGGGCCTGATTAGTATTAGTATTACTATTACTATTACTATTAGTGTTATTGATCACTTCCCATCTTGTTCTTGGAGCAGGACTGACTGGACTAAGCAAAGAGATGCTTGTAAAGTCTGAGTAACAAACTCCATGCTGGTACATGTGATACAGAAAACCACATTGTGGCTTCTATTCTGTGCCATACTTTTTCTGTATTTGAAATTAGCTCCGATTGATTGATTTGTACTTGATTTCTATGAAGGATGCATCTTTGTATATTTATGGTTTTTGAGGGGTGACAATTATTTTGAAAACTGGATCTAAAGCACATGTGCAAACACAGAGATTTCCTCCCTCAGTTGACCACATCTTTCAGGATGAACAACACAGGAGAACTCTCCACTCTTGGATAAATTTTTCTTATTTTTTTTTAACAGTCAGAGGACCACATTGCTGGACTTACACACCTAATTAATTTCAGCTACGGAGTATAGCATTTATATATAAGCAATAATATGTGTTTGTAACATGAAAAAAGAGAAAGTTTTGTTTATTTTGTTACCTTTCACAGAATAATAAGAGAGTAACATACTATTTTTTAAAAATGCTCTGAATTCTCTACCTTCAAGGAACTTGAGTAAATTTTGGCAATTTCAGGTCTTACATTCCAAAAATAACTCAGCCCTCATTATTTTCTAGTTCACTGCTTTTAAGGAGAATTTAGGTCCAAGTCGAGTCTGAGTCCGTTGTGGTGACTGTCGACAAGTAAACCTCTGCCCATATTTCATCCTTTATGAAAAATAAATGAGTGCAGGGCAAGAAAACTGACACTCTTATGGAGACAAGAATTTGTTAGCACCTGTATTTGCATTTTAAAATTACTTTTGAAGAAACGATAATGGACTTTCTACATTCCTCCCAAGACACTAAAGATGGCGTTATGCAGAGGCCCATATTTGCTTTTCCATGTCCCTAGTAACTGTAACTTTACGTGCATTTCCTTCTTGACTCTTACATTGGTGCAATCAGCCCCTTGGGTAGCAAACAAACTCTAACAGAAAGTGATTCCAATTAAACACCACTTTGAAAATGACCCTTTAATTTTTGTGTTGTCTTTTATTATCAAGAAATATTTGTTCAAAACAGCCTGAAAGTACTGTAGCAATAAGGATTTTATGTTTATATTACTCATAGCATTGTAAAATCAATGTCTGAAATGCTTCTCCCACTGATTTTATTTTTCTTTGTATGGCTTATGAAAATTCCCCTAATTTGGTTAAAGTCACATTTATTTGCATCAGAGCAATCTTTGAAAGATAAGAAAAAATTCTGTGAAAATCCCAGGGCACGAAGACAGAAGGAAGGAACTCGGCAGTGCCATGCCCTTCAGGGCATGAAACACATAGAATCTGTCTCAGGTACAGTACGAGGCTTCAATGCTGGTGGGGAAGAATGTGACTGAGCATTCATGTGCTTCTCAGCACTGTATGACATTTAAAAATGGATTTTTGAAATTTTTGACTTTTGGCAAAGATGAAGGCGTAGGTAGACACACTGTGACTCCTCGCACAACCAAAATTAAGGACAACAAAGATTTAGGAACAAGAAAACAATCAGAACTGATAGAAAATGGAACTGTACGGAAGTCCAACAACCATTCATCCAGACCGGTAAAAGGGGCGGAGTTGCAGCAGAAAAAAGTGGAGGTTGGCTGACCCGGGTGCGCAAGCAGCAGCAGCTGGCATACCACAGGTGCACAGGTGGCGGCTAGCGAACCCCAGTCACAGGGCGGCAACGGTGCAGACCCAGTGAGGCCGCACAAGGCAGCTGGCTGACCAGGCAGCCCCACATTTGCACGCAGATAATCCAGGTGAAGGGGAGGCAGTGGAAGGGACTGGAATCCAAGAGAGAGCAGAGCAAGTGCCATTCTTCCCTTTTGAACCTCGCCCCCACATACAGCATCACTACACAGCAACTGGGCTTCCCCGCTCTGGGGAACACCTAAGACTCCGCCCCTCACTATGTAACAGCCATGATCAGACAAAAAAAAAAAAAAAAAGGCTCAAACAGAAGAACAAATCAAATCCCCAGAGCCAATTCATCTAAGCGACAAAGAGCTAGCCAACCTATCAGATGCACAGTTCAAAACACTGATAATCAGGATGCTCACAGAATTGGTTGATTTTGCTCACAAATTAGATGAACAAATGCAGGCTACAATAAGTGAAATGAAGGAAAATGCACAGGGAACCAATAGAGATGGGAGGAAAACTAGGACTCAAGTCAATAGAGTGGACCAGAAGAAAGAAAGAAACAAACAAACAGAAAAGAAGGAAGAAATAAGAATTCAAAAAAATGAGGAGAGGCTTAGGAACCTCCAGGACATCTTTAAATCCCAACATCCAAATTATAGGGGTACCAGAAGGAGAAGAGGAAGAGCTACAAGTGGAAAACTTATTTGAATAAATAATAAAAGAGAACTTCCTTAATCTGGCAAAGGAAATAGACTTCTAGGAAGTCCAGGAAGCTCAGACAGTCCCAAAGAAGTTGGACCCAAGGAGGAACATGCCAAGGCACACTGTAATTACATTAGCCAAGATTAAAATGAAGGAAAGAATTCTAGAAGCAGCAAGGGATAAGGGGACAGTCACCTACAAAGGAGCTCCCATCAGACTGTCAGCTGATTTCTCAAAAGAGACCTTACAAGCAAGAAGGGGATGGAAAGAAGTATTCCAAATCATGAAAGGCAAGGACCTGCATCCAAGATTGCTCTATCCAGCAAAGCTTTCATTTACAATGGAAGGGAAGATAAAGTGCTTCTCAGATAAGGTCAAGTTGAAGGAGTTCATCATCACCAAGCCCTTATTATATGAAATGTTAAAGGGACTTATCTAAGAAAAAGAAGATAACAAATATGAACAGTAAAAGACAGCAAACTCACAGCTATTAACAACCACACCTAAAACAAAAGCAAACTAAGCAAACAACTAGAACAGGAACAGAGACACAGAAATGGAGATCATATGGAAGGTTAGCAACAGGGGAATGGGAGGAGGAGAGAGGGGGAAAAAGGTACAGAGAACAAGTAGCATAGATGGTGGGTAGAAAACAGACAGGGGGAGGGCAAGAATAGAGTAGAAAATGTAGAAGCTAAAGAATTTATGACACATGGACATGAACTAAAGGGGGGGAATGTGGGTGGGAGGGGGTGTGCTGGGTGGAGGGGAATGATGGGGAGAAATGGGACAACTGTAATAGCATAATCAATATAATATATTTAAAAAATGGATTTTTGCAACCTTGCTCATTGTGCTCTTCATGTTTCAACTGGGCTCTCCCTTTTTTCTCCTCCACCTGCTCAGAAAAGTTCGTGGGTCACATTCAGTCTGTTGCTGCCCCTAGTGCCTCCCACAGACACAAAACTTGGGGAGGACCATACCCTCAGCAGTCTCTCTGCATTTCCTGGGTACCAGTGACGTATAGAAGATCATTTTGAAAGTGGATTTGTTAGGTCTCTAGGGATGAATCTATGACATGGTGAGACTTTGAACATTATTTCTCTGTTATTTCAGATCAGATTCTGCATCCCTTTTTTTTTTATGTCTTGAGTGGGTGACTGTAAAACAGAAAGTTGCTGGTATCTTGTTCAGCACCAAAACAAAATGTCATGGGGCTGAAATGGTGGCTTTACTCTCAAGTGGTGATAGTGTATTAGTAACCACGGAGTTTCAGAATTCAGAACCAAAACAGTTTATCAGCTAGTGTGCCAAGAAGAAAATAAGATGCTGGAAGGAGGCTTTAAAGACATGATAATGGATAGCTCATCTCACCTTGCTTGTTGCCAGTTACATGATAGTTGCATTCTCTCCTTTTCTAAATAGGCTTCATTCAGGTTTTGGTAAGCATGCCTCCCAACAGGTCATTTGTCTTTTTCTCAATACACAAATGCCTTCAACAGAGTTATTGAATTTCTGCTATATGCCAGTCACCGCTTTAGATGTTAAAGATGGAGAGTTAAAGATAAAGAGGAGAAAACATGTCCCTGTCTATGAAATCTCCACCTAGTGTAGGGGGGAAGAAATTTATTTAAAAAATAAAAGCACAATATGTCAGATGGGACTGAGAATTATGGAGGGTAAAAAGGAAGAAGGAGGATAAATAGTAAGGGGTGGGTTTTATTCCATTTTGGAAGATCAAGGAACATCTCATAGGAAGGAAAAATTTGGACAGTGACTTGAAGGAATTGCTAGAGTAAACAGTGTGGCTACAAAAGAAGCCACTGAGAAACAAAAAGTGTACGGAACCCACACACTGTTGGTAACACAGGTTGTGTATTTCTCTTTTGGTCACAAGTTAGAATTTTATAAGAGAGAGAGTAGACATGACTGAAAAGGTTTAAAAAGTTAGCAAATAATTGTCTGTGTAAGGAGATGGAGGTTGTACTGGGTTGAATAGTGCCTCACCCCAAAATTCATGTCCAACCAGAACCTAAGAATGCGATCATATTTGGAAATAAGGCCTTTATAAATGTGATCAGC
Source organism: Glossophaga mutica (assembly GCA_039655065.1). Taxonomy (NCBI): domain Eukaryota; kingdom Metazoa; phylum Chordata; class Mammalia; order Chiroptera; family Phyllostomidae; genus Glossophaga; species Glossophaga mutica. Next base: position 33,838,019 of record CM077306.1, on the reverse strand, counting down.
TAGCATGAGGTCATGCTGGATAAAGGTGGGCCTTAAATCCAGGGACTGGTATGCTTATCATCTAGAAAGCCATGTGAAAACGCAGACACATAAGGAAGATATACGCATAGGTGACACAGAGGAAGACATTGGAGTGATGCCTCTATATGTCAAGAAATGCCAAGGATTGCTGGCACCAACTAAAAAGTAAGGAAAGGCAAGGAAGGATTCTTCCTTAGCAACTTCAAAGGGGGTGCAGCCCTGCTGACAACTTAATTTCAGACTTTTAGTCCCTGGGAGTCTGAGAGCATACATTTCTGTTGTCTTAAGCCACCCTGTGTTGTGGTACTTTGTTACAGTAATCCTGAGAAACTACTATAGAAGTCCTCTTGTTTTATCTAAGATACACACATTCCAGGTTTCTTCCGCATGCCCTTTAGCAGATAACGCCAGTCTACTGTCAGAGAGCCAGGCCTCAGAGTGTCCCACACTTCACTGAGAAAAAATTGCTGAGAGAGAGCACTGGACTCAGTGGAAAGGAGTCCAGGGCTGCACTGAAACTATCCTACTGAACTGCTCTGTCTGGGGCTTACCTCTCATATACCTCTCAGTGCTGTCACTGAGTTCATGTAATTACTGCAGTACCAGCTGTACATGCCAAACTCCTGGCTCCTTTCCCTAAAGCAGACTGTCACAGTCACCTAATCACCATGGTGCTTGCCCAGGTCCTCTAGCAGGTAACTGATCAGAGATTAGATGTTTTCTCTGTTCCCAAGAAGCACCCATGTGTTTAATGTTCATCAGCCCTGAGGTGCCAATAAGTAAGCCAACTATTGAGACAGTCTTGTTCTTAAGTGTATTTTGTACACTTTCTACACTGACTCTTTCTCCACTCCAGCAATTCAGCTATGGTGTCCAATTCATCAGCTTCTGTGGGGAGAGGTAGTGGGAGCCCCTTAATTTCAGCTAGCTGCTGCTCTTCCTCCTCCTAAAGAGGGGACACTGCACCACAGTGAGCCAGTCTCCTCCCAACTCAGAGCTCTGCTCCACCAGGTCACCTGCAGAGAGATTTTCCAGGGGAGCAGAACCCAGAGTTTGTTTTCCCCAAGTCCCATTTGGCAGGAGGAGACAGAGGTAGTAATCCTTGCTTTGCTGACTGTGTGAAGAACATGGGGAAGGCTCCAAGTCAACCTCTCCATGGAGACTGCACTCCCCCAATGTTATCCCACTAAATGAGGGAAAATTGCCCCAATCCCTGCTCCCCAGTGCCCCATAGGAAGTGAGGATTGAGCACATTAGGATGAGTAGGCTCTGAGGGAAAGGTAGAATGAATGGAGGGTGGCAGGGGTTTCTAATAGCTCAATACCCTAATTTACTGATGGAATTTTACTACAGCAGACTCTAAGCTTCCTCGGTTGAAGCCAAATGAACTTCTAAGGCCTAGTGGCTGTAGCTTTGTGTCCAAGTATTTACACATAGCTGTGGCTGTAGTTCAGCCTGGGGCCTTTTGTTCACGCTGGACATCAGGAGGGAGGGGAAGTAAAGATGCAGACTCTGAAACTAAAATGGTTTAGTCACATTTGTGCCTATGCTGCATATCAGCCCCATTCACCATAAAGGAAAAACTAAATTAAGACTCTGAGAACCATGTGGTGTGGGTTGCTCAGATACAACAAACTCATTTTGTGTGGTTTCCAGACTTTTTAAGGAAAGCTAAGGAAAAGCTAAAACATCATCTTCATTTTGTAAGCAAGAACCAGAAAAGGAAGGTGAGCTCTTAAATGAGTCACTAGCAGAGCAGATGTACCTCATTTTGTTTCCAAAGCCTCACTTAAGTATAGCAGGAAAAATCTTTTTGAAATACCTATGCCCATCTGCCATTATTGAATTAAAGAAAGGTGAGCTGCTACCTTGTGACATAAGCTATTTTTCTGAGCATACAGAAGGAGGAAGGGTAAATTTGTTTCCTTGGTGATTATGGAATGAAGACAAGGAAGTCGATGAGAAATAGATAAGAAGACACCTTTCTCTACAATGAAGTCATAGAGAGGGGACCATGCTAGATACATTGAGAACAAAGCCATGGAATAGAGGACTTTTGTGTTGCTTTCTTCTTGGAACTATAAAGAAAGCCATTTTGAGGTATATCACCAAAGCAATGCAGGGTTAGAGATACGAAGTCCTGACATCTCCTCCCCTGGTTTTCCTAGACTCCCATTTGGCACAAAACATATTTGCAGGCTTATGTGGGAGGAGATAACTGCAATGAAATGTAACTGAACATTTATCTGATGTCCGTAGGAGAGACCCAAGGTTAAGGAGCAAATTACAAGTAAAGAGAAGTTATAGCCAGACTTCAGAGGAGACTGAGGTAAAAGTCAAGTAAGCAAGGCAGGATACCTGACCAATCTGAGAAATAACTCCCCAGGCAGGAGCTCCCTACTAGAGTCACAGGATGCTAGCAGGGCACAGACAACAGGCAAGGCCATTATTGCAGAGGTCAAAGAAGCCAGAAAACCAAGCAAAGTTTTGCAAATATGATGAGCTTACATTGCAGATGTGTACTGCCTTCTTTGGTGCACATAGCTGACCATGACACACTCATCACCTTGGAGAGAGGCAGGGAAGAGAGAGAAATCTGCAACACTGTATTATTCAAGAGAAACAAATACCTGAAGAGGCTGAATTTATAAGACTGAATTTGTTGGATTAATTGAATTTAGTTTCATGAGTTTGTTTGCTTCTCTTTCCCCTTGCTGCACTGCAAGATCATATCAGCTGTAGAAAACAAAGAAGCCGTATCGAGCCTGCATATCCATGTACCTCAAGTCAGTTGAGATAATAATACATGACAGGACAAGAGCAAAGTACCAACATTTATTGCATTACTACAGGGTTTCTTCAATTTGCCAACAAAACTGTCACAGTGACCATTGATAGATTTCATTTCATACTTTCAGGAAACTAAAAAATCAAAAATAGAGGGAGACAAAAAAGTTGTTGAAGGTATAAATTCAACTTTCAGTTGACAGAAGGGTAGGGTAGGAAGCTAAGGAAGTGTCTCCAGATCCCTTGCTAAGTGTTACCCTTAAGTGCTGCATAATTAAAACCATGTTAAAAGCATTTTATATAAAATTGGCAGTTCACAAGGAAGAATTGTCAGTTATGACTCAAATGGAAAGTTCAACTTTCTCAAAGTTCTCTTCTTCCAAAGGGTAAATAAGTTGCTAAATGTAATGCCAGCTTTAAACAGTTGGTGTGACCTAAAGAAAGGTATGCTCTGAGCTTGAAAGGAACATGAGGCAACCTATTTGGAAGACTCAACAATACATTTTAAAGAATTATTTTTACAAATATGAACTGGCGGTATAAATGAATATGGATCAGCTGAATACAAAGTGGAGTAGATGTGCTTTCAATATGAAAAATTCTTGTGATTTTCATCAAATAATTTAGGAACATAGGATTATTACTAATATATACCTTACAAGGACATTTATATCATGTTGGCCAAAAAGTTCTTTTTTTTTCCTGTAAGATGGCTTCAATAGTGCTTGGTTGTTTTTAGCTTCATTCCAAACAATTTTGCTAGATTGTATTGTGATAGCTGTCATATAAGAGTGCATTCAAAAAACTTATCAAAATTGGTGAATTTTTGTACAAGTATTTTAATATTGAAGATGGAAGAAAATACACAATATTTTCAGCATATAATGCTTTATTATTTCAAGAAAGGTAAAAACACAACTGAAATGCAAAAATAAAATTTGTACACTGTATGGAGAAGGGGCTGTGTCTGATCAAATGTGTCAAAAGAGTTTTGCAAAGTTTTAGGCTGGAAATTACTTGCTGGATGGTGCTGCATGGTCAAGTAGACCAGTTGACATTGATAGCGATCAAATCGAGGCAATTGAAAATAATCAACATTATACTCAAAACATAGTCAACATTCTCAAAATATCCAAATCAATAAATTTATTGGTGAAAATGAAGAATGCATCTTTTATGTTATGGAAAAAAACATATGGACTTTTTGGCCAGCACAATATTTAAAGCACATGATAATTTATAATATTCAATCAGCCATTTCTTCTGTGATGGAGAAAAATAGGGGCTTATTTTCTGTGAAATGCAGGTAATTTCCTCTGCAGAAGTACTTTACTATCCCATATCTTTCCCTCTAATGCAATAAAAATAATTGTTCTAAAACATTATAAATTTTAAAATAAATGTTAATATTTAAAATAGCATAGAAATGTGAAATACAAGTATGATAAATTTTATGGCAGATAAATGTGTTTCTTCTTGAGTGTGTCTAGGAATGTAAGCCACTCTAGACTGATAGACATTATTTTTACAAAGTAAATTAGAAATTCACAGGACTATAAAACTTTTTAAATGCAGAGCTGAGAGCCCAACACCTAGAATTAAATTTCACACTGATTAAATGTAAAACAAATATATGTTGACATAATTCTATTTGTCTTAAAGAAAAAGATTTCCTTTTCAAAGTGTATATGTGTACATATATTTCAAAATTAGAAACACTTTTCCAAAATAATTAATTTCATGGTTTCTTTTCAAACAAAACTAACCTGACTTTCTTAAAATCAAATATTTAAAATATTTAATCCTGACTTTACCTATTGGTTAGATTTCCTAAATCAATTAATAAATACAAAATTAAAGTTCATTAAAACAGATTGTAGAGCTTTTATTTATAAAGCAGTCTTACTCTTTTGAATCTTTACTTTTTAAGCACAAGTTATTCTCAGGCACTGCTCTGTGTCTGTAGTGAACTAATTTCAGAAACAAACAGCTGCTTGAAACTCTCCATGTGCCTACAAATACCTATAGCTGTGAAAATGTCATAAACAAAATAAAAAGTTCTTACGTTAAGCCCACACCTCACTGTGAAACAAATTACATAGATCTGAAGATGAAAATCAAAATCTCCATTAAGTACTTTTCTGTAGTCAGGTTATTGAAGCATTTATTATTTTTGAAGCAAAGGATTTCTGATAAACAAAATGGGCACAGACTCTGAAATTATCAGGGTGTTTTGCTGTCAAATTTGTTTATGTTTGGAACCAACAAAAGTCCACTAGCCTGCTTCTTTATTAACTAAGAAGTGAGAAAGAGAGAAAGACTTCCAGTCAAGATGGAGGCATAGGTAGACATGTTTCACTTCCCTAACCAACCACAGAAAGGATTACAATGAAACCTCAAAACAAATAACACCCAGAACTGTCAGAAAATCCAACTGTATGTATGTCCAACAACCAAGGATTTAAAGAAGCCACATGTATCCAGATGGGTAGGAGTGGCAGAGAGACAAGACAGGTGGAGAAGCAAGGAGATGTGGTGTGGAATGGAAGGGTGATGGCAGCAGCCATGTCAGCAGAATGGGCAGCTCCACATCCATGTGTGGTTGATATAATTTGGGAAGGATACCTTGGGAGCAAGTGATGTCAGCCCCAGGCCAGGCCACATAGCCCAATGTTGGGAAGCTAAGTCCCCATAACTTCTGGCTGTAAAAACCAGCGGGGATTGCAGCAACAGAAGAAAAAAGCCAGATTTTTAGAAGACTCTGCTTAAAGGGCTCTCATCATCTTAGAATATATGTAAACACCCACACTGAGATTCAGCAACAGGGCAAGAGCTGGAAGGGTGCCAGTCACCTACAGGGAGTGGGTGAAGTGAATAGAAATGGGGCAAGTGCTGGGCAAACCTCCAGAAGACAGGCAGTGGCACTGTCCCCTCTCTGAGCCCTCCCCCCACAGAAAGCTACAAAATGGTGAAATGGGTTGCCACACCCAATTTAAAGGTGCCTTTTCTACAATAGGCCATGCTACTAAGGCAGGGAGTCAAAGCAGATCTACCTAATACACAGAAACAAACACAGGGAGACTGCCAAATTGAGGAGACAAAGAAATATGGCCCAAATGAAGGAACAGAACAAACAATAACTAAACAAAATAGAGGTAACCAATCTATCAGATGCAGAGTTCAAAACACTGGTGATTGGGATGCTCAAAGAACTCACTAAGTATGGCAACAACATAAAGGAAGAAATGAAGGTTACACTAAGTGAAATTAAGAAAAAATATGCAGGGAACTATCAGTGGAAGATAGGAAGCTGGATTCAAATCAACAATTTGGAACATAAGGAAGAAATAAGCATTCAATCAGAACAGCAAGAAGAAAAAAAAGTTTTTAAAAAATGAGGATAGTCTAAGGAGCCTCTGGGACATATCCAAACGTACCAACATCTGAATCATAGGGAGACCAGAAGGAGAAAAGGAAGAGCAAGAAATTGAAAACTTATTTGAAAAAATAATGAAACAAAACTTCTTTAATTTGGCTAAGGAAATAGACATACAGGTCCAGGAACCACAGAGACAAGCAGACTTTCAAACAAGTCATACCAAAAGAGGACCACACCAAGACACATCACAATTAAAATGCTAAAGATTAAAGGTAAAGAGAGAATCTTAAAAGCAGTAAGAGAAAAGCAGAGAGTTACCTACAAAGGAGTTCCCATAAGATTATCATGTAGTTTCTCAAAGAAACTTTGCAAGCTAGAGGGACTGGCAAAAAGTATTCAACTAATGAAAAGGAAGGACCTACAACCCAGATTACTCTATCCAGCAAAGTTATCATTTATAATGGAAGGGCAGATAAAATTCTTCCCAGACAAGGTAAAGCTAAAGGAGTTCATCATCACTAAGCCATTACTACATGAAATATTATACAGAATTATTTAAGAAAAATAAGATCAAAACTATGAAGATTAAAAGGACAACAAATTCACAACTATAAACAACTGAATCTAAAAAAATTTAAAAAAGTAAAAAAAAAAAAAAACAAACAACTAAGCGAACGGCCAGAACAGGAACAGAATCATAGCTATAAAGATCATTTGGAGGCTTATCAGCTGGGAGGGGGAATGGGGAGAATGGGGGAAAAGGTGCAGGGATTAAGAAGCATAATTGGTAGGTACAAAATAGACAAGGTGATGTTAAGAACAGTATAGGAAATGGAGAAGCCAAAGAACTTAAATGTGCAACTCATGGACAAGGTAGGGGGATTGCTAATGGGAAGGTGCTACTGGGCAGAGGGGAAAAAGGTGGAGGAAATTGGGATAATTGTAATAGCATAATCAATAAAATATATTTTAAAAAAGAAGTGAGAGAAAGAATGAAAAGGAAAAACTCACATTTCAGAAATGAACTCCCTTCCTGCATTACACTGAAAATGAAAATAACCAAAAGAGTAGAATTAGTACCTGTTACTTTTCTCTTCAGGTTTGTAATCCCACATCTGCTGGTGCTGAGATTTATAGTGACTTCAGTTAGTTCCTAGCAAGGGAAATTTCAGAACCAAAGAAATCTCTAATATTCTTTTCTGACTTTATAATATACCTTTTAATGAAAATTGTTAGAAAAAAACCATCCTAATCTTTTTGGTCACAGCAAAGGGAACTGAAGATTTAGTACTTGTAGTGAGTTAACTGAAGAGTAAGAGATTACTTAAAATTAATCAAATAAAAAGATTGCCTCAAGAAATGAGTCTTGACAAGGGAATTTGGTGAACTTGATTTCAAGTTATCGGTAAGGAAAAAACAAAACAAAACAACTATAACTACAAAATTTAAATGTTTTTCCTTTGTCATTTCCCACTAATTTGCTGATTGTCTATGTACAAAAAGGAACTGTTGGATAAGAGAAACTGATAATTATCCATTTCTGCTAGTAAATGCCTAAGAACTGTATTTCTGAGAAAACTCAAAATCTAGAAAGTATTGGGGAAAAACATATGCATTTGACAGAAATGATGTAACTCTATCACAATCTTTGTTCTTGCTCCTAATAGTAAATAATTAATTTTATTAGAAAAATTCAATCTGAAATTTATATAAACTCTATTCTTCAGAGAAAAGGAGGTAAATAAACATAATACTTGTTATGAAAGTGTATGCTTTGAAGGAGAGAGAAGAAGAGAACCAGTCAAAAAACTGGTTATAAGTTTGAACTTTGGTATCTGAGCCTTTGATTCAAGTATAGCTTCTTACTTGTATAACTGCATAATTTTGGGAAAATTAGCAAAGGTTTCTGAATTGAAACTCCTACTTCATGAAAAAATATATTAGTAACACTTTCTTCTTAGAGTTGTGTTATGGACTAAATGTCTGTATCCCCCACAACATGCACATGGTGAAATCCCAAACCCCAATGTGATAGTATAAATAGGTAGGGCTTCTGGGCTGATTAAGTCAGGAGGATGGAGCCTTCACGAATTGGATTAGTGCCCCCAGAAGTGACCTTTCCCACACTCTTTCAACTATGTGGGGACACAGAGAGAAGACAGTCATCTGTGAACACAAAAGTGGGCTCTCACCAGACAGTAAATCTACTGACTCCTTGATCCGGGACTTCCCAACCTCCAAAAGTGTGAGAAAAAAAATTCTGTTGTTTTTGAACACTATACCATCTATAGTGTTCTGTTATAGCAGTTCACGCAGACTAAGACAAGGTGTTATGAACATGATATTAGATTGCTTGTGTAAAATATTGCACAGTATCTAACATATACTATGTGTATTTATTTCTGTTATTGTGATAAATAATTTCCAAAAGGATAACCAAGACCTTAATTATTATGTAATTAGTCTTTGTTAATATAATGGCTTTCATCAAAGGCTATTATACATTTTATTGTATAAATATGTCATTTTTCTCTGTCCTCTCACAGGACGTAGTAAAGTAACAACAGCAATAATTATTGTATAAGAATGATAGCTAGCACTTATGGATACTGGCTTAACATGAACACAGGAAGTATTTTAACAGTTTAAATTATAAAATTTAACAACTACCTTATGAGATAGATACTGTCACTTTCTCCATTTAACTAACGAATCTGGGCCACAGAGGTACACACTAATTTAGCTAAGGTCGCAGAGCTAAGGAATTGGAACCTGTATACAAACCCAAGGGGGCCATTTCCAGAATGCCTGCTCTATTCGGCTTTCAAGTCTAATCTTAAAGTTTATATGGACAATAAGATGTAGAAATGTGTTTGCTAAATGAGCGAATATGAATAAATCCAACCCTATGTCTAATATTTCAACAGATGGAGCATGCATCTCAAAGTTGTCACCCAGGGTTTAACTACACAACTCCCAGTGCCATTGGTGACAATCAGGCAGCTGAATCACTGTGTACTCTTTAAACAGCTCACCCCATGAATTTCTCATTCACTTGTTTTAAGCTAGGCAAAATTTAAGTAAGAGGCAGTGATACGCAATAACATGCAGTAGCCCAATTAGTTTGAGGCTATGCTGTTCACTAAGGAATATAATTATTTTTAATCACAGCAAAAATTATGTAATTATATTTACTTTTTCATTTCATTTTCATATTAAAAGTCTTGGAAGGATGCACTAAATTGCTTAGCGATCACAAATCCAAATGCAATTTAGCACACATATTCACCTGCACACATGTGTATTGACGCACTCTATATTTAATATGTTGAGTATATTTAATATGTTCAATTAATATATTCATAAGAATGCAGCCCATTTTAGCTATTCATAGATTCAGTCAAGTCCAAAATATATGTATCAAAAATCCTATCTAGGATAAATTTTTTATGCCACTTCTCTAGTGAAATTTCCTGTTAAGGCAGAACAAAAATTCCTTGGAAAGTAATATGAACTTATTCTGTGAATCTTGTCCTTCAAAACTTCCCAAAACTCCCTCATAACTCATGGGTTAATGTATTATTCTAAATAGTTAATAAAATTACAAGGCAATATTGCACAATGGTTAAAACCCATTGGATTTAGATCAAATAGAAAGCATAAGATTTTTAGCTCTAATAATTCCTAGCTTGGTGATTTGGGCAACCTATTTAATCATCTATAAAATGGGGATAATAAAAGTCAAACTTAAAAGAGCTATTGTATGGATGAAAGAAAATGATATGTATAAAAATATTGTAATATAAATCACATATAAATGCTTAAAATTGTAACCTGCTGGTAAGATCATTAGTTTTATAGTTTTTGACTGCATATTTATAGCAATGTGATGAAGCTGTAAGCAAATACGTTATAGTTTCTTGGAGAAACCCAAGTGCAGCAGGTAGAAAAGTGTTTTATTACACTAAATATCCTGCTTCATTCTTTGGCTTAAAATAATCCATTTTTCTCCTAAAGATTCTCCCATAGAATTTCTGTTTCCTTTAGGCTTTTTCTGATGATTACCTGCAATGAGCTTTCTCTCAGAGGACTTCATGCTGGAGGTAGCAGATGAAATGTCTGTTCGTAAGTGCATGATTATTAAGTAGGACAGTGGATGTTTTCATTCCTGTTGAATTTATGCTGTTCAGCCTAAGTCTTTGAAATTAACATCTCCTGTATTTTTTACTGTTCTCAGTTTATAGAAGGATTCTGCTCTGTTTTATGACCTACAGATCATCTATTTATCATTCCAGAAAATAGATAGCTGAGATACTCTTGTGCGGAAAAAAACAGCTCTTTTTGGTGCCACCATCTATGTGATCTGAGTTTAGATGAGTATAGGAGTCTCAAACTTCAAATCCCAAATGTTAAAGCAATGAGCCTCAGAAATTATGCATAAATAGTAACACTAAATTTCACAATGGAATTCTAGATATATAATTTTATGTTGTTATGCTCTGTGATCATATATTGTCTCGTCTCATCTCATCTTACCTTACTTTACCTACTCCATCTAACTTTAGCCCAGCCATTAGAATTCACTCCACATCTTCCTGAGTTAAAGTTGTAATGAAAGTTCTAAGAATATTTAAATAAGTTAAGTAGTTACCGATATAAACAATAAACAATTGAAAAATCATTACAAAACAGTATATCCAAGAACACAAATGAACAGAGTATTAATTATGTATCCGATTAAATTGGGCACCAGAAATGATCAGATGAGGCCAATTAGAAAAGTTTCCTGAAAAAAAAAAAATGCATTTTGAAGTTGAAAAAGCAAGTTCAAAAAAGGCCTGGAGGTAGAAATATACCAACATGCAAATAAGAAAGATAGAATACTGCAGAAGGTTCTATCACCGAATAACATAAACTTGATGAGATATGAGTAAAGGTGAGCCCTTGGGATGTACTTTTAAGAAGTTTTCCATGAAAAGATTAGAAAATATACGAGTGTCTAGCCAGTGTTATCGGAAACACAAAGGTCTTTCGTGAGCTGATACAGGTTTCTGAACCATGTGTACTGTTTTTTTCTGAATGGTGGCTACAGTATTTCAAAGTAACGCATAGTATTAGATGGATTGAGGTATCAGTTAAAAAGTAATCAGTAAACCATGTAGTTCCAATTGCCCCCCACCCCCATAGAAGCCATTTCTGGATACTATTTACTACCTGAGTGATTTTACAATGTTGATAAAATTGTTTTGTCAATGCTTACAAATGAAACAGGGGCTTTGTATTCTAATTTGATGTAAACTGTAGTTTTAAAACATTTTTTTCTTCTCTGTCTCAGCACACATCACTGATTTGACCTAATTTCTCACCTTGATGACCCTTGACCCTGAAGCAGCAGAAAACAATAACCCAGTTCTGATTGGTGGTCACAAGGTTTAAGCCCCAGTCATGCTAAAGATAACATCTTCATTTAAACTATATTTCAGCCCCTGAGCCCTTTGCCTGGACATCTCCCTCAGCTACCTCTCCTTGACTCCATTTCTGGATGCTGGAGTTGACCTTGGAGTTGTCCTCAGGACAGAAGACATGATTCTCTACCCCTATCTCACCTCTGACCAATCAGCTCCTAACATGACCTCAAGCCCCTAACCTACAGAATCTCATGATTTTGCCTGTATAACCTGTAGCCTACACGCCCTCAGTGAGTCGAGTCTTTCAGAGTACGAGCTCACCTCTCTCTGGACTGGCCAATTCTAATAAACTAATTTTCCCTACAAATCTCTGTTCCTGCATTTTTTTTGGCCAAAGCATGCTGGCAGATGAACTTGATTATTTGGCTTCAGTAACACAAACTCCAATGATATCAGCTAAGGTTTCAGCAGAAAAAGGACTTGTATGCTCTTTTATATGCTAAAGCAACAGGCATCCACAAAACAAAGCTGCATTGAAATTGTAACCGTCCTATGACTTTCAGAAATTACGCATGTATACATTCTTTGCATGAGGAGAGCAAATTAACAAATACTAGTTTCATTATATTTTTGCACTGCATTGGTAAAATATATCTGAACTTGCCTGAAAACAACAAAACCATTCTCACACTATTCATAAAACTCACACTCCTCAGCTTCCTCAGGTGGAGTTTCAATTTTCCCAGAAAAGAGATGAATTTCTCTGTGATGGAGTTTGTCCCAGGTGAGCTGACAAGTATGAACTAAATGACCCCAATTTTGAGGACTTGGCTGAGATAAGGGCTTTAAGTCCAGAAGTCTGACAGGCACTAATGACTTTTATCAGAGAGATCTCTTTTGTGCTGGTATAATGTATATTTCATTCAGAAAAACGTCTGTGCAGTATGGCAACATAGATTACTCAAGAATGACAATGCCTAAAGCGGGTAGTTTTAACATAGAATTTAGGAGGACAGCAAAAGGATTTGCTGAGAATGACTAAGTCACATTCTGGAGAAGAATTCTAAATAACAGATGAGAAAAGAGCACGTTACCACCTGTACACGTTGACCTGTGATGTGTGTCTATGTGTACGTGCAACACCTACTTCCAGTTCCTCCTCAGTAAGGAACTAATGGGGCCTTTTGGCAAGTATTTTTATTCACCCTAGATTCTTATTCTTCCGGATTTGACAGGACTACATTTTTAGAACCACTGCTGTTCTAATAACAACTACATACTCTAAGAGTAGTTGTTTCCTTATTTCAGGACTTATTTCAATTCGCAGAAATCTTTAGTCATTCTGTTTGCTGAAGCTCATTTCTTTTACAGACTTCACCAATGGATGGCATAAAGGTTTCGCTCCTCTCCAATGTACTTCACAAAATGGGAGCTGCCTGCTTTTCTTAATGAAGCATTGGACTGTCCAGACCCCTTTACTCTGAACACAGGATCCTGCATGGTTTTCTTTTCACAATCAGAACTCTCTTCAGATACTCACTGTTGGAATAATTACATCCTGCCTAACTAGGGCATGTATAACACTGATCGTGGTCTACACTAAAAAGCAACCTTCCCTTCTTCACCATCATCATGATGACCTTTCTTCTATCCCTGTGGTATCTCTCCCAGCACCACCCGCCCCCAGAGAGGAACTCAGTGGTACCCAAGTTTAATGACTTCAAACATGTCAAGATGTAGGCTGACATGAGATTATTTTGATTTTCAAAATATTAAGAGTTTCACTGTTAAGGATCAACTATTTAGGAAGAAATAGATAAGTTATAACTGAATATTTTGCCCACAAAAAAGTCATTTTATAATGACCTTTTTGAAAAGAAAATAAACTTAAAGAAGAAAAACAATATATATAAAATAGTACAATATCTCATAAAAATATCTACAGATTCATTATAGAATTAAGGCTAATTTTTCTGAATATCTCATGATTAGATATGGTTGTCATGTACTATGAGAGAGTTGAAAGAAAGGGTTACATGTAACATTATACCAATATATTGCAACATCTAGTCAGAGTGGCAGGTTTAGAGAATATATTATCAGGGTTAAGTTAAATGAAAGATGAACTCTGCTTACAAGGTGTCGGGGAGAGACACAATGGAAAACGAACTGATTTTCATTATAAAATGTGTGAGGTGCAGGATGCAATATGGAGTTAATAGAAGCATTATTTAAAAGCCTGTCTAATGAGCAGATTGCTGCCTCCTCAGCCCACTATAACCTTACACTAGCAGGAGATGGAGGTTGAAGGAGAGATGATATGAATTGAAGCCAAGAGGCAGAACTGAGTGAGGGTGGGACTGGATGACATTTTGAAGTGGGCAAATTAAATAATAGTTTACCCAATGATACTCCTTCCTAGTTCCTGTATTTTTCCCAGAATGTCTATAGGTGGGTTTTGCCCATCACAGGCAAAAGAGAGAAAATGTCCTGCAGAAAGGCACAGATACTACTATCGTTTGGCGATTTTCCACTGAAAGGACCAAATAAACTCTGTGAAACATACCAACTGACAAGTTTCTTTTCCAAACAGAAAACCTCCAGTAAGTTCTTGCAGTGCCTCCCTCTAAAATATGAACAGAGCTGATAGTCATAGAACACTTGAGAAAATTCTCCCAGGGGCCCCTTCTTGTGGGAGGGGTCTACTTCCTGACCCAGTTGACGTGTTTTGTCCCAATGGAGTGTGTATGTAAACGAAATGACCCACTCTCAACCCAAAGTTGTAAGGGCCATCACAGAGTTCCTCCTTGGCTCTCTTCCCTCTGCCAAGAAAATGACAAAGCACCTAAGTTCTTCTCTCTCAGTTTAGATTCCAAAATGACAGAAATGAAAGAGAAAGCACAGCTGATTTGCAGGCATCATGTAAAGTGAGTGAGTTATAAATTGTATTGATAAAAACCCCTGCAATATGGGGATTGTTTGCTATAATACTGCAACCTCGGGAAAGCTGAGCAATACACCAACCACACAAATAGTAGAAAAACCAACCCTTGGTGAAACTATAACTTAATATCCTTAGAGAGAAAAGGGAATGTTATACACATGAAAAAAATGACCTACTATCAGAAGGAAACTTTAAAAGAAAAACAAAGGGCTCTATGATAGTATAATCATAAATGGATATAAGATAAAATTTAAATCTCATTAATATATAAGAAAGACAAAATGGAAAAAAAATCTACCAAATAGAAAAATGAAGCCCTGGCTGGTGTAGCTCAGTGGATTGAGTGTGGGCCTGCGAACCAAAGGATCGAGGTTCGATTCCCAGTCAGGGCACATGCCTGGGTTGCAGGCCAGTTCCCAGCAGGGGACACACAAGAGGCAACCATACATTATTATTTTTCTCCCTCTCTCTCTTTCCTACCCTTCTCCTCTAAAGATAAATAAATAAATAGAAAAATAAATAAAATATTTTAAAAAAAATAAAGAAAAATGTCCACTTCACTTTTTATTAAGTTAGCTACTTAATTTTGTAACTTATGTACATTAATCACTCTGATAAAAATAAGAATTAAATTAAGAAATAAAAAGCCAAACATGAGTAATATTCAATATAAAATATTTTTATAAAATGTATGCATATTAGTTATATAAAAAGAATATATTTAAATCTTATAACTTTAATATGTTTTTATGTTCTATTTCTCCTATTAGGCCTGCAGTTGCTTATAAAATAACTTGGAGATATTCTATGTATCTTGGCCTCAAATATTTTTTATGCTGACTTAGTTAGGTATATATGACAAAGAACTAATTCATATATTGTCTATACTGTCTTATCGTCAAGAAATTAAAGCTGGCCTGGCTGGTGTGGCTCAGTGGATTGAGGTCCTGCCTGCAAACCAAAGGGTCACCAGTTTGATTCCCAGTCAGGGCACAGACCTGGGTTGCCGGCCAGGTCCCCAGTAGGGAGCACATAAGGGGCAACCACACACTGATGTTTCTCTCCCTCTTTTCTCTTCTGTCTAAAAATAAATAAAATCTTTAAAAGAAAAGAAGTTAAAGCTACCTTTTCATACTCTCAATCATTGAACAACTCTCAACTTGAATGTTTGATATTTTGAAAAATTTAAGAGAGACTGCCCTTGAACTGTGTTGGGAAGGGCCTTATCAAGTACTGTTGACTAGACACATAGTAATCGAGCTTCAATGAGCTGATACTTGAGTCCACATTCTACAATATAAAAAGTTCAATTCCATTTGGCAATGTAAACTCTTGCATGACCTCACGACAAGGTCTCCAAATATAGATGACATCATAAATCATACATCTTCCACCATGATTTTGGATCAAGTAGATAATGTCTTGATGTCCATAGTCTCTATTCAAAACCCATTTGACACATCCAGATGATCAGAAACACAGATAACCATGTTTTAATCTGTATGACCTTATTTGTTTTCTAAGCTATTTTACTTTTAATTGCATTGGTTTAAGGTTCTTGCTTTCTAAATGGCCCTCTTCTTATTACCGTTCTGATCATCTTTCCTCCAATACCTGACTATTATTTACTCCTGATTTAGGTAAAAGACATAATCAAATCAAAGTGGTATTGTTTCCAATTTTCTTTGGGTGCCACCCAGCTTCCTACAGTACCAATCTCATCTGTAGAATCAATTTGTTTTGTATTTGTTTTCAACCACTAGATGGCAAACACAACACTAAATTAGACAGCCAAAGTTTAAAACTCTCTATTGCATAATTTTAAAACTCCCCATTACCTAGCATTGGCAGTTTCTATCTCCATCAAAACAAACTTGAGGCCTTTCATAAATAACTAGACTTTGTAACTGAACATTTGCAAAAATAGAACTTGGTGAAGGGGTAAGAAATGGATTGCATCTATGTAAATGCTTCTGTAACTTTTTAAGGCATTAGTCAAATTCTGTTCATAATAGCATTCTCTATTGCCAGAAAGATTATGAATAAACCCAACTTATTTTTTGACAAAGGCTTTGCTGGCGATCTTTAGACACCTTATTCCTTTATTTATTTATTTTTTTAGTTATGTAGCTGATGTGTACCTATTATGGGCAACTTTAAAATAGAATAGTAGTTTTAGAGGTAAAAAGTTAAATCCGCTAAAGTTAGCTGTCCTTTGACCCAAACTAAATCAATTACTATGGTCTCTAAAAATTCACCACACATACACACAGTATTTACCAAATTGGAAAATTATTTATCTGCATAGTTAACTCAATTGTTGCTAAAATAGTAACTGCAGGGAAAATAGACGTTAGGAACTATTAGTGACAACTCTTTTCTGAGAGCCCTGACGCTGAGCAAACAAAATCCTGGAGTTGTAAAAATGTAGCAAGATGGTAAAGAGGAGAGCAAGTGAAGTTCAAGATGGTCTGTATTTCTGACTCCTTTAGTGGGAAGTCCTCGGCAGCTGCTCTGAGGCTATGCAGTCTACCTAATTTACCACCCCAAGCCACTTATAAATAAATCAAAGAGAAGCCATGAAAAAAAGTTAAGTCATCCATCATGCCTTTAGAGACCTACTCTACCTAAAAACAAACATCATTTAATTTCAGTTTACTGTAGCAGAAAGTGGAAATAACAGAGTCATCGTGAGTCTGGCACTGCCTCCTGACACAGATCTGGTGCCAAGTCACTGAGTGCTTTCAATACCGAGGTTGAATAATTATTTTCATCATTCATTTCAAATGAATGGTGACATGCCATTAATTAGTATTAATCAGGAAATTACCACATAAGCACAGAGAGAATGGTGGCCCACATATGGCTCATTAGGCTTAGATAGTGTAAGACATGAACTGGAATTTTAGACTCACTCTTTATAGAACTTAATAGAAATGAGTCATTTCAAATATTTCTAACAATATAAAAGCTAAATACATTGTCAGTAAATCTTAGAGTAAATAAAATATTACTTTCGGCAAATAACCGTGACTGTTTGTTGTCCTAAAGGAGTAAGAAATATACATTTTGCAGCAAAAGAAGTGCTACAGACCAAATAATGAATGTCACACATGAAAAATATTCTTTCTATAAATAAATAGCTCTACTTGTTATTTTATAAATTGTATTTCCCATATTTATAGGAGAAGGCAGAGCAGGCTAATATGTGATAAGTAGTTAATTCAAAACTGTAATTTAATCACTTGTTTGATCGTTTTTGCTGATTTTAAAAAGAAAAAATAAGAAAAGCATGCCTACTTTGGTATTTTCTGTGTATGTGAGAAATTTGACAGAGATTTTTTTGAAAATAAATGAAGTCAGCTTGTTACTTCAAGGAAAGCATCTATTTTTTTGGCAAAAATTAAAACTCCATGCGTGGTAACACCATGCAAAGCTAAGCGATCCATTCAAAGAGCAAGCAGGGTCAATGGATTTTAATGGCACAGAGCACGCTAAGTTCTTTCAGATGGTTTCTACTTGCATGTTGCAACTAACCTTTAAAAATCTAACAGTTCCAAGTGGTGGTTGCAATATTAAGAAAAGGTGTTGAAAATAATCCTACCTTTTTCAACTCAGAGGCCAGATTTTCTTCCTGCATTTCAACTACCACATATTGCCATAGATTAATGAGGCACCAGATGTCCTATATTTCACCAGTCATTAAATAAATTTGTAAAACTGTAAAATGCTGGTATTTTTCTTGGGCTAGGCCAAATTCTCACATCTCCAAGATTCTTACCCAGGATGCACATGCCCATTACAATCGCCTCCCCTTGAGTTTCAGCAGGACCTAAGGATATAATAGCATAGTCAGTCGTGATTAAGCTGCACTGTATGACATAGGCACTGGGATCATAACATCTGTGGTTATTTCCTTCCTACGTAAGACTCAGAGGTGACTGAAGAGATGCTTTCTGCTGGCATTGTAAAAGTAAGCTGCCATGTTGTGAAAAAAGTATACATACATATTGGTTCCATTTCCATAAGCTCAAAAATAGGTGAAACCAATCTTTGGTATTGGAAATAACAATAATGGTTATGCTTGCAAGGGGCATGGAAAATAATGGCTAGGAGGGAGCATGCAGACAACATCCAGGGTGCTGGTAATGCTGTTTCTTCTTCCGGATGCTGGTTATATGAACTTGTTCAATTTATGAAACTTCAAGTATCTACACTACTGTAATTAGTGTCTATTGTAATTAGTATGCATGTTATATAGTAGTTCCAATTTAGTCATTTCATTGAATAAGCCATGTGTTACCACCCTCTTCTATTACCCACAATCCTGCATGTGACAAGATGTATTAGATTTATTAGATTTCTACCGCTGTAAGACAAATTACCTCAATTTTAGCAGATTGAAATAACATACATCTCAGTTTCTATGGGCCAGGAGTCTAGACGCAGATTACCTGGACCCTCTGTTTAGAGTCTCCCAAGGCTAACATCAGGTGTCAGCTTAGGTAGGTTCTTTTCTGGAGCTCAGAGTCCTCTTCTTCATTCAAGAAGTTGTTGGTAGAATTTATCTCCTTGTGGATGTATGACAAATATTCCCATCCCCTAGAGGCCACCCATGGTTCCCTGCTATGCAGCTCTGTCTATAGGCAGTTCACATCATAGCAGCTTGCTTTTTCAAGGCCAGTAGGTGAGTATCTTTTTCTAAGACTGCATCTTATATTATGTAACCAAATCAAGGGAATGACATCCCTTCGACTTTGTCATATTCTGTTTGTTAGAAACAAATTATAGGTTCAGCCAGTAGTTAAGGAGAGGAGAGGGGATTACACAAAGGAAGAGAAATGAATTTCTGGAAATCACTCTGAAGTCTTTGCAGTACAGAGTATCGATGACTGCTATTTATAAAAGAAATCAAGCAAACAAATAAAAAATTCTTTATGTAGCATTTCTCAGAGCCCAGAACATTTCGCTGTGGAGATTTCCAAAATTAATTTCTCTCTTGAGGAGCTTTAAGAAGTCCTTCAGAAAATTTCATTATCACTGAGCAAGTATCAAATAATGACTAGGTCTTAGAGTAAGAAGTATTAAAATCAGCATGCCCCTGTTGTGTTAATCAGAGACCTCTGAATTGTTAAATTAGCATAAGTTGTAAGAATATTTTTGATTTTCAACTTCAGGGATGCTATAAATTGCTCTTTAACAACTACTTATTCTGTAAGACTGGGTGTGAGCTAATACTTGTGCATATGGTATCACAGATATAATATACCAATGAGACCATTAACTAGAGAGTTTCTAACACTTTCTGTTAAGAAAGTAATCCAACAATAAATTATTTTGTAATTTCTGATTTAGTCAATTGAATGATGAAATCGATCTGATTTCAAAGGTTAGATATATTTCAATGAATCACATCCGGACTTGAATTAGTTTCAAAGAAGCATTTGCCCTTGGAAATATAAGGCACTGAAATATAAAACAACCATTCTGCACAGTGATATTTGTTCCCAACCTCAAGATTGAAAAAGAAAAAGTAAAAATGTGTGGCAATGATAAGTAATTAATGGCTGAACATATGAATTAAATGAATAGATGTAGCCTACTTCTGATATTTTTTATCTTTTTATTGCTTAATCCTTCCCAAGATATTCTTTGTGCCCTCTCATGAGCTACATTATCTTAAAAGTCTGAAAAATAACTATGAAAACTGGAAAAAATTTCCATTGGTTTGATTAAGAAAGTGAAGAATTAAGACATTAATGTACACAGAAAAATCTGCTGGCTCAGGTTGTGGGAGAAGTAAATCCTGAATAAAAATAAAGCCCAAACAGCATCAGGGAGAGATGAAATTCTATATCATTCTAGAGGGAACTGAGAGTTTGAAACAGCCTCTAAACTCTTGTCTGTCTGAGTCTGGCCTGCTGATTCGGTTGCTCCTGCTAACGTCACGTGGCAGGTGTGCGAGCCCCTCTTTCAAGTCTGATATTTCTCACAAGATGAACTGGCATTTAAGATCCTCAGGCTCTCCTCAGGAGTCATGAGTGCATACACCAAAGAGCTTTTGGTTTGCTATGATTCCTTAAAGGGCAAGTCATAAACATTTAATGGATATTTGATGATCAAAAGGACTATTTACCATAGACAGCTTAGTTTAAAAACTTCGTTTTATAATTTTGATTACAAATTGTAAAGAAAAAATAAGACAGTGCCCCAACTATCTGCCCTGTCAACATTATTTTAGAGGGTTTTTTTTTTTTTTTTAGTAATAGCATGCTCTTATTTAAATATCTACATACACAATAATTGCTTGAGGCGAATTAAATTTTTTGTATACATGCCTGTTTTCACTATTATATTTTGAGTGTATGTTAGGGGTGCTAGGTACAAGGAGCTTTTTAGTGATTTATTATAATCATAGATTAGCTTTATCAGCACCTTCGTTAGTAAATACTTTCTGAGATATTTAATTATATTTCAATTCTCTGATCTAATAAGTGTAAAAATTTACTGAGTTTAGAAGGATGCTTAGAAGGGAAAGGTTTTCTACTTATTAAAGTTTATAGCACTGGTTTAAAAGTAGATGTAAATAATAAAGAAATCAGATGAAATGACAATGCTGGAGTTCTTAAGCAAAGATGCCACTCACAGTAGGTCTTCAACAATTTGGGGAGCCCAGCTCCAGGGAGAAGATGTTAGCAGTCACTGGCAGACAGAGCGTAAGCTGAGTTGGCTGTGTAGAAAGCATCTTTTTGGATGCCCTAGGATGAACCCAAATGAAACTTAAGACTTCTGAGAGTCGCAGGCAAACTTGAGGAAACAGCTTCTGCTGTTAACTTTTGTTTTCAGTCATGAGCAAGTTTGAGGAAGAAAAAAGGAGTAGGGCTGTGTTTAATGTGGGCTATAGCTGTAGCGGGGTGGCAGAGGCTTCAAATTCCCCTAATGTCCTTGCTTTTTTCTTCCTGGTTTTCTCTGAGCTTCCCTAGGAACCTCTTTACACTTAGAATCTGCTTCTTGCAGCTCTCTCAGCTGTAATTCACTATGTTTATACTGGAGCCCTGTTGGTGCGGTACTAAGATGGAGAAGGCAAGCATTTTGTAATCATGATTAAATCTCGGGCTGTTAGTTGGTCTGTGCTCCTCAGCTGTGACCTTCACATGTGTTTCTCAGCTGCCCTTCCAGACAGGAGGGTTAGGGGTTTGGAATCTATGAAATACCCTTCCCCCAGGTGGGTTAGATTCTGGTGAAGTAATTTCCCTGGGAGAGCAGACATTCGTTACGGAGAATTCTTTCTATATTTCATAATGCTGCCTTCTCCTCACCCCCTATCAGAGCAATAAGTGGGTATTCTTAAATCTTCACAATGAGAAAATGGCAGGATCCCCAGAGAGACAACCCACCAATGAATGGGCCCCACCCCTAAGACTGCTGCCCCAAAGAGTATCTCATTCTCAAGCTAGTAGGCACTCAACCTGCAGAAATTTATCAAAATTACCATGTAAATATTTCCAAGAACTTATGGCACCGGAGGCTTCTGCTGTAGGTAAGTAGGCCTGAGCTGTAACTGTCTGGATTTGCCTGTCTCTCCAAACTTCAGCATGGTAATTTACCCTGTGCATTTCATTGTAAATCTGTTCTCTGATGGGTCCAAGGAAAAGTATTGATTTCAGTTTGTTCACCTTGTTCTCTTGTTTAAGATGAGAGTGATGACTTCCAAGCTCTTTACATGTTAGAGCTAAAACTAGATGGATGAATATTGAGAATGCAAATTTGTATTTTAAAAAAGGAATAAGGAAACTCTGAAACTTATAAGCATTTCTTTAAGTAGAAGCTCATTGGCCAAATCATTATAAATTCTCCCTGAATAAGGGTCAGGCAAGTTCTGAGTAAAAATAACAACCAAACAACAACAAAAAAATCTCCATTATTTGCACAAATCGATAGGATCACACCTGTTCTGGAGAACCAGAGATTAAAGGGAAAGGCACTCAAATACAGGCATCATTTGCTCCTGTCCTGTGAAGTTACCTCACTTCCTTCAAGTGTCTGAACCTGAGGCTAATTATATCTATAATAAATGTATGCAGTATTTTATTGCCAATAAAATACCTGAAAGCCTGCAGAATTACCATCACAAAATGAGACTGTGACATCCAAAATTTGTTGACTTAATCCGACATCTCTTTGTTCTGAGTCTTTTCACAAATTAGCACAATAATTTCTTTTACCCATTCTCTGCGATGTGTTTCTGAGTGCATAACCAAGTAGCACTGGCATAATCAGGTGGGACATTTGGTACCTAGACACATTAATCAGAATCCCTGGAGTTTAGTTCCAAGAATCTACACACTAAAAACTCCTTTTGTAATGATTATCAACACTACAACTGGTCTGTACTCGTGGTTCTCACAATGTGATTCTAGACTAGCTAGTTTTAAGAAGTCCTTTACATGATTCTGATGGAATAACAAACTTTCTTTTGTTAAAATCATTGCTCTATACTGTGGGAATAATAATAATAATAAATATGCCCTTCGCTTCTACAAATGTGACCTCTGTTTTCCAAAGCATCTTGAAACTGTAATAGATCTTATTGACCATTTTCAACAAACTATTTTGAACAGAGTGGTAATTCATTGAATTTGAGATCAATAATTACATAGGTCTAATATGTTGAACTGTTATTCCTCCTCCCATTAAAGTGACTATTTTTATAAGGCGATACACATATATCTGCCTTCATGACCTATATTTTATACTGTAATATTTAATTTATAAAAATGTTAATCATTTGACAACATAAGGAAACAAACATTTCCCAAGTACATTCTATAAAAATAAATTATCTTTGGAAAAGTAAAGTCCAGGTTGAAATCAGTGAATATTCATTTTTTAGTCTTTAATTATTCTTAAATATGAATATAAATATCTTTCAGTTTCTCAAATTTTAGGAAACTATTGCACATTGCAAATACTGGACTCCCCCATGTATCACTTTGCTTTTACCTCAGTGTATATTAATATATGTAAATTTTTTAAAGGGCAAAGTACTTTTTTAGGTGTAATAAAATAAGCTCAACTATTTAAAAAGCCAGTTCAATATAAATTCCTTAATGACATAGTAGGTAAGTTTAAATTAGACAAAAATTGTATGTGACATGATAGTTTTAATAATTTTGTTAAATCCATGTTTTAAAGTGTTTTTATGGATGAATGAGGAAACTATTTCAGGTTGTGTAATACTACATCAAAGATAAAGAGACTATTATAAAATTGTAAAATGAAAAAGAAGATAAAAACTATGACAGTAAAAAGACAGTAAACTCACAGATCTTAACAACCACACCTAAAACAAAAGCAAACAACTAGAACAGGAACGGAACCACAGAAATGGAGATCATATGGAGGGTTAGCAACAGGGGAGTGGGAGGAGGAGACGGGGGAAAAGGTACAGAGAATAAGTGGCATAGACGGTGAGTAGAAAATAGACAGGGGGAGGGCAAGAATAGTATGGGAAATGTAGAAGCTAAAGAACTTATGACACATGGACATGAACTTAAGGGGGGGATGTTGGTGGGAGGGAGTGTGCAGGGTGGAGGGGAATGATGGGGGAGAAATGGGACAACTATAATAGCATAATCAATAAAACATATTTAAAAAATTGTAATGATCATATTGGGTAACTTTGAGACACTATACCTTTATCACCTTCTTTGGTCACTCAGTTATGATGCACATTTTTAAAACAAAAATCCGAGTACATTGTGAGCTTATATCCTTAAAGTTACCATTTCAGTGTTTCACAGATTAAGTACATTGTGAACAAATTCAAAACTGAATTGCTCATTAAATTTAATAAACATGAAAAATTAAATTTTAAACCTTAACCTATAAGCTGACAAAGAATTAATGTCCAAATGTCTATCCACCCTTTGAAACAGTAGAAACTATTTAAAAGTTTTAATTGCAAAATATTAACATCAGAAAGAACATAAGTAAAAATTGAGTTATATTAATGAAATAACAATAATATAGATTTTTCTTGTGGGTTTTGAAATGTGTCAACATTTCAGAATAAAATTTGTGCACCTTAATCCTTTCAAGCAGTGAGCATGCAGTGTCTCAAATTTGAATTTCAAAATGACCAGCTACTTTCTCTAATGTGATGTACACAAATACGCACTCAGGATAGCCTGCAATATGAACAAGGAAAGGTAAATGTTCATAATACACATAATACGACCATATTTATCATTTTTCTGAAAGAAATTTTCTGATTTCTATAAATATTCCAGAGCCAACATCCCAATATTATCTATCTATAGGTCAAGAGATTTCTATTTTAGAAGCAATTAGTGCATATCTAGATTTTAGTTTTATATAATAAAATCTCATGGAATTTTTAAAACTGTTTTAGATGTCAATACTAACACTTACTTTAATTTTAGTGCTCAAAGCCAGTGCAAACTCTAAATTATTTTTTGGGGGAAATGAGTTGATATTTTTTACATCAGCTGTAAATTCTTCATATAAAAATCTCATACTTCTATTTAAGTACTTTGGTATTAAAAGAGGATACAAAGAAGTAGTGTGGTTTCAGTACTCTTTCCTCTTTTCTTCCCACTACCACCAGATTGAGAGAATCTATGCTAAGGGAGAGATCATCTTTACTGAAGAGGTGGGAACTAAAGACGACTGTGAACCAGTTACATAAATCCCATAAGAATTATCATATACATCTGGGAAGCTCACAGAAAAAATAAAAATTTAAATAATAAATAAGAGCTAATGAAGATGAGATTTTTTTGAAATCCAAAGTTTTCATCTCTGCAATACAAAAATTGTTATTCATTTTTCTTTCAAACAAATCTTGCCTTTTGTGGTCAAATTAAATGAAAGACATTCTCGGGTAGTACAAAAAGTAAATACTCCACTTCACCACTTTAAAGAAAACTCCTATGCTGAATAAAAATCAGGAGTGAGCCTTAGTTGATTAACTTGAAATAATAGCTACTAAATATCCCTCCCTTAAAGATATATGCAGCCCACTTTTACACCCTTTTTGTTACTCATATTGTAATTTCTATATTGTCAAGATTTAGAATATTTATATTTTCTGTTACAATTTCCACAGTTTTATGTATTTAAATGATTTAATTCTTACTACCAGTCAGTGTCCTAATGGTTTTTGAATTCATTTTGTAGCTAGATTTCTTTTGTTTTGTATTGTTTTTCTAGGAAGGATTTGTGTTGCTATAGTTTCCGAATTTTTACATTGGAAAATGTTTGCCTGCTTCTTTAGCTCTGAACAACAATTTGGCTGGACAAAAATTCTTAGAGCATGTTTTCTTCTGCTAAGCATGTTATAGTTAATGCTGTGTTGTGGGATATATAAAGTGTACAGCCAGCTTGATTTATTTTTACTAACAATGGTGACAAAATGTTTTCCCCAAATGTTTATGGTATTTTTTCTCTTCTTTAACAAGTAATAGTTTAACCAAGATAGGTCTCAGTATAGATTAATTTTAGACAACTGAAAAAATTTCAGATACATTATTATCAGGAGAAAATTGCGTATCACTTATTTTAAATTTTATTTTTATGAAAACGAGTAATGCTGTGTATTGGGCAAAATGCTCTACAGGTTTCATGTGTAAGTCACATCAAATATGTGTGTAGCTTCTTTTCT
Source organism: Glossophaga mutica (assembly GCA_039655065.1). Taxonomy (NCBI): domain Eukaryota; kingdom Metazoa; phylum Chordata; class Mammalia; order Chiroptera; family Phyllostomidae; genus Glossophaga; species Glossophaga mutica. The sequence continues at coordinate 33,811,794 of CM077306.1, read as the reverse complement.
CTGCTCTTAAACAGATTGCATATGATTGTATAGTTTTATTCAGTTTCCCATAGCCCAGTAGTTCTCTCTTTTAAACAGTTCAATTAGTGTTGTTCAGTTACAAGGTGAAGACAAAAAAAAAAAAAAAAACAGGCTTTTATTTTTATAAATATTTAAAGAGGAATATAAAGAGAATGAACACTTTTGATTTGAAAAGGTTTTTTTTGTTTGTTTGTTTTCCAACGTTTTTACCTACTAAAACAAAAATCGGGTATACCTACATGTGTCCATGGCATTGGACCAAATAGTCTAATTCTATAAAGCACTTTATATAAACTCAGGCTCTTTCTGTACAGTACGCACACATCTCTCAAGTGTGTTAAAGGATGCGAGGTGACGAGACACTTGCTTCCTAATTTGGGGACATTTCCGTTTATTGGCAGTGGTCTGCTTTGACCATCCACTCTCCAATCTCACTGACTTTCTCCGGAAAACTTCTAAAAAATCACTGCCTTTTATTCCTTTCAAAGAAATACCATCTTTTTCTCCACTTATATAATCACACAGGCTAAGACTTGCAAAATCACCACAGAATGATTCATCTTAACCACATTGTTTTATTTAAAATAGCATGAAATCATAAACTATTTGTAGCCAATTCTATGTAATTCAAACAGTGTCACTCTTCCCTAAATTATTACATGAGGCTGATCAACGATGAAACAATATGTACATTAAGCATATGTAGTGTGCATATATATATATATCTTTAATGAATTTATATTTATGCAATTTTATAGATTTTTAAGTACTTTGATATCTTTTCTATACCTTTTCCATATAAGCCTCTCTATATTCTATAGCACTGTACTATGTAATGGAAAAATAGAACACAGAGTTTCCATAAGTTGTCTGTATATTTGTTCTAGTTTATTATGAGGAGTAAATATCTCAGAATTCTTATTGCAGGTTTACCTCCTTCTGAATATTACTTGCTACTCTTTTCTCAAAAGGTCATGGTATAGTCAAATCATATTTGCTAGGATCAGGGAGTAGGGCTTTTCAAACAGGAAAAAATATACATAGGAAAAAAGTTAAGAAACCACATAAATCTTCAATATGAAGGAAAATACATATAGTATAAACTTTAAAGAATTTTCACACAATCCACAGAATGACTTCCAAAGAAACGTAAGTCCTTTCTCAAAGTTAGTTCAAAAATGAGACACAGAGATTTATTTAAAGCTATAAATAATCAAACCTCTACCTGAAGGAGCTCTTTCTCTTCAGATAAAATTGTTCATATCTTAGCACTTTATGTGCAAAATCTGTCAATTCTTTGGAGTCAGTTCTGTAGTCCACAATAAGGCTTTTACCAAGCACAATTCAAATAAAATGGAAATGTCATAAAATGAAACGCATAAGTTCTTTATGTTAGAACCATGGGGAAGAGGTAGGTTCCAGGGAAAAAGAAAAAAGATACATTTGCAGAAAAAATATGAATGATAAAAAATAGTCTTGAAGTATTCAAAAAATAGTGTTTCTATTTTGACACACACTAAATTGCAGAACGTTTCCTAGTTTTAAGGAAAATGCCAGAAAGCCTTACTCAAGCTTCTATATAGACAAATAGAGAAAGGGAGACAATCGAGACTGACATAAAGTCCAATTGAAAAAAGGAGCTTTATAAAATTCTGTGTTTTATTTACCAGGTTATACTATCAGCTGTTCTCCAGGATGTAAATTTTCACAACACATTATATTTTAAGACAATGTGTTCTCCCTGGGTTTTCTGGATTGCTGTGCTTGAAGAAAGGTGTGAGAATCCAGTTGTGTTAAATAAAGCTGTTTCATGTATTTCTGTTGGTCTGCATAGGGGAACAGACTGACTCGGCTAGCACAAAGAGATAGCTGAACATTTAGTCATCAGTTTGTAGCTCAACGTGTCTAATGAAATGAATTATCACGCAAGCAAAATAGCTGGCATCATGTTTAACCAGGGTTCGAGGAGTTCCCAGTCCACAAGATGTCTGGGATATGGTGTTCCTCAGAGGAAAACAAGCACAAATCTTGTAAACATAACTGCCTTTGAATTTTGCAGTTCACAGGCTAGTGCCGACTTTGACTCTCCTCTTGGAAGTTTTCCTGGAAGTTACCTCCTTTAACATCCCCATTTTTTCCGTCACATTAGTGGAAAGTATTTTCTGTGACTTGGCTGCCTAACTTTGCTGTATTTCATATGGTTTGCCATGGGATTCGGTAACTGTTGGTTATTATTAAAAATAAAAATATTTAAAAAATCATCAAAGTACATACAATTTACACTGATTAAATAGTAATTTAAGAAAAAAATGACAAAAAGGGGAAACCATAAATATGCATTGGAATTAAATATTCTGCTTTTCATATATTTCAACTATTATCAATCACTACACCAGTTTGGATAATCTCTTATTCAGGTGTAAAATAAAATATATCCCAAATCTTTAATTGGGTACCAACATTTTTGAGCTCTAGTCTTTCTGCCTCAGCAGTGTAAGTGTCCAGGTGGAAACGCTTAACACCTCAACATTTTATTTTAATTATTTGCTCTCCCTAACACTTGTACACCTGCTGATAGAGACTTATCTAAAATAAGACCTTTATCTGTGGCCTTATTACTTCTGTATAGCTATAAAGTGATTCCAGCTCTTTTATCCTTTTGTGAAAGGTAGTTGCTTTTCTCCTTTATACAGTTCATACTACTACAGAACCAAAAAAATAAAATAAAATAAAATAACAAAGACACAAGGTGCATGTAATTTAGGATAAGATTTATTCCTAATCATTTACACCTCCCTCATTGCTCACAGCCTTCACTAATTACTTTGTACAAAATCGCTAAAGATAATAATTTAATGAGCCAAACCATTCTTAGCCATTAACGAATCTTTGCACCCTGTCTGGTGTAGCTCAGTGGATTGAGTGCTGGCTGCAAACCAAAGGGTCGCTGGTACAAATCCTAATCGGGGTACATGCCTGGGTTGTGGGCTGGTCCCCAGTGGGGGCCACATGAAAGGCAACCACACATTCATGCTTCTCTCCTTCTCTTTCTCCCTCCCTTACCCTCTCTCTAAAAATAAATAAATAAAACCGTAAAAAAAGAATCTTTGTCTTTATCTTCTTCTACATATGTGTACAAAATAGTTCAGAAGAATTTAAACAAAATTATAAAGTATGTTACCTTGCCTAATTTGTCAAATTAAAAATCATTCTATGGCATTTAAACTGCTTAAAAGTAATTTATCTTTGTATAATTATTTATAGGCCATAAGAAGTTATGCATTTTTTAAAAGTTGGCTACTTGAAATTTAGTCTTTCAAAATGGCCTCCCTCCATCCTCAAACTTTATCAGTCCTCTCTCCTGCATGCACCAACTCCTCTGACTCCCCACCTCTCATTCTGATAATAGGGCTCTCTCTGGCTCCCTGTTCAGGTGTGTGTCTCAAATGATAGATGAGGTCAAGACAGTAATTCCTATCTGGGAGTATCACTTCCCAGTAAATTTCACAGCCTTCTTAAAGTCCCATCTCTCAGAAAAGGCTTTAGAAAATTTAGATGGCTGTTTCTGCTTCCGAGAATGGACCAAGCTCTCACCTGAGTAGCAGATCATGCTCCCATATTCCACATGGAATAACTCTAACCATATCAAGCACAGTAGTTCTTGCATTCCAAAGATAGTCCTCATCATCCAGAATTAGGAAAAACTCTTGCCATAGAACACAATCTCTCAACTCTTAGGTGAAGGCAATATCATATAATATCCTTAAAAATACCTTTAGGTTTGATTAATGTTTATGTCTGCCATCGTATCAAATGTAACAACTGACATGTAGAAGACACACAATAAAAGTATGCTAAATGTATAGTTGAAAGAATTGAAGAATCAAAAGAATGAAATTCAGCAAGAGAAAACACTACAATTCTTTTTACTGAAAAAATGTGAGTGCAAAATATATTTATTATATTATTTTTGTAAACTTTTTGTTATTTCCAAAACATGAACACACACATACAAAACAAGTAGCATTCAAGGAAAGAAGTTTTATTGACTTCTGTATCCCAATTGTTCTTGAAAAATGCACATACACACACTCATAAGTTAAAACCTAAAGATCACAAATGCCATTGAGGTCACTATAGATTAAAGCTGTAACCAGAATCTCTGGCTCCTTTGTGGCCTTTTCATAAAGAAAAATAGTGCTTTTAAATTTTATAATGAAATTACATTCATCATTTTTCTGCTCTCTTTTCTTTCTTTTCTTGATACGATCCTGTCATCTTTAGAGTTGATGTCAATGAACTTGAATTTTTCTTAAGTCAGACTCCCAACTAAGTAAGATGAATGAAATCAATATTCTTCCTTTTACAGATGAAATGAGTTTAGTAACATGTGTAGTACTGTACCTTCCTCTCCTGTTTTCCACTTTGTACTGCAATCTATCAACGCATCACATTTGGCACCTGAATGAACACATCTTAACATAAGATTTCAAGCAACAATTCTTTCTAAATATAATGAAATATTTCAGCCTTTGTTCTTAAAAACCCTTACCTAGATCTATGTTCTTTGCTCCTCCACAAGAATTTACTTCTATTATCTTTACAGGATTCTTAGTGTTCACAAGAGATTAGTCAGGTCCTCGAGTTCATGAAATATCTAACCACTACATACAAAAGTCTAAATGCTTTTTAATTCTGAGGACTGACTAAAAAAAACAGAAGGACTTTCAAAATGGGATTTTATAATAAAGGCCACCATGTTTAATGTTACTGTTCTGAATCATGAAGCACCACAATAATTCATGAGTCGTCTTCTATTAAGTCAAGGATTCCCCCTATAATAGTCCTTCTCATAGTAAGAAAAAAGTAGCATAATCAGATTTCTTGGTAATGCATTCATGAATTATAAAGTGTTATGTGATTTTAAAAATCTTTTTCAATCCTATAAATATTTTTATTGACCTATTCTCATTTTACATCCCAATTACATATATTATAACATATGATATAAGTGGGTGATAAAAGAAGAATTCAGTAATAAAAATGTTATTTTATGCTGATTAAAAGTTAAAAATCATTTTATCTTCATATATATTCATATTTTTCACATTTTTGAATACTTAGAAGAATTATTTTATGTTGTTTGGTATTGATCATGAGAAAAATATTGAAGATGTTGAAGAGTTATAACTTAGAAATTTACTATACAATAAACAGATGTATTTGTGCTAATAATTAAATGTATGTATTTGGACAATTGGTTAGAATCATCTAGATGTTAAACTAGTACATGTGGGGAAACATTAAGAAAATCAAGGAGATCCAAGCTGGCGGCAGAGTAGGTAGATGTTGTGCCCACCTCCTCCTGGGACCAAACTAGAATTACAACTAAAATATAGAGCAATCAGCCTGAATCACCAACTGAAGAGTAGCTGAAATGAAATCTTATAACCTATTTACAGAAGAAGCCACATTAAGACTGATAAGAAGGGTGGAGACACAGAAAGTTCTGGCCTCACTCCCATGAGCAGCAACTGAGATTTCGGAGGAATATCGCAGTTGCAAAGGTGCTCCCTGAGAAGTGTGGGACATCAACCCCAAGCTAGGATTTCCCAGCCTCTTCCTGGCCCCCAAGGCACACAGAAAACATGTGGCAGTGAAAATCAGCAGGCATTCTGTCCACCAGGGAGAGACAGGAGTCTGATAGAAACACAGGTACCCTCTTAAAGGGCCAATGCACAAAATATGATTTGCAACAACTTACCCTGGGCCCCAGTAGAGGGAGGACAGAGTGATCTACGATCTCATGAGGAGAGATGGGAGTCTGTGGTTCTAGGGAGAAAGCCGAAGTGAGAGCCGCCAGTATTCCTGTGCTGAGTCCCTCTCCTATACCACAGATGCTATCTTTCTTGGATGGAGCACTCCCCTCCTTCTGATATCAGCCTGGGTGAATGCAATAACCCCACCCTCTGGACTCCCTGTGGCCCCACCTAAGGAGCTTATACCCTGACTGAGGAGCCTGGGTAGGGTTGTAGAGGTATGAGCAAACTCAGGGGGTGTCAGTGACTGAGTTGTGTGGTTTTGAGGCAGGGACCATTCCCCCTACTTTCCTGTGAACCTGACTGACACCACCCCCCAGAGGAGATCAGCTAGCCCCACATCCCAGGCTCTCGGTGATCCCACACTCCTGACTCATGGTGGCTCTGCCCTGCCAACCTTCTAAAGCCTGGGCAAAATCCAGGAGAGACTGAGTTAAGCAGAGGCAGCCACAAACTGCAGATAGCTTTGTAGCGCCATATAGGTTGCCCAGGGCTAGTCATAGGCAGAGTCTGACATTGATCTGCACAAGACTCCCCCTAAGAGGCTCAGAAACCAACACACCTAGCAGCAAGCTTCAGACAACATCAAAGCAAGATCCAATTAATTTCACAAGCAGCATATCCAGTGCAGATATTGATGGTCACCAGATCTTGCTGAGGCAAATTCCACTTTGTGTGGTCAGCACCTGAACAGCAGATCAGATACTGTGATCAGGGTTGATCCTCATAGTCATCCAGCCTGAGGGTCAACCCCATACATGGATGATCCAATAGCAATCAAGATTCAATTATAACAAGAGGGTTTGTATAATTCACACAAGGGACAACCCTAACATACCCTGCTCAAGTGATCAAGGAGACTACACCAAACCTATGGCATAAGGCTACCCCACGAAGACTGGGAGTCATAATAGATCTACCTAACACATAGTAGCAAACACAAACAGAAAGCCAAAGTAGGGAAACAAACAAACATGCCTCAAATGAAAGAACAGGAGAACTCTCCAGGAAACAAAAAGCGCTAGATGAAATGGAGGCAAGCAATTTATCAAGACAGACAGTACAAAATAAGGTTATAAAGATGCTCAACAAACCTAGTGAGAAGTACAATAGCATGAAAAAGGACACAGCAACCATAAAAAAGAACCAATCAGAAATGAAGAATACAATATCTGAAATGAAGAATACAACAGAAGGAATAAACAGTAGGTTGGATGAAGCAGAGTACTGAAATCAGCAATCTGAAAAATAAGGTAGCAGAAAACATCCAATTAGATCAGAAAAAAGAAATATAATGTTAAAAATATGAGAATATTTTAAGGGATGTTTGGGACAACATGAAGCATAATAATGTCCACATCAGAGGGTTATAAAAGAAGAACAGAAAGAGCAAGGGAAAAATAACCTATCTGAGGAAATAAGGAGTCAAATACTTCCCTAATCTGGTGAAGGAAAAAGACACGCAAGTTCAGGAAATGCATGAAGTCCTAAACAAGATTAACCCAAAGAAGCCCACACCAAGACACATAATAATTAAAATGGTAAAGGTTAAAGACAAAGAGAGAATCATCAAAGCAGCCAGAGGAAGACAGTTAATTACCTACAAGGGAGCTCCCATAAGACTGTCAGCTATTTCTCAACAGAAATATTTTAGGCCAGAACAGACTGGCATGAAGTATTTAAACTGATGAAAAGCAAGGACCTACAACCAAAACTACTTTACCCAGCAAGACTATCATTTAAAATTGAAGGATAAATAGCCCTGGCTGGTGTGGCTCAGTGGATTGAGTGCCAGACAACCAATCAAAAACTCATTGGTTCTATTCACAGTCAGGGCACATGCCTGGGTTGTGAGCCAGGTTCCTAATTGGGAGTGTGTAAGAGGCAACCAATCTCAACTCTCTCTAAAAATAAGTAAATAAATTTTTTAATAACTTTAAAAAATAACATTGAAAGATAAATAAAGAGCTTTCCAGACAAGAAAAAGGTAAAGGCATTCATTACCACCAAACCAGTATTACAAGGAAGGTTAAAGGGTCTTCCTTACATAGAAGAAAAAAATAGAGGAACATAGTTAAATGAACAAAATGGTAATAAATACATATCTATCGATAATCACTTTAAATGTAAATGGCGTAAATACTCCAATCAAAGGACATAAGGTAGCTAAATGGATAAGAGAGCAAGACTGATTGATATGCTGTCTACAAGAGACTGACACCAGAATAAGAGATACACACAAACTAAAATTAAAAGGATGGAAAAAATTTTCATGCAAATCGAAATGAAAAATAAAGCAATACTTAAATATCAGAAAAATGTGCTTTAAAACAAAGGTTATAGTAAGAGACAAAAAACACTGCATAATTATAAAGGGAATGATCCATCAAGAGGATATAACCATTGTAAACATGTATGGATCCAACATAGGAGCTCCTAAATACAAAACAAATCTTGATGGACATGAGGGAGAGATCAACAGTAATACAGTCATTATAATAGAATTTAACACCCTACTGATGTCAATGCCTAGATTTTCCCAACAATCAACAAGGAAACAACAGTGGTAAATGACACATCAAATCACATGGATTTAATATTTTCAGAGCATTTCATCCCAAAGCAGCAGAATATGAATTCTTTTCAACTACACATGGAACATTTTCTAGGATAGACCATATGTTAGGACACAAAACAAGTCTCTATAAATTTAAGGAGGTTGAAATCATATCACTTATATGTGGAATTTAATGAACACAATCAACTAACAAAGTGAGCAAAAAGGAATAAGGACTCATGGACATGGGCAACAGTATGGTCATTGAGGGGTGAGCGGGATATAAGAGGATTAAATGATAATGGAAAAATACAGTAACAATTTTAAAAAGAGAGACTCAGAGATACAGAAAACAGACTGACAGTTGTCAGAGGGAGGGGTGGGGACTGGGTGAAAAGGGTGGAGTAATTAAGCAAAGAATAAAAACTCAGACTCAGATTACAAGAGGGAAAGTAAGGTGGGGGAGGTAAAAGAGTGTAAAAGAGGAATAAATGGTGATGGAAGGAATCCTGACCTGGGATGAAAAACATACAACACCGATGATGTGATATAAAATTGTACACCTGAAACCTACATAATTTTATTAACCAATGTTACTCCAATAAATTCAATTAAAATATTAAGTGAATAAATAAATAATCAAACTACATATGGATGCAATGATACAGAATCCCTCAATTATTGTTACTCTATGAATGGGATAAACCAAGGAAACAGGTGAGTTTCAGTGAAATGGAGAAGACATCCGGCTGAGACAGAACTTCGCTTCCACCCTTACAGTTACAACTCACTCCCCAATACCAGGCCCATCCCGACCTTCCAATAATCACATTGTATGTGAAAAGCAACAAGAAAAGGATGTAAAGAATAATTAGTAAGTGGATTATAAAATCCATAGTCTAACTGGTTTGGAGGGAAGTTTTAGGAGTAGTTTGAGAGGGGTTTGTACAGTGGGCAAAGATGCAATCAAAATAAGGTAGACACGTGTGAATACTAACATATTTTATCATCTCAATAATTTAGGAAATTCTTGAGTATCTCAGACATCTGGCATTTCTTAGTGTAGTCAATGTTGATGAATACTTGTGTATACATGTTGCTTCACCCACTGTCTACTACTGATTGGGAGAAAATAAGGGACTGCAAGATGAAGAGCTCCTTCTCCAGGTTTGGGAGTTCCTGTTAACTGACCCAAGTGGCTAAAGATGACGATTGCCTGTTTTATGCACTATTTCCTTAAATCTCACCACCTATAAAGATTTCACTCAGGGGATAGGATATCAAAGTAGGAAGACAATAATGAGATAATGTGGACTTCTCAAAACCAACTGAAAGGGATCAAAAGTAATCAGTGACAATAAAACAAACAGTAAAACAAACAAAGAACCCATCAGCACTCTTAGTAAAAATAGGGCACAACTTTTTAACCATAAACTTTAAAAACTATAAGCCGGAGAAGAGAGATGGAGACTCAAGAATTAATTTTATGCAAATATATTTTTTTAAATTCTTACTCAAGGATATAGTTATTGATTATAGAGAGAGGGGAAGGGGGAGAAAGAGAGAAACATCAACATGAGAGAGAACTATGGGAAGCAGTTGCTTCCCAAACACACCTCAACTGGGTATCAAACCCACAACCTACATATGTGCCCTAACCAGGAGTTGAACCTGGAAAAATATGGTGCACTGGACAAAACTGCAACCAACCGAGCCACCTGGCCAGGGCACAAATAAATTTTAAAGTCTGGTGTAAATGGATTACTTCTAAAAAACATATAAAATATAACCCTCAATAACTGCTTGCAATATTGATGCTTTTCTATCTCTTCATCTTGAAGAGATTTAGAAGCCAATCATTTTGGCTCCAGAGCGTCCAATGCTGTGGAGTTGCTATTAACATTTAAAGAAAACTGTTATTTTTACTTTTCACCTTAAACTACGTACACATTGTATCGATAAATAAAAAATAAGATATTTTACCATAATATTAGCTTTCAAATATATAAAAATTAGGAGAAGTACGCACAAAAATAAAATTAATATTTACTCATTTTCTACAGTATATTAACAGCAGACATCAGCATGCTGTAAATATTTTAGATAATAAGTTATTTCCTATTATTTCACGGTCTTTTCTTGGAGAACTAAGCTCAAAAAGACCGACAGTCTGATGCAGAAGGAGGCTGCTGGGAAATGAAAACTTCACCCTGTCCTGCAGCACATACAGACTTTTTTTCAATATTTTCTTGCAGTTTGTAAGGTCGTAAACACAGAGCCATATCTCTCTATAACAGTTAAGTGGCTCAGGTTGCATAGTAGGGTTCTAGAGGATAGTGTAAACATTTCTGAAAGTTCGAGCAGAACCTCCCCAGTAGAATCCCAACTCTGCCCACGGATATCATCTCACCCCTGTTTCCATGTAGAACTTGGCACCTGAGTACTCACAGCTCTATGAATGTTACCTCTCACTTCTCGCTTTATTTAAATTAAGTTTTTAAAATTCTGTAACCTTCTTTATGGAAAAACTTCACAATCTCTTATTGGTGTCATTCTGTCATATATCCATGTTATTTGGAACAATGATGCAATTTGCAAATGATCAATTGAGATCTCCTTAGATAGTGAAAATCCTTATATAAGATCCAGAATACATTACATTAACTTTTCATATAGTTTTTAGAGGATTTAAAAATAATATTTTTAAACTAATGACATTATTATGAAGAAAATCCTACTTTTATTAAAGTAGTAGAGATAAAGAACAATGAATTAATTTCATAACCCATTTCTACTCATCTGAAATATTTCACAATATTTAATTTATTGTTCTTCCCAGTCTATTTTATTCTTTCTTTTTTGAGGGGCAAAGGTTTTCCTCCTCATATTCAGCCCAACTTTCCAATAAATATAACTTGATTCCAATTCTTGCTTTTTTCCTTCTACAGATAAAATATAAAAAGGGCATCTGTGGGCTGGACCTAGTTTTGTATGATCTCATAGCAATTGTTAAATTCTATCTCTCTTTTGGGGACTTAATAATTCAACAGTTAGTTTTCCCAATTACCAACCTGAAGGTACCAACAGATTGTGCGGAGGGGAAACCCTAAGTTAATTTTTGAAATGAAAAGAAAAGAGCTGAATTTTCTCCCACTAACTTCATCTTATTGCCTCACAACAGTAATATCTCTATTTGGCTGAATGCCCATGTCTCTTCTTGCAGCATTTGGACAGCTTGTTCACTATTCCCACTGCTGTCGACCAGTTATAGCTGCACCCACTGATGGTTACTCAATGTGAAGACCTCCTCCTCCCTGAGTAGGAAGCTTGGTGCCAAATAATAGCCATAACTAGCAGATAAATCCTTAGGGCAAGTATAGAATGGAAGGCACATGGT